>CM061142.1:188278352-188878352 GCA_030789695.1 Scilla litardierei | reverse complement strand
TAGCTTGATGAGAACTAATTTTGCACTAGAGGAGCCAACATAGTAGAAAAATATATGAATCAAAAAAAATTTGGGGGCAATGGCCCCCATATCCTTGAACACCTCCGTCCATGTACATCTTAATTCGGAACAAAATAAAGTTTGCATAATTAACATATATGATATCCCAACCAATGATTAAAAATGTGCTCAGGGGTAAATGACTTGATGCCCATGTATGGAGGACTAAAGACCTTGAGGTGTAACCTCTTAAAGCATGTATCGCAAAGCCCCAACCAAATGACCCAAACTCGAACCCGACCAAAAGTTTCTTGGTTCACAATCAGCTCAACCAGCCTAACTCTATTAGTAGTTGGATCATGTTACACAATTTCGTACACCCCTAAATCTATGATCCGGATAGTGCAACCCGATTCGCAGGGCGTTCACAATTTGGACCGCAGCAAGTATCATTCCGAATGTATATGACAAGAAATTTGAAGATTTGAACGTATTAACATAATATATATATCATAAAATAAGATGATTTGATGAAGAAACAAGACAAAACCAAGAAAGACTCAATTTGCAACTAATGCAAAAAGAAAAGAGGAAAATTAAACTAGATGGCTATGATTCAGTGAGCTTTTGAACAATTTACTTAGAATTGCTTCGTTTTATTGAACCTTGGATCTTAAAATTAGACTATCATTTGTTTTGGTGTTTGGAATTTGGTTATAGATTATTTAGTGAGACATGATATCATCATATTTATGTTTCTGTAATGTGTTGATAATTTTTATTTAATTCTGCAAAACAGTTAACTATTTTTAAACCATTATTTATCATTTTGGTCATATGTATTTGTGTATGTATAGCTGTTTATGGATCTCATGTATATATGTGTATATGTGTATACAAATGCATCATGTATATTACACACATACTGGCATAATCGGACGACCCTCGACGCGAGCATATCGTGATCCAAAATCACGAGTTGACTCTTCCCACCCCATCCCATTTACCGCTTAAAATAGTGTACTGTGTGCCCATAACAACCACATACCAAAGCATCTGATGTAACACCGAGTCTGGTTGTGTTCAGGACGGAACTCTTGACCTTGGCTACTCGTGATAACCCATTAAAATAACTATTCATAAATTAAAATTGTACTACAAAGTGATGTGATGGCTAGGACGCTAAGTTATAGTGTTAGTTGGGATTGGGTTCAAATCTTTGGTCTTAGTCCTTTGGTTATTTTTCAAAAAAAAAGGAAAACATTTTGGTTCTAAAAATAAGTAGAGCCATAATGCTAAAAATTAAGAGTTAGACCTTTATGAAGCACCAGTCAATGTGCTTCTTAACAAACTGTAGGTTTATGGTCAACTAGCAGCCAGGTTCAGTGAGAGTCTGTACTTTACGACCCGATTGTTAATCAGATCTGGTATGTATCTAGCATATCCAGCTTTAAACAAGTAACTAAATGTCACATCATTAAGTTCTCTTTAAAAGATGTGTGCCGTATTTCAAAATTAGTAAAATCAAAAAATTTACCAATATAGTATCCCACATTCTCCTCATCCAATGACCAAGGACTAAGGACCTTGAGGGTTGCTTTTCAACATATGAGGTGCAGATGAATCATACGCCTCCCACCCCCATTTGGTGTGATATGTGACGTGTGCTTTTTACAGTCAATAGAAAAGGGGCGCAGATGAATCATACGCCTCATGCTCCCTTTTGTGTGATATGTGACACATGCTTTTTACAGTCAAGAGAAAAGGGTTCTTTAATGTGAAAGAACATATGCTTGAAGTAAATGTTCAGGAGTCGAATAACTTAAAGACTATGCACCTCATAAACCAACAATAAAAATGGGTCTTTGTTTTCCTTTAAAGAGCTCGCTAAGAACCTAAAAAGAAGATTTGAACCCGAATATATCTAGGTTTTTTGCTGGAGGACAGATTGTCTGCTACTTTTTTCGTCTACGTATACATATAAATTTAAAAAAATAAGGATAATGAAAATTTCGCCAGACCTTGCAAGCCGGTCTTAATTTTTTTGCACTCGCACTTCGCCAATATAAACATTGTTTCCACTTTGTGCAACAATTACTGTAATGCCTTGTGTAGCTACTGCACAAGTACTAGAGGGGGTGAATAGTACTTTAAAATAATTAAGAAGATGATTCCTAATTATCTTGCAAACTCAACCAACAATGCGGAAATGTAAATATAGACAACAAAGAAACAATCGCAAACAGACGATATTAACGGGTTTGGATCCACCCAAGTCTCCCCGACTTGTTCCCGGTGATCCTACGTCCCAACCACCCGGATCCCCTCCGAATACTTGAGTTAGAAACTTCTAACTCAAATTTGCACTATGAAATACTTGTAGAAACCTATACAAGGTCAAATCATACACAAATAAAATTGTGACTCCCACAAACCGGGATCACAAATAAACTCTCACAACCGAGAGTAAAACACTTGCAATATTCAAAGTAAATGAAATACGAAATGCTTACCAACAAAACCCTATGCCTTGAGTAAACTTACGAATTAGGGCAAGAAGGATTTTGGGGAAGATGAAGGCACCAAACCCTAGCTCCAAGATGTAGATCAGCAATGGAGGCCTAGGAAATTGTTGGTGACCTTGGATCAAGCTCTTGGCTTGAATGGCTCACAATCAATGTGAATCTCTCTTTGGAAATAGGAGTGAGAGAGAGATTCTTGAGAATGAATGAGCTTGGAAATGAGATTTAATGCTTCTCTTTTGATCTCTAAACTTCAATAAATATCAGCCTTGAATGCTATGAAAGAAGCCCTTCAAGTATATATAAGATAGAGGAAAGAGAGAGAGAGAAAATCGTGGCAATTAAAGTTCCAACGGCTCTATTCTGAACCAGACTAGTCGGTCAAAGAAGGATCACTGACCGACTAGTACATCAACTAGTCGGTCGGTGATTCAACGTGGACCGACTAACGGTTGAACTACCAAAAGGTGAAGTTCAGGAGATAGACAACTAGTCGGTCTAAGAAGACTTGCCGACCGACTAGTTTCACAACTAGTCGGTCGGTGAGTGTTCTTTGACCGACTAATAGTCGAAATAGAATAGGCTGAATTCAAGTTGAATTAGTCGGTCTAAGAACAAAGTCTAACTGACTAGTTCATCAACTAGTCGGTTGACAAATGTTCTTTGACCGACTAACGATAAACAGTAACTTAGGCTGTACAGGGAAAGCTCAACTAGTCGGTCTAAGAAGGATTCCTGACCGACTAGTTTAACAACTAGTCGGTTGGTGAACCTTCTTGGACCGACTAACTGTAAACAGTAAGGAGCTTAAAATGAACAAGGCATTCTAGTCGGTTCAAGAAGCTTTGCAGACCGACTAGATTGCCATCTAGTCGGTTGGTTCTTCTTCTTGAACCAACTAACATGCACAAGAAGCCGCGAATCGAAGCGTGAAGCTTCGAAAAAGTTTGTATGGGCTTCTAATAAGATCCTAGCTCTAAGATAGGAGCGTTATGAAGATTAAAATGTAAGACCTACTCAAGGCTTAACATTCTACGAAAAGAAGCTAGAAGACAATAAATAAAACTTGACGAACCGTCTTCAAAAGCTTCAATCGAATCTTCTTGACTTCAATAATGGTCCTTGAGCTTCAATGAAGCTTCAAGCACACGATCACGCGCTTTGAGAAGTCTTGAGACGTCGCATTTGATATACGTGGAATTTTGGCGACGATCTCCATAACTGCGCTCATAAAAAGTTAGTTCACGATATTTATGTTTGTTCATCATCCAAAACTAAATCCGTGGAGTCAATACTCAACATTCTCCCCCTTTTTGGTGATGACAAACCAACATTAATAATAATCAATAATAATGATTCAAATTAAATTTACTTACTCCCCCTGCATTGATGACACGTTAATTCCAAATTAAATAATAATCTTATGCATCAAGCAGACGATGAAAGTATAAAATGAGAATTCAATTATTGAAATATTTGAAATATCGGATTTGAAAATCCATTTTTATATCTTCACTCCCCCTGAATCTAACATATCAAATTAGATTCATGGTAAATTACTTTGAATTATCATGTCGCGCATCGTCATTATTAATTCTCTCCCCCTTTGGCATAAGCAAAAAGAGCGGGAGGAGAACACGACAACAACAATGGCTAAAATAAAAGCACGGGAGTAGAAGAATACGACCACGGTCCAAATGACACCAAAGGAAAATAACGAATAAAATCAAAGCGTGTCAATGATACCATAGTCGAAAATCGAAAAACGAAATCATCAAAACTCAAATCAATGTCATATATTGAGTTATGGAATATACTCTCCAATATCAACATTCTTGGTTAATTAAGTGCATGGAAAACAATTCTATGAAATCATAGAAAGAATTTCTATTTAACCAAGTTATTCATCGAGCGACGAAAGCAATCATCAGAGACAGAAATATAATGTGCACAAAGAAGTAAATGGCAACACGATGTATATATATAAGAACATGGATACATCAAAAGTATACATCAACCAACACATATATAAGCGATCCTCAGATCGAAGCACATCATACAACAATATATCACAACAGATATCAAAGTATCTCAAAACATACAAAAATCCATCAGAAATACATCAAAATACATCACAAATCCATAACCACCATCTATCCTACCCAACACTCTCACAACAACATATATCATCCAATGTGCATGAGAGTCCTCCAATCACAGGCTCAGGAGGCAGAGGGATGATCAGCAGCAGCAGCAGGCTCTGCAGAAGGTGTGGTGGTTTCAGGGACGGCAGGAGTGGAGATCACAGGCTCGACAGAAGTGGTTTCGGGAGCACCAGCAGGCGAAGTATTCACCGGAGGAATGGTGGCAGCAGGTGTGCTCTCGGGAGCACCAGAAGAAGTAGCAGCACCAGAAGTACCGTCGGGGGCACGAGCAGCAGAACGAACAATCTCCTGAAGCTCAGCCTCATCCATCTCTTCCTCGTCAGAAACTGACGGAGGAACCTCAAGTAAGAGCAGATGCGAGTCAGCATCGCCTCAGAACGAGCACAACGAGACTCCACACGTCTCGGAGAGACGGCAAGCTCAGCGAGAGTAGGAGAGGGAGCAGGAGCAGCAGAAGCTGAAGGAGTCGTCATCTGAACGTGACGAAGCGCCGCAAGAGACTTCTTGACAGCCGTCGCATTCAGGGGGGGACCAAGAGGACGCTCATCATCTGGAGGGAGAGGGACACCGAAACGACGGAAAACAAGTGTCAAAAGGCAAGGGTATGGGATGTGAGCAGATTTGGTGGACTTTCGAATGCATTCGAAGGAGTCCATCTTATCAAGAATAATCCTAGCCCAATTGATCTCGCTCCCCATGAAAAAAGCGTAAATGAGTTTGAGGAATGGCTGGGAGGGTAAGCTAGATGAGCCGTACTTCGGAAGGAGGCACGACTTCAAGATAAAATTTAGAACCCAAGCATTTGGCTTAAAAGACTTTGAGGGGACGCCAATCATGGCGGGAGGGATCACGTGAAACATTTCGACGAGCATGGCCTGGTCAAGATCAGAAATGTCATCGACAGAGATATCAGCTGGAAGAAGTCCAAAGGATGACACACCTAGCAACTCCCCTAAGATTTCTGCCGTGAGGACAATAGGTGTCCCCAAGACAGTCGTCTCGATGGAGTGAGTGACGTCATACTGACCCCGAACCCTATTCGCTTAGAATAATTTGACGAGACGAGGGTACGGGTGAGGGTTCGCCTTAGGGTCATGGCGAAGATAGTCTATGAGTCTGCTATGAGAAAGAAGATCAGCGAGGTGTGGGAAAATCGGAGAACTGAACGAAGTGCTCCAATAACAGTGGACAGTGTTCGATACGATTATATACCGCGAGACACATCGGGTCATCGTGACATAATGATATATCTACACCGCCTACTGGCATGTGAGCCTTCCCCTTAGGCTGACGAGTGCTAGACCGAGGTGGAGGAGTAGGATCCCTATGGGTAGGCTCGGTCTCAGGGATATACTCCTCGTCGGAGTCAGAATCAGCTGGAGGAGTGGGAGCTCGAAATGAAGTAGGCTTGGTCTTGAGTAGATCGGGCTCTAGGCTTAGCGGTCGCCGTCCTCTTCTTCTTAAGAGGAGTCGAAGAAGACGATGGACGGGTCGATTTGGCTCGGCGTTTGGGAGGAGTTCGTTTGGGTTGAGGGGGGTCCGTAGGAGGCGACCCTACAGTCATGGGTGACGGACTCGAGGGTCGGATGGGTATACGCGTCTTCGCCATAATCGAGACGAGACAACGTTCAATCGAACGAGAAATCGAAATCTAGGTCGATATGAACCCTAAACACAAACCCTAGAAACGAAACTGAAAATCGAAGAAACCTAGGTCTAAAAGCTGAGAGAGTTACCCTAGGTGGAAGATGGAGAGAGATCGACGGCAAACGACGGAAGAGATGGCCGGAAAACGACGCAACCGGCGGAGGAGATGAAGGGTTCGACGGGGGTTTTGGCTGAGAAGGATTTTCGCACAGACTAGAATGGAAACAAGTCGGTGCGGGGCTTGTATAAGTCGACTTGGAGAGGAAAAGACGCAGCTGCCCCGGAGCATTTAGTCGGTCACAGTTCAAGCGCTGACCGACTAAATGATGATCTAGTCGGTCGGCCAATGAGCGTGAACCGACTAAGTGCAAACAGCCGCACAGAGTCAAAAAATAGGGCAAGATCTAGTCGGTTCAAGTTCATACACTGACCGACTAGAACTGAATCTAGTCGGTTGATGACTGAACTTGGACCGACTAAGAGTAAACAGTAACTGAAGCCAAATTTTGAGCATGAGTTAGTCGGTCTGAGTTCATTCACTGGCCGACTAGAATGAGATCTAGTCGGTTGGCCAATAAACTTGGACCGACTAAGAGAGTCCAAAAATTTTAGAATTTGAAATTTTGAGTTCTCTCCTAATCGCACTTGGACGATACATCGAAATACTCTCATTAATCATTATACTACCCCATAACACATCAAAAATCTTAAATACGACGTTCATGAAAAATCCGAGCATAAATTCCGAAAATTTAACCGAAAATCCAGAAAATTCCAATACATCTAGCATGAGTATATATAAATGAAATTTATTAGCATGCAAGATTATTGAACAAAATATGAATCCTAAATCTCGGATTCACCCATAATCCCCAATTCTCGACGTAACCGCACAAAGGAGTCTTCCTTGAGTGGTTTCGTGAAAATATCGACGATTTGCTTCTGGGTTTCAACGTACACTAAAATGATGTCCTTTTTAGCAACATGATCATCTAAGAAATGGTGTCGGACATCTATGTGTTTAGAACGGGAATGGTGTACCGGATTCTTAGAGAGACATATTGCACTTTGGTTGTCCACCATGATAGGACAAGTATCACAGTTTATACCAAAATCTTTAAGAGTGTGTCTCATCCAAAGAACCTGAGCACACGCGGCACCGGCGGCAATATATTCCGCATCGATGGTTGAAAGTGATACGGAATTCTGCTTCTTGGAAAACCAAGAGACAAGAGAATTTCCTATAAAATGGCAAGTGTCACTAGTACTTTTCCTGTCGGATTTGCATCCCGCATAATCTGCGTCACTATATGAGATTAACTCATATGTGCTAGACTTTGGATAAAGTAATCCAAAGTCAAGTGTGTAACTTAAATAACGGAAAATACGTTTTACCGCTACTAAGTGAGATTCCTTAGGTTGAGACTGATAACGAGAACATACATATACATCAAACATAATATCGGGCCTACTAGCAGTAAGATATAATAAACTTCCTATCATACCTCGATATAGACGAATGTTTACATCTTTGTCGCCCGTATCTTTATCAAGATGTGCAGTCGTGCTCATTGGAGTCTTCTTCCCAGAGGCATTCTCCATTCCAAATCGCTTTAGCAACTCCACCGTGTACTTGGTTTGGTGGATGAAGATTGCATCGTTCATTTGGCGAATTTGAAGACTTAAGAAATACTTGAGCTCACCCATGTGGCTCATCTCAAATTGATCCTTCATAACATTAGAAAACTCTTCGCAAAGAGTGAAGTTAGTAGCACCGAAAATGATATCATCAACATAAATTTGAACTAAGATAATATCATGATTCGAATATTTAACAAATAATGTAGAATCAACTTCACCCATTTTAAAACCCAAATCCAAAAGAAAATTCTTTAGACGGTCATACCAAGCTCGAGGAGCTTGTCTCAAACCATAAAGTGCTTTCTTAAGTTTGAAAACGTGATTTGGAAATTTTTCATTTATAAAACCCGGAGGTTGAGAAACGTAAACTTCCTCAACATCTCCGTTTAAAAATGCACTTTTAACATCCATTTGAAAAAGTTTAAAATCTTTATGGCATGCAAAAGATAACAATAATCTAATAGATTCTAATCTATCTACCGGAGCAAAGGATTCTTCGAAATCTATACATTCCTCTTGCCGATAGCCTTGAGCTACTAACCGAGCTTTGTTCCGGACGACGTTTTGGTTCTCGTCGGTCTTGTTCTTGAAGATCCACTTCGTTCCTACGACGGTGTGGTTCTTTGAAGGCAATGGAACAAGCTCTCAAACCTCATTCCTCTCGAATTGAATGAGTTCCTCTTCCATGGCAAGGATCCAAGCACTATCTTCGCACGCTTCGTTAATATTCTTTGGCTCTATTGAGGAGGCAAAGGCATAATGAGCGAAGTAGTTGACTTGCGATCTCGTCTTGACATTATCATGAATGTTGCCAATGACTTGCTCATGAGGATGGTCACGAACCGTATGGAGCCGTTTGGGAATTCCCTGATCACTAGGAACATTCTCAAAAGACTCATTAGTAGGGTTAGTATCATTAGGATCAATAGAATTTGAATTACCAATAGAATCACATAAAACATCCATGGAGTCATCATCATTGGTAATCCTAGCCAGGACAAAACCTTCATTAAATGAAACATGAAGTGATTCCTCGATCGTTAAGGTTCGTTTGTTGTATATCCGGAAGGCTTTGCTACGTGAGGAATATCCAACAAATATCCCCTCATCGGATCTTGGATCAAATTTGTCCAAGCTGCCATATGTGTTTTTAATAAAGCATTTTGAACCAAAAACTCGAAAATGTTTAACTTGAGGCAATCTACCAAACAACAATTCATAACAAGTTTGTTTGGTGCCAGGCCTCAAAAGTATTCTATTAAACACATAGCAAGCAGTATGTACCGCTTCCGCCCAAAATTGATGGCCAAGTTGGCTATCATCAAGCATAGTGCGAGCACATTCTACTAGCGTCCTATTCTTCCTCTCAACTACACCATTTTGAGGAGGTGCGCGAGGGAAAGAAAAGGTGTGAGTAATACCAACTTCATCACAAAAATTTGAGAAAGACTCATTCTCAAATTCCCCTCCATGATCACTACGAATAGTGACAATGGTGGTTCCAATGAGATTTTGTACTTTCTTAACAAATATTGTGAAGTTTTCAAAAGCATCATTTTTATTACTTAATGAAAATACCCAAGTAAATCTAGAAAAGTCATCAACGATGACAAATCCATATCGTGCATTTCCTAATGAAGCAACTCTAGTTGGCCCAAAAAGATCTAGATGTAATAGCTCTAGAGGCCGCTTAGATGAAATGCTTTTCTTAGGTTTAAAAGACGATTTTGGAAGTTTGCCTCTTTGACACGAGTCACAAAAGCTTTTCTTTTGAAAGACATGCTTAGGGAAGCCTCTAATAGAATTTAACTTGGAAAGCTTAAAAAGTGTTCCAAAGTTCACATGACCGAAACGTCGATGCCATAAGTGTTGTTCACTTGTGTTGGCAACGAGACATTGTTCATGTGATTTTGAGAGATCTAATATATAAATATCCTTATGGCGTGTGCCGGAAAATAATAATTCATCATTATTTTTTCTTAAAATATGGCACATTCCTTTCGAAAAGCTAACTTTGTAACCTTTGTCACAAAGTTGGCTTATTGAAATGAGATTGTGGTTTAATCCTTTAACAAGGTAAACATCACTTATTAGAGGTTTAGAAGGATTACCAACTTTTCCAACACCTATGATGGTTCCACTCTCGTTGCCTCCAAAGACGACTCGGTTTCCATTTGCAATGGGCACCACTCCGGAGAGCAATCGAGCATCACTCGTCATGTGTTTTGAACACCCGCTATCGAGTATCCAATTATTCTTGGAGCTAAATTTGGCTTTGTTGCTCCGTTTCTTTTTCTTGAGTACCTAAAAATGAAACGTATCGTATCATGGTACCCAAGGTCATTGGGTCCAAAAAGATTAGACCTTTGGAAGCCAAGTCCAATTGGACTTAGACTTCCCAACGTAATCATCATTATGAACCACATTCATAAAATATGAATTCATGTAAGCTTGTTTTTCATGCATATTAGTGTTCTTCGGGCCCCAAATCGTGAATATTTTGAGAGCCCTATTCATTTAAGGAGCATGCATGCGTTGTTGATTTCTACGTGATGCATGTCGTGGATAGGCATATGGAACATGATGAAATGGTGCATGATGAAAATTGTTCATATGATGGTGTTGATGAACATATGCATGTGGAGGGACACGTGCGTGAGGGTGTCTCACTTGGTGTGCACGTGCCCGTGGACGTGTAGCATAAAAATCATCATAATTGTGAGCCGGTGGAGTAGGACGTGTGTTCCTACGTGGCATGGTATTTGTGTACATATAAGCATGACCCTTCTTTGGAGGTCCACCCAAAGTGGGTTTCTTTCCAAACGAGAGTGTGTACGAAGTGGAAGCACCATTGGTAGATGAACTACCAATGGGTTGTTTGCTCCCATTCGTTGAGTCACCAGAAGTTGGCCTAACAAAAATAGTAGACGATTTGGATGAACTTCCCATCCTATACCACAAGCCAATGTGATGATTGGCCGGAAGTAAGTCATTTAGGATTTTATCCAAATGGTCCTTACCTTTATTGAATTTATTAATTCGGCCTAATGTGCACTCATATTTCTCGGTGAGAGAATGCATAGAAGCATCCAAAGTGGACACTTGCGATGTGAGTGCATAAACACGAGATTTGAGATTCTCATTCTCGATACTCAAAGTTGAGTTTCGAGAAGTCAAATCCGCTATCGCATGTTCATCCGATTCCTCAATATGAACATGTTCAAGTTGAGATTTGATATTTACAATCTCATTTCTCAACTCTTCAACGGTGTCGTTGTTGACGATGATAGGTTTAGGCGAGGTTTGGATGCTAGCTAACTCATATTTTACCTTAGTATATCTATTTACTAATTTAGAATATTTAGACCATATTTGCTCATTAACTAGTCTAAGGTCATCCATTGTTACCTCATCGCCTTCATTATCGCTATCATCGGAGGAGGATTCTTTATCATGCTCCTCTCTAGCCATGAAGCACATGTGTGCTTGCTCCACTTGCTCATCATCCGACGCTCCACTTGAGGAGTCATCCTCGAAGTCGGTGAATGTCCCGACAAGTCCTTTCTTGTACCCTTTCTTGTACTTCTTTGACTTGTCGAACTTTGGCGCCTTCCACTTCTCCTTTTGCTTGTTTTGAGGACAATCCGCTTTCATGTGTCATGGCTTATTGCATTTAAAGCACAAAGGAGCGGAGGCGTTAGTAGAACTAAACTTTGATTTGTTCTTGAAATTACCTTTTCGGAAGAATCGGTTGAACTTCTTTGCCATGAGGGCAATGGATTCCAAGTCCAACTCGTCTTCCGAGTCTTCATCATCGATTGATGTAGATGTAGATGGAGCGGCCTTGAAAGCGATGGCCTTTTTCTTTGGCTCGTCTTGCTTCAAGTAAGACTTCATCTTGTCATGCAACTTTAGTTTGCTATCCTTGCGTACCTCATAAGACATCAAGGTACACATTAGTTGAATGACGGTATACTTTACGCATATCGTTACCTTCCTCGATGGCGAATGTACGTTTTTCCCAACAAGAAGGAAGTCCGTCAATGATCTTTGAGACTTTCTCCTTTTGAGTGTAAGTCTTTCCAAGGGCCTCCAACTCGTTGGTGATGTCGACGAAGCGAGCATAATACTCCTTCATCTTCTCACCCTGTTGCATATGAAATAATTCGTAATCTTTATTTACAACTACAAGTTTGGAGTCTCTTACCCTACTCGTTCCTTCATGCAAGATGAGGAGTGAGTTCCATATTTGATATGCACTCTTACATGTGCATATCTTATTGAAGTCCTCGGGCTCCAAAGCGCATTGCAAGGCATTCATCGCCTTGGCATTGGTTACCTCCGCGGCGACCTCCGCGGTAGTCCACTTCGCGAAATCTTCTTCGGCGGGCTCGACATACTCCGCCATCGTAGCTCTCCATAGTGAAGCACTCCAGAGGAACGTTTCCATCCGGCATTTCCAGTACCCGTAATTAGTACCGTTGAAGAAGGGAGGCCTTGTTGAGGAGTATCCTTCCATCACCGAAGAAGCTCCTTCACGGTTCCTGAAGGTGCTATAATCTGAAGGTGGACGAATGGTCTTGTTGTCGTTGGAAGACATAGCTATGTACTTGGCTTTGATACCAAATGTAATGCCATGTGTAGCTAATGCACAAGTACTAGAGGGGGGTGAATAGTACTTTAAAATAATTAAGAAGATAATTCCTAATTATCTTGCAAACTCAACCAACAATGCGGAAATGAAAATATTGACAACAAAGAAACAATCGCAAACAAACGATATTAACGGGTTCAGATCCACCCCAGTCTCCCCGACTTGTTTCCGGTGATCCTACGTCCCAAACACCCGGATCCCCTCCGGATACTTGAGTTAGAAACATCTAACTCAAATTTGCACTATGAAATACTTGTAGAAACCTCTACAAGGTCAAATCATACACAAATGAAATTGTGACTCCCACAAACCGGGATCACAAACAATCTCTCACAAACCGAGAGAAAAAACACTTGCAATATCAATGTAATTGAAATATGAAATGCTTACCACAAAACCTTATGCCTTGAGTAAAACTTACGATTTAAGGCAAGAAGGATTTTGAGGAAGATGAATGTACCAAACCCTAGCTCCAAGATGTAGACCATCAATGGAGGCCTAGGATGTTGTTGGTGACCTTGGATCAAGCTCTTGGCTTGAATGGCTCACAATCAATGTGAATCTCTTTGGAAATAAGAGTGAGAGAGAGATTCTTGATAAATGAATGAGCTTGGAAATGAGATTTAATGCTTCTCTTTGATTCTCTAAACTTCAATAAATATCAGCCTTGAATGCTATGAAAGCAGCCCTTCAAGTATATATATGATAGAGGAAAGAGAGAGCAAAAATCGTGGCATTTAAAGTTCCAACGGCTCTATTCTGAACCAGACTAGTCGGTCAAAGAAGGATCACTGACCGACTAGTTCATCAACTAGTCTGTCGGTGATTCAACGTGGACCGACTAACTGATGAACAGCCAAAAGAGAAAGTTCAGGAGATAGATAACTAGTCTGTCTAAGAAGACTTGCCGACCGACTAGTTTCACAACTAGTCGGTCGGTGAGTGTTTTTTGACCGACTAATAGTCAAAATAGAATAGGATGAATTCAAGTTGAATTAGTCGGTCTAAGAACAATATCTAACCGACTAGTTTCTCAACTAGTCGGTCGACAAATGTTCTTTGACCGACTAACGATAAACAGTAACTTAGGCTGTACAGAGAAAGCTCAACTAGTCGGTCTAAGAAGGATTCCTAACCGACTAGTTTGACAACTAGTCGGTCGGTGAACCTTCTTGGACCGACTAACTGTAAACAGTAAAGAGCTGAATTTGAACAAGGCATTCTAGTCGGTTCAAGAAGCATTTTCGACCGACTAGATTGCCATCTAGTCGGTTGGTTCTTCTTCTTGAACCAACTAACATGCACAAGAAGCCGCGATAAGAAGCGTTAAGCTTCGGGAAAGATTCTATGGGCTTCTAATAAGATCCTAGCTCTAAGATATGAGCGATATGAAGATTAAAACGTAAGACATACTCAAGGCTTAACATTCTACGAAAAGAAGCTAGAAGACTATAAATAAAACTTGACGAACCGTCTTCAAAAGCTTCAATCGAATCTTCTTGACTTCAATAATGGTCCTTGAGCTTCAACGAAGCTTCAAGCACACGATCACGCGCTTTGAGAAGTCTTGAGACGTCGCTTTTGATATACGTGGAATTTTGACGACGATCTCCATAACTGCGTTCACAAAGAGTTAGTTCACGATATTTATGTTTGTTCATCATCCAAAACCAAATCCGGGGAGTCAATACTCAACAATTACATCATCCTCACACAATCAATGAGAAATTGCTACCTCTAGATGCAGCCAACATTTAAATTTTGTCTTTCACAAGCCCACTTAATGGGGCTCGAAAACATGACGGGTCCAGAAAATTACCATGTCACAACAATGTAAATGCAATCTTAATTTATGAACCTTCCTGTAGCCATCAAAATTCTCCGAACTATGATAGATCAGCAACTACAGAAATCCCTTTGGAAATGTAACTGAAGGAAATGCAAGAAAATTATTCATGAAAAAGAAAACTGAAGACGTTTATGATGCACAGCTATTCAAAGAGGAAGCTCCATGGAAGCCCACTAAGCTTCCTAGGTATTATCTATAGTATATAAGACTTATCTAACTAACTGGAGTTCGTTTTAAAATAAGAATCAAATTTTATTTTATCTTTATTAGGATTTAAATCATTAGGAGTTGGATTATATAAGGATTTCTTTATTTGAGTTCGTTTTGTTTGATGCTTATATTTAAATGAGGTTTACTCTATTTGAGTTCTTTTATTCAGTTCATGTTTAAGTAGGACTTGTCCTTTTTCCATGAATTTATCTTTCAGAAAATATGGGCTGAGTTAGGACTCTATGGTAGAGATCTATAGGATGAATTTTGTAATCGGACAGTTAGACTATTTGATGAATGCAATTAATATCAAGGTTCTGATTAATGGGTATCTTTGTGTGCGCCCGTGCACATGTTCCTCCATTTTTTTCTTTCATTTGCAAAAATATTCTAAGCTCAGCTTAGGGTACACTCACAAACATAAAAGGCAGACACCCAAAAGAGACAGTTCATAAGAAACAATCATGATAAATATATTACAGACAGATTTGGAGAAAATATACATCAAAAACCACACAGAACATATGTGCACCATGGCTGACAAAGTTTGACGAGTCAGCCCATAAAAACAATCTAGGTAAAAGAATTTTGATCATGATTGTCGTATATAACTCACATTTTCAAGTCTACAGACGTCAAACAATGCTTCAAGTAAGGTCTGCAGGGGTGCCTCCTCATGATGCACCTGAAAGGTTTTCAGTTAGGTATAACATTATGGGATGTGAAGGGGTAAAAATGCATAAATTGCAGCACAATATAAAGAATGTCCATAACATGTTTACATGTGAATAAAACCTATCTAATGTAACTATAATATTAGATCGCTAGAAATGAAGTGTTAGACAGAAAAGCAGTGCATTCATGCTTAGGTTAAATGGTTGAGTGATACTCAAATTAGTTGGGAACGTCAGTACTGACTGCCAAACTGATGTATTAGCATAAAACAGTAGTTGGTGTATAGTTATTCAAGCTTAATTTAGCTTCCATGTACTTCAAATACTGTGAGCAGCATAAACTATGTATCAGGTAGATCATTGAGCCCTACATATCCGAACAGATCCTTCCCTCAGTTCTATATTTTGCAGTGCTTAGGAAAAGACAGTACGATAATACTGAATTCCACCTTAGCAAAAACTTTATGGCATGAGTGATTGAAGATGCTTTCCAGATAAACAAAGTTACGGATATGAATGAACTGAAGCAATGACTGTTAGCTGAAGTACAAAAGAGGAATAAGTGATTACCCTGCAAAAGACATGGCCAGCGGCAGATAGAAATATCCGCTAATAAGGCTGCATGTTAGCAGGTTACACAAGAACATAAATGTTCAAAAGCTAACATGTCATGTGTCGCAGCTTGTTTCATGTTTTCATTAAAAACACAGAAAGGAATATCAAAGACAAGGAGCAAGCCAGATACTCCGTCCATTTCACCAAACATATAGATCAAGAGGAATCCATGTGGCACTTGGGCAGTTCAAGCTGAAGTTAAATGCAATATAAGAATCCAGGATCAAACCTGATGAAAGCATGATCCATAATGTCAAACAGCAATGGGGAATATGCTGGCTAGTACCTTAGAAAAGTGAGACAGATAATCTAAAACATATTGGTGGCTATGATATTGGTTTGCCATGTAGAGGAAATATGAGGTAACAATTAAAAGTTTGAGATATAAAATTGTATACAAAAGCCATGGATGATATTGAAGAACCTCAACGACCTCCATGTCATGCCTATTTGGCATCCCTCTATTAGGCTATAAGTAAGACATGAAGATGGTGAAAAACAGAACTCCACACAAGAAAGCAACTCTAAGCACAACTAACAAGTTGTACCAACAAGCACATCCAAGTCACCAGGTCAATGATGCATGGTATCCAACATCATAAAACAGCTCCCCCTACCCCGGCGCACAAAAAGAAAGAAAGGTAGAAAACCCCACACCGACACATCCGCACCGAAAGACGAACCCTTGAAAAAGAAAAGAAAAATAGAGTATATAACTTTATAAGTATACAAATGAAACAACATACCAACAAATTTACATTCCACAAAGTTTGTGGACCTGATAATGTTGAGTATTGAATACCCCAATACATGTATTGATGATTTACAAACATTGTTTTGTGGTCTAATGAATTTCATTGAGTATGATATGTTTAATTAGACCAAGTGATTTTGCTCAAGATTGCTCAAGCTCAAAAGTTTATGATCTCAAAGCAAAGCTTAACAAAGGATGATGGTGTGACTATAAGACAAGAAATTGAAGAGGAAGAATTCAATGACAAAAAGATGAAGAACGTGATCTACAACTTGAAGAGTATTTTATATTTGTTGTAATTTTTGTTTTTGTCATTAGAATTCATGTAATGCCTTGTAGATGTCTCACACACACATGAAACCATATGCTATTATTTAGAATTGATATGGATTTGATTGATGATCAAAAACCAAGGTTTCTTAAGTCAAAAACCATATATAGACTATCCATTGAACTAGAGTCGACTTCTGCTCTCGGGTTTTTGAGCAACTTGCAAGGGGTCGACCCATATAGTCTCAAGAGTCAACTACTAAGCCATGCGTCAACTTCTAATTGTACAGGAGTCACCTCTCACCCTGCTGGCAGTCCCCAATTGTCATATTTCTTCTAACCGTTAAAGAGACGTTGGGAGGGGCTTTTTAGGATTTTTCTCTATCAGTTTTCATCCCATATATGTGTGAATGATCCCAGATCATTAGGCGTCAATTCTAGAGGAAATCAAATGAAAAAGAAAAAGAAAAAGAAAAAGAGAAAAGCCCAAAATCATCATAGCTCAACGTTCTCTGTCTATATTTCTATTGAGCTATCTTCTACTTTTTCAAAGTCCAAATCTAATCTAGTACAAAATTTATAGCCACACAAAAACACATTATGCTTCATCTTCAAGGCTTAGAAAATGTTGTAATCTTTGTACTTCAAAGTTGTAAACCTCAAGTGTAAAGCGGTGCTCTCAAGAAGAGAGGTGTTGTTGTTGTAAAATCCTCAAGGGTTGAGGTGTTGTGGTTATGCAGCGGAGGCAAGGATTGTTTATCAAGTTGCAAGTTGCACTATTCTGAGAATAATGGAAATCCAAGTGGGACTTGGGACTGGATGTAGCCCGGGGTTTGTGTGAACAGAATAAATCTGTGTTTATAATTGCCTTGTCAGGTTTGCATTTATCTATCTTTTTATCTTGCATACTTGTGTTTATATTCTGTTGTGTTAGTTTTATATTTCTAAGAGATATTATTGATTAAGTTAAAATTAGGTAACTCTAATTAATAACTTAGGTAGAAATTTCTAAAGAGACTTTTATTATTCACATACACTATTCACCATTCCTCTAGTGTCGCCTTACCATCCACAGGGATACCAACAGATAAGATAGGAATATGTATGATTATATAAAAGTCAACTAGATGTATTGTATAATTTGTATTCTTTATGGAGTCAAATACTGTATATACATTAAAGCAAGAGATCTTTTCTTGATGGCTACATGATGAGTTCTATCTAATGGAACAAAAACTTCAAACTTTAAGCCCCCCCCCCAAAAAAAAAAAAAAAAAAAATCATTGCACCGGAGATATGCTTGGCAAGCGAATAATGCAACAAGAAGCAAACAAACAAAATAAAATAAATAAAATAAAGAATATCATATATAAGAAGCAACATATACGATTACTTGATTGGTACGTTTAGTGAGGATCAAATATCCACCAAAGGTACGATCTTCCTTAAAGGTTCTATCATACCAATTGTTGTGGACCCACTAGCTTGTGAGGATATGGTGTCAAGAGATCCAATTATTTAGGTAATGGTTCATTACCAAAGCTGGATTTGTAAGTCATATCTATCTATGCCCACTTAGGTTGTTTAGAATATAATTCTGGCCTTACTATTATGGCATATTGACTTTTGTTTTGTTTTAATAGAAAATGACTGTTCTGGTGAATGCCAAAAGTAACATGACTTTTAATACAATAAATCAGGTGCTACCTTCATTAAAATTTCATAAAGACGAGATACTTTAGCGGCGTCTACTAATTGAGGAGAATTCAAGCCTTCATGGAGTGCCTCATCATTTATATTTCTATTAGGCCAGCTGTCCGGGTTTGATTTCAATGGAAAACTCATGCACTTGAAAAGCGAACAGAAATCTGCTGAGAAAGTTCCGAACAACTCCGAAATCAGATTTCTTCCCAACATTTTGGCCCCTGGGAAGCCCCATATTGCATTTAACTTCCTTGAGAGATCATACTCCAAAGATGGTCCCTTTTTTGACTCACTAGGACCACCCTCCTGAGCAATGTCTGTTTGGACTCCCATGGCCCTGCTATGCTTCGACTGAGCAGTACTTTTATGCAAACAACTTTCCTGTGTGCATATCAGAACAGTAACATTACTAATATGTTTAATTTGAACAAGAGATCTATGCTCTGGGTATACACAGAAAATTGCATACAAACCTGAATAGTTCTTCCACTGGAGCTGGGCAGACCTAGAAACCATTAAATACATCATTAAGCAGTCAGTAAATTAGTAAAAGTTTAAAACATTATAAAGTTGGTGATTTCTTTATACTTACGTCTGTAGAGAATATTGATCCTTACCATTATCAACCTTAATCTGGCTCTTCAATTCAGGTAGGACAGATTGCACATAACTCTGAACATCTTTGCCTTTTGGAAGATTA
This sequence comes from Scilla litardierei, assembly GCA_030789695.1. NCBI lineage: Eukaryota > Viridiplantae > Streptophyta > Magnoliopsida > Asparagales > Asparagaceae > Scilla > Scilla litardierei. The sequence continues at coordinate 188,858,947 of CM061142.1, read as the reverse complement.
GTTCTGAAAAAAGGTTAATTACTAAGCAATGAAACATGCAAACTACAATCAAAATTGGATTAAGATAAAATACGGAGGACAAGAAGTAAATTATAAAGTATGTTCACAGTGAATGAATAATTGAAAAAAAATAACTGACAGATAAGAATATCATATGAATCGAAAGAAAAAAATATCACATAAATAAGCAATTTAAGGATTTGTATGGAAAGTAAGATCCATTTTAGTTAGCAAAAAGCATGTACTGATACGCAATATTGCATGCATGGTAAAGGAATACTGTATAACATGATTAAAGGCATAGAAAATGCATATGGTGGACCTCTGGATTCTACATCACATCTATGCCCTTATTATCATCAAGGGTATTTTGACTTTTGTTTCGATATAATAAGGGTCCAAGATTGACCAGCTTTCTACATACTCTAATAAAGGCAAGTATCTGTAATGCCAATTGTTGCAGAATGATAGGAACCTAAAAGCAAATCTGAAATTTTATTAGTAAAACTGAAAATAAAGGGGATAGATTGATTGCAAATGTAGAGGTAATCGCCCTCCGAAGACACTGATTGATAGGGGATGTCCGCACCCTCCCGTAGGCTGAAGAACTCTCTTCGATTTCACAAAATAGACAAAATCCACACACCTAGGGCCGGCCGGCCTCCCTCCTCGTATATAATCATCTACCTAAAAGTCTAATTACACAAATGCCCCTATTCTAATAAAATAACACAAAAGGCCCCAAAAGCGGGCCTGCTCTATCATTACTCCGCACCCGAAACCCATCTTGTCCTGAGAGTGGTTCATGAAGTCTCTGGCGGCCCTACTTCAAGGGAAGGTCGTCATCCCCTCCGAGTTCTTCCTCCTCCACTATGTCCTCGTCCCGGCGATCAACACTTGCAGCTTGCGCACCCCACAATGGTGCCCTTGGGTGAACCTCTCATCGCATCTGAAACACGGTCCTTTCTGCATCTTCTCCCTCATCTCGACGTCAGTCATCATCCTAAACTGACCATCTGCTGACGGTGCGCTACTCTGATCCTCAATCTTCGCATTACTCGCCTGATTTGTCCATATAGCCGCCTTCGACCCCCATGCCGCTGCTGGAGTTCCACGCGGAACCTGCCCATCCCAACTGCCCATGTCTCTCCTCTCCTCTATCTGGTGGTCCTCTACCATCTGTGTCATCTCCATGACCTCCACCAGCCCCTGAGGCTTGTATGGGCGAATACCTAAGCGAATAATGGGCTTCAGGCCATTCATGAAAGTACCGTACAGTGACTCATCAGAGACCCCTCGCACTCGCCCTGAGAGAGTCTCAAACTTCTCTATGTACTCCTTACCAGACCCGTCCTCTGCCTGAGTGCGAACTGCTCCTGGAGGTTTCCCATGTGAGGCTCCTAAAACCTCTCCAATATGCAGTCATTGATCTCCTCCCAACTATGAAATGGGCACCGCTGCCCCCGCCACTGATACCACCATAAAGCATTCCCCTCCAAACATGCTGCCGCCGCCTCCAACTTCTGGGCCTCATTCATATGAGATACAGTGAAGAACCTCTTCGCTCTATAAATCCACGCATGTGGATCCTTCCCCTCGAATATGAGTATCTTCAACTTCCGCACTCTGCTGTCCACCCCAAAGTGTCTCTGATCAATCTGTCCTTGATCTTCTCCCACGAGTGAATCAGCAACCTCTCATCCCCACATTGGTACCACGCAAAGGCCTTTCCATCTAAGCATACTGTTGTTGCCTCAATTTTCTGATCCTCTGTCATGCGAGAGACCCCAAAAATCTCTCCGCCCTTTAAATACATGCCACTGGGTCATTCCCTCGAACACAGGCATCTTCAGCTTCCTCAACATGTCCATCGCAGAGGTCCCCTGCTCTCCTCATCCTCATGCGTGTCTGGGCTGGTGATAAATGCTACTACCGCTCTTGATGCCTCTCATATCCCCTCTGTGGGCCTCCCTCACGATCTTCATAGCCTCTCCAATCTTCGCCGCCTGCGTAAAAGCCCCTATCTCCTCTCTCTCAATCCCCTCCGATGTCGTCTCCTGCATAGTGCCCATAAGTAGGGTGTGGGTGTGGTTGCCTCTGTGCTCCATAACGAGGGTCGTGTGGCTCTCGATACTTGGCATCCTCGTCGCCGGGCTCCCATGAGTGATCTGGAGGGTCGTCATCATAGTGCGTCAGCGGTTGGCCTTGGGACCCTTGTCGGCTTCTGAAATCCTTACCAACACTGTTTCGCAGCCCAAAAGTGACGTGGTTGATGATTAGGGCTCTGGAAGGTCGTCGGACCACATCCCCCTGTGGGGGTTCAATCACATGGGACAGCCCTTGTCGGGGGCCCTGCAGGGACTGTCGCCCCCCACCAAAGCCTCCATGGGGGCTCACTCAGAGGCAGTGGCCCCTGTGTGGCACCTGCTGGGGATGCCGCCCCCTACCGAAGCCCCCAGGGGCTCTGCAAGGGGCGACGGCCCCTGCAGGGGCCCCTGCTAGGGGCGGTGCCCCTTGCCGAGGCCCTGGGTGGCCCCAGCAAGGGGCGACGGCTCATGCAGGAGCTTCTGTAGGGGCTGGAGCCCCTTATCGGCCCCTGGTTTGCTCCCACGAGTGTTTTTTGGGCCCGCCTTGATCCCATATGGCTTTCGAAGACATCGGCGTTCATCGTGGACTCCTCGTCTTTCTTGTAGTAGTCGTCAGCATCGGAAAGCATCCCCTCTTCAAAAGCTTCCACCTTTTCCTTTACTTTCTCCAAAGGTGTCACCTTTTTCATCGGATTAGGTACTTTTGCTTGAATCGCTGTCGCGAGCCCCGTGATTTGTTGCAGGATCTGGGCTAGGATCTTCTCCATGCTGTCAAATCTTTGTGACGTCGCCGCCTTGTCCTTTTCCGTCAAAACCCTAAAATCCACCATGGCCTTCTTCAATTTCTTGATCTTGTCGTCATACTTTTCCTCCAAAGCTTCGGATTTTTTCCTTAGATCTCGTTGCCGTCGCCATGGATCGATGAGCTTTGATACCAATTGACAGGAACTCGAAGGAAATCTGAAATTTTATTAGATATAAACTGAAAATAAAAGGATAGATAATTACAATTTTAGGGATAATCGCCCTTCCAAGACGTCGATTGATAGAAGACGTCCGCACAATCCTGTAGAACGAAGAACTATCTCTCCATTTTCACAAAATAATCAAATCACACATGCATAGGGCCGGCCGGCCTCCCTCCCTTTTATGACAATCTATCTAATTGCCTAATTACCCAAATGCCCCTACACTGATAAAATAACACAAACACCCAAAATGTGGCCTTATTGGGCCGGATCTATCATAGTCTTTTCCTTATTTCAATGCATGTCTAGTAATATATTCATCAATCTTAGAATATATCTTGATTGTTACATATTACTAGTTAGAGGCAAACAAACACGTTCAAACGTGTTTGTATTTAGGTTGAAATGGAGAATTCCAGTTAGGCCTAAAAAATACGGGTTTGTCACCTTCTGTTTCCCTTAGCATTTCGAGAAGCAGTGTGTGACACACTACTTTTGCCAAAGGTGACACTTCTACCAAAGATGCCACTTTTACCAAAGATGCATTAACTGTTGCAATGGCATATGTGAATGCCTAAACAATCTGACACCAGTAGCTAAAGTTTGGTGGCTCTAAGATGTATGTATGCCCACATGGATGTCACTCGGTACTAGGTAACCCTAGAACTACCTAGCAATCTAGCATCTCTTAACTAGATGCTTCTTGAGCATCTTATTATGTTCTATATTATATACATCTTGTTGTATCTGTCACATCAGTCCCATATATGATATGAGACCTTCAGCCATAAAATCCCACTATCCTTTGCGAAGAGAATTTTTTCATAACAATGTAATTTCATTAAAGTTAATAGCCGATAATGCCTGCTATTCCAATAAGGGATAGCATAGCTTCATTATACAAAATTTTCTCTCCATAAATTTAATTCATATCTTAGTTCAGAGTGATCATGCTTTTACACTTAGGAATATATGACTTGGTTCACCAATTTTTTCGTCAACCAATAAACAAGTCACTAGAAGGAAGCCATCTAGTCTACAGAATCTCATAAATACCAAAAAGAAGAAAGGTCGCTGCCAGCTGCTACAATAGACCAACAAAAGGAAACTGTGAAAATCAACAAAGACAAACAGAACGAAGGTAGTGGATTAACATACAATTCATGTTATGATTCTGTGAAGAAAGTATCAAACATTTCAAACTTCGTAAAAAGGTCACAACAATACGGCCAGCTTTTAAACATTCATTACGGTTATCAGGGTACACAAGAAATTTGCTAATTTCAAATGGCTTCAACATGCTTTCTTGATAACTATGACTTGGCAAGGTAGTATCTCAAATCTAGAAAAGTGGCCCTGGTTTTTGTATAAACCAAGTAACCAGCAATAAATTTGAAGTTTCTCTTGTTGACAGCCCAAGCATTTAAAATGGTTCAGATACAGACATAATGATCAATCAAATATGAATACATCTCCAACATTATATAGATACCCAATTGCAGATATATGAACTGAAACATTATGTTATGTTTCTTGTAGGCACATAGAATAACTTCAGCATCAAATGGCGAATAGATATAATATAGCATAATTCTCATAATATATATTAAAATATGACAGGTGCTTCTTAGAACAAATACCATTCATAGATCACAAAAATGCTACCGAAATTAAAAAACTATGATCGGACAAAGATAAAGGAATTCCTCTTACAAGTTAGTGCCATTTAGTCTGCAGATCTCATCTTTATTTTCAACATGGAAAGATGCATCTTTAAGCTGTTCATCTTTCTTATCTCTATCCCTTTGAAGTTCCTTACATTCTCGTTCCTGCACATGCAAGATAACTCATATCAACAAGCATGCATGCCTATATTGAAGAACATTAAGGCAAGCCATGCATTTAGATACATGGAAAAAAAATATCTTATCGTACAATCCATGGATATGTAACCAAATACTAAGACACAACGTAAATTTATAAATGTAACAGTGACAAGGAAATTCCCGTGTGCGGCTTGATAGTATGACTAATAAAACTATCAGCATTTATGTTCTTATTTCTGCAATCAGTTTGCATAATCAAGTTTCTTATGTTATCAGTACTATTACATTCTTCCTCATCTTTCAACCAGTACACTTTCTTCTCAATGTCTTTCTTTGTTATTTCTATTTTTCGGAAACCCTTCTCCAATCAATACAAGTGTTCTTACCTTTGGTTGTCCAGTAACAACAATCAGTAAGAGATTTCAAATCTTTGACCAAGTCCTTGCATTTGTTGTACGAAGATTCAAATTTTTAATCATTTATGTAGAAATGTGACAGTACCAAAACTTACCTTAATTCTGAGCTCCTTAGATGTTCGCTCCAACTCGCTCTGCATCATTATAAAATAACAGAAGAGTTAGATACAAAAAGATTGAATCTTTAGAACCAAAATGAGCGCCAAATTCTCGGATATGATCAGAATTCCTCACCTTCAACCTCTCAATCTCTCTATCCCTGTACCGATCCCTCTTATTAGTACATCTCCCACCCCCTCGTTCCCCATAGTTTTCATGGACCGGTGCCCTAATCGCCTGGCTGCCATATGTGACAATGATCGATTCCGGTGGCCTCTGGGACAGCTCCCGAGGCGGCGAGTAGCTCCCGCCCAGAACGGCAAGGTAATCGCAGTTCAAGCCGCCGTTGGCAGAGGGCGGATGTAGTGAACGATCCGGTAAGGGGGAAGTAGACAGCGGTGGATCCGGATTTGGATGAGTAGAAGTAGGGTTTTGGGTGAGGTTTCTCGAGGCTTCGACTTCATCGGTGATTTGGATGATGGCTTCGAGCAATTCAGCATCCCATTCGTTGATTTCGTTCTGGTCATCGGTAGTCATTGAGAGTGACCGGAGTCGGCGATCGACGGAGAAGAGAAACAACGAGAAGCAAAGAGAGGAGGGGAAAAGAAATTGAAGTGTTGCGTTGAGACTGAGAGCGGGCAAAAGATGGAGAGAGCACAGGGGTGATTTTGGGAAGAAATGGAACGTGCGCTGCACGTGATATGGTGGGCCCACACCAATTGCCCCAGGCGAAATTGTATCTGGCCCGAATATGCCCCGCCGACTCTCGAGCCTTGGGGCTGTTCGGCTTTAAGAATAAGAATAAAATGAAAGAAGTTGGCTAGTCCTTAAATGGTTTGCTTTTGTGAGTTTTAACTATAAAGTAGATTTTGTTATAGGATAATTGGATTTAAGAGATAGAGAGACAAAGTTTCATAGCCAAAAGAATGAGTAAGTTCTCTATATATTGATATAGTGGAGGAGATGAAAGGCCTCAAGGAGACCAAGAGTCCCCATTACTCATAGTAATGGGGACTAATGATAGTGGGTAATGAAGGAGGGGAGGCCAAAGGCCTCCCTCATTCATAACACTCCATCTTACTCATTCATCACTTTGGTCTCAGCATTAGAGGCAAAGAGGGGTGGATACTTTTGGATCCAGAGTAAGAGTGTTTGCCTCGTTAAAACCTTAGCTGTGGAAAACCCAGTGGGAAAAACCCAACAGCTTAAGGGAAAAGAGTGCAACCCACAGGTTACTCCCCCTGATCCGTACAAGCTTCAGGCTTGCAGGTTTTTCAGTTGTCGCATGTCAATGTTCTTTACAAGTTTTACAAAAATACATTTGGGCAAAGACTTAGTAAAAAGATCAGCTAAGTTATTGCAGGACTGTATCTGCTGTACTTCGATCTGCTTGTCCTCCTTTAGCTCATGTGTCCAAAAAAACTTTGGAGATATGTGCTTCGTCCTGTCGCCCTTGATGTAGCCTTTTTGAAGTTGAGCAATGCATGCAGCGTTATCTTCAAACAGAACGGTAGGCTCCAAATCACCGGTCTTCAGGCCATTAGATTGAAGAATGTATTGGACGACGGATCGTAGCCAATAACACTCTCTGCTTGCTTCGTGGATCACAATGAGCTCTGAATGGTTGGATGATGTAGCTGTTGTGGTTTGCTTCACCGATCTCCAGGAGATAGCAGTACCTCCGTAGGTAAAAACAAAACCAGTTTGGGATTTTGCCGTGTGCGGATCAGAGAGATAACCTCCATCAGCATAACCAAACAATTTGGGGGAGGCACCTCTCTGGTAGTAAAGTCCAAGATCAATAGAACCCTGAAGGTATCGTAGAAGATGCTTTACTCTGTTCCAGTGGCGCTTTGTGGGCGCTGCACTGTGTCTGGCTATGGATAAATGTCATCATTTAGGTACTCCTATGGTAGTAAGATCACTAGATGTACAAAAGAACCCCTTCCGGCCACTGGAAGAGGGGGAGGAGATACTGGGTCCTGAAGTACCCTACCTCAGTGCCATTGGAGCACTTCTATATCTGGCTAACTGTAAACGCTATATCGGGACGCGTACAGTTAGCCAGATATAGAAGTGCTCCAATGGCACTGAGGTAGGGTACTTCAGGACCCAGTATCTCCTCCCCCTCTTCCAGTGGCCGGAAGGGGTTCTTTTGTACATCTAGTGATCTTACGACCATAAGAGTACCTAAAGGATGACATTTATCCATATGAAACTTGTGTAGAAGTTTCTTTGTGTAATTAGATTAGTGTAATAGGATTCCACCTCTTAGGTGTTCTATATGTAAGCCAAGACAATACTTTTTTTTGCCTAGGTCTTTCATTTCAAAAGTATGTTTAAGGCTTTCAGATATCTCTTTGATCTTTGTAGGAGACCCTATGAGATTTAAGTCATCTACATATACAGCTATGATGACGAATCCAGTTCCCGTTCTTTTGATAAAGATACAAGGGCAGACTTCGTTATTCGTGAATCCTTGCTGTGCAAGGAAGTCACTAAGTCTGTTATACCACATCTTTCCCGATTGTTTTAGACCATATAATGATCTATGTAGCCTTACAGAGAATACGTCCCGAGGTATCTCTTTCATCTCTTGGGGTAGATTAAACCCATCAGGGAGTCTCATATAGATATTTTTATCTATATCGCCATATAGATATGCAGTCACAACGTCCATGAGCTGCATTTCTAGGCTTTCCAGAGAAGTCAGGCTTATTAATAATAGGAAAGTGATCGAATCCCTGACCGGAGAATACGTATCTTCGTAATCAATCCCCGGTCTTTGGGAAAATCCCTGGGCTACAAGGCGTACATTATAGCGAACGATCACATTATTTTCATCTCTTTTTCTTATGAAAACCCACTTATAGCCCACAGGTTTTACACCTACTGGTGTTTGGACTATTGGTCCAAAGACTTTGCGTTTCAAGAGTGAGTCCAGCTCTACTCTTATTGCATCGTCCCACTTTGGCCAATCATCTCTACGTTTACATTCCGCTAGAGATCGTGGTTCGACGTCATCGTCATATTCAGTGACGTGAACGGCAATATCGAACGCAAAATCGTCGTCGACGACTATGCTATTTCTGTCCAGTACTTCTCCAGTACGTACAAAATTTAATGATGTTTCTCCTATTGTTTCCTTTGCTGGGGAAATCAGGAGGGGAGAAGTAGCTGGTTTGAGCTCAGCATCCTGTGGAGGGATAATCTTAGTATCACCAGGAGTCTTCCTCTTTCGAGGAACTTTATCTTTTGAACCTGGTGGGCGTCCTCTTTTCATTTGAGGTACAACCAAATCTGCTGCCGGTGGGTTGCATCCATCTATGGGGATGTCAATCCTAGCTGGCGTATTGGCAGCAGGGACGTGTGAACGGACAATCTTCTGGTTGTCCGTGAATTTATCCGGTAATAGATGTACTGTATTCTGGATGTGAATGATCTTCAGGATCTCATCTTCACACAGATTAGTACGCGGATCGTAAAGGGACAAAGACTTCTGGTCCCAACTAATGGTCTCAGAAGCTTCTGGCTTCTTAGACTGTGTGCCCAGTTTTGGAAAACTTTTCTCATTAAATTCACAGTCTGAAAAACGTGTCTTGAATGCGTCACCCGTCAGGGGTTCAAGGTATCTGATAATAGAGGGTGAATCAAACCCAATATATATACCGAGACGACGCTGAGGACCCATTTTGGTCCTCTGAGGTGGTGCTATTAGGACATATACCGCACAACCAAACACTCTCAAATGAGAGATATCCGGAGGTGCACCGTATGCTAGTTGCATCGGGGATAAAGTGTGACCTTCAGAGGGTCTTATCCTAATAAGTGATGCGGCATGTAAAATAGCATGCCCCCAAGCATCCACAGGCAACTGGGATTGCATAAGCAATGGACGTGCTATCCACTGGAGTCTCTTTATAAGAGACTCAGCTAATCCGTTTTGGGTGTGAACATGTGCTACCGGATGTTCAACTTCAATACCCGTTGTCCGGCAATAGTCTTCGAAGACTTGTGAAGTAAATTCTCCCGCATTATCAAGACGTAGTTTCTTGATATGGTTATCGGGGAAATGAGCACGCAACCTTATTATTTGTGCCAATAGCTTTGGAAAAGCTAGGTTGCGGGTGGACAAGAGGCACACATAAGACCATTTGGTTGATGCATCAATCAGTACTATGAAGTACCGAAATGGGCCACTTGCGGGGTGAATAGGTGTAACGGCCACTTTCCGACCGTTCGTATTTCCTGCGTGCACGTGCTTTATCGTGCACGTATTTTATCTGGCTTTTTCCGAGCTCTGGCATGTGTGATGCGATATGCCATTGCAATCGTTTCGGAGTGTTGGATTCTTTTGGGAACGTCTTTCCTGGCTCGTTTTCTCGCAAAACGACCATGAATGAGCTGGACGTTTTAGTCATTTGACTCGGAACGCCGTTTCCAATTTTACGTAAATTCTTGGTGGGCGTTATGCACGATTGGGCCCTGTGGATCTGTGCGTCTCGTCTCCGTGATCGCCCCGGTATTTTCGGATAATTTTTCCGACGACCGGTTTGAGAGTTATCGCTCAGAGAAATCTCGACCGTTGATTAGCCCTATCAGTTCAAATTCGAATTGTTGCCAAATCTAGTGATATCTGTCTACTAATTAATTTTAAATCTTTCCTAAACTGCTACGCTAGTCACCTCTAGTCTTACCCCAATTTGCACGCTCCTCCATCCCTATACCCATCTCCCATTTAACCCTTAACATATGGCTATTTTAGCAAACCCATAATATTATATAATTAAACCCAAGCCCTATATAGGTTCATACGTATCTAGGTGATAAGAATGTAGCCTCTATTGACCCCCACTTTTCCTCATATTCCACTCCCCCTATTTCTTTCTCCCTCCTACAACATTCTTATAACTCTATAGGTGTATAGCATTGGGAATTCCTTTTTTTTAAAACCAAGCCCACATGTACGTGACCTAGGGCAGCAATTAAATTCTTCAGCAGCCGCCGCCAACAAAGAGAACCCCGATCGAACCCTCACCCTCTCGCCTTCTTTGCTCTCAACCTCCGCCGACGCGGTCTCGCCCCCGACCACCGGTAAGCCCCTCCGACCGCCACCCAGGTGAAGCCTCACCGCTAGGCGCATCTCCGGCGCCCCGCCTACGACCCTAGCCGCCGTCGTTTCATGCACAGCAGCAACAACCGCCTCGCCGTGACCCCCTGTACACCGTCCGCCACCAGAGACGCCGCTGCTCTGCTGTCGACGGCACCGCTCGACGCCGCGGGGACCGCCGCCCTCGTCTCCCCCGCTGCACGTCGCCTGCTACACCTGACCCCGCGCCACCGTGACGCCGACAGCTCCCATCACCGACCACCGGTGGTCTTCTCCGTCGTGCAAACGATCGCGTAGCTGCAGCGGCTGCTACAGCTGCCTTCCGGAGCCGCTCCGTCGTCGGGAGGCCACCGCCACTCCTCCCTGACTCCGTCGACCGTAGCTGCACCCCGACGTCACCGCAGATCGCCTGAAACCCAGGCCACGCACCGCCGCCGGGACCGCCTCCTAGCGAGCGCAGCGCACCTAGCTGCTGCTGCTGCTCTTCGCGTCCTTGGGCCATGCACGGCGGCCGTCCGATCTTCACCGCCCTCCATGCTGCCGGTGGACTTGTTACAACACAAAACCGTCGCCACCTTCGCTTCACAGAGAAGCTGTAAGTTGCCCTCGCTCCCCTTTTCATGAACAGTGGCCATGCATACCGTACTCTACCTTTAGAATTGATATATCTATAGAATGTCACCCAACCACTGTATTATTAAGAGTGCGCAGTACCCTAATTTAACTATAGGTTATAGGTTGTTGGTTATATATGAGTATTTTATAAGTAACAGCTACTCTCTATTAAATGTAAACAATGTTTTAGGGATGAGCTTTACTCTATCTTAATAGGTTGTCTACCTGGTAGTGGGATATAGTGCTAGTCAGTAAAGTTTAGGTAGAGCTTAACATACAATGTTATATGCATTATAAGTTAGGTATATTATGTTATATAATCATATAGTTTAATGATAAATATTATGTTACAGATAATTAAGTACGTCTCATTGCTAATGTCTGGACCTCGACGACTCCCTCTGTATTGCGCAACTCACAGTCGAAGAACCAGAGCGAAGGCAACGCGATCCGTAACTGTTACCAGACCCGACGCCAGACTAAATGCGCGTTTCTCATACCAGGTTGGTTCCCCTAACTCGTAGCGAAACCCACACCGTAGCAAAACTGAACCCTAACTAAAACTGGACAACTCAAACTAAATTTACTTTTCCGCACCAGTAAAACGCTGCTCACCGTAGAAATTGACCATCGGACAAATTTTCTGTGCACATAGGGTAGTGGTCGATTTAGGTTGATAAAACATCAAAAGTGACTTTTGACGAATATGATAGTCCCGAAACCTAGAAAAGAAACCTAATAGGATTTGATGAATTTGAGGCCTGACATCGTCACCGTGGCGATATTTCAGACGGACTTCTGCGGACGAGACGCTTGGACGAGACGCTTCGAGAAGACGACACACTCGCCATTCCAGGCAAGTGTACCCACTTGCGTTTTTGACCGTGCTGTGGTCTTAGATTGCTAGAACTGTTAGACTGTGAATGTATAGAACCGGACGTGAAATGATAGCGTCCGGGACGCCCCTGACGACTTAGACTTGACGACGAAGTCTAAGCTCGACAAACAACAACTTTTGACACCGTAGGGCTATCTTGTGTGTGCGTGTGTGTGGACACCCTAGAATAACAATTCCTTACACTTGTCATGTCTTGTCCCTGTTACACAAAAAGCCTTCGGGCGTTTCGGATGCTTTCCTTGCGGAAGTGATCCCTGTTATACAAAAAGCCTTCGGGCGTTTCGGATGCTTTCCTTGCGGAAGTGATCCCTGTTATACAAAAAGCCTTCAGGCGTTTCGGATGCTTTCCTTGCGGAAGTGATCCCTGTTATACAAAAAGCCTTCGGGCGTTTCGGATGCTTTCCTTGCGGAAGTGATCCCTGTTATACAAAAAGCCTTCGGGCGTTTCGGATGCTTCCCTAGCGGAAGTGATCCCTGTACTTCTTGTCCTGAGTTCCTGGGTTGGGGTAGGGTTGAGCGTGCGCACGGCAAGAGGGTCTGATCCCCCTCGAACTGTAAGGCGTGAACCCTTCGTGTCACACTTGTCTTGTTTTGTCCCGTCCTGTTTGTCCTGCCTTGTTTCCGTCACGTCCCGTCTTGTCTTGACACCTGTAGGTTAGTCCCGTAGTTGGTAGCACACGCTACGACTACTACTTGTCCCGTTTTACTTTCCTACTGCGTTACTTCCTGTCGTGTTACTCTGTTATAACCACAGCATGTTAATCAACCAGTAAACTGTTGTGTAAAAGAACCTCAGCATGCTAATCAACCAGTAAACCGTTGTTTAAAGTTCGGTGCACTTGCAGTAAAGTCTAACCCTTCTTGTAGACTTTACCTGACGTACAGTTCCTTTTCTTGGGTGCTGTACGTCAGGTGTTCAGCCAGAGATCGTGGACGAGGCAGACTCGCTGGAGTACGTGGAGCCGAGGACGTCGTCACCAGAGTATGTACCTGACGAGGACCAGACCTAGCGGTCATTTTTAGTCGTCACTTTCAGAGGTTGCTACTTTTCGGTTTGTCTTTAAACTTTTGTTGCCATGCTTAGGCTTCCTTTAGACTTTGTACCAGTTGGATATTATTTCTCCATATAAATGAATGCCATTTCCTTTCTGTACTTTTGTTGTTCCTAAACTTTATAAATGCAAGAACCTGAAACTTTTAAAATGGTACCCCCCCTACAGACGCTTATTGGGTCCGAGCTTCTAAAGCTCTGGCCTAAGCGGGCCTCGTCACGTTTCGCTTCCGTCCATTTTGGGAAGCGGGGCGTGACAATAGGCCCGCAAATGTCGCCATGTATTCTCTCAAGGAAACCAGGAGACTCTAATCCCACTTTCAGGAGGGATGGTCTCGTTATTAGTTTTCCCTTGAAACAAGGGAGACATGGAAATTCACCCCTTTGAAGAATCTTCAGGTTCTTCAATTTGTGTCCACAGGATTCAGTGATGATGCGGCGCATCATTGCTGTTCCAGGGTGACCAAGTCTATTGTGCCAGAGTTGGAACTCTGGCAGTGATTGGCATGTCTGGTGCTCAATCATATTGGCTTCTACTGGTTGAATGTATGTTTGGTAGAGACCCGACGGGAGTCCCTTGAATCGCTCGCAGATGATCTTCTGGTCATCTTTTTGGCGAGTTACAATTAGATATTCAACCTTATTTTCATCTCTGGTCTCTAAGTGATATCCGTTTAAACGGAAATCCTTGAAACTTACGAGATTCCTATTTGATTTAGGAGAGAATAATGCATTATTTATTTGAAGTCTTGTGTTATTTGGGAGCAATATAATAGTTTCACCAGTTCCTTCGATTATTTGGGACAGTCCTGAAATTGTGATAACAGGACCGTCATATTTGTTTACGCTATTAAAATAGCAATGATCGCGAAGGATTGTGTGCATCGAGGCACTGTCCATTAGGCACTCAGACATCATCTATATAAGCAAAAACGAAATTTTATTTGAGCGAAAATGTAGATAACATTCGAAAATAAAAGATCGTACTAAAGCAAAATGAAGATACATCGAATTCTAAATGCATAGATAAAAGATAGTGCTCAATCGAGCAGGTCGTCGTTCTCGAAGTCTTTAGCAGTAAAGACAGTTGGCGGCAGTACACCAGCCAAGTTTGTCTCAGGTCGAGACTTCTGGCTCGCCTGGTATAAATCCTTTAGGTGGCGAGGAGTGCGGCAGTTTCTGGACCAATGGCCAGTCATGCCGCATCTATGGCATTTGTCCTCCCAGGTCTTCTTTGGAAGTGAAACGTGCTCGGTGTTCTTTCGCTTCCAAGTGAAGTTTCTTTTTCCTTTATTGTTTTTGTTTGTCTGGGGAGCTGCACCTCTTGGTTGCTTCATTACCGCTTTCCTTTTAGTGTTTTTAGGCTTCCTTTTGTTTTTCCACTTCTGGGGAGAAACATGGTGGGCTTCAGGGATTGGGGCAGTGCCAGCTGGACGCAAGTTATGAGTTGCAAGCAGTAAATCTCGATTTTGCTCTGCCCTAAGTAGGCATGAGATCAGATCAGAGTATTTCGTGAAGTTGTGTTCACGATACTGCTACATGAGGATTGCATCTTTCTCGTGAAACGAGGTATATGTCTTTTCCAACATGCGTTGTTCTGTCACTTCTTCACCGCACAACTTCAGGCGTGAGGTGATGTTATGAAGTGCAGAATTATACTCAGCGACGGACTTATAGTCCTGAAGTCTGAGGTTTTCCCACTCATAACTGGCACGGGGTAATATAACATCAATTTGATGTTTATACCGTGCTTCCAGCGCTGTCCATAGGTCCTTTGGGTCCTCAACCGTTAAGTATTCGGCCTTCAAGGTCCGATCTATATGTTTCCTAATGTAGATTATGGCTTTCGCCTTATCTACATCGGATACATTGGTTGTAGGGCTGCTGCTAGATGTAGCAGAAGCGTCGGCCGCTGCTGGGGCCGAGGAAGGAGCCAAAATGGACCCAAGGAGGGCCATCGAACGCAAGTGGAACTTCAGGTCCACTCGCCAACTCAGGTAATTTGTCCCTGCAGAGTCAAGGACTTCGAAATCGACGCTTGCCAATTTTACCATTTATCTACGCAATTTAAAATGAGCATGAATTAATTAAAATTCAAATATTCATGCACAAAGAAATAAACAAGTAAAAATGCGGGGATCGGCCAGATACCCAAAATAGTACACAGTCCAAAGTTCGTTTACAGTCCATAAGAGAAAAAAAGAAAAATACAACTTTGGAAACCCAAACTGGGTCCCTATATCTCCGTCTTCATATGCTGTTGCTCCGAGCTTTGGCTTTTAATGCAAATTTCCTCACTTACAAATTCTCTCAAAAGAAAAATAAAAGTGCAGGAATGTAAATAGGTATTCAATGGCCGATCCCGAAAAACACATTTTTACTTACTTAAACATCCACGCAGTTCTAAATATGCTACTGGCATAAAAATGTACAACCACGCATATATCTCAAGCAAAACATATTTGTAAAGGAAACTAGAAAATATAAATATCTCGTAGACCACGTGGAAACGTCATATACCGTTAGCTTAGATGACTAACGGCAGAGCGGTCTCAGGATCTTTGAGATAGTTATATTTTTAAAAATAGAGTCCTAGTAAAACATAGATTATAATATGCAAGAGGGATGTATAAAATAATTTGTCAACAAGATTATTTTTGATTTTACTCAGGGGAGAGTCCCGTTAAAGAATTGGCTTCAGACAATTATTTAGCAGGCTAAATATAATTTTTGACCGTTAGGTAATTGGGGCTGCAGGCCCAATTAAAATATTTTGTGTTATTAATACTCACAAATGGGCTTCTGGCCCAACTATCAATTTTAATTAAATTTAGCCTACTTTAGGTTGGGGAAAACCCAATAATCCCCAAAACCGTAAGTTTGTCCTCACAATCTCCACCATATTAGTTACTGATTTGGGTCATTGGTGGTGGCCAGAAAACCCCCCCACGCAGCAGCCAGAGTAAAATACCCCCCCCCCCCTGCCGCCCCGCAAGGGTGGAAGGCGACAGAGAAGAGCCCCCCGTCGGGGGGAGGCGATGCCGATCGGTCAAAGGAAACCCCCCGCTGGGGGGGACGCTGCAGATCGGCCCCCCGTCAGGGGGGCGCTGTCGGAGGAACCCCCCGCTGGGGGGGTGGGCGCTGCGAATCGGCCCCCTGTCAGGGGGGGCGCTGCCGGAGAAACCCCCCCGCTGGGGGGTGGCGGTTCAGAGACAGAGGCCCCCCCGACTGGGGGGCGGTGGCGGGTCAGCGACAGAGGCCCCCCGACTAGGGGGAGCGGCGGCGGGTCAGCGATAGAGGCCCCCCCGACTGGGGGGGGGGGGCGGCGGGTCAGCGACAGGGGCCCCCCGACTGGGGGCGGCGGCGGCGGGTCAGCGACAGAGGCCCCCCCCCCCCCCCCCCGACTTGGGGGGCGGCGGGTTAGAGTAGGGGTTTTTTTTTCATTTTAATTTTTACTTGTACTATAACAATGTAAAAATTATCATGTATTGTAATCTACGGGAAATAAAATTTTACCTCTAGATCGATGATCTAGGGACGACCGTAGATTAAAACCGTAGATAAAAATCCGAGCTCCCGAACGCCTTGAGGATGCCGCAAACGCTGCAACCAATAGATTCCTCACCGCAGCAACTATAGATTCCTTGCGCGTAGGGGATGAAAATTTTGTTGAAAAATTTGTGCTCAAGAGGAGAACACGTGCTGATAACGTGTTATAGGATAATTGGATTTAAGAGATAGAGAGACAAAGTTTCATAGCTAAAGGAATGAGTAACCATGGCCATAGGCCATGGTTCTCTATATATTGATATAGGGGAGGAGATGAAAGGCCTCAAGGAGACCAAGAGTCCCCATTACTCATATTAATGGGGACTACTGATAGTGGGTAATGAAGGAGGGGAGGCCAAAGGCCTCCCTCATTCATAACAGATTTCAAATGATGAATTTTTGTGTTAATTTTTTTATCTTCAAAATCTTATTTGTGTTATAAAGCATGTATCCTAGAAAATACCACATGCCTTTATTTATAGTGAATTCGAGAGTTCCTAGAGGATACAATCTTCTAAAGAGATACAATCTTATCACCACACATTATATCACATTTATAACACTCTCCCTTATCTAGGGGTGTGCACGGGTACATGGTACTCAGATACCCCATTGGAACCTACCCGAACGGCTAGGTTCTGGGTAGATACTTATTAGTTTCGGATATGTTTCGGATAGGAAAATTAGGAGCCTGTGTAAACCGGTTCCGGTTCCAGTTCCCATCTATAGGGGACAGGTACCCGAACCCAGAACCGATATCCGGAGCCGGGTTTAATTATAGATGGCTTTATTTTTTTATATAAATAATTCAGTGTGAATCGAGTCCCATAGTATCGGGCCAACATGTCTATGCATATCCATATGGATATGGTATATGTATTTAGATGAATACCATATTAGTTTCACAGACATCTTGCCGATATCTATTATCAAGTTGTCATTGTTGAAGTAGGCATACTTCTATATTCACATTTGAGACCAATGATGTCCCCATCGGCCCGATCACCTCATGATATCATGATCCCCTATCAAATAAAAATATATATCTAGTAAAAAATTCTTGGTATATATATCTGCTGAAAAATGACAACACATTGTGTATTGCGTAAGAATTTAAAGGGTACCCTGAACCTGCCCGGAACCATAGGCTCTGAGTAGGTTCCGGGTATATGGTCCAACTGGGTATGTTTCGGGTCCAAATTTTAGGAACCGGTCCCTTACCGGCAGGGTCCAGGTAACATAAAAACAGAGTACCCAGACATACACAACCCTACCATTATCTTGCCATAAGTGTGAACTATGCCCATGAATACTTCGGTTTTCTGAGCCTTATATGAGTATCACAAGGGGTGGATACTTCAGGATCCCGAGTTAATAGGATTTGCCTAATTAAAACCTTTGGCTATGGAAGCCCAAACGAGAAAAAATCATAGCTACGGAAAAATAGTACAAATTCCTTAAACTCCCCTTGATCTGTATACGCCCTTCGGCTTTTAGAACTCTTAGGTGCTTTTCATCACTCCTATTTACAACATTCCGAAAATACATACAATTTTACAAATGTCACATCATTAAGCAGCTACTGAATCCAAACTCTAGATAGGTGTGCTTTGTTTTGTCGCATCTGATGTGGTCCCTCAAAAGTGGGGAAAGCATGTAGCTTGGTCTTTAGACTATCTGATCAGCTCTAAAACACCAGCCTTTTACCCAGTCTTCACTGTGATGTGAGGAACCACTGGGCGAACTCAAGTACTCCATTGGTTTGTTTCTGGAATAGCGAGGATCTCGGAATGATAGGATGATGCTTCCATCATAGTTTGCTTTGCAGATCTGTAGTAGGTGGACATCCCACTGTAGGTACCCAGACTGTGATTTCTCATTATGGGGGTCAGACCTGAAACCTGCATCTGCATAAGCATGCAGGATAATTCTTTATAATGTAATCCTAAATCTATTGACCCTTTGAGAACGGGTAGAAGATGCTTAACTCTGGTCTTGTGGCACTTTTTAGGTGCATCGATGTGTAACGACCTGCTCTCATGTGGCCATTACTTATTTGATTATATTTGCAGGTCTGCAGATCACCAATGAAAACAACATATCCACGATGCAGAGATGTACAAAAATACTCAAAAAGTGTCCATTTATTACAATTCATATTGTACAATAACGATATATGAAAGAAAAGAAGTACAACTGAAAATACACAACTCGAACTCTAAAATCTGTAGCCTCTGTGACGAACTCTGTCTCTGCCAACTCAAGAATATCTACCTCAACATGTGTGTCGTCTGCGGTGACATGAAGATGGAACCATAGGTAAGTCACAACAATTCTAGCAATAGAAATAGAGTAGTGCAAAAGTACGAAACATGCTATGGTAAATAACTAAAGATGATCATGCAAGTGCAACAAGTAAGGTAAGCACAGATATGCATGGTCGTGCAATGGTGACAAGTGACTGTGTAAGTAAAACAAGAACGTACAGGAGCACCATGGTGATAACAATAGTAAGACTAACATGAATGAATAGTAAGACTAGTAGGCATGAACTGTAACAATAGTAAACATGTAAAGTACTGAAAAAGATGTGCATCAATTAAATAGTTATCGTGATGCTAGCAGAAATAAACTAAACTATGTGACTCATGTAGGAGAGTATGATATGCAACCATGGAGCCCACCTCTTTCGCAACGAGGAGCTAATCTCGCGCGGCTACACACAACATACTTTTGAAATCTGGAAGAGTTTTGAAAACTGGACGGGACGTGAAAAGGAGACGAGACTCCTAGTCACTTGACAAGAGAGGTGCCTCCATGTCATAGCTCCCACACTCTCTCTACAATGAGTTACCCAAAACCCAGTGAAGTGTCAAGTGTTCTATGTGCATGTTTCATACGTGATGTTCCATAAAATATTCCACAAGATATTCCACACGATGTTCCACATGATGGTACACAAGATATTCCACAGGATATTCCACAAGATATTCAACAAGATATTCCACATGATGTACCACAAGATATTCCACGAGATGCTTAACAAGATGTTCCACACATGATATTCCATACGATAATTCATTAGCATTCACTGAGTAATAAATGTCATGCATCAGGTGATATGATTGTTTAAACGTGAGCAATCATGCAACATGCATAGTGTTTAAGTGAATAAGCATCAGAACATAGTAAATGAGGGTGAACAAGAAGAGGGAGTTATCATGGTGATGAAAATATTGAAGTTACTCTTTTAAAAGTATTTATAGTTAATAGTTGCAAACTGATGATAATTGGAATTCTAACATTGATCCATGCCTGCACGGCCAGTCAGGTTTGGCCAAGCAGATCACTATCCCCGCACGTAATGTGATCCAAACTTTGGCGCAAACTATCCTAGACACCGGGTGATACCAATGTTAAGAATAGCAATTTTCACATCTGCTCCGTTGATTATATTAACAAAACACTCGGGTTGTTCCCTTTTTATTATGATGGTTAAACCAGGATCACTGGTTGACTTTCTTATTGAAAACCAGACAGCAAAGCAAATCAGATGCTAAGAAATTTGAGAATAAAGACAAGTCCAACAACTATGATGCTGATTCCATGCTTCGAGCATGTGGTATTTCCATTAGTACACAATTTACCCAAGTAGATGATTGCGTGTGTTACAACCACCAAAGTTGAAAGTTGGCAATGTCATTGATATGCTCCTATTTTGCATGATACTTTCATGACGCATTTCACCCTCCAAACCCCTATTTTATACGCTTTTACGCTATTATTTAAAACAATATGACTTTCGGAGCGTTTTTGCCCATTTCAGGGATTTGGAGCGATATTGGAGCAATTTAGAGTCAATGAGACGATCAAGGACGTGAGAGCACCCAGAAGACTAATAATGACATGCCGAGGTGCCAAAGAAGAAGACGAGAGGAGGAGAAGAGAGCGCAAGATGAGAAGCTCAGACCATCTTCAGTTTCCCAGGCGACTCGACCGAGTAGCAGCAGCTAATCGACCGAGCTGACACGCAGAGTTAGCACGGAAACGGCCACGACATACTGGACCGAGCTACTCGACCGAGCTACTCGGCCGAGCTGACACGCAGAGTTAGCACGGAAACGGCCACGACCTATTAGACCGGGCTACTCGACCGAGCAGGTCACCTACTCGACTCGAGTTGCACTAAACAGAGCGATGATTCTGAGCTTCTCCCCAGGACCCTTAGCTCGACTGAGTAGGGGGGATATTCGACCGAGCAACTCACCTACTTGACCCGAGTCGTCATCAAACAGAGCAGCGTTTTGGAGGAAATTCTGATCTACTGTAGCTCGACCGAGTAGGGGGCTACTTGACCGAGCACGCTGGGCCCAGAACTTAAGTTGCGGCCAGAATTGATCTTGGGCATGAATTTCAGAGGGTTTCTTAGGTTATTTGCTAGGGTTTTGAGGGGACTATAGATAGGGATTGTAACTGTCATTAGAAAAGAGGTTAGATCTTATTTTCTTTGGAGCTCTTGGGGGCTCTTTTAGGAGTTAGGCCATGCCATAGGCCCCTCCACTTGTATCAAGCCAAGTATTCTATCTCTTTAATTATATTTTAGTTCTTCTTATTGTTTTTCTATGATGCTAGCAATGATCTCTATTGTTTTCATAATGTTTGCAATGCTTGTGTAGTCTTTTCTAGGGCTAATGGATTCGCCCATGGATTTTAGGATTTAGATGTCAAGTTAGGATTTTTTTAGGTTGCGTTGGTATAAAAGGGACGTATTTTGGTTGATCTTGCAAAGTTTGTAGGAGAACTCGTACTGAGATCGTGCCCACGGTTGGTGGAATCGATTGGCTTAAGGAGTATCTTATAAACTTGAGTAGGGAGTTAATGGATTCAATTAGGACTCGTGACCATGCCCGGCTCGTGTCTAGATGGGATCCACCGACGAACTATATTACTAATTAACGGCTACCGCCTTTGCGTCAATGAGAGCCACCAAAATACATCGAAGCTCTAATCCATGTAAGTGGCGTGAGTTGAGATCATTCTGACCAAGAGAGTGGCATGAATAGTTGTCTATTCTTAATGCACAGATCGTGTGCGCATGTCGCGAGAGCGGGGTTAATGCGATACATTAAACAAATGGTGCTAGTGTTAGCTGGCCATTGTTCTATATCTTAGATGTGACAACCCCTAATAAAGCCAATGCAATGTAAGAGTCCTAACCTAGCATCGACATCCAACGATCCTAGTGGTGAGTCCTAACGCCCTAGTCTCTTCTCTTTTCTTTCTTTCTTTGTGTGGAGTCTTTTGTTTGCGGCATCGAGTGACACGACTTTCACATCCATCACCATTACGATACTCCACAATCCACATCCACCAATAAATCCGCAAGTCTAACTCAACCTAGGAGTATATTGGTAGTATAGCACCGCTTCCCCGTGTTCGATACCCACTTGCCACTATACAGTGCGCTTGCGATAAAACGACATCATTTTAGAGTTAATTCCGGGCCGATCAAGTTTTTGGCGCCGTTTCCGGGGAGGTGTTCCGCCATGTTATCTATTTATCACAATTTGGTTGATTAGATTGCGAAAAAAACCTAAAACAAACAAACAAACAAAAGAAGAAAGTGATATTTTTCCCCGCCACCTGCTTTGTCATTATTCCTATCTCTTGTACCACTGATATCTTTTCCAGGTTGTTTGCTTTAACTATTCGGGTACAATGGATCACTTTTGCTATATTTCAGGCGACGATTATTTGGCACAGTATGAGGCTACAATGGAAGAATACGGATATTATTCACATGACCCATACTATCAGATGGAAGGATATGATTACTATTCAGATGGCTATGCCTACTATGAGTATTGTGACAAGGAGGGACACATGCACTATGAAAGCCGCGTCTGTTGGTTGAGTCCTGACTATCCCCTTAATTTGACGCTCGCACGCTTTCTGGAGGGCTGTGCAGCTTCTCACCTTTAAAGCACTGATGAGGGAATTGCGATGAGACACTCGGGGGATATTACTGTAGGGATCGTCTAACCCTTGCAGTACTAACAACACACGCTAGAGGGGGGGGGGGTGAATAGTGTAATGGCAATAAAATTGTCCAAATAAAATTTAACTTGCAAATGCGGAATTATAAATGCAAGAGGAATTAAATGGAACAATCAATCCAAACGCAAACACACAGTTTTACCCTGGTTCCCCAAACTTGGGTACATCCAGCCACACCAATATTCACCATATTCCCACACAGAGAAGTGAATACAAATCTCACAAGGAGATACCCCACAAAGAGGATGTATGCCCTACACAAGGACCCAACCAATCCTACACAAGGATCAAGACTCCCACACAGAGAATTACTAACTCCCACTCAGAGAATTAGGGTTAGCCTTACACTAGGACACTCGAACTCCCACAAAGAGAGGTAATTCCCACAAAGAGAATTCCCTAGTCCCACAAAGAGACAATCTCCCACAAAGAGAGAAACTCCCACAAAGAGAGTAACCTAATCCCACAAAGAGAAATAGGAAAGCAATTTACACACTGTAAAGTAAATACCTTTACATATGCCTTGAGATGCTTACTCATGAATGAATGCAAGGCATGGAAGAGGATCTCCAAGTGTTGGAATATGCTTGAGAGCACTTGGATGATTTCCCTTGAGCTGAACTTTAATGCATGAAGAGAGATGAATGCTCAAAAGAGGGAAATGAGGGAGCTTGAGAGTGGCTTAAAGATCTCTTGAGATTTTCAATAGAATCAAGAGTAATCAAGAATTAATCAACTCCTTTCAGCAAAGGCAGCACACTCATATATATAGGAATCCTATATCAAGCCCAAAAAACCCAAAGAAACAGCCAAATAAGCAAATCTGCAACGGCTAGAAACTTGGTGAAAACGACAGGAACAGTCGACTGATGATCATAAGACAGTCGATTGATCAACGGCTAGAAAATATCCAACGGCTATAATCTGAGCCAGGACAGTCGACTGACGAAGTCAATACAGTCGACTGACAAACATGACATGCGCCTGTTAATCCTTCAGCAGACGACTGCTGCAGGGGATGAATCGAAACAGAGAGCTGCACTCTTTCTCCAATTCTTCGCACAGGCGACTGGTGATAATACTACAGTCGACTGTCAAATAGTCAGGCGACTTTACATTCTTCATCAGTCGACTACTGTAAAGTATGGAGAGAAGACAGAGAGATGCAGAGATTGCACTTACGCTAGACAGGCGACTGTTGGCCAAATCTCAGGCGACTGTAAATATACAGGCGACTGAAAAACAGATAGACAGGCGACTGTGCGTAGAGCTCAAGTTTGTGTCAATAGAAATGTTGACTTGAGCAGTGCATATTAGGCGACTGTAGAAGGATCTACATGCGACTGGAAATCACCCAGTCGGCTGTGTTTCCCTCAACAGACGACTGACGGAAGGAGTGAACATATTGGGTTGGATTCTATGATAATCGTAAGGTTCACTAAGATGGTTAAATGCATGTGCATGAGTGAGCAAACCATCTAGCAAGGCATTACATCAACCCTAGACTCAAAAGAGGGAGAAAGCAATAAAGTAAATTACATGGATTACAATGCTTTCTAAATAGTCTAAGTCTTCAATCTTGATGCCTTGATTGCTCTCCACCATCTCCAAGCTTTGGCATTCATTGAGTCCAAACTTTGGCCTTTTTTCACATGATGTCCATCCTTACACCAAGTGATTAGTCTCCAAGAAAGATATCCTTGAAATAAACTGAGAGACTAAACATGAGATTCATTAGCAATAACATAATGTTGTGATCATCATCAAAATAAGATTGGTATGAAACACCAATACTCAACAATCTTCCCCTTTTTGATGATGACACACATTATGTAAATCATAAGGAAATAAAGCACAATGCTAATGATCTCCCCCTACTTATATGCACCAAATATATAATGAGCTACACAAAGGTAAAAACTCATAAAACCAATAACAACAAGGTGACATATAATAGGCATGGATTACATAAACCAATTGCAAAGAATACAATCATGCAAACAAGAAGGGTTTATCTAATCCCATATATCTCTCCACATAGAGATATCTCACCCCATATGCATATGTATATATCTCTTCCCTTATAGATATGATCACATAATGCATATATCTCTCCCCCTTGACATCGTCAAAAAGGTGGACATCAAAAAGATCCCCCTTTGTCATCTTAACCAAGATGTGACAATATGCAAGAAAAGAAAGATATGTATGATACCAAATTTAAAAATTTAGTGGGTATCAATTCACTATCCCATGCTCCCCCTAGATCATAGAAATGGTCACCTTTTGACTTCTAGGATCTAATACCAATTAATCAATGGAGCCATGGGCCATAAGTGTATCAAAGCAATAGATATGGAAAAATCAAGCTTCAGAGATACACAAGGATATTGCCAAAAACAATGAGACATGAAACAAGTTGGCAATAAACAAGAGGTTTGGTTTGAGACCCAAAATAACCAAATGTAAATAATGATCTCAAATAACCTCTGAAATGAGAGTTAAAATATGTCTTAAAATAATTCAAACATATAATATAATGACTCCCCTATTGACATACACATGGATTATGCATGTATGTCAATAATCCCCAAGGTCCCAATTTTCATGAAAAGAGATAAATTTGAAAAATATTTTCAAAATCATGAAACACACACAATAAATGGGTATGCTTAAAATAAACATAGAAGCACAATACCCATGCAAAATGCAAATGTGTGAGGAACCTAAACATTAGGTAACCAAACCCAAGAGGAGTTTGATTTCCTAACATAATCACACGAGGTGATCACATCCCTAACTAGAGAGTTGATGTAACTATCTCTCTCTTGCACACTAGCCTTAGTGGGAATCCATAATCTCAAGGATTTCCTAGGCAATGTGTAACGACCTGAAAATTCAACACTTCAATTTACGTATTTTTACGTATTTTAAAATGAATTTTTCTTTATAAATGTTAGTCAAGAGTTTTATAACAAAACTGATTTCAAAAATTCTTGTAAAAATATTTTGAAGTACTAGACTTATTATATTGTATTTCAGCAATTTCAGATTTCCTCAAATGCCCAAAACAATTCTGTTAAAATTCATCTCCCAAAATTACCGTTTTGATTCAACGAATTTATTTTCTATCCAAACATTTTCAAAATGTTTTCAAACTTCTCCAGTAGCCTCCTATGATCATTTAGGGCTTCCCACATTAATTTCGTAATTTTCGGATATCATTTCAGCATAGAACCCGCAAACCCGCTTTCTAAACGTTTTGGCCTAAAACTTGTATTTCCGTAGCTCAAATCCCAGAAAGGATCTTGTATTCGCGATCCTCGCATCGATACGATCCCGTGGGTATGTTTTCGTAATTTTTCGGAGTCGTTTGTGAAAACATGTTTGTATTCCTCCGGTTTTACCATTTACATTTCACTAATGACTTTTACTTCTACTAATCACTTTTAACTACTTACTTTTACCCCTAATTAATTCCTAGATCTACCCCTAATCAACCCACCCCCTAAGTTGGTCAGATCCAACCGTTTTAGATCTGAAATAACTACAAGGATTAATTATTTCTACAATAAATCTCTAAAACGTTTTCCTAACACCTATATAAACTACCCTCACCCTCATCTCTCGAACCCAGGCTCACAGCAGCACAAACCCAAGCCCGCAATCAAGGCCAAACCCTCACTCTCCCTTCATTTAAACCCCGCCTACTCTCTCTCTCTCCCTCTCTCCGTCTCTCACTCTCCTCTCTCCTCGACCTCTACTCCGACGAGACGCCGCCACCGGCGGTCGACCACCGCCCCCGAAGCCAGGGCCGGTTCTATGGCAAGGCCACTTATGCGGATGATTTAGGCTTCCAATTTTGAGAGGCCTCATATTTCATTTTATTCCTAAGCCCAACAACATCTCTGCCTGCTTAATTAAAATTTTCCAGACCATTTTTGCTGTCCTGTGATCTTATTTCTCCCTCCGGGCCCGCTACAATGCTTTGGGATTATTGTGCTGTGCGGTCCGCCTTAGGTCCAACAGATAAAATTGAAAGAGAGGTTAACAAAATTTCAAGAGTCAAGTCTCAAACCCTAGCCCTCCAACGCCAAAGCGTCGTTGTTCTCCCTACTCCCCCCGCGCCTATCATAGTCTCCCTTCGGCTACAATCGACACCATTGGTCGATTCGGCACCTCTGTCTCTCACCTCTGGCCACAGACCTTCCATCTCTCTCACTCTCTCGGACATTCCGTCTCTCTCTAGCTCCAATCGCCTCCAACTGGCCTCGGCCTCAGCCTCAGAGTCTTAGAGACTTGGACACGAACCATGTAATCAAGCTGTTAGGAAAGACTATTCCTCTGCCTTGACCCAGCAAAGGAGGGCGCAGAGACACCAATACAGTAAATTTTTATCTTTATTTTTTATTTTAATTATGTAATTAATGGGTTTTCAATCTTTAGTTATTGATTTGGGGTATAACCGCTATTATTTATCTCTTGTGAATTTATTTTTGCCTGTTGTTCTAATGAGCAAGTTACTAGCATGTTTTTCAAAATTAGCAAATCATATCTCTCCGGCTCTCCTAGTCTCTCTCCGGCCTTGTCTCGTGAGAGTGTCTTCGACTCTTCGATAGATTAAGGTTTAATATGATAATATCTTTGGTAATTTATTTTTTAGGTCATCTGCAAGAAACTGAGAAAGTTTATTGAATTGATTCGAAATTTCGAAGGAGCCCTGATTATTGAATTAGTGAATTGCTTGCTCGTTTGATTGCATTATTGTTAGTGTTTTCACACCACAACAAATTGCTGCTTTCTTCCGTTATGTTCCTACGTTAAATTTAGTTATATGAAGACTCTTAAAAAGTTTGCATTAATACTTAGGCCTCATATTTTGTTTCGCTTTAGGCCTCATTTATGCTTGAACCGGCCATGCCCGAAGCCCACTGCGGCAGCACGACCCCCCGTCGCTTCCCGCTGCACCGACACGCCGTCAGCGTCTCCCCCACGTCGCCTGCCCTCGCCCAAGCGCCGGTGACCTCACAACCCTCTTCCGACGACCCCCAGCGCCGTGCAGCACGCCCCGCCGCCTTCGTCGCCTCAGACCGCCGCCTCGCCGTCGTCAACCGTCGCTCCGATGACCCCGATCCCCGAGCTCCCCGACAACATCACCGAGAGCTCCTCGCACCGCCGCTCGCCTCGACGCCCTCCACCCCCGCCACCGACGGCCGCCCCCGAGCTCCGACCCAAGCCGCCGACGGGTCTCCTCGCCGTCCGCCTCCCCTAGCCCCTCCGACGATCAAGAAGAATGGTGGGTGCGTGCATAAGCCCCCCGATGGCAATCTCGTAATTACGAGAAAATTTCGTATTTTCCAAATTTTAAATAATTATTAATAGAGTTTAATGGTTTTAAATCCATATTTAAATATATAGGACCCAGAAAAATGTGGGGATAGCTCTGAAAAATCAGAAACAATATTCCGGACTCAATGGCGCTGGTCTTACCTCGATCAGACGCCTAATTTTTCCAGAATCGTTTTTGAACCTAAAAATTAAATACGTATAAATCTTTCTAAAAATCGTAACTAGTTGTTTTCACTCAAAATAATATGAGATAAAATTATATGTGAAAGTAAACTTCGAGACGGTCATTTTGACTGTTTATTCGAGTAATTCCGATGAGTATTGCTCCCGGAACAATTTACGGAAGATACGCGCCACTTAAATAAATTGGGTTTTTAAGCTAGTTTTGAGTTTCTAAAAATTATAAAAATTACTATAAACTTCAGAAAAATATTTCCTCTTGCAGAAAAACTAGTTTTATCATATATATCCTATATAAAAATTTGGAACGCTTTTCATCACCGTTTTAAGCAGTCTTAAAAATCAAAACGACCTATTAATTAGATATTATTTAGCGTAGCGATTAACTGATATTTGCTTGTGTTTGCAGGTGCCAATCCTTGCGCTCTAATTCCATCTTAGTCTTGCTACGACGATCTTGATAGCGTAAGTCACAATGGATTCTAACCTTAGAAATCTAGATAGTGTACGCAATGGAAAGTAGTGTACTACCGCATGCTCGAAGCATGGATCGGTGTTTTAGTTGTTGAACTTCAAATCATTGCTCAAGACTGACATTCTCTCTTGAGGTTTCTGCCTTGACTTTTCAACAAGTGAAGATCTTTGAAGTGTTGTTAATGCATGTGAACAGCTTTACTTCCGAAACAACACATTGACATACCGTATTGCTACGTAATGACCGAATGACATACATCGTTAACATCATACTGCTGAAACATAACTGAATGCTTAAATGTAGCTGGCACTGCACTGGGTTTTTGGGGTAAACTTATATTACAGAAAGTACGGGAGCGACCGCGAGCCATCTACACAGTGTATCGTACCGAGCGTCTAAATGAAATGTACCGACTGAAGTGAAATGAGATCCGCCCGGGTGAGCGCCCCTGTGGCAGGTGATGAGCGGTCGCACATCGTACCTTCCTATATGAGTCACGTAGTTCTAGTTTTGCTATTGCCTGCTGGTTAAAACATTGCTGCTACCCTAACACAGTTGTTACTCTTGTACTTTACTTTTACACTTGTCCGTCACCTATGCTTCGCACACTACACTAGCACTTTACTTATCGCTATTGCATGCATGTTCGTTTCTGCTTTACTTTCGTACTTGTTTACTATAGCCTGCTCCATATTTATACACTCCTCATTTTCTATCGCTAGAATTGTTGTGACTTACCTATGGTTCCATCTCCGTGGCACCGCAGGCGATGCACAGGTTGACTTAGGCCCCACCGAGTCCGCAGAGCAGTAGCACGATCCTAGGACTGTTGACTTATATATTCAGAGTGTATGAGTGATGTACTTTCGATGTATTTACTTTCCGCTTTACTTTTCATGTATTTATGAGAGAGTGTTGGTTGATGTTGTACTTTTAAGTTATGGACTGTAATAATGTCTGTTGGCTTGAGTATTGTTGGTACGTCTCTACATCGTGAATATGTTGATTTCACTGGTAAACTGCAGACCTGCGAATAAACCAAATAAGTAACGGGCCCCCGAGAGCGGGTCGTTACAAGTTTGGCAGCCCATGCAAGTCCGCGCTAAATACCCCGTGAACAATATAGCAAGATCAGGATGTACTGTATGCGATACTCAACTAAGCTGACATTCCTATGGATGCAGGTTTGACACTCGAAAGATGGACGGAAACATCTCGGAGAGCCCCAATGGAGTTGACCTATCTTGCCTTAATAAAAATTCATTAACAAAATTTTGATAGGATTAATTAGTTGTATAAAAAAAGAGAAAATCTTTCTGTGTCGGTGGCACTCATATGAATGATAATCTTCCTTCAATGGACCATGATACCGGTCAATGTGCTTGGCTAAAGTCTGTTGGATCAACCTAGCTAGACTGGGCATAAGTGATCCTGGCTTAGTCACTTCCCTGGCCGTGTCCGCTGGACCGCAAGGACGTGAATCATGATTATGTGACGTCATCGATCTTCTCCACTATCAACCTTCCTTTATCTTGATGACCTTTCGTTTGACCTTCTTAGAATCTTTCTACACCAATTCTTACTAAACATTATGTACAGGTCTTTTGTGTTCAACACTCGAGAATGGACGGAAACACCTCAAAGACCCCCAATGGAGCCAATCAGTCTGGAGCCAACAACCCGACCGACAACGGGCCAACTCCCACAGTGCATCAAATCTCGGATCTGGCATTGCGAGAAATGGTCGAGGCGATCAAAGACAAATATCACCCTACGGGAGGCATCCAACAATTTCGCTCCCTCCACCCGAAGACCTGGAACGGAGAAGATGGCCCGATGAAGGCCGATGAATGGCTAGAAAGTACTGAAGAGAACTTGAGGGCCGCCCAGATCGGGAGGCATGCCTGGGCAGATACTGCCAGGTCCAAGCTAACGGATGGGGCCAGAGTCTGGTGGGGCTCTGCAGAAAAGCGTCTCCAGCAACCAATCGAATGGGATACATTCACGGAGCTTTTTCTCACCCAATATTTCTCTCCTGAGGCCCAGATGGAACTTGAGGCGCAATTTGTTGGGTTGAAGCAAGGTTCCATGACGGTGGAACAATACGACACCCGGTTCACCATGCTGAGCCGCTTTGCTCCCGAGTTGGTTGCCACTCCAATAGCCAAGGCTCGACGCTTCAAGCAGGGTCTCAACATAGAGATCCGCCGGAATTTAGTCGGACGTGCATTGTCTACCCACACCGAATTTCTATCTGCTGCTCGTGAACATGAGTTTATGGAGAGGGAAGAAAGGCGTGAGTTGGCTGCCCCTCACAGAAGGCAACCACCTCCAACCCCTGCTGCTGGGCCCAGCCGTCAGCCATCATCCGACCAGATGTATCGCCCGATCCAGCAGACCCAGTTCAAGAGACAGGCACCAGCGCAACGTCCAGTGTGTCACCATTGTGGTAGGCCTGGACATGTGAAATCAGAGTGCCGTTGGTACCGAAATCTCTGCCTGGTTTGTGGAGCGGAAGATCATCTTGCTAGAGATTGCCCTGATACAAGAGCACGAGTTACTACCACTGCCACAGCTGCTGCCCCTGCTGGAGATGCTTCCCATCGACCACCACCGCCTCCGCAACGACAGGCCTACACGATGATCGCAGAAGATGTTGAAACCATCGACCAGGTGATTGGAGGTATAAATTATCACATTTGATAGTATACTCGTTCATTGCAATCAGTATATCATCGTAACTATTATGATAATGCTAGTGTCGTCACTAGCTATCGAAGCTATGGTGATGTCAATAGTATGTATGCATGTATTCATCTCTTGTTTTCTTGATGCTGTGATATCACATTATATTTCATGCTATTAACAACTTATTTTCCTATGGCGTGGTCGTTCGTCAAACCGTCCGGTCGATCGTTTGGATTGCTTAGGCAATTATGGATCCACTTAATTCCGAGGAAGGAATTATTCTTAGGAGGGTAGGATGTAAAGACCTGAAAATTCCATCACTTCAATTTACCTGTTTTTACGTATTTTAAAAATTAATTTTACTTTATAAATGTTCGTAAAGAGTTTTATAACAAAACTGATTTCAAAAATTCTTATAAAAATATTTTAGAGCACTAGACTTATTATATTGTATTTCAGCACTTTCAGATTTCCTCAAATGCCCAAAACATTTCTGTTAAAATTCATCTCCCAAAATTACCATTTTGAATCAACGAATTTATTTTCTATCCAAACATATTCAAAATGTTTTCAAACTTCTCCAGTAGCCTCCTATGATCATTTAGGGCTTCCCACATTAATTTCGTAATTTTCTGATATCATTTCAATAGAGAACCCGCACACCCGCTTTCTAAATGATTTGGCTTAAAACTAGTATTTTCGTAGCTCAAATCCCAGAATGGATCTTGTATTCGCGATACTCGCGACGATACGATCCCGTGGGTACGTTTTCGTAATTTTTCGGAGTCGTTTGTGAAAACGTGTTTGTATTCCTCCGGTTTTACCATTTACATTTCACTAATGACTTTTACTTCTACTAATCACTTTTAACTACTTACTTTTACCCCTAATTAATTCCTAGATCTACCCCTAATCAACCCACCCCCTAAGTTGGTCAGATCCAACCGTTTTAGATCTGAAATAACTACAAGGATTAATTATTTCTACAATAAATCTCTAAAACGTTTTCCTAACACCTATATAAACTACCCTCACCCTCATCTCTCGAACCCAGGCTCACAGCAGCACAAACCCAAGCCCGCAATCAAGGCCAAACCCTCACTCTCCCTTCATTTAAACCCCGCCTACTCCCTCTCTCTCCCTCTCTCCGTCTCTCACTCTCCTCTCTCCTCGCCCTCTACTCCGACGAGACGCCGCCACCGGCGGTCGACCACCGCCCCCGAAGCCCGCTGCGGCAGCACGACCCCCCGCCGCTTCCCACTGCACCGACACGCCGTCAGCGCCTCCCCCACATCGCCCGCCCTCGCCCAAGCACCGGTGACCCCGCAGCCCGCTTCCAACGACCCCCCATCGCCGTGCAACACGCCCCGCCGCCTTCGTCGCCTCAGACCGCCGCCTCGCCGTCGTCAACCGCCGCTCCGACGACCCCGATCCCCGAGCTACTCGACAGCATCACCGAGAGCTCCTCGCACCGCTGCTCGCCTCGCCGCCCTCCACCCCCGCCGCCGACGGCCGCCCCCGAGCTCCGACCCAAGCCGCCGACGGGTCTCCTCGCCGTCTGCCGCCCCTAGCCCCTCCGGCGATCAAGAAGAACGGTGGGTGCGTGCGTAAGCCCTCCGATGGCAATCTCGTAATTACGAGAAAATTTCGTATTTTCCTAATTTTAAATAATTATTAATAGAGTTTAATGGTTTTAAATCCATAATTAAATATATATGACCCAGAAAAATGTGGGGATAGCTCCAGAAAATCAGAAACAACATTCCGGATCCAATGGCGCTGGTCGCATCTCGATCAGACGCCTAATTTTCCCAGAATCCTTTTTTGAACCTAAAAATTAAATACGTATAAATCAGTCTAAAATCCGTAGCTCGCTGTTTTCACTCACAATAATATGTGATAAAATTATATGTGAAAGTAAACTTCGAGACGGTCATTTTGACTGTTCAATCGAGTAATTCTGGCGAGTATTGCTCCCGGAACAATTTACGGAAGATACACGCCACTTAAATAAATTGGGGTATTAAGCTAGTCTTGAGTTTCTAAAAATTATAAAAATTATTATAGACTTCAAAAAAATATTCCCCCTTGCAGTAAAATTATGTTTATCATATATAGTCTATATAAAAATTTAGAACGCATTTCATTACCATTTTAACCAGTTTTGAAAATCAAAACGACCAACTAATTAGATAATACTTTGTGTAGCCATTAACTGATATTTGCTTGTGTTTGCAGGTACTAATCCTTGCGCTCTAACTCCATCCTCGTCTTGCAACGACTATCCCGATAGTGTACGTCACAATGGATTCTAACCTTAGAAATCTAGATAGTGTACGCAATGGAAAGTAGTGTACTACCGCATGCTCGAAGCATGGATCGGTGTTTTAGTTGTTGGACTTCAAATCATTGCTCAAGACTGAAACTCTCTCTTGAGGTTTCTGCCTTGACTTTTCAACAAGCGAAGATCTTTGAAGTGTTGTTAATGCATGTGAACAGCTTTACTTTCGAAACAACACATTGACATACCGTATTGCTACGTAATGACCGAATGACATACAGTGTTAACATCATACTGCTGGAACATCTTAACTGAATGCTTAAAGATAGTTGGCACTGCACTGGGTTTTTGGGGTAATCTTATATTAGTGAAAGTGCGGGAGCGACCGCGAGCCATCTACACAGTGCACCGTACCGACCGTCTAAATGAAATGTACCGACTGAAGTGAAATGAGATCCGCCCGGGTGAGCGCCCCTGTGGCAGGAGATGAGCTCAATGGTCGCACAGCGTACCTTCCTATATGAGTCACGTAGTTCTAGTTTTACTATTGCCTGCTGGTTAAAACATTGTTGCTACCATGCCACAGTTGTTACTCTTGTACTTTACTTTTACACTTGTACCGTCACCTTTGCTTTGCACACTACACTAGCACTTTACTTATCGCTCTTGCATGCATGTTCGCTTTTACTTTACTTTCCGCACTTGTTTACTATAGCCTGCTCCATATTTGTGCACTCCTCTTTTTCTATCGCTAGAATTGTTGTGACTTACCTATGGTTCCATCTCCGTGGCACCGCAGACGACGCACAGGTTGACTTAGGCCCTCTTGAGTTCATAGAGCTGTAGCACGATTCTGGGACTGCCGACTTTTATATTCTGAGCACATGTGTGATGTACCTTCGACGTATTTCCTTTCCGCTTTACTTTTCATGTATTTTGTGAGAGAGTGCTGGATTGTTGTTGTACTTTTAAAGTTGTGAACTGTAATAATGTCTGTTGGCCTGAGTATTGTTGGTACGTCTCTGTATCGTGGCTATGTTGATTTCACTGGTAAACTGCGGAACCTGCGAGTAAACCAAATAAGTAACGGGCCCCCGAGAGCGGGTCGTTACACAATGGTTTTGCCTTTGCAAGAGGAAAGGATGTGACATGCATAGGTGTAGAAACAAGTTTCTTAGCACGCAAAGAATGAGGATTTTGCTTCTTTGCAAAAAATGAAGATTCTTCATTCTTCCTCATCACCTTGTGATCAACATGCTTCTTGTTGGTGTTATTGTTGTACAAGAAAGCATGGTGATTCTTCTTAGGTGCTTTAGCAATATTTCTTGTATTTGCACCAAAAGAAGAATTAGAGGTGGGTTTAGGAACCACACTTTGAATATAACCCAAACCTCCTCTATGATTTGCCGGATGTTGTTTTTCCAACAAATCGTGGAGTGAATCCCTAGAATACACAAATCTTATGAGCTTTCGGGATTCCTCTTCATATTTCAACGTAAGTTGTTGAATGTGAGCATCTAAGCTAAGGTTTTGAGCAATGAGATTTTCATTAGTAATGCTCAATTCCTTAACTTGAGAGAGAAGTGTGTCTCTCTCTCACGTGTCATAAACATGCCTTTCATCATGAACTACACTTGCAATAACTAGTTTATGCATTCTACTCTTAGCAATCTTATATTTTGCTTTTAATCTATTGTAAGAGTTGATGCACTTACTAGCCTTTTCAGAGACCAAGTCAAATTTGATCTTGAGCTCCTCCTATGAGATCTTTTCTTCCTCGATCTCAATAACATCATCATCATCCTTGCAAGAGCTTGATGACGACTTCTCCTCCTTAGCCGTGAGGCACAAATCCTCATAGGAATTGTATGCGTCAAGCCAAGCATCCAACTCTTCTTCGTTTAATCCGGAGGGGATTGGAGTAGGATCATCCATGGCTACAAAGCATGAGTGAGCATCCTCCTTTGTATCCTCTTCTTTGTTACTAGAAGTGTCCTCACTCGAATCATCAAAGGTCCCGACAAGTCCCTTCTTGTGATTTTTGGACTTGGACCTCCCTTTCCAATGCTTCTTCCCTTTACCCTTGTAAGTTTCTTTGATGGGTTTGGAAGGGCATTCGGTGGACAAGTGACCTTTTCCACTGCAAGTGTAACAAGTAGGAACCTTGTTAGAATTGGAAGCAAACTTTGACAAAGACTTACCTTGCTTGCATTTGAGAAAAGCTTTGAATTGCTCGGCAAGATCCTCAATTTCGTCTCCACTTGCATCTTCTTGCTCATCTTCTTCGCTAGGAGCTTCTCGATGAAATTTCCTCCTCCACTTGATTGGCTCCTCCTTGGCATGGAATGCAACCCCCTTTTGCTTCTCTAGCTTCTCGGGCTTTGTTGGTTGAATCTCTTTCTTGTGTTGAAGCTTCACTTCATAAGCCATGAGATTTCCAATGCATTCCTCAACGGTATATTGGACGTGTCATAAGACTCCAAAATTCCGTTGGCCTTCGACTCCCAACGAGGTGTGAGAGAGTCTAGGATCTTCTCTACACGATCCTCTTGGGGAATCGTCTTCCCGAGACCCTCCAAAGCG
The DNA here is from genome assembly GCA_030789695.1 of Scilla litardierei. Taxonomy (NCBI): domain Eukaryota; kingdom Viridiplantae; phylum Streptophyta; class Magnoliopsida; order Asparagales; family Asparagaceae; genus Scilla; species Scilla litardierei. The sequence continues at coordinate 188,822,715 of CM061142.1, read as the reverse complement.
TTCACAATATCAGTGAACCTTGTAAACATCTCTGAAATGCTTTTCGCCGTCCTGCATCTTAAACATTTCATATTTAGATCTAAACACAGTTTGTTTAGATTTCTTTACCTTCGTTGTCCCTTCATGACAAATCTCCAGAGTGTGCCAAATATCATTCGCCGTTTTACACATGGAGATGCGGTTGAACTCACTAGCTGAGAGCGCACAATGTAATGCATTCATAGCTCTCGCATTAAACTTGATTGAGTCCTTCTCCGCCTTTGTCCTTGAAGCCACAGGAGTAGTGGGCTTCTCAAATGGCACCTCCGTGATGTCCCATAGGTCTTGACCCTCCATGTAGATCATCATTCTGATCTTCCAACTAGGGTAGTTGGTTCCGTTGAAGAGCGGGGGTCGAACGGTTGAGTGACCTTCTTCATGAGACGCGGATGAGGCGTTGAAAGCCATCGTTGCAGTATGCTTTAACCTCGCTCTGATACCAATTGTAGGGATCGTCTAACCCTTGCAATACTAACAACACACACTAGAGGGGGGGGGGGGGGAATAGTGTAATGGCAATAAAATTGTCCAAATAAAATTTAACTTGCAAATGCGGAATTATAAATGCAAGAGGAATTAAATGGCACAATCAATCCAAATGCAAACACACAGTTTTACCCTGGTTCCCCAAACTTGGGTACATCCAGCCACACCAATATTCACTATATTCCCACACAGAGAAGTGAATACAAATCTCACAAGGAGATACCCCACAAAGAGGATTTATGCCCTACACAAGGACCCAACCAATCCTACACAAGGATCAAGACTCCCACACAGAGAATCACTAACTCCCACTCAGAGAATTAGGGTTAGCCCTACACTAGAACACTCGAACTCCCACAAAGAGAGTTAATTCCCACAAAGAGAATTCCTTAGTCCCACAAAGAGACAATCTCCCACAAAGAGAGAAACTCCCACAAAGAGAGTAACCTAATCCCACAAAGAGAAATAGGAAAGCAATTTACACCCTGTAAAGTAAATACCCTTACCTATGCCTTGAGATGCTTACTCATGAATGAATGCAAGGCATGGAAGAGGATCTCCAAGTGTTGGAATATGCTTGAGAGCACTTGGATGATTTCCCTTGAGCTGAACTTCAATGCATGAAGAGAGATGAATGCTCAAAAGAGGGAAATGAGGGAGCTTGAGAGTGGCTTAAAGATCTCTTAAGATTTTCAATAGAATCAAGAGTAATCAAGAATTAATCAACTCCTTTCAGCAAAGGCAGCATACTCATATATATATGAATCCTATATCAAGCCCCAAAACCCAAAGAAACAGCCAAATAAGCAAATCTGCAACAGCTAGAAACTGGGTGAAAACGACAGGAACAGTCGACTGATGATCATAAGACAGTCGACTGATCAACGGCTAGAAAATATCCAAAGGCTATAATCTGAGCCAGGACAGTTGACTGACGAAGTCAATACAGTCGATTGACAAACAGGACATGCGCCTGTTAATCCTTCAACAGACGACTGCTGCAGGGGATGGATCAAAACAGAGAGCTGCACTCTTTCTCCAATTCTTCGCACAGGCGACTGGTGATAATACTACAGTCGACTGTCAAATAGTCAGGCGACTTTACATTCTTCATCAGTCGACTACTGTAAAGTATGGAGAGAAGACAGAGAGATGCAGAGATTGCACTTACGCTAGACAGGCGACTGTTGGCCAAATCTCAGGCGACTGTAAATATACAGGCGACTGAAAAACAGATAGACAGGCGACTGTGCGTAGAGCTCAAGTTTGAGTCAATAGAAATGTTGACTTGAGCAGTGCATATTAGGCGACTGTAGAAGGATCTACAGGCGACTGAAAATCACCCAGTCGGCTGTGTTTCCCTCAACAGACGACTGACGGAAGGAGTGAACCTATTGGGTTGGATTCTATGATAATCCCATGGTTCACTAAGATGGTTAAATGCATGTGCATGAGTGAGCAACTCATCTAGCAAGGCATTACATCAACCCTAAACTCAAAAGAGAGAGAAAGCAATAAAGTAAATTACATGAATTACAATGCTTTCTAAAGAGTCTAAGTCTTCAATCTTGATGCCTTGATTGCTCTCCACCATCTCCAAGTTTTGGCACTCATTGAGTCCAAACTTTGGCCTTTCTTCACATGATGTCCATCTTTACACCAAGTGATTAGTCTCCAAGAAAGATATCCTTGAAATAAACTGAGAGACTAAACATGAGATTCATTAGCAACAACATAATGTTGTGATCATCATCAAAATAAGATTGGTATGAAACACCAATACTCAACAATTACTGCAGAGCCATGTTGCACCGTCGTCACTCCACCACCCACCGACATAGCTAGTTCATACGATGAGTGGATGGACGGAGATAATTCAGATGGAGAAGACATTGATGTTATTTACCTCACGTCGGCTGACATATACGATGCATCCAAGGGCGACACATCCACTTCCATACCTAGAGAGCCTTATGATACTTTAGCATCCAGCTTGTCTCCCTACCAGATATCTGGGCTCATAGTGCCACCTGCACCTACTATTGAGAAGGCCAAGCCATGCAATTGAGTGCCATGAGATCTAGGACAGAAACAAAGAAGGAGGCATAAAAAGGAGAAAATGAAGTTTACATTGCCTTCTATACCTCAGGAGCCTGAGAAGGATGTCCACGTTCAGCTTGGGGGAGATATTATGCGCTTTGATATTGCCATCTCCGACGAGACAACGGCACCTGGTACTGCGGAGTCAGCTTGTGCCATCGTTGCTCCCCCTGCCACCCACATGAGTCAGAGCAGCCTTTACCATTAGAGGATATTATTGAGGAGGCCGTGCCTATACTGTCGGAGCTGACCATCGAGGAGGACCTGACTTGGGATGAGGACACATCCATTCATGAGGATCCCGAGCATTACCCTCCTCCATTAGAGCTTCCGTAGCCACATCATCCTTCCACTGACCCGAGGACTATCCCACAGAGCTTATGGCTTCCTTTCAGGGAGATTTCTTTACTCCCTCGCCCTTTACATTTGATTCCCCTCCCACGTATGATGTTTACTATGATTCAGATTTTGATGACTCATTGCACCTTTTGCAGGATACATATACATATGATCAAGAGTCACGATGGGATGTATACGAGGAGGACATCGGGAAGTGAGCACCCATGGACGCATATGAATATGATCAGGAGGTGCACTGGGATAAGTCTGACGATGAGGAGGAGTTGCGTGATGATGCACACGATTATATGCCAAAGCTAACTGAAGAACCTGAAGCGAACAACGAGGAGTTGGTCGACATGGTGCATGAGAGTAGAGATTTATTTCTAGGGAAGTGTTGTCAACCATCCTTAATTTTAAATATTTCTTTTGATGACCTTCTTTGGAATACATTTATTTTGGGGAAGAATTATCCACATCAGATTGATGCGGCTTATCTCTTGCAGGGTACACGGTGGAGTCCTTGTAGAGATGCTGGGAGCCGCATTGTTGGAATCTGATAGAGTCCATGGACACACGCACCTGGCAGAGCCACGAAAAGAGCAGTTGGAGCAGTTGCCTGCCCCGACAAATATAATGGATCTGCCTTTTGTTATAGGTGATATCAATACAGTAGTGTAGTGTTTTATGCTTTCAGTAAACACGAATCCTCTCGACAGCGAGAGGACCGTATAGATTTGCTTGATTAGTTTGTTTAGAATAAATATCACCTCATATGACGGCAAAAATAATCTTTTACACCCCAAACCCATTATATATATTAATTGCCCACTTCACATTTTGATATGTCCCACAATTTTGCTCACCACCATCGAGCATTTCTTTCAAGTAAAACCGTACTTTCTTATTCATTTGACTTGATCTCGCTTAGTGAAGCCGTGACATTTTTGATCAAGTCATTTGAATAATACTGTTTGGTATAAGCTTGGGGAAAGGTGCTCTCATGCATCATTGTATGTGCATGTAGTTGTATAAGGATTTCATATCATTCATTTCATCATTTTTTCATTCACCCCCCTCATATTTATCGTTATTCCTCGTAATTACCTTTTATGATCACATTGAGGACAATGTGAAGTTTAAGCTTGTGCGAGTGCATTTCCATGCCATTTAGTTGCATTTTTACTTCATTTTAGGTTTTTTTTTCAAATTTTTGCATCATCTTTTCAATTTCTCCATCTTATCTTATTTTTTATTATGTGTGTTCATGCATCATATTGTGTGCTTGTTTTTCTCTTCCTTCTTCTCTTTTGTATTTATTTCTTTATTCTCTTTTCCTTCTTTTGCTAGATATGTTTCTTATGATGATATCTCTTATTGCTTTAGTAGCCATCACAATGCTTATATCTCTTGCCATGCTATTTGGAGTATTTCAGTATCCTGTTATCAATGTGCTTGCTTATATATTCTTTTGATGATTCCTGTTTATGAATGCATGATACTAATTGAAGCTGAATGTATGCAGTAGTGTTTAGTATGCTCTTGTTGGAAATTCACCAAGATTCACGCGTCATTAGTATATTTGAAGCATCAGTTTTATTGTCTTATTCACCTTCTGTTGTATGCCTGATATGAATGTATGCTTTATCGCTTGACTTCACTATTTATTGAGATGATTAAGAATATCCATGCTTACATATGAGTTTTAGTTGAGGTATTATCTAATTGAACTGTTTGTGCACAGCTTATGAGTGAACCGAGTGTTACATCATTTCCTTCTCGACATATATATCTTTATTCTCTACATGTCACTTGAGTTCACCCCTTGCAGCAACTTATACAACATTTATTCCCAAAAATCCATTGCAAAAGAAAAGTAAGCTCCAAAAAGTTCAAAAAGCCAAAAAGGAGCCAAAAACCAAAAATACAAATCATATAGCTCCTATAAAAAGTCAAAAAGAAAAACGAGAAACAAAAAGTCCAAACAGAAAAGAAAAATATTTCTCTATCTCATTATTGGAGCCACAAAAATACTTAGGAAAACCAAGGCAAAAACCCCAATTTCCACTATCATTTTCCTTTGGATGCGACGCCGCAGGCTAAGCTTGGGGGGTGAATTCATTCGACCACATGAGTGAGTAAGACAATTGAGTGGAGTTGTGCATGAATGAGAATATTTGATAATGCTAAAACTTAGCGAAATAGTTTAGCCATGGAATATTCTCATGATTTGATATGAATATGTGAATGTCTTGACTTTTATTCCATTCTCTATTGCATGCTTGTTGTGATTCTTATATGCTTCATTTATAACTTTTGATTGAAAAGTGCATCACCAATGATCTGCATGTTAAATTTTATGAATTTCGTTAAGTGGATATGAGTTGATCGCATGAATTTAGAGAGTCCCTTTTGTTGTTCTTGAAAGCTTGCAAGTACCATGTTTAAGTAAGATATGAAATCTTTATAGCATGTGATTCATATTCTCCAAGTTATCGTGATGTGTAGCTTATGGCTTGAGATCCGAGAGAATAATCTAGTGACCCCTTCCATTTCGTATTCTTTTTCGTTTTCTTATTTTTACCTCCCGGTGAGCTTCATATTCTTTTTTGTTTTCTTATTTTTACCTCCCAGTGAGCTTCGTATTCGTCTTCCTCGAGGACGAGTAAGAGGTAAGCTTGGGGGATTTTGATATGCTACTATTTTGCATGAATTATCGCATACTTTCATGACGCATTTCACCTTCCAAACCCCCATTTTATACGATTTTACGCTATTATTTGCCACAATATGATTTTCGGAGCGTTTATGCCCATTTCAGGGATTTAGAGTGATATTGGAGCAATTTGGAGTCAATGAGACCATCGGCGACGTGAGAGCACCTAGAACACTCATGATGACATGCCTGAGGTGCCAAAGAAGAAGACGAGAGGAGGAGAAGAGAGCGCAAGATGAGAAGCTCATGCCATCTTCAGTTTTCCAGGCGACTCGACCGAGAAGCAGCAGCTACTCGGCCGAGCTGACACGCAGAGTTAGCACAGAAACAGCCACGACCTACTCAACCGAGTAGGGGGGACTACTCGATCGAGCATGAAGACTACTCGGTCGAGTAAGGCAAGCACCCATATTTTCAGATAGCCTCTCACTATTTTGCGATCTACTATCATTCTAGTTGGTAAAGTATTTTTCTCATATTTTTTATGGATAGTCGACTTCATGACGGTTCCAACGCCACCAAGAACGCGTCAATCAGAGGTCGGATGAAATCTGGGAAATTTCTACAAGTTGACACTGCAGTGCTGAAATCTGTACTCGACCCGAGCATCAAGGCTACTCGACCGGCAACTCGATCGAGCAGGTCACCTACTCGACCCGAGTCGCACCAAACAGAGCGATGATTCTGAGCTTCTCCCCAGAACCATGTAGCTCGACCGAGTATGGGGGCTACTCGACCGAGCAGCTCACCTACTCAACCCGAGTCGTCATCAAACAGAGCAGCGTTTTGGAGGAAGTTCTGATCTACTGTAGCTCGACCGAGTAGGAGGCTACTCGACCGAGCACACTGGGCCCAGAACTTAAGTTGTGGCCAAAATTGATCTTGGGCACGAATTTCAGAGGATTTCTTAGGTTATTTGCTAGGGTTTTGAGGGGACTATATATAGGGATTGTAGATGTCATTAGAAAAGAGGTTAGATCTTATTTTCTTTGGAGCTCTTGAGCACTCTTTTAGGAGTTAGGCCATGCCATAGGCCCCTCCACTTGTATCAAGCCAAGTATTCTATCTCTTTAATTATATTTTAGTTCTTCTTATTGTTTTTCTATGATGCTAGCAATGATCTCTATTGTTTTCATAATGTTTGCAATGCTTCTGTAGTCTTTTCTAGGGCTAATGGATTCGCCTATGGATTTTAGGATTTAGATGTCAAGTTAGGATTTTTAGGTTGCGTTGGTATAAAGGGACGTATTTTGGTTGATCTTGCAAAGTTTGTAGGAGAACTCGTATTAAGATCATGCCCAAGGTCGGTGGAATCGATTGGCTTAAGAAGTATCTTATAAACTTAAGAAGGGAGTTAATGGATTCAATTAGGACTCGTGACAATGCCCGGCTCGTGTCTAGATGGGATCCACCGACAAACTATATTACTAATTGACGGGTACCGCCATTGCGTCAATGAGAGCCACCAAAATACATCGAAGCTCTAACCCACGATAGTGACGTGAGCTGAGATCATTCTGACCACGAGAGTGACATGAATAGTTGTCGATTCTTAATGCACGGATTGTGTGCGCATGTCGCGAGAGCGGGGTTAAGGCGATACGTTAGACAAATGGTGCTAATGTTAGCTGGCCATTGTTCTACATCTTAGATGCGACAACCCCTAATAAAGCCAATGCAACGTAAGAGTCCTAACCTATCATCGACATCCTACGATCCTAGTGGTGAGTCCTAACGCCCTAGTCTTTTCTCTTTTCTTTCTTTCTTTGTGTGGAGTCTTTTGTTTGCGGCATCGAGTGACACGACTTTCGCATCCATCATCATTATGACACTCCACAATCCACATACACTAATAAATCTGCAAGTCTAACTCAACCTAGGAGTAGATAGGTAGTATAGTACCGCTTCCCCGTGTTCGATACCCACTTGCCACTATACCGTGCGCTTGCGGTAAAACGACATTGTTTCGGAGTTAATTTCGGGCCAATCAGTCGTATGCTCAAGTTAATAGTTGTTTTGTGACTATAAGTTCAGTTTCCTATTGGATTAGGTTGCTACTCGTTTGTTCAAGTCGATAGCCGTTCTGAGGCTTGACGCACCCGGAACTTACACCTAGATTCTACTTGGCGGTGTCACGGTCGCCAGGCGTAGTATGGCCCCTAGGTGTTTATCCCGGGCTCTATTCGCAAGCGGACGGTGTCAAATTATTGTATAAAGGATGTCGGATCCCACAGGGACGGTGACAGTGTGTTTGAATTCTCAGATTATTCTATATCTCGAAGTGAGATAGCTATCGGGTTGAGAGAATTGGTTGTGGTATCGTTATTGATTCAATAATAAATGGAACTAGGGTATTATGGGTCACCGCTAGGACCTTCGGGGATTGATGTTGGAATAGGATCTGTACGTTGTATTTGGATTAGGGGATTAATCTCTCAATTCGTACCACTCTCGTGGGTTAGAATTTCGAGGTATTTTGGCGGCTCTCGTTGACGCAATAGCGGTAGCTGTCAACGTAGCGATATAGTTCCTCGGTGAATCCCTTCAAAGCAGGAGCCGGGCATGGTCACAAGCCTTGTTGGATCCACCGATTTCCCTATTCGAATCCTAAGGATACCCCTTTAGCACATCAATTCCACAGACCGTGGGCATGATCTCAGTACGGGTTATCCTAGGGATTCCGTAGGATCGACCGAAATACTCCCATTTTATTCCCAATTCAACCTAGAGATCCAAATCTATATCTCCACCCTAGGGTCTTAGGGCTAATCCATCAACCCTAGAAGAGACTACTCACTTATGGTGATATTGAAGAATAAAAATACAATTTTTAGGGAAGAAACATCATAGCAAATTGATAGAATGAAGATTGAGAAACTTATAGCGAGCAATAGATCTAAAGAAAAACCAAGATTCCAAAACACAATAGTAGCAATAGAACGCCCAAAAATTATCCAATAATCTTCAAGAATTTAATCTAGATCTAATAAGTTTTTCTCTAATCTCTCATCCTCTCCCAGTATATTTCAAAAACTACAAAAATGAATCGACCCCCCCCCCCCCCCCGAAAATGCTGTCGCAGATCCACTCTTCACTCACTCAAGCGCGCAACAGACGGCTAGAAAACTTTCCAAAAATGTCCTTCAGCATCGTCGACTGAGTCAGTGATTTGGTTGAGCAGTAGGTTGCTCGGGCGGCTGCTCGTGCCGAGCAGATGTACTACTCGACCGAGCACGACAGTAAATCGTGCTCCTCCAAAATATTTCGCTCTGCCTGCTCGGCCCGAGTCATCTCTTCTCGGTCGAGCAGACAGCTGACTCGGTCGCCAAAGCTGCTCGGGCCGTGTAGGAGGCTGCTTGAGCTTCGAAAGATTGGCGTTGCTCGACCGAGCACCATGGGTGCTCGGTCCGAGCAGGTAGGAATGGCAATATTGCGGGGCGGGGCGGGTATCTAACTACCCAAGCTTGCCCCGCCCCGTCTGCGGGCCGGGGCGGGTCGGGTCTCGGGCCGGGGCGGGTCGGGTAATTTCTTACCAAAACCGGGTCGGGCCGGGCGGGGTCGGTCGGGTCAGGTCATTACAGCCATCCATATGAATTCCAAATAAAAGTTTTATTTGGGATTTGGAAGAATTGTGATTTATTGGTAATTTGCAATTGGGAATTGGCCTAATTGGAAGAACATTGGAACAGAGTATGCGTTATGTGATATGGGCAGACCGCATGGTTCACATCAAAATAGTAAGGTTTTTTTAGAACCTCTATAGTTTATCGGGGCGGGGCGGGTTGCATACAAAGCCCAAGCTTGCCCCGACCCGTCAGCGGGCCGGGTCGGGTCGGGTCAAAACCGTGACGGGCGGGTCGGGCGGGTCGGGTCGGATCATTACTGCCATCCCTACGAGCAGGCCGCGTATCTGCTCTTTTCCTTCATTTTGCATCTGCTCGATCGAGCAGCTGCTCTGCTTGGTCGAGTCGCCTGGGAAACTCTTTGCCGAAGCTTCTGAAGCTTCTCATCTCCTCTTGCTCTCTCCTCCACTCATCCCATGGCTCCCAAAACTCGACGAACTCTTGTAGAGCTTTGTTAACGTGCTCACGGACGTGTCAGATGTGTCCATATCTAGATCGGGTTCCTAATCACTCAAAAATACCTGAAAATTCATAAAACACTACGAAACTCGAATATAACGTTAGAAGTGCGATATCGTAGGAAATTACAGGATTTGAATGCGAAAATGGCATGGAATGCGATGTCGTGATGCTATGAAAAAGATGTAAAATATGGACACATCAAAATCCCCCAAGCTTACCTCTTACTCGTTCTCGAGGAAGACGAATACTAGGTACGTCGGGAGAAAAACAAAAACAAATAAAAATAAGAACACACGAGAATGAAAATGGGTGGAGGGTGCTAAGGTTGTTCAATCAGATCTCGAGCCAGAGCAGTAAATCACGATGCTCCGAATAGTAAAAATACATGCTAAAGGTACTTTCAAGTTTTACAGATCATATGTCCAGCATGCAATATAGACAAAAGATAGGGATCTACTAAAATAATGCCATCAACTCATATCAATTTCATGCAGTCCATAGAGTCTAGTATAAAAGGAGTTGGCAATGCACTTTTCGATCATAGATACATATGGAGCATATAGAAATCACGCAGGATGCAGTAGAGAATGGAAGGAATCATGCTATTCAATCATTCATTTCGAGTCACGAAAAATCTCCAAAAACTAAAGTGTTTCGTAAAGTTTAAGTATTATCAAATCTCCCAGTTATGCACCGTCTCCACTCTAATGTCATACTCACTCATATGATCAATTGGTTCACCCCCCAAGCTTAGCTTGAGGCATCACATCTAGGAATATGATATGGAATTTTTTGTCTTTTTCCCAGTATATGTGATAGCTTCTAATGAAAGGATAAAAAACAATTTTATTCCTTTATTTTGTTTCTTTTTATTTTCTTTTTCACACACACACATATATATACACATTTTCTCTCTCTCTCTCTCTCTCTCTCTCACTTTTTCTTTTTCTTTTTTTTTCATTTCATTTCATTTAGAAGCTATACTTTTTTTCTTTTTGGGATTCTTGGGAAGTAAGATGCGGTAAGGGTAGCTGTAGGGGTGAAACCAACTGATATGTAGAGAACTATAAAAGATATGTGGAGAAGGAAAATAATGAATCTCTCGGTTCACTCGTAAGAGGTGCACAACGGTTTAATAAGATAATACTCTAGCTAAACTCATAACTAGCATGAATATTTTCATTCATCTAGATGAACACTTAAAAAGCATGTAGTAATGGGCACAATGACATCAAGCTTGCAAACAGAAGTGAATAAGATATAAAGAAGATGCTTCAAGTGTTCTAGTGATGCATGAACCTAGGTGCATTACCCAACATGGCGCATACTAGATACTATTTCATGTGTTTGATTTTTAATTCATTTCAGGCATTAAATCAGATAGATCAGCAAAAGAATATGCATGCATATAGAAAGTAAAACTGAAACTACCCTAATAGCATGTCATCAGATAGTAAGCATCCCGAGTAACTACCAAGTACGAGAAGTATCATCATACAGAACATCCTTAGCATAAAAAGAAAAAGGGCGGAGAAAATAGCAAAATGAAAAGAGGGATGCATGCATGGCAAAAAGCAGAAAACATGATGCAGAATAAGAAAAAGGATAAAGAAGTGAAAAAGGAGAAACTAAAAAGCTGAAAAAGGGAGGAGAATATAAAAGAAAAATGAAAAATAAAGCGGTAGCGCTCATCTCCCAAGCTAAACCCAGCAGAGTCCTCACTACTGAGAAAAAGCTAGTAGGTGGGAGATGATGCTAAATAGGGTGGGTGGGTGCAGGAATATAAAATAAAAACTGTGCAAAAAAGAAGTAAAAACATGACATAGTGAAATGATGAAGAAAAATGATGCATAAGTGGGTTCTCCCCCAAGCTATCTAAGATTAGGGCCCCAAACAGATAGATGGACACAAAAAAATGAGGGAGGCAAAGATGGGTAGGGACAACATCAAGCAGAGGCATCACCCTCTGGGGGGTGGGGGGGATAGGTGTAGAGGTGATGGGTGTAGTAGTGGTGGGGATAGGCGTGGTAGTGTTGGGGATAGTAGTGGTGGTGATAGGCGTGGTAGTGGTGGGGATGGTAGTGGTAGTGGTGAGGCAAGGGTGATGTGTGGGTCAGGAAGAGGAGGTGCCAGTGGATGGCCTCTTCCCACGGATGGAAGGTACGACGGCTCCTGGAGTGCGAACCATCGTGGAGATGGCGGGATGATGTGCCGGTATAAAAATAAAGTAAATAGAGGAAATAGTGTACCGACTGAGCTAGCGCGACGAAAATCTCCCCCAAACTAATCCCGGTAGTGGCCTCTGACCTAGGCAAGTCGTACCTGAAATAGAAACAATAAAAACGTCAGAATAAAAGATTAAAAGTAGGGACACTGCTGAATTTGGGGTGCTCGACCGAGCAGTTGTACTGCTCGGTCTGAGATGTGCTGCTCGTTTTGGGGAATTCTGACCGAGCACATTTGTTGCTCGGTCAACAGTGGGTTTTGTCGAGAAGGGGTTGGCTGCTCGATCGAGCACCGTAAGTGCTCGATCAAGCAGCAGGAGAGGTCTTAGGGCATCGACGACCAGGTGATTGGGGGGTTTGTACGGCGCGATGAGAGAGGGGGGAAAGGCGGAGGAGGATGGGGGGAACATCGGGGTGTGTGTGCGGCGCTGGCGGTGGCCGCCATCTGTCGTGAAAAAAGAGGAAGGGGGAAAGAGAGAGGGGGCTAACTGGAGATGGAGTGGCCGGACGGGCAGCGCAGGCGGAGGACGATGGTGACGATGGAGATCAAGAAGGGGGTGAGGGAGAGTTTGCTCGGGCAGTGAATTAGGGTAGCTTAGGGTAATAATGAGCTTAGGGAGAAAAATAAAAACGAGTTGGGTTAAAAAAACCAATTCGTTTGGAGTTGGGGCCCAGGAAATTAGGATAAACCGATTCGATCAAGCAGCGAAGTTGTTCGGTTGAGTCGGACAGTCATTTAAAAAGTTTAAGAGTACTCCTTTATCTGCTCGACCGAGTAGGAGCTGCTCGGTCGAGTAGATCGTTACTCGGACCGAGCATGCACTGCTCGGGCTGCGCAGACAGAGCATCATTTTCTCCAAACCTTCAAGAGCCTGTTCTACTCGACCGAGCAGGAGGCTGCTCGGTCGAGTCGCTGGCTGCTCTGACCGAGCAGATGATGCTCGGGTCGTGTAGACAGAGTGATGTTTTCGCTCCTTCTCCTCGTGCCTGTTCTGCTCGACCGAGCAGTCTGGCTGCTCGACCGAGTAACCTAAATCTCCTTTTTAGCTCCTTTTCTTTGATCTGCTCTTCAAAATTGATGCTCTCCTCCAGCTTTCTTCCCTTTAAAACATCGATTTGCATGCCCCTTCATGTTCAACCTATAAAAAGGAAGAACCGATCAAATTTTTATGGTTTTGTGTTTTTTTAAAAAATAAACAACATTTTTGTTTGATTTTCTGAAATAAATAAAGTAGAGACAAGAAATTTAAAAAGAAAATCCAAGATCTAAGAGATTGGGTTGCCACCTAATAAGCGCTCGTTTTGAGTCATGAGCTCGATTCCCTTTGGTTCATCAATAGTCGTTTGGTGCGCGTGGAATTCACGCGTCGTTCTTGCCAATGGCGCAACCTGGCGGTATTTGGTATCCGTTTACTTCAAGCTTCTCCCTTGCGTAGCCCATGGCCTCCGGTTTTTCACAATGCATAGAACGATTCAAAAGCTCCTCATCTAACACTCGGATATATGCGGTGACCGCTTTGTTGTAGGTTGGGTCGTCGTCATCGTCAACTCCTGTTCTTATTGGGTCCTTCATGACCCCCTCAGAAGAAAAATCTCATACAGCTTCATCTTCCAGGAGCTCCAAGTAGCTAGCTCCTTCGTCACGAACGTTCTCCCTCATTGGCTTCTGCAGCGTGAATTCAGCTTCGATGTTGCCCACGTTCAACGATCTCGGACATCAATCAAGACTCTGGCCGTTTCCATGAAGGGGAGACCGAGTATAAGCTAGGAGCTCCCTCCCTCGGGCATGTTCATAATGACGAAGTCAACGGGAACACATAAGCCAGGGGGTATCTGGAGAATAATATCCCTGGCTATGTCCACCGGGTATGTGATCGAATGGTCTGCAAGCTGTATGGACATATTCGTCGGCTCCAATTCGCTTCCGGTCTGCAATCTCTCAAATATAAAAAGCGGCATCAAACTGATGCTCGCCCTAGATCGATTAAGGCTTGGCTGATAGGCATCCCTTCGATGGAGAATGTAATGGTGAAGCTTCCCGGATCCGGTAGCTTCCGGGAAAGATGATTCTTTATAACGGAGGTAGAGTCCTCTAAGAGTTTTATCTCTTCGTGCTTCCTCTTCCCCGTGATCAGGTCCTTCAAGAACTTGGCATAGATGGGGATCTCCGTGATTGCATCCATGAATGGAATGTTTAGTTGGATTCCCTTTAGAAACTCTGTGAATTTGGAGTATTTCTTCTCCATCTTGGCCAAGGCCAACCTCTGTGGATATGGTGCGAGTGCATTTCCATGCCATTTAGTTGCGTTTTTACTTCAGTTTAGGTTTTTTTTTCAAATTTTTGCATCATCTTTTCAATTTCTCCATCTTATCTTATTTTTCTATTATGTGTGTTCATGCATCATATTGTGTGCTTGTTTTTCTCTTCCTTCTTCTCTTTTGTATTTATTTCTTTATTCTCTTTTCCTTCTTTTGCTAGATATGGTCCTTATGATGATATCTCTTATTGCTTTAGTAGCCATCACAATGCTTATATCTCTTGCCATGCTATTTGGAGTATTTCATTATCCTGTTATCAATGTGCTTGCTTATATATTCTTTTGATGATTCCTGTTTATGAATGTATGATACTAATTGAAGCTGAATGTATGCAGTAGTGTTTAGTATGCTCTTGTTGGATATGCACCAAGATTCACACATCATTAGTATATTTGAAGCATCAATTTTATTGTCCTATTCACATTCTGTTGTATGCCTGATATGAATGTATGCTAACCGCTTGACTTCACTATTTATTGAGATGATTAAGGATATTCATGCTTACATATGAGTTTTAGTTGAGGTATTATCTTATTGAACCGTTTGTGCACAGCTTATGAGTGAACCGAGTGTTACATCATTTCCTTCTCCACATATATATCTTTATTCTCTACTGTCACTTGAGTTCACCCCTTGCAGCTACTTATACCGCATTTATTCCCAAAAATCCATTGCAAAAGAAAAGTTAGCTCCAAAAAGTTCAAAAAGCTAAAAAGGAGCCAAAAACCAAAAATACAAATCATATAGCTCCTATAAAAAGTCAAAAAGAAAAACGAGAAACAAAAAGTCCAAACAGAAAAGAAAAATATTTCTCTATCTCATTATTGGAGCCACAAAAATACTTAGGAAAACAAAGGCAAAAACCCCAATTTCCACTATCATTTTCCTTTGGATGCGACGTCGCAAGCTAAGCTTTGGGGGGGGGGGGGGGGGTGAATTCATTCGACCACATGAGTGAGTACGACATTTGAGTGGAGTTGTGCATGAATGGGAATATTTGATAATGCTAAAACTTAGCGAAATAGTTTAGCCATGGAATATTCTCATGATTTGATATGAATATGTGAATGTCTTGACTTTTATTCCATTCTCTATTGCATGCTTGTTGTGATTCTTATATGCTTCATTTATAACTTTTGATTGAAAAGTGCATCACCAATGATCTGCATGTTAAATTCTACGAATTGCGTGAAGTGGATATGAGTTGATCGCATGAATTTAGAGAGTCCCTTTTGTTGTTTTTAAAAGCTTGCAAGTACCATGTTTAAGTAAGATATGAAATCTTTATAGCATGTGATTCATATTCTCCAAGTTATCGTGATGTGTAGCTTATGGCTTGAGATCCGAGAGAATAATCTAGCGACCCCTTCCACTTCGAATTCTTTTTCGTTTTCTTATTTTTACCTCTCGGTGAGCTTCGTATTCTTTTTCGTTTTCTTATTTTTACCTCCCGGTGAGCTTCGTATTCGTCTTCCTCGAGGACGAGTAAGAGGTAAGCTTGGGGGATTTTGATATGCTACTATTTTACATGAATTATCGCATACTTTCATGACACATTTCACCCTCAAAACCCCCATTTTATACGATTTTATGCTATTATTTGCAACAATATAATTTTCGGAGCGTTTATGCCCATTTCAGGGATTTAGAGTGATATTGGAGCAATTTGGAGTCAATGAGACGATCGGCGACATAAGAGCACCTAGAACACTCATGATGACATGCCTGAGGTGCCAAAGAAGAAGACGAGAGGAGGAGAAGAGAGCGCAAGATGAGAAGCTCAGGCCATCTTCAGTTTTCCAGGCGACTCGACCGAGTAGCAGCAGCTACTCGGCCGAGCTGAGACGTAGAGTTAGCACGGAAACAGCCACGACCTACTCGACCGAGTAGGGGGGACTACTCGATCGAGCACGAAGACTACTCGGTCGAGTAAGGCAAGCACCCAGATTTTCAGATAGCCTCTCACTATTTTGCGATCTGCTATCATTCTAGTTGGTAAAGTATTTTTCACATATTTTTTATGGATAGTCGACTTCATGACGGTTCCAATGCTACAAGAACGTGTCAATCAGAGGTCGGATGAAATCTGGGGAATTTCTGCTAGTTGACACTGCAGTGCTGAAATCTGTACTCGACCCGAGCATCAAGGCTACTCGACCGGCTACTCGATCGAGCAGGTCACCTACTCGACCCGAGTCGCACCAAACAGAGCGATGATTCTGAGCTTCTCCCCAGGACCATGTAGCTCGACCGAGTATGGGGGCTACTCGACCGAGCATCTCACCTACTCGATCCAAGTCATCATCAAACAGAGCAGCGTTTTGGAGAAAGTTCTGATCTACTGTAGCTCGACCGAGTAGGAGGCTACTCGACCGAGCACGCTGGGCCCAGAACTTAAGTTGCGGCCAAAATTGATCTTGGGCACGAATTTCAGAGGATTTCTTAGGTTATTTACTAGGGTTTTGAGGGGACTATATATATGGATTGTAGCTGTCATTAGAAAAGAGGTTAGATCTTATTTTCTTTGGAGTTCTTGAGCACTCTTTTAGGAGTTAGGCCATGCCATAGGCCCCTCCACTTGTATCAAGCCAAGTATTCTATCTCTTTAATTATATTTTAGTTCTTCTTATTGTTTTTCTATAATGCTAGCAATGATCTCTATTGTTTTCATAATGTTTGCAATGCTTGTGTAGTCTTTTCTAAGGCTAATACATTCGCCCATGGATTTTAGGATTTAGATGTCAAGTTAGGATTTTTAGGTTGCGTTGGTATAAAAGGGATGTATTTTGGTTGATCTTGCAAAGTTTGTAGGAGAACTCGTACTGAGATCATGCCCACGGTCTGTGGAATCAATTGGCTTAAGGAGTATCCTATAAACTTAAGTAGGGAGTTAATGGATTCAATTAGGACTCGTGACCATGCCCGCCTCGTGTCTAGATGGGATCCACAGACGAACTGTATTACTAATTGACGGCTACCGCCATTGCGTCAATGAGAGCCACCAAAATACATCGAAGCTTTAACCCACGAGAGTGACGTGAGCTGAGATCATTCTGACCATGAGAGTGACATGAATAGTTGTCGATTCTTAATGCACAGATTGTGTGTGCATGTCGCGAGAGCGGGGTTAAGGCGATACGTTAGACAAATGGTGCTAATGTTAGCTGGCCATTGTTCTACATCTTAGATGCGACAACCCCTAATAAAGCCAATGCAACGTAAGAGTCCTAACCTATCATCGACATCCTACGATCCTAGTGGTGAGTCCTAACGCCCTAGTCTTTTCTCTTTTCTTTCTTTCTTTGTGTGGAGTCTTTTGTTTGCGGCATCGAGTGACACGACTTTTGCAATCCATCATCATTACGACACTCCACAATCCACATACACCAATAAATCTGCAAGTCTAACTCAACCTAGGAGTAGATAGGTAGTATAGTACCACTTCCCCGTGTTCGATACCCACTTGCCACTATACCGTGCGCTTGTGGTAAAACGACATTGTTTCAGAGTTAATTTCGGGCCAATCTGTCGTATGCTCAAGTTAATAGTCGTTTTGTGACTATAAGTTCAGTTTCCTATTGGATTAGGTCAATAGTCGTTTGTTCAAGTCGATAGCCGTTCCGAGGCTTGACGCACCCAGAACTTACACCTAGATTCTACCTGGCGGTGTCACGGTCGCCAGGCATAGTATGGCCCCTAGGTGTCTATCCCGGGCTCTATTCGCAAGCGGATGGTGTCAAATTATTGTATAAAGGATGTCGGATCCCACAGGGACGGTGACAGTGTATTTGAATTCTCAGATTATTCTATATCTCGAAGTGAGATAGCTACCGGGTTGAGAGAATTGGTTATGGTATCGTTATTGATTCAACAATAAATAGAACTAGGGTATTAGGGGTCACCGCTAGGAGCGTCGGGGATCGATGTTGGAATAGGATCTGTACGTTGTATTGGGAATAGGGGATTAATCTCTCAATTCGTACCACTCTCGTGGGTTAGAATTTCGAGGTATTTTGACGGCTCTCGTTGACGTAATAGCGGTAGCTGTCAACGTAGCGATATAGTTCGTCGGTGAATCCCCTCAAGGCAGGAGCCGGGCATGGTCACGAGCCTTGGTTGGATCCACCGATTTCCCTATTCGAATCCTAAGGATACCCCTTAAGCATATCAATTCCACAGACCGTGGGCATGATCTCAGTACGGGTTATCTGTAACGACCGGTTCTCATCATTACGTTATCCGTATTTTCTCCAGTGTATTTCTTCCCGTATCCGTAGTCCGATGTTTCTGTCACCGTACCCGTATCCATTTGTGTCCTTCCCACTTATCATTATCATTATTATATTATTATTATTTTTCCTTTTAGTAAAATATTTTAAAGGGACTCCTCTTAAAATTTGTTTTAAAATTTTTGATTCAAAATTCGAAATTTCGAATTTAAACCTTGTTTAAATGTTTAAATAGCCTTCCTATTAAAAACTCATTAAAACCTATTCATTACAATCCTAATAATAATAATTCAAATCTTTTTCCTATTATAAACTTTGGTCTTCTACCCATGGGAATCACCACACACGCAACACACACAGCACACTAAGAACCTAGGGCCTCTTTTTCCAACCAATAACACACATCCCTTATTCTTTATAGTTTAACCTAGGCTTCTTATACAAACTATCCTAATGGCATTTCACAGCTTAACCCCTAGGCCCCTAGTATAAAACCCTTGCTCTTATAATATGAAACACAAGCTATTAAAATAGGAACCTAAGGCACTACCCCCCTCATTCACGTGCTGTGAATCCCCCTCACAAAATTTTTATAAACATAAGCCCTCACGTGCTCTCCATAGGACTCTATTCTCTTTAAATAGTAACCCTAAGAAAACCCTAGAGGACACAACCCAGCCGCCCTATCATCATCTCCTCTCAACACTTGCGAGCCCGGGTCCCCCGTCGTGCCTCCCCTCTCCCTCCACCCACGCGACAAACCCCCCACGGCTGCCCTCTCCTCTTCTTCTCGCCATCAACACGAACAGCGCCCCTCCCGTCTCCTCCGCGCGGAGCCCCACATGCTGCCGTGCGAACCACCGGCCTGCTCCTCTTTTCTTCACCTCGACACCACACCCCGCAGCACCCACACATCCGCAGCACCCTCATCCCATCGACGCGAGCCTAGGCCCCCTCTTCAGCACAAGCCGCGGCCTCCCCCTCGCCACGCTGCTACACCCTCCGGCGGCGCAAATCCTTTCTTCCCCTGTAGAGCAGCCTCTCCACGTTGCTGATCGCCGCGTGGACCCAACGAAACAGCTCCACGCACCCGAGAGCCGCAAACAGTCGTTCTTTTTCCTTCCCGAAGCCTTTACGCCGCTGTTCCGGGACCCGACGCGTCGTCGCTACCATCGGGACGTTCCGATCTTCCTCTGCACTTACGGTTAGTAGATCTACCCCTTTAACAACTCTTAACCCCCATCATAGGACAGGAAACCTAATAAAAACGAATCGCTAGACGTCGTAGGGGCTTTTTGCAAATCTGTCCTGAATGAGAAACATCTATTCTGATTTTATGTTCTGCCAAAACAGCGAACCAAACCCTCCGCAGCGTAGTACACGTCGAGACGATTCCAACGACACCAAGAACGTCGAAAACAGGCGAGTATTTGATTTTATATGAATTTCTGAAGTTTTGACACTTTTGCGCCATCTTTATGTATTGCTGTGTAACTCAAAAACTAGGCGTGAAATGACGTACAAAATTGACATCATAATGACTAGGACGAAATTTGGGATCCAACGGTATATCATATGATATACCTTAATTTAAAACAATTATGAGAAAAAAATGTTTTCTGTAGCAAGTCTAGTGAAACCGTGTTCGTCATTATTTTTGAGATTGCCATAAAAATCGTTTAACCCACTTTTGCGGTGTAGAACCGTCACCATAATGTAATAATGTTGATAACACCAAATTTCTGCGAATCCGGACATGATTAACAAATTTTGACATCGTGACAATCGTGCGCCTCGAAGGCGGTATCGTGATATCGTGATGTCGTGTGAGTCGACTAGGCCGGCTCGTGCTCCGAAAAACTTTTGGGTGGGGTTAGGGTTGAGCGGCCACTGGGCGTATGAAAGGTACTCTCCTCAAGAGCACCACCTACACGCGGTGGGTTAGCGTCAATCACGGTAAGCCCCCGTGAGAGGAACGACCTTCTCATCACGACCTAAAGGCGAGAACCCTAGATTAGAATGTTAACTCTTGACATGGAAATTACAACGCTAACTTTGGTCTCTTGGAATATCGTCATGCTAATGAACTCAGAGAAATCTCAACTTTAATCTTGCAAACGTCTAGAACTGCATGTTAGGAGTGCTTGTCATGCTTCAACAAAATTGTTCAATATTAAATTGCTGCAGTCGTTTCCTTAGATTATTAATGCTTCTAAAATTCATATATATCAGATATCTTGTCTTGGGATGCTAACACTTTCTTGCAGACCCTAGCTGACATACATTCATTGTTTGTGGATGTATGTCAGATTTAGCGCTTGAGTACCCGGAGGACCCGTACGAGACGCCAGACTTGGAGAGTCAGGAGTTCGCACCTGACGCAGTGCCTCTTCCAGCTGAGGACTAGAGGACCCCTCACTTCCAGTTTTCTTAGTTTACTTTCAGTCACTTGCAGTAGTTGTGTACGTTTCTTTTGTTGCTACTTTAAGCCCAGCTGTGGCTGTTTAATTTCGTGTACGCACTTTTAATCTCTGGATGTGGCTTTTATCTTTATATCATTGTAGTGTTCTGATTGTTCTGATACGCAAATGCAAGGACCTCTCCTGTGTTTTTATCACAGACGCTTATTGAACTCGAGCTTCACCGCTCCAGTTCAAGCGGACCGCGTAACGTTCTCGCTTCCGGTGTCTCTTGGGAAGCGGGGCGTTACAGGTTTTGTTGGTGGCCCATGCAGGTCATTGCAACTATGAAATTCAGAACAATGAAAACACTTTCTTAAGCCGAACATCTGGAGTAACCGTATACACGAGATTAACTCGGGCTTTCTTTCTCTTTTGCTGGATGGCCGGAAGACGCATCACCCGACACGGAGCCGGAGCCGGAGCCGGAGCTGCTGGAGGCGGAGACGACGACATTCGCCAGATGCTGGGAGTTATGAGAGATATGCTGGAGGTTCAGCACCACCTGGTCCAGCAGGGACGCCAGGCTGCGCCAGCTGCGCCAGCCGCACCAGTTGCACCAGCCCCGGGAGCCAAGCAGTTCCGAGAGATGCGTCCGAAGAGCTTTTCCAGACGAGAGGGCCAGCTAGCGGCCGAAGAGTGGCGTCAGAGCACTGAGGATGATTTGGGCCTTGTCCGAATCAATAAAGATGAATGTGTGGAGCTTGCCAGGAAGCAGTTGACAGATAATGCCCGCAACTGGTGGACTGCGGAGGAGGCCAGGCTGACCAAGCCGATTTCACGTGATACCTTATGCAAGAGGTTTGACGCCCAGTATTTTTCCAAGTCTGCGAAGCGAATGATGGAGAGTCGCTTCATCAACCTGGAGCAGGGTACTATGATTGTTGATGAGTACGAGGCAGAGTTCACTATGCTGAGTCGATATGCTCCTGCCATGGTGAAAGAACCTGAGGACTGTGCACATCGTTTCCTACAGGGCTTGGATCTGGACATTCAGAGTGTGCTGTCCGGGAATACTTTTTCCACTCATGAGGACGTCCTGGTAGCTGCGAAGAATCAGGAGCAAATCGCCAATCTGAAGAAGGCACGTCAGGCGGGCAAGCGCCCGATGGAGATGCTGAGGAGTGCACCTAGGCCTGGTGTATGTCCAGTCCAGACCACCCAGTTCAAGAGGCTAGCTGCACCTGTACCCAACCGAGCTGAGCTAACTTGCCATTTTTGTGGCAAGCTTGGCCATGTGAAGAAGGACTGGATGAGGATGCTGAATCAGTGTTTGGTTTGTGGATCGCCTGCCCATGTTGCGAGGGACTGCCCCCGAGGTTCTCGACCTATGCCTGTTGGAGCACCTGGACCTGTTCAGTGGAAATCACCTGCACCTGGACCCGCTCAGAGACCAGTGCCTGCACCTGGACAGCGAGGACCACCGCTTATACCACAGAAGCAAGCCTTTCAGCAGGCCAACCCCCCGGTGCATCGAGCTTTTACTATGACAGCCGTTGAGGCTGAGGCTGCTGACGACGTGATTGCAGGTAATCTTTAACCTAGTCTTTCCTTTCTGCATTTATGTTTGATTTGTTAGTTCCCTTGTTTGACCTAGTTGCAAGTTACCCTTAGGTGTTATCCTAGTTTCTTCTCACCTAGCCTTGACCCTGTTCGACTCTGGAGCTTCCATGTGGATCCTATCACGGAAGTTTGTAGTCGAACACTCGATACCCACCTACACACTTCCCAAGTGTTGGAGTATCACGACTGGGAATGGTGTAGTGAAGGTTGCACTTGGTTGTCGACCTTGCTCATTGGTAGTTAGCGGACACGAATTGTATGCTGATTTCATCGTCCACGACCTATCCAATTTCGATACAATTCTCGGCATTGATTGGTTAGGAGCCTTCTATGCCACGATCGACTGTCACCGGAAGAAAGTGGTGCTTGAAATTCCTGACCACCCAGTGTTCGAGTTCATCAGCGGAGGACGTTCGCTTGGACCTGTCAAGTTACGGGCCCAGCCATACAGTTTGACTGTCGCATCTATGATAGCAGAACCGGAGAAGCTAGCTGTAGTGCGAGACTTCGAGGATGTCTTCCCTGAGGACATTTCTGGTTTGCCACTTGATCGAGCATTGGACATTGATCTGATGCCAGGAGCTCAACCGATTTCTAAGGTGCCGTACCGTATGGCTCCAGCTAAGCTAGAGGAGCTGAGGAAGCAGTTGGACGAGCTACTGTAGAAGGGTTTTATTCATCCCAACGTGTCTCCCTGGGGTGCACCCGTCTTACTGGTGAAGAAGAAGGACGGATCGAGGAGGATGTGTATCGACCATCGGGAGTTAAATCAGATCACGGTGAAGAACAAGTACCTGCTGCCCCGTATTGTTGATATCTTCGATCAGCTTGGTGGATCGAAGGTGTTTTCGAAGTTGGATCTTCGGAGCGGATACCATCAAGTAAGAGTCAAGAAGGATGACGTGCCCAAGACCACCTTCCAGACCAAGTATGGGCACTATGAGTTCATTGTCATGCCGTTCGGTGTGACCAACGCTCCTGCTATGTTCATGAATCTCATGAACATCATCTTTTACGACTTTCTTGACAAGTTCGTGATGATCTTTATAGATGACATCTTGGTGTACTCGAGGAGCAAGGAAGAACATGCAGAGCACTTGAGATTGGTATTGGAGACGCTCCGCCATCATAGATGATCGCTCCGGAATGTAACCCAAAAGTGCGACCGTGTAGTTTTACCGAAAGCGCACGGTGTAGCGGCGAGCAGGTTATCGAACACAGGGAGGACGAATGAAAGTGCTTGCTCCGAAAAACCTGGCTATTAAGAACAGAAAAGAGGGAATTTGCCTTTGGCGATCCTGTCACAATCGTCAGACAAAGTACGAAGATATCAAATCAAATAAAGACGCCTAGGGAATGGGGAATTCCCGCTACTCACCGTATCTCGTCAATGTGCTTCATTGGTATCGCAATTGCTAGGGTAGAATTTCGGATGAACTAGTTGCAACTGAATGTAAAACCTAGCTCACGCTCTCGCGCTGTTACCGGTCTATAGCTATCCTAGGTTTGGGTCCAATCTCTTGCAAACCCTAGCGTAGGTAAGCTAGCATTAGGATCAACATCATCGTTCAATCGCGTCCCGAGCCCACTCTCACGCAAACTTGGGCCGCGGCCTAGGTTGGGATAGTTCCTACCCGTCCAATCTCTTGCAAACGGGTATCGGCACGGAATTGCAACCGAGAACCCTAGTATCGGTCCAATCTCTTGCAAACCAATACTACGGAAACTCAATTTCAACCCGATTCGGATTTCTAGGGTTTCCTATCGGATTGGGATCCAATCTCTTGCAAATCCCAATCGGTATGAACTCCTAGACATCCGTAATAAATCGATCCCAAACTAACCCTAATAGCAATTCTAGCAATATTTCTACCAAGTCATCACAAATCTGAAATTGGGCTCGTAGGGTTCATCCCCACGCCCCAAGACGTATAGACTACTCACAATTCATAGCACAAATACAAAAAATAATCAATGGAATTAACGAGAGAATTCATCACAATATCCAAATAAGCAATAAAAATAGTATTTTTAAAGGAGAGAGAGGCAAACCAATAGAGTTCTTCCAAGAATCCAACAAAAACAAACTTTCCTCTCCTCTCCAAGCACAAAAATCTAAAGCTAAAAGTTTTAATCTAAAAAGCTGCAAAAAGTAAAGAAAAAGCTCTCTAACCTAGTTCAAAAACTGGGATTAAATACCCCCAAAAATCGTCCAAAAAACTGTGACCAAAATGCCCCTGCGCAGCCTGAAAATCGCAATTTTCGCTACAGGCAGCGCGTCGCACTCGGCCGAGTGACAAAAGTCGCTCGGCCGAGTGACAAACCCTGAGAATTTCCAGTAAGTCTGGGTCTTCGGGGGTCTTCACTTCGGGGGTGGCTCGGCCGAGTGAGTTATCGTCACTCGGCCGATGGCTTCTATGTACTCGGGCGGTCGGCATTTTCCACTCGGCCGAGTGGGTCTTCTGAAGCTCAGGCAGACGAAAAACAGTAAGTTGGCGATTTTTGATGGGCTTCGTCTGAGTGCCACTCGGGCGGACGGGGTCTCGTCACTCGGCCGATGTGGCTTCCGACGCTCGACTGAGTGCACACATAAAACGTGTCCGATCTGGTCGGCCGAGCGGTGTCTCGCTGGTCGGCCGAGTGACTCCTTCACTCGGCCGAGTGAGACACCAAAAATGCCCAAACAGCTTGTTTTGGCCTCCTCGTCGCTCCTGCGACGTTCTTTCTTCTTCCACTCCTCTCCAATGGCAAAATACCCCTCGGGGAGGTCGTCGGTGACACTCTGGAGTAGGCGTATCACGGGATCACTCCAAATCGCTCCAAATCACTTGAAATACGACAAAAACAACAAATCGTGAAAAGTATCGCAATATCGTCGATATATCGTGAAAAACATGATTTGAGCGATCTAAATGGCATGCAAACATGCGGGAAAAAAGTGTAAAATATGGAGTGATCAAAATCCCCCAAGCTTACCTCTTACTCGTCCTCGAGGAAGATAAGTAAAAGGCGAACCCGATGGATTTCGAAAACGAAAACGGCGGAAAAATGGAAAACTAAAAATGAAGAAGAAAGAAGAAAGCGAAGAGGGAAGCTGCTAGATCATTCTCTCAGGACGTGGGTTTTGCTCAATCATATAGCATGCACCGAATGTAAAACACATGTCAAAGAATTTTATTTCGATATCATAGTATAATGGTGCAAATAGAAATAGAAAACCCAAGAATATTGATATATCATGAAAAACGGAATAATTTTAAAATTAACATCGTCTGAATCGTTTAAAGCGGTATACAATATCGCAGATCACACACTTTTCAATTGAATGCTTTCTATGAGGAGTATAAGAATATCACGCAATAGAATAGAAAGAATAGAATAGCATGGATTTCATGAAGTGAGTGCTAGGCATAGATTTCTGGACTTCGTAAAGCTAAAAATAATCTCACCGAGTATAGAATATTACTTAGCCTAGGTTGTCGTGCAACGTCAAGTAGTCACTCTCTCACACATCATTGGATTCTCTCCCCCAAGCTAAAGTGCACAGTGTCCTCAATGTGCGAAGTGTGGCACACCGAGAGACGAGTAATGTGAGGGGTAGGTGAGGATGCATGCATGGGGAAAAAAGGAAAATAAAAATAAAGAAATGAAAAATATGATGCGGACATGATGCATGCAGATATAGGAGTGGTACAGATATAAAGGTGAGACACCAAAAACTCTCCCTCTCTCCCAAAAAGGATATATAAAGATATATAAAGAAAATGTGTACCCAAAAACAGTGAAGGGAGGGGTGGGTGGGCAAAATGCATCAGGGCCCAGCAGAGACGGGCAGCGCAACGGCAAAAAGTATCAATGGCATCAAGAGTGCCTAAGAAGGTGGGGCTGCGCCGTCTCCGTCCTGAGGCGGAGGTGGTGGTGGTGGGATAGGCTGCTGAGCGGGTGTAGGAGTAGGTGTGGGTACGCGTGTAGGGGTAGGAACCTGCTGGGTGGGAGTGGGCGCGGTCGGTACGCGAGGGAGCCGCTCTAGGACCTGGGTGAGGTAGTAGTGAATATGCGGGAGCAGGTCGAAGCGGTGAGCCATATCAGTGACGGTGGCGGACAAGGTCCTAAGGTCACCTCTGAGGCCACTCACCGCCCCCTCGAGAGCACGAATGCTCTAAAGTACAGTGTCGGGGGGAGGTGGTGCAGAGGGACGCACCGGTCTGTGCTGTGCAGGACGGGGCTGGCGTACACGGGTGGCGTAGGTGATGGGCTCAGCAGGTAAGTGGATGTAGGGTGCTGTGCTCATAAGAGTGGGCCTAACCTCAGGGCGAGGCTTGGACGCAGGCAAGCGTGAAGTGGAAGCAACAGCAGCGGAAGTGGAGTATAAAAATGGCGACGAGGTGGCCAGAGAGGTAGGTGACACAGAAGTGAAGACAGACGTCACCACACTCTCAGAAAGTACGGCGGCGGTGGAGACAGAGGTGGAGACCACGGTCTCTACGGCGGCAGCAAAAGAGGGCTCTCCACTCTCAACAAAGGTCGGTGGGCGCTCGGGAAGTGCAGAGAAAAGGGGCTCAACGGACAGAGGGCCAACAGGAGTGGTGGTGGTGGTGGTGGTGGTGAGCGTGGATGTAGCGGCAGGGTCAGTGGTGGCAGCAGGCGTGGTGGTGGTGGGCTCAGCAAGTGTGCTCCCGACACTGGCAGAAGTGTGGACAGAGGCGTCGAGAGCAGCAGAAATATCAGGGATAGGCGAGGGGCCACGGGGTCAACAGGTGCAGCAGGCTCAGCAGGCGCAGCGGGGTCTGCGGGTGCAGCGTGGGCCTGCTCGGCCTCCTCGGCCTCGAGCACGTATGCGGCTGGGATCAGAAGATCCATCGCCGGGAGCCAGTCCACCTGGGCCGGTGCAATCTGTGTCCGAGCTGGGCTCGGAAGAATCATGTAATCGGCACCGTAGGGGCCGTGCAGCCAGACCCAGTGTCGCTCACCGTGCGGACGAAGCATCTTCATCCGGGCCATGACATCTATGGACAGTGAAGTGGGGCTCGGTGCTCGTCGTAGGTCATCAGGAAAGTCCTCGCCGGTCATAAGGGTGAGCAGGGTGATCAGGCCGCCGTAGCATATCGGTGAGCGAGCGCCCACCGATACGATGATGCGATCCAAAAACCAGCTCGCGATATCAATCACGACGGCGGGGACCAACTCATCGCCCTCCCTAGATAGAGCTCTGGGGCGTGTCATCGCGTAGAGCATATAAAGCTCCGGCGTGGACATCGTACTCGGCTCATATCTCGCCAAAAAAGGTAGTCGCCATAAGGCGCTGAGCTATACGGAGGCAAGGGTGGACGATGGCCGAGGCCTTGGCCCTACTAGGGTCGAAGGCAGCAGGCAGACCCGTGATCCGGGCCCAGAAGGCGCCGGCATCGAAGGAAGGTGGAGGAATGTGAGTGGGGGCGTAACCACGGTTGGCCCCGGGGACATCGGGCCACGAGAAGAAAGCTCTTATCATACCGAGAGTGACCTGGCACTCTCGGCCCATGAACCAAAACGAGCATCCCTCGTCGGTCCGGGCGATCGAACTAAGCACCTCAAGTGTCAGACGGATAAACGTGTCCGCCGACACCTGGAAGAAATCTTGCCAGCCCACGTTGTCGTACAACGTGAGCATCCCCTCAAGTACCCCCAGGCGTCCTAGGTCTGCAAGGTGTGCGAACCTGGAGGGTACGATCGAGCGCTGGAAAATGCGCTCGAAGACGACGCGGTGTGCGTCGTCTCGGAACGTAATCCCGAGCGGCCCGACAAGCGGTGCCGGTGGTGGTGGCTGTGGGGCGGCAGGGAGTGGCTGTGCGGGGTGAATGGGCTGTGCGGGCTCTACAGGCTGTGCGGGGTGTGCGGGGCCTGCAGGCTGTGCTGGGTGAACGGGGTGTGGTGGAGTAGGCGGAGGAGAGCCCTCCACCTCGTGGGAGGGGCCGGCATCATCCGACAGCTTCCGCTTGGCGGAAACTCTCCTCGACCGCGGCCGTGTCCGGGGCGGCATATGGGCCCCGAGTGCTCACCGAAAACGTGAAAAATGCGGCGTGCGTAAAATAAAGGAAAGAGTGTACCGCGACACGCCGCGAGAGCAAAGCAATGGAAGCGTGCGAAGACAACGCCTCCACGTAGCCCAAAACAGTCCCTGGAAGCTCCCCTGGGCTCCCCTAAGCTCCCAAATATACCTTGCACATCAAACGAAGAGATTAGCGTGTAATATTCAAAACGTATGGGGGGTTAGGGGTATAATAGATGGAAATTGAATTTAATTTGGGTTTGGGGCTTGATAAACTCATGGATCGTCGAAAAATACGAGAGAGAGGAGAAAATAGGGCGATTTAGGCGTTACCGGAGGTGGCCGGAGGAGTGGCCGCCGGCGGCGACTCGGGCGAGGCGCGGCGGAGGCTCGGTCGGCGGTGGGTGGCCGAGCGGTGGCGGCGGACGAGCGATCGGGTGAGTGGTGGGAGTACATCGGGCGAGGGAAGTCGATCGGGCGTGTTTTTGGGATTTTTGATCGTTTCGAAAAACGCGCCCCCCGTGCCCCCTTTTATAGAAAAAGTTACGACTCGGCCGAGTGACTAAGTCGCTCGGCCGAGTGAACTCAACGGAAAAAATTGGGAAATTTCCCCCCGCTAATGACTCGGCCGAGTGGCCTTGCCACCCTCGGCCGAGTGGAGTAAGTCCATTCGGCCGAGTGGCTCAAGCTACTCGGCAAGACTCGCCCTAGGAGTGTATCAGTTTTACTCGGCCGAGTGAATATATATACTCGGCCGAGTGGCAATTATACTGAAATCAAGAAAAGAAACAGAGAGTTGGGTACATCAGACTTCCCTCGTTCTTGGGCCGCTCGGGCGGACGAACTTGTGTGCTCGGCCGAGTGACTAGTATACTCGGTCGAGTGAACCCTGTCTTCTGCTGTTTGGCTTCGTTTAGGCTCTAAAATCTGTTTTTCTTCCTCCAGTCGATTTCATCTTCCTCCTAAGCATCGAGCGCCTTCCTGGAGCGCTCCTCGTCGCCTCGTTCATCCTCCTCATGATGGATTTCCCTATCTCCTCTCCTGTCAAGAAAAATAAGACCCGTTATCACAAAATTTTTGGGCGAACGACTCAAAACACTAAAAATTTCTAAAACAAAAATAAAGAAAAAGTAAAAATAAAGCGATAACCGTCGGGTTGCCTCCCGACAAGCGCTCGTTTAAGGTCGTGAGCTCGACCCCCTATGATTTTCAATTAGTGCGGGATATTGGGTGCATAGGAGATGCACCCGTCAAACTTTCCGGGGAGAACGCTTGGATTCGGAAGTTGCAGCGACGTGTTCTCCCTCGGTGGTCTCGCGTCTCGAATAGAGCGCCGATCGAATGGGACATCAGCGTATTTGAGAGCTTGCAGAGCTCTCGAATCCTTGCGACATCAGCGTCGCCTTCATCAATTTCAGTGGAGAAGTCGGGGGAATGCTCCATCTTCTCATCTTGGCCTAAATCCGGCTCTTCCTCGAAATCTTCTTTGAATAGAGCGCCGATCGAATGGGGGATCGCTTCCTCAATTACCTCGTCAAGGAGGTCCATATAGTCCAGCTCCTCGTGGTAAGGCATGTGTTTCATTGCCTTAGGAATATGAAGCTCCACCTCGATGTTGTCGACGTTCAATGTTAGGGTACCTTCTCGTACGTCGACAATGACACCAGCGGTGGCGAGGAACGGTCGTCCAAGTATTAACGACGTATCTCCCTCCTCCTTAACATCCATAATCACGAAGTCGCATGGCAAGCATATGCCCCCCCGGGACTTGTAGCGGGATGTCCTCTGCGATCCCTACCGGCCTCGTGATCCGTCCATCGGCTAATTGTATCCGCATGTCGGTAGGCTTCAATTTCGTGCCGGTATTTAGCCTTAGGAACATAGAGAGAGGCATGAGGCTAACACTAGCCCCTAAGTCCACCAACGCCTTTTGAAGGGGGACGCCGCCCAAGGTGCAAGGAATTCGAAAACTCCCCGGGTCTTTGAATTTAGCCGGCTCCTTCTCTCTCTTGGTGAACCAAGAGCCCTCCTCGGCGAGCATAATTTTCTCCTTCCTCTTTCTCCCCGAAATCAAATCCTTTAAAAATTTGGCATATGTCGGGATTTCCACGATGGCGTCGAGGAAAGGAATGTTGAGGCTAACCCCTCTCAGATACTCGAGAAACTTTGCTAGCCTTTTCTCCATTTTTGCTCTAGCAAGCCTCTGGGGGAATGGGACCGGTGGCATAAAGTGCCTCTCTTCAATCAATTGCTCCGCTCTAGATTTCTCCTTTTCATGCGGCTCTTTCTCCCTCTCAACTTCAACTACCGGCTCAATTGGCTCTACATTCTCCTCCACGGGCTCCTCGGTAGGAATCATGGTGGGGGTGGTATCCTTCCCGCCTCTAGTTGTAATGGCAACCATGGCATTGATGTGGCCGGTGTTGCCCCGTGGGTTTTGCTCGGGTTGAGCCGGTAATTGTTGAGTATTTCGATTGAGCAACGCCAATTGCTCCGAGATTTGAGCTACAACGGTTGTAAGGGAGTCTTGGCCCACCTTCAAGGAAGCATTGACCTTCTTTTGCTCGACCATAAACTCCTCCACTCTAGCTTCGAAGTCGGATCGTTGTTAAGCTTGTGGAGGGTTTTGATTTCTCCACCCTTGATTGTATCCGGGCGGCCTATAGGGTGGAACTTGTTGCTTCGGTGGGAAATTTTGTTGTGGAGGCCCCCTCGGTGGATAGTGTTGTTGTTGTAGTGGTGGTGGTCGAGCTTGTTGAGGTGGTTGTTGCGGCGGGTTCAAAGCTCCTTCATTGTTGGCATAAGAGAAACCGGGATGGTTTCTTGTGGCCGGATTGGCCCAATATCCTTGGTTCCCCGCGACATATTGAACTTGCTCCAAGGATCCCTCTCCTTGCTCTCCTCCCAAATACATAGCTTGAGATTGGTCTTGCCAATCACACATTTGATTCGTGGGTGCGGATGTGGAAGGGGTTCCTTGGGGCTCCGTGATATACTTCTCCAGTCTCTCCACTACCTTGTGAAGAGAATCGAACTTGTTTGTCAGCTCCGCTACGGCCTTTGCCTCATAAATGCTAGATGGCTTCAAGGAGGACGTAGAGTGGCCTCGCTCATCTCCCCATTGTTGATTATTTGAGGCCATCTCCTCAATTAGGGCCGTAGCTTCGTCGGGAGTCTTGGATAGGATAGCACCATTTACCGCCGCATCAATAATCTGCTTGGTCCCCGGTTGGAGACCATTGTAGAAGCTATGAACTAGCTCCCAATCTTCAATGCTATGGTGGGGGCACTGGTGCTGCAGATCTTTGAAACGCTCCCAAGCCTCATAGAGTGTCTCTTGAGGTCCTTGCTTGAAGGACATAAGAGCACTCCGAATCTTTACCATCTTGGAGGGCGGATAGAACTTGTCAATGAACGCACTCGCCAACTCGTCCCATGAGGTAAAGACTCCATCAGCTTGCGTCCTCAACCAATAAAGAGCCGTGTCCTTTAATGTGAATGGGAAGAGGCGCAGTCTGATGGCATCTAAGGTGACGCCCGGCATCTGAAATGTGGCGCACTTCGACAAAAATAACTGGATGTGGTAGTGGGGATTTTCATGGGCGTTCCTATGAAATGGATCCTGCTGCATCAGAACCACTAGTCCAGTCTTCAGCTCAAAGTTCTTGTCGGCCGCCAACTCCGGCATGGCAATGGATGAGGTCGTAGAAGAGGTCTTAGGCCGAAGCCTATCTCGAATAGAAATAATCCTCGCCATTCTTGCCGCTAATTGTTCCACAGTTTCCGGGTTGGTCATAAACCTCCCTTCCGGATCTTGTCTTATCTCCGCTCTAATTCTCCGCACAGTACGTTCAATCTCGGGATCAAATAATATAGCTTCGAGGTCCGCCGTGGATCTCGTGTACATGCAACGGGAAAACAGAGGTTCAAAGAAATAATTAGCACAGTGGAAGGGTTAGATAAAAAATAATGAAATAGAAACAAAAAGAAAGAAATAGCTAGGGTGGTAAGATCAAACGCAATCGCCTCCCCGGCAACGGCGCCAAAAACTTGATCGCTCCGGAATGTAACCCAAAAGTGCGACTGTGTAGTTTTACCACAAGCGCACGGTGTAGCGGCGAGCGGGTTATCGAACACAAGGAGGACGAATGAAAGTGCTTGCTCCGAACAACCTGGCTATTAAGAATAGAAAAGAGGGAATTTGCCTTTGGCGATCCCGTCACAATCGTCAGACAAAGTACAAAGATATCAAATCAAATAAAGACGCCTAGGGAATGGGGAATTCCCGCTACTCACCGTATCTCGTCAATGTGCTTCATTGGTATCGCAATTGCTAGGGTAGAATTTCGGATGAACTAGTTGCAACTGAATGTAAAACCTAGCTCACGCTCTCGCGCTGTTGCCGGTCTATAGCTATCCTAGGTTTGGGTCCAATCTCTTGCAAACCCTAGCCTAGGTAAGCTAGCATTAGGATCAACATCATCGTTCAATCGCGTCCCGAGCCCACTCTCGTGCAAACTCGGGCCGCGGCCTAGGTTGGGATAGTTCCTACCCGTCCAATCTCTTGCAAACGGGTATCGGCACGGAATTGCAACCGAGAACCCTAGTATCGGTCTAATCTCTTGCAAACCAATACTACGGAAACTCAATTTCAACCCGATTCGGATTTCTAGGGTTTCCTATCGGATTGGGATCCAATCTCTTGCAAATCCCAATCGGTATGAACTCCTAGACATCCGTAATAAATCGATCCCAAACTAACCCTAATAGCAATTCTAGCAATATTTCTACCAAGTCATCACAAATCTGAAATTGGGCTCGTAGGGTTCATCCCCACGCCCCAAGACGTATAGACTACTCATAATTCATAGCACAAATACAAAAATAACCAATGGAATTAACGAGAGAATTCATCACAATATCCAAATAAGCAATAAAAATAGTATTTTTAAAGGAGAGAGAGGCAAAACAATAGAGTTCTTCCAAGAATCCAACAAAAACAAACTTTCCTCTCCTCTCCAATCACAAAAATCTAAAGCTAAAAGTTTTAATCTAAAAAGCTGTAAAAAGTAAAGAAAAAGCTCTCTAACCTAGGTCAAAAACTGGGGTTAAATACCCAAAAAATCTTCCAAAAAACTGGGACCAAAATGCCCCTGCGCAGCCTGAAAATCGCAATTTTCGCTACAGGCAGCGCGTCGCACTCGGCCGAGTGACAAAAGTCGCTAGGCCGAGTGACAAACCCTGAGAATTTCCAGTAAGTCTGGGTCTTCGGGGGTCTTCACTTTGGGGGTGGCTCGGCCGAGTGAGTTGTCGTCACTCGGCCGATGGCTTCTATGTACTCGGGCGGTCGGCATTTTCCACTCGGCCGAGTGGGTCTTCTGAAGCTCAGGCAGACGAAAAACAGTAAGTTGGCGATTTTTGATGGGCTTCGTCTGAGTGCCACTCGGGCGGACGGGGTCTCGTCACTCGGCCGATGTGGCTTCCGACACTCGGCCGAGTGCACACATAAAACATGTCCGATCTGGTCGGCTGAGCGGTGTCTCGCTGGTCGGCCGAGTGACTCCTTCACTCGGCCGAGTGAGACACCAAAAATGCCCAAACAGCTTGTTTTGGCCTCCTCGTCGCTCCTGCGACGTTCTTTCTTCTTCCGCTCCTCTCCAATGGCAAAATACCCCTCGGGGAGGTCGTCGGTGACACTCTGGAGTAGGCGTATCACGGGATCACTCCAAATCGCTCCAAATCACCTGAAATACGACAAAAACAACAAATCGTGAAAAGTATCGCAATATCGTCGATATATCGTGAAAAACATGATTTGAGCGATCTAAATGGCATGCAAACATGCGGGAAAAAAGTGTAAAATATGGAGTGATCAATAGACTATATGCCAAGTATAGTAAATGCGAATTCTGGCTGGACAGAGTTGTGTTCCTTGGACATGTAGTATCAGGAGCCGGCATCTCAGTGGATCCGGAGAAGGTCAGAGCAGTCAGTGAATGGCCTACACCGCGATCGGCTTCGGACATCAGAAGTTTCCTTGGATTGGCTGGCTACTATCACAGATTTATTAAGGATTTCTCGAGGATAGCTGAGCCGATGATGAGATTGACGCGGAAGGATGTCAAGTTCAGTTGGTCAGAATCTTGCGAGCAGGCTTTTTCCACTTTGAAGGAGAGACTGACGACTGCACCAGTCTTGGCTATTCCGGACAGAAGCGGAGGCTTTGAGATTTTCTGCGATGCATCGGGGAAGGGACTTGGTTGTGTTCTGCACCAGCACAACCATGTAGTCGCATATGCTTCGCGACAGTTGAAGGTCCATGAGAAAAACTATCCGACCCATGATTTGGAACTCGCCGCTGTCATATTTGCACTGAAGATTTGGCGTCATTTCTTACTGAGTGAGAAAGTGAAGATATTCACTGATCACAAAAGTTTGAAATACATATTTACTCAGAAGGAGCGGAATATGAGACATCGCAGATGGTTGGAGTTGATGGCAGATTACGACATCGACCTTCAGTATCACCCAGGGAAGGTGAATGTCGTACCGGACGCTTTGAGCCGACTGCCAGAGGTGATGTTTCTCACAGCTCAGTGGAGATTACAACAGGATCTGCGAGAGATGGATGTTGAAGCTGTTCTTCCGGGAGTCACTTCGTCGTTGATGAACATGCAGATTCAGTCGACGATTGTTGATCGGATCAAGAATGCTCAAGCTGGTGATGCTAAGTTGATGAAGATCAGAGAGCAAGTCGAAGCCGGACTCCGGACAGATTTTCTGATTCACGAGGATGGATCTTTGAGGTATGGTAGTAGGATCTGCATGCCTGTAGGAGATATCAGAGAAGAGTTGATGAATGAGGCCCACAGTTCGCCTTATTCCATTCATCCTGGAGGTACGAAGATGTACAATGATCTTCGTCAGAATTTCTGGTGGCATGGTATGAAGAGAAGTGTGGCACAGAGTGTTGCCAAATGCCTGGTGGGTCAGCAAGTGAAGGCTGAACATCATCGCACCGCCGGACTACTACAGCCCCTGCCTATCCCGGAGTGGAAATGGTAGCACATCACGATGGACTTCGTGACTGGCTTACCTCGGAGCACCAAACAGAATGACACAATCTGGGTCATCGTTGATCGACTGACCAAGTCTGCCACTTCATACCATTCCGAGTAGGACAATCTATGGAGATACTGGCAAAGAAATATATGGAGGTAATGATCCAACTCATCCTTTCGTAATTTCCTTCTAGTGCCAATAGTGATGTGGAATATATTATGTAGGAGATCATGCGCTTGCATGGGGTCCCTGTGAGCATCGTGTCCGATTGTGATACGAGGTTCACATCCCAGTTCTGGAAGAGCATGCAGACCAATCTTGGTACCAGTCTGAAGTTTAGCACTGCGTATCACCCGTAGACGGACGGCCAGTTAGAGCGGACCATTCAGATTCTGGAGGATATGCTGAGAGCTTGCATGCTAGAATTCAAGGGTTCGTGGGAGGATCATCTACACCTGGTGGAGTTCTCCTACAACAACAGTTATCAGGCGAGCATTGGCATGGCGCCATTTACTGCTCTCTACGGGAGGAAGTGTCGTTCGCCACTGAGCTGGGACGACATTGGAGATAGAGAGTTATTGGGACCAGAGTTGATTGTCGAAGCAGTGGATGTTGTTCGAGATATCAGGGACAAGCTTCATATTGCTCAGGATCACTATAAGCATTGGGCTGATGCTAAACGGCGTCATCTGGAGTTTCAGCTGGGTGACCACGTCTTCCTGAAGATTTCCCCGAATCGTGGAGTGATTCGCTTTGGGAAACGTGGCAAGCTCGGCCCGAGATACATCGGACCCTTCGATGTTCTGGAGAGAGTTGGCGAGGTAGCCTACCGCTTAGCCTTGCCACCATCTTTGGAAGGAGTTCACGATGTCTTCCATGTGTCTCAGCTTCGTCGGTACATCAGCGATCCTTCTCACGCTGTTGACTACTCTGAGATCACCGTTCGTCCAGATCTGACGTATGACCAGCAGCCAGTGCAAATTCTTGATAGGCATCAGAAGACACTCAGGAACAAGACTGTCGATCTTGTTAGAGTGATGTGGCGACACGTCTCGCCAGGAGAGTCCACCTGGGAGAGGGAAGATGAGATGAGAGAGCATTACCCACTTCTGTTCCCTGATCAGTGATTGTTAGGAATTCCGAGGGCGGAATTTTCTTTAAGGTGGGTAGGATGCAACGATCGGTTCTCATCATTACGTTATCCGTATTTTCTCCCGTGTATTTCTTCCCGTATCCGTAGTCCGATGTTTCTGTCACCGTACCCGTATCCATTTGTGTCCTTCCCACTTATCATTATTATTATTATATTATTATTATTATTTTTTCCTTTTAGTAAATTATTTTAAAGGGACTCCTCTTAAAATTTGTTTTAAAATTTTTGATTCAAAATTCGAAATTTCGAATTTAAACCTTGTTTAAATGTTTAAATAGCCTTCCTATTAAAAACTCATTAAAACCTATTCATTACAATCCTAATAATAATAATTCAAATCTTTTTCCTATTATAAACTTTGGTCTTCTACCCATGGCAATCACCACACACGCAACGCACACAGCACACTAAGAACCTAGGGCCTCTTTTTCCAACCAATAACACACATCCCTCATTCTTTATAATTTAACCTAGGCTTCTTATACAAACTATCCTAATAGCATTTCACAGCTTAACCCCTAGGCCCCTAGTATAAAACCTTAGCTCTTATAATATGAAACACTAGCTATTAAAATAGGAACCTAAGGCACTACCCCCTCATTCACGTGCTGTGAATCCCCCTCACAAAATTTTTATAAACATAAGCCATCACGTGCTCTCTATAGGACTCTATTCTCTTTAAATAGTAACCCTAAGAAAACCCTAGAGGACATAACCCAGCCGCCCTCTCATCATCTCCTCTCAACACTTGCGAGCCCAGGTCCCCCGTCGTGCCTCCCCTCTCCCTCCACCCACGCGACAAACCCCCCACGGCTGGCCACTCCTCTTCTTCTCGCCATCAACACGAACCGCGCCCCTCCCGTCTCCTCCGCGCGGAGCCCCACAGGCCGCCGTGCGAACCACCGGCCTCCTCCTCCTTTCTTCACCTCGACACCACACCCCGCAGCACCCACGCATCCGCAGCACCCTCATCCCATCGATGTGAGCCCAGGCCCCCTCTTCAACACAAGCCACGGCCTCCCCCTCGCCACGCTGCTACACCCTCCGGTGGCACAAATCCTTTTTTCCCCCGCAGAGCAGCCTCTCCCCGTCGCTGATCGTCGTGTGGACCCAACGAAACAGCTCCATGCACCTGAGAGCCACGGACAGCCGTTCTTTTTCCTTCCCGAAGCCTTTACGCCGCTGTTCCGGGACCCGACGCATCGCCGCTACCATCGGGACATTCCGATCCTCCTCTGCACTTACGATTAGTAGATGTACCCCTTTAACAACCCTTAACCCCCATCATAAGACAGGAAACCTAATAAAAACGAATCGCTAGACGTCGTAGGGGATTTTTGTAAATCTGTCCTGAACAAGAAACACATATTCTGATTTTATGTTCTGTCAAAACAACGAACCAAACCCTCCGCAGTGTAGTACACATCTAGATGATTCCAATAACACCAAGAACGTCGAAAACAGGCGAGTATTTGATTTTATATTAATTTCTGAAGTTTTGACACTTTTGCGCCATCTTTATGTCTTGCTGTGTAACTCAAAAACTAGGCGTGAAATGACGTACAAAATTGACATCATAATGACTAGAACGAATTTGGGATCCAATGGTATATCATATGATATACCTTAATTTAAAACAACTATGAGAAAAAAATGTTTTCTGTAGCAAGTCTAGTGAAACCGTGTTCGTCATTATTTTTGAGATTGCCATAAAAATCGTTTAACCCACTTTTGCGGTGTAGAACCGTCACCATAATGTAATAATGTTGATAACACCAAATTTCTTTTTATCCGGACATGATTAACAAATTTTGACATCGTGACAATCGTGCGCCTCGAAGGCGGTATCGTGATATCGTGATGTCGTGTGAGTCGACTAGGCCGGCTCGTGCTCCGAAAAACTTTTGGGTGGGGTTAGGGTTGAGCGGCCACTGGGCGTATGAAAGGTACTCTCCTCAAGAGCACCACTCGCACGCGGTGGGTTAGCGTCAATCACGGTAAGCCCCCGTGAGAGGAACGACCTTCTCATCACGACCTAAAGGCGAGAACCCTAGATTAGAATGTTAACTCTTGACATGGAAATTTCAACGCTAACTTTGGTCTCTTGGAATATCGTCATGCTAATGAACTCAGAGAAATCTCAACTTTAATCTTGCAAATGTTTAGAACTGCATGTTAGGAGTGCTTGTCATGCTTCAACAAAATTGTTCAATATTAAATTACTGCAGTCGTTTCCTTAGATTATTAATGCTTCTAAAATTCATATATATCAGATATCTTGTCTTGGGATGCTAACACTTTCTTGCAGACCCTAGCTGACATACATTCATTGTTTGTGGATGTATGTCAGATCCAGCGCTTGAGTACCCGGAGGACCCGTACGAGACGCCAGACTTGGAGAGTCAGGAGTTCGCACCTGATGCAGTGCCTCTTCCAGCTGAGGACTAGAGGACCCCTCCCTTCCAGTTTTCTTAGTTTACTTTCAATCACTTGATGTAGTTGTGTACGTTTCTTTTGTTGCTACTTTAAGCCCAGCTGTGGCTGTTTAATTTCGTGTACGAACTTTTAATCTCTGGATGTGGCTTTTATCTTTATATCATTGTTGTGTTCTGATTGTTTTGATACGCAAATGCAAGGACCTCTCCTGTGTTTTTATCACAGACGCTTATTGAACTCGAGCTTCACCGCTCCAGTTCAAGCGGACCACGTAACGTTCTCGCTTCCGGTGTCTCTTGGGAAGCGGGGCGTTACATTATCCTAGGGATTCGGTAGAGGTGATAGGATCGACGGACATAGGCTCGGTAGAGGTGGTGGTGGTGGAGGACGGCTCAGCTAAGGTGCCTCGACACTGACAGAAGTGTGGACAGAAGTGTCGGGAGGTACAGACAGTGTAGGTGCAGGCTGAGGGATCACGAGGTCAACATGTGGTGCAGGGGGTGCCTGCTCAGCATCCTCAGGCTCAAGCATGTAGGCAGCGGGGATGAGGAGATCCATCGCTGGAATCCAGTCCCCGTGAGCCGGTCCAATGTGTGTTCGAGCGGGGCTTGGAAGAACCATGTAGTCAGCACTAAAGGGACCGTGCAACCACACCCAGTGCTGGCGACCGTGGGGACGAAGCATCTTCATCCGGGCCATAACATCCATCGAAAGTGAAGTGGGGCCCGGTGCTCGACGCAAGTCGTCAGGTAGGTCCACGCCGGTCATGAGGGCCAAAAGAGTGATCAGACCGCCGCAACAGATAGGTGAGCGAGCGCTCACCGAAATGATAATGATGTCTAAAAACTAGCTGGCAATATCTATCTCGACGGCAGGGACTAAGTCGTCGCTACCCCTATCCGGAACCCTAGGGCGAGTCATCGCGTAGAGCATGTAGAGCTCTGGCGTAGACATGGTCCCGGGCTCGTACCTCTCTAGGAAAGTAGTCGACATGAGGCGCTATGCAATGCGAAGGCAGGGGTGGAGGATAGCTGAGGCCTTGGCCCTACTAGGGTCAAAGGCGAGTGGGGATCCCGTGATCCGTGTCCAGAAGGTGGAGGTGTCGAACGACGGGGTGGGATGTGCGTGGGAGCGTAGGCGTGGTCAGGGACAGGGACGGCGGCCCACTGGAAGAATGCTCTAAGCATGTCGAGAGTGATCTCGTACTCTCGATCCATCAAGCGGAATGTGCATCCTCCAGGGGTCCGGTCAATAGAGCTCTGGACCTCTAGTGTCGGACGGATGTAAGTATCCGCCGACACCGACAAAAAATCACGCCATCCCACGTTGTCGTACAACGTGAGAAGCCCCTCGAGTACCCCTAGGAGGTCAAGGTCGGCTAAGTGTGCGAACCTAGAGGGTACTATCGAGCGATGGCAGATACACTCGAATCTGGTGCGGTGTGCATCATTTAGAAACGTAATCCCCATCGACCCGATGGTGGGAGCGGGTGGAGGGATAGGATCAGCAGGGATCGGCTGTGTAGGTGGTGGTGGCGGTGGTGGGCTAGGTGGAGGGGAGTCCTCCCTAGCATGAGAGGGACTGGCATCATCGGTTCTCTTCCGCTTCGAAGAGGCTCCCCGTGTACGTGGCCTAGTGCGCGACGGCATGTGTACCGCGAGACG
Source organism: Scilla litardierei (assembly GCA_030789695.1). NCBI lineage: Eukaryota > Viridiplantae > Streptophyta > Magnoliopsida > Asparagales > Asparagaceae > Scilla > Scilla litardierei. Next base: position 188,781,812 of record CM061142.1, on the reverse strand, counting down.
TGTCCCAAATAAATAAATACAGCGACGTGCTAAATGATGTAACGAGTGTACCTGAACATGCCGTGAGAGCAATAAGTAGTGTGTGCGAAGAGACGCCTCTGCCGCGAAGCTCAAAGCGCGTCCAAAAGCTCCCCAAAGCTAGCCTGCAAATCAAACGATCAAATCAGCGAATAATATTCAATATGTATGGGGGAGATGGGGGATAATAGATAGATATAAAAATTAATTTGGATTAGGGGCTCAATGGGCATACAAATCAAGAGAAACGGGGAGAAACGGGGCGTTTTGGGGCAAAACGGGGTGATTGGGGGCGGTGGCGGCCGGCGCCGGCGAAGGGGGGTGGCGGCCGATCGTCGGCGGGGCGTAGGTAGGCGATCGCCAGCGAAGGGGGGTCGAATCGGGCGAGGGACGAGTAGCAGTGGCCGAGGGAGCTCAAGCGGCTGCGTGTTCAGGCGCGATTTGGGATTTTTTTTGTGTTTCGATTTTCGCGCAGCCCGCAACGCATATATATAGGAATTGTTACGACTCGGCCGAGTGACAATGTCACTCGACCGAGTGCGTAAACGAAAAAGAATTTCAAAAATTTCCTTGCCACTTACGACTCGGCCGAGTGGCTTTGCTTTACTCGGCCGAATGGAGAAGCTCCACTCGGCCGAGTGGCTCTGCCACTCAGCAATTTTTTAAGCTACGAGGGTATCTGTTTCACTCGGTCGAGTGACTAGTCACTCGTCCAAGTGGCAATTAAAACTAAAACTTATAGAAATTGACAGAGGGTTGGTCTGCAGAAACTTCCCTGTTTGGTGCTCCACTCGGCCGAGTGGAGTCTTTGCTCGGCCGAGTGGCATATGCTACTTGGCCGAGTGATGTGCTGTTTTCTGCATCGGCTCTCCGTTTTCGCTCTAGTCTCTGTTTTTCTTCCTCCAGTCTGTTTCTTCCTCATCCTAAGGCCTGAGCGCATTCCTAGAGTGTTCTTCGTTGCCTCGATCATCCTCCATATGATTGATCTCCCTTTCTCCTTCTCCTGTCATGAAAAATAAGACCCGTTGTCACGATTTTCATGGACATAAAACTCTAAAAACTAATAAAAGGCTAAACCAAAAATGAAATTCAAATAAAAATAAATGCAAAAACCGTCGGGTTGCCTCCTGACAAGCGCTCGTTTAAGGTCATGAGCTCAACCCCTTAAGATATTCATTTAGCTCGTGATATTGGGCGCATACGAGATGCGCCCGTCAAACTTGCCGGGAAGACCTTTCGGATTTGGGTCGTGATGGTCATCGGTCTTCCTCGAGGCCCCCCTCATCATGGGTAATGTTGGTGGATAAGTTCCCCAAGCTAGAGCTTCTTCCTATCTTATTCTTGGTCGGTGACACCGATCTTCCTTTCGGTGGAGCTTTCTTCGGATTCTTGGCCTTTGAGAGCTTACAAAGCTCTCGTATTCTTGCGACATCAGCGTTGCCTTCATCACCATCCGTGGAGCTATCTGGAGGGTCCTCCAACTTCTCTTCTTCACCCGAAGCTTGGCCTTCTTCGAAGCCGTCGTCATGGAGAGCATCAATAGAGTGGGGGATTGCTTCTTCAATCACTTCATCGAGGAGATCCACATAATCTAACTCCTCGTGATATGGCATATGTTTCATGGCCTTGGGTATGTGAAGCTCGACTTCTATGTTCCCGACATTCAAGGATAGAGTTCCTTCACGCACATCGACGATAACACCGGCGGTTGCGAGGAACAGGCGTCCAAGTATGAGCGAAGTGTCGCCCTCTTCCTTGATGTCCATTATGACAAAATCACAAGGCAAGCATATACCTCCCGGTACTTGGAGTGGAATATTCTCTGCGATCCCTACCGGCCTAGTAATCCGACCGTCAGCAAGTTGAATCCTCATGTCGGTCGGCTTCAAGTCGGTGCCCGTGTTCAATCTCCGGAACATACTAAGTGTCACGACCCGCTTCCCTAAAATGGAGGCGAGGCGAGACGAGGCCCGCTCAGGCTTGGAGCTGTGAGGCTCCAGCATGTAAAGCGTCTGGAAAAAACATGCAGGTCCCTGTAATGTGACACGGAACAAAGATAACAATAATAGAAAAGAGACAATTAAAATTTTATTCATCTCAAAGTCCAGATAATATTTCAACAACTAGAAATGCCACCAGGCAAACAAAAGCGTCCAAAGAAAAGGCCTAACATGGCCAACAACAAAATGACTAACACAAAGGTGCTACTCACCACCAACTAAGCAACAACTATCAAGGAAACAACGAAGGGAACTAAGACTGGTCGCCGGTGTCCTCGTACTCAACGTCAGCAACAGAATCGGGCACGAACTCCACGAACTCGTCACCCTCAATAGCAGACTCCGGCTTAGCAACTAACATGCGACACCCAAAGAGAAGGGAAACATGTCAGCAAGTCTACAAGACTTGTGCAAGGAAACTAAAAAGTAAATACAACCTAGCAGTTCTAGAGTATGGTATAACATGGCATGTTTTGCAAGGAGAACAACAAGTAAAGTAAACAGCAGTTTGTGACATGGCATGATTTAATGCATGGCAGGTAAAAATATGGCATGGTCAAGTAAACATTTACAAGGACAAGTACAAGTATTGTAAGCATGTCGTGCACAAAGATTCCGCCCTTTGGCTAGAGTGGCTGTACGGGCTAACTCTTACGCTCAAGTGACCGTTTATCCCTAACCCTCCATGTGTATCGAGCCAGGGCTTTACCCCCGAACATGGAATGCTCGCTTCTGGATCACAAGTCAGGAAGTGTTTTTAACAAGGATGGCGTAGGGTTATGCCCGCATAACGGGTGCCTAGCCGGAAACACGGATTTGTACAAGGATTTGTAGCGTGTGCTACGATGCAACATGCAAACATGATATGTACAATGGATGTACATGACAATTATCGAAATGAAGTTGCGTACCGTTAAAGAAGTTAAACAGGACAGACATTTCATGACATGATGTGACAATGGCAATTCTAGCTTCGTTGTCAAGCTAGAATTTGAATTTGCGCCTAGACTGCTATCATTTCACGGTCTAGTCTCTTTCACGCTAAAAGCAAGAAAATGGCCTAAAGCATGGCCTAAACAAGGATTGGCAAGTTTCACTTGCCTGGTACCGAGGTTGTTGCTCGACGAGAGTTCGTCTCAAAAATCGCTACTGTACGGAAATTAGGGTTCGCTGTTTTGGCAAAACAGGAAATTAGAATTAAGAGCTAATCCATATTTTGTATTGGAATCCTATAACGTCTAGTAATCAATTTTTATCAGGTTTTCTAAATTATAGTGTGGGTTTAAGGAATTTAAAGGTAGATTTACTAACCGTATTTGCAACGGAAGAATGACGATCACGATGCCTACGAACTGCAGGTAGAAGAAGATCTCGACGATTTCCGGATTGCCGTCGCCAAATCCGAGCTTAGCACGGCAACGAAAAGCGATCCCGGAAGAACTCCACTGAAAATATTTCCCGGAGGCCGAAATAGGACAGATCTGGAGATTGGAGAATGTATGGGAAAATCTGGAGCAAAAAGGGAAATTTAGGGTTTTTGGTGTTGGCCGGCGGCTCGCGGGGTGATCGCCGGCGCAACGAATGGTGAGAGGAGGCTCGGGAGGAAGATGGGAGGTTAGAGGAAGGTTGGGGGATGATTTGTGAAGAAAGTGGGCTAGAAAATATGAAGGAAGAATAAGAAGAATCGGGGGTTTAAATAGAAACAATAAGCGACGGCTACGACTTAACCTAGGTTTACTTGGCAAACTAGTCGGTCAGCGAAGAGTTGTCGACCGACTAGTTTGGGATCTAGTCGGTCGGTCGCCCAACGGACACCGACTAAAATCAAATAGTGAACAGGGTTGGTACATGGAAGGCAGAGTTAGTCGGTCTGTGAAGACCCGTCGACCGACTAGTTTGGGATTTAGTCGGTCGGTGGACGTTCATGAACCGACTAAAGGTTGAATAAGATAGATAATGAGTACTGACAGTTAGTCGGTCTGAGAAGAAACTCTAACCGACTAGTTTCTCAACTAGTCGGTCGATAGTTGTTCTTCGACCGACTAACTGTAAACAGTAACTCAGCCGACAAAAAGGTACTCTGTACAAGTCGGTCTGAGAACAAGTCTTGACCGACTAGTTTCAAAACTAGTCGGTCGATGAATGTGCTTAGACTAACTAATTGTAAACAGTAACTCATTCGAAATTTACTGAGAAGAACTAGCTGGTCTGAGAAGTGTTACCGACCGACTAGATTGCAATCTAGTCGGTTGGCTCTCCTTCATGAACCAACTAAGATGCACCAGAAGTGCCGAATCGAAGCGCGAAGCTTCGGGAAGATTCCTATGGCCTCTAGGTCACTCTAGCTCTAAGATAAGGATGCTATGAAGCTCAACATAAGAACATTTGACAGGGGAAGCACATAAGAAGAGAACACCCAATATTATTCATATAATAGTCATTACAAAAAACCGATCGTTACATCCTCCCCACCTTAAGAAAGATTCCGCCCTCGGAATTTCCTAACACTCACGTGTCAGGGAACAAAAGTGGGTAACGCTCTCTCATCTCATCTTCTCTCTCCCAGGTAGACTCGCCTGGCGAGCCGTGTCGCCACATCACCCTAACAAGATCGACGGTCTTGTTCCGAAGTGACTTCTGACGCCTATCCAAAATCTGCACTAGCTGCTGGTCATACGTCAGATCGGGGTGAACGGTGATCTCCGAAAAATCCACAGCATGAGATGGATCGCTGATGTACCGACGAAGCTGCGACACATGGAAGACATCATGAACTCCTTCCAAAGATGGCTCCAAGGCTAAGCGGTAGGCTACCTCGCCAACCCTCTCCAGAATGTCAAACGGTCCAATGTATCTCGGGCTCAGCTTCCCTTGTTTCCCAAAGCGAATCACTCCTTGATTCGGGAAAATCTTTAGGAACACATGGTCACCTGGCTGAAACTCTAAAGGACGCCGTTTAGCATCAGCCCAATGCTTGAAACGGTCCTGAGAAATCCTCAGCCTCTCCCGTATGTTCCTCACAACATCCACGGCCTCCACAATCATCTCAGGTCCTAACAGCTCCCGATCTCCGATGTCATCCCAGCTCAGTGGCGATCGACATTTCTTCCCGTATAGCACGGTAAAGGGTGCCATGCCAATACTCGCCTGGTAGCTGTTATTGTAAGAGAACTCCACCAGATGTAGATGGTCCTCCCACGAACCCTTGAAATCCAACATGCACGCCCTCAGCATGTCCTCCAAGATCTGGATCGTCCTCTCGAACTGGCCATCCGTTTGCGGATGGTACGTGATACTGAAACTAAGACTCGTACCCAAACTCTTCTGCAAACTCTGCCAGAACTGAGACGTGAATCTCGTGTCTCTGTCTGACACGATACTCACAGGGACTCCGTGAAGTCGTATGATCTCCTGCACGATTCACGTTACATCACTATCTAACTAGGAAAAGGAAATTAAAACGGAGAGTAAAAAGATTTACCTCCATATATCTCCTCGCTAGCGCCTCAGTGGACTGTCCTACTCGGAAAGGAATAAAGTGCGCGGATTTGGTCAATCGGTCTATGATCACCCAAATCGCGTCATTCAGCTTTGGACTCCGAGGTAGTCCAGTTACGAAGTCCATAGTGATGTGTTGCCACTTCCACTCCGGAATCGGAAGCGGTTGTAGCAACACTGCTGTATGCTGATGCTCCGTCTTTACCTGCTGGAAAACCAGACACTTGGCTACACTCCGAGCCATGCTCCTCTTCATACCATGCCACCAATAGTTCAGGCGAAGATCCTTGTACATCTTGGTGCCACCAGGATGCACAGAATACAGCGAACTGTGTGCCTCAACCAACAACTCCTCTCTGATGTCTCCAGCTGGCACACACAACCTGGTTCCAAATCTCAACGAACCATCCTCATGAATCACGAAATCTGTCCGCAGGCCGGCTTCCACCAACTCCCAAATCTTCACCAACTTCGGGTCTCCAGCCTGACCAGCCTTGATCCTATCCACGATCGTCGACTGTATCTGCATACACATCAATGAAGAAGCCTCTCCAGGAAGAACGATCTCAATACCAGACTCGTAAAAATCCAGCTGCAATCTCCACTGCGAAGTCAACAACATCACCGCTGGAAGTCTACTCAGCGCATCCGGGACCACATTCACCTTGCAAGGGTGAAACTACAGATCGATCTCATAATCCGCAATGAGCTCCAACCATCGACGCTGTCGCATGTTGAGCTCCTTCTGGGTAAAGATGCACTTCAAGCTTTTGTGATCGGTGAAGAACTTCACCTTCTCACTCAGCAGGAAGTGCCTCCAAATCTTCAGCGCAAACATGACAGCGGCCAACTCCAAATCGTGTGTCGGGTAATTCTTCTCATGAGCCTTAAGCTGACGAGAAGCATACACAACCATGTGCCCATGCTGATGCAATACACAACCGAGACCCTTGCCGGAAGCATCGCAAAAGATCTCGAATCCTCCACTCCGATCAGGCACAGCAAGAACAGGGGCAGTCATCAGCCTCTCCTTCAGAACACCAAAAGCCTTCACATAATCATCAGACCAACCAAAAGGTACATCCTTCCGCGTCAGTCTGGTCATCGGCTCGGTAATACGGGAGAAGTCCTTAATGAACCGTCGGTAATAACCAGCCAATCCAAGGAAACTCCGGATCTCAGACACTGACTGCGGAACAGGCCACTCTCTGGTAGCCTTAATCTTCTCGGGGTCCACCGAAATACCATCTCCAGTCACCACATGCCCGAGAAAAGCAACTCTGTCCAGCCAAAACTCGCACTTGGAACACTTAGCATACAACCGATGCTTCCTCAAGATCTCCAATATTGTCCTCAAGTGCGACGCATGCTCCTCCTCTGACTTCGAGTAGATCAGAATGTCGTCAATGAAAATAACGACAAACTTGTCTAAAAAGTCATAGAAGATCAGATTCATCAGATTCATAAAAACTGCGGGCGCGTTGGTCACACCGAAAGGCATAACCACGAACTCGTAGTGTCCATACTTCGTCCTGAATGCTGTCTTCGGAACATCTTCCTTCCTCACCTTCAGCTGGTGATAACCACTCCTCAGATCCAACTTGGAGAATACCCTCGATCCTCCCAGCTGATGAAATATATCATCAATACGAGGCAACGGATATCGATTCTTGACGGTCACCGCATTCAACTCCCGGTAGTCCACACACATGTGATGTGAACAGTCCTTCTTTTTCACCAGCAGGACCGGTGCTCTCCACAGAGACACACTGGGATTAATGTAACCCTTCTGAAGAAGTTCGTCCAGCTACTTCCGCAATTCCTCCAATTCTGCTGGTGCCATGCGATAGGGCGCCTTCGAGATAGGCTGCGCTCCCGGAATAAGATCGATTGAAAACTCGAGAGCTCGATCGGGTGGCACTCCAGACATCTCCTCGGGGAAGACGTCGTCGAAGTCACGCACTATCGCAGGTCTACACTGCCCCATCTGCATAGCAATGATCTCCACCGGTTTGGCCCGAAACCTGACCGGACCAAGCGAACTGCTGCCACGGCTAAACTCGAACACCGGATGTCCAGGGATCTCGAACACCACCTTCTTCCTCCGACAATCGATCGTAGCATAGAAACTCCCGAGCCAGTCCATCCCAAGGACATCATCATAATTGATGATGTCGTGGACGATGAAATCAGCGTAGAGCTCATGTCCACAGACCATCAAAGGGCAAGAATTGCAACCACGATGCACCGAGACCATGCCATTCCCTGTAACGATATTCCAACTCTTGGGAAGAGGGAAGGTCGACAAGGAATGCTTCTCCACGAAGCTGCGGGAAATAATGCACATCGATGCACCTGAGTCGAAGAGGACTCGTGCAGGGAATGTGCAAACCAAAATCACACCTAACAGACAGTCTAACAATCAAATTCTATTCTAGCACACATAACAACCAACCAAACAAATCCAACGAACAAGTCTAACTAAGAAAAGAACAACCAGGTTGAGAGTTACCTGCAATAACCTCATCCTCGGTCTCAGCCTCAACTGCAGTCATTAGGAAAGCCTGCCGCCTTGGCTGAACAGCCTGCTGAAAAGCCTGCCTCTGCGGAACGAGAGGCGCTCCACGCCCAGCAGGCACAGGTGTCCTCTGCTGCAATGGCTGGACCGCAACAGGTCCTTTCCACGGCTGCTTGGACTTCGGGCAGTCCTTCATGTTATACGCAGGATCACCACAAACCAAGCACTGTCCCAACATCTTTCGGCACTGATCCTTGACATGCCCAGTCTTGCCATAGAAATGGCAAGTCTTCAGAGTAGGAGGTACTCCGGGCCTCTTGAACTGTACCGGCTGATTGGGCCTGAACCCTGGTCTCATCACTGCCCTGGCATGCTCCACAGGCCTCTTCCCAGCTCCCGAAGCACATTCTCTCCTCTGGTTCACAATCCGCTCCTGCCTCTTCACTGCAATCAGAACCTTCTGATAGGACTCCGCATCCGAAGAAGTCACAAAGCTATGAAGATCCAAGGAAAGCCCCTGCAGAAACCTCTGAGCTCTCTCATCAGCATCCTGCACACATCTTCGGTGCGAAACGACTCAGCCTGGTGAACTCCTGGTGGTATTGGTCCACCGTCAAGCTCCCCTGCTTCAAATCAATGAAGCGCTGTGCCATCTCCCTCCTGGCAGCCTTCGGAAAGTACTCCTCATCAAATCTGGACTTGAAAGTAGCCCAAGATATCGGCTCCTCAAGCAACTCCTCCTCAGCATCCCACCAGTTCCGAGCATTATCTTTAAGCTGCCTCTTCGCCAAGTCAACCCATCCAGCCGGGTCGACCTTCGACATCTTCAGGTTGCCCTCCATGTTCCTAGTCCACTCATCCGCAGCCAGGGTTCCTTCGGTCCCATCAAAGTAAGCGAGGCCCAGCTCCCGAAACTGCTTCGCTCCAGGCTCGAAGCGAGGGACATTCTGAACAGGCTGCACTGCACGAGCAGGTGGAACATTCCGGGCATTCTGCAGCATCCCCTGCTGCACCTGCATCATCTGATGCATCATCCGCATAATCTCTCCGTTGGTGGGCTCTCGGTCCGGCTCCTCGACGCGAGGGGGCACACCACCACCAGCACGGGTATTCCGTCTTCCAGCCATCTAATGACACAGAAAAACGAAACAAATCAGACTCTCAGCCTATGACTCGGTGTCGAAATTGTTTATCAGACATTCTATAATTCCTATTTTTGTTCCGATTAGGTCACAGTTACAGAGGAGACCTGCATGGGCCACCAAAGAAACCTGTCACGACTCGCTTCCCTAAAATGGAGGCGAGGCGAGACGAGGCCCGCTCAGGCTTGGAGCTGTGAGGCTCCAGCCTGTAAAGCGTCTGGAAAAAACACGCAGGTCCCTGTAATGTGACACGGAACAAAGATAACAATAATAGAAAAGAGACAATTAAAATTTTATTCATCTCAAAGTCCAGATAATATTTCAACAACTAGAAATGCCACCAGGCAAACAAAAGCGTCCAAAGAAAAGGCCTAACATGGCCAACAACAAAACGACTAACACAAAGGTGCTACTCACCACCAACTAAGCAACAACTATCAAGGAAACAACGAAGGGAACTAAGACTGGTCGCCGGTGTCCTCGTACTCAACGTCAGCAACAGAATCGGGCACGAACTCCACGAACTCGTCACCCTCAATAGCAGACTCCGGCTCAGCAACTAACATGCGACACCCAAAGAGAAGGGAAACATGTCAGCAAGTCTACAAGACTTGTGCAAGGAAACTAAAAAGTAAATACAACCTAGCAGTTCTAGAGTATGGTATAACATGGCATGTTTTGCAAGGAGAACAGCAAGTAAAGTAAACAGCAGTTTGTGACATGGCATGATTTAATGCATGGTAGGTAAAAATATGGCATGGGCAAGTAAACATTTACAAGGACAAGTACAAGTATTGTAAGCATGTCGTGCACAGAGATTCTGCCCTTTGGCTAGAGTGGCTGTACGTGCTAACTCTTACGCTCAAGTGACCGTTTATGCCTAACCCTCCACGTGTATCGAGCCAGGGCTTTACCCCCGAACATGGAATGCTCGCTTCTGGATCACAAGCCAGGAAGTGTTTTTAACAAGGATGGCGTAGGGTTATGCCCGCATAACGGGTGCCTAGCCGGAAACACGGATTTGTACAAGGATTTGTAGCGTGTGCTACGATGCAACATGCAAACATGATATGTACAATGGATGTACATGACAATTATTCGAAATGAAGTTGCATACCATTAAAGAAGTTAAACAGGACATGCATTTCATGACATGATATGACAATGGCAATTCAGCTTCGTTGTCAAGCTAGAATTTGAATTTGCGCCTAGACCGCTATCATTTCACGGTCTAGTCTCTTTCACGCAAAAAGCAAGAAAATGGCCTAAAGCATGGCCTAAACAAGGATTGGCAAGTTTCACTTGCCTGGTACCGAGGTTGTTGCTCGACGAGAGTTCGTCTCAAAAATCGCTACTGTACGGAAATTAGGGTTCGATGTTTTGGCAAAATAGGAAATTAGAATTAAGAGCTAATCCATATTTTGTATTGGAATCCTATAACGTCTAGTAATCAATTTTTATCAGGTTTTCTAAATTATAGTGTGGGTTTAGGGAATTTAAAGGTAGATTTACTAACCGTATTTGCAGTGGAAGAATGACGATCACGATGCCTACGACCTGTAGGTAGAAGATCTCGACGATTTCCGGATTGCCGTCGCCAAATCGGAGCTTAGCACGGCAACGGAAAGCGATCCCGGAAGAACTCCACTGAAAAGATCTCCCGGAGGCCGAAATAGGATAGATCTGGAGATTAGAGAATGTATGGGAAAATCTGGAGCAAAAAGGGAAATTTAGGGTTTTTGGTGTTGGCCGGCGGCTCGCGGGGTGATCACCGGCGCAACGGAGGGTGAGAGGAGGCTCGGGAGGAAGATGGGAGGTTAGAGGAAGGTTGGGGGATTATTTGTGAAGAAAGTGGGCTAGAAAATATGAAGGAAGAATAGGAAGAATCGGGGGTTTAAATAGAAACAATAAGCGACGGCTACGACTTAACCTAGGTTTACTTGGCAAACTAGTCGGTCAGCGAAGAGTGGTCGACCGACTAGTTTGGGATCTAGTCGGTCGGTCGCCCAACTGAAACCGACTAAAATCAAACAGTGAATAGGGTTGGTACATGGAAGGCAGAGTTAGTCGGTCTGTGAAGACCCGTCGACCGACTAGTTTGGGATCTAGTCGGTCGGTGGACGTTCATGAACCGACTAAAGGTTGAATAAGATAGATAATGAGTACTGACAGTTAGTCGGTCTGAGAAGAAACTCTAACCGACTAGTTTCTCAACTAGTCGGTCGATAGTTGTTCTTCGACCGACTAACTGTAAACAGTAACTCAGCCGACAAAAAGGTACTCTATACAAGTCGGTTTGAGAACAAGTCTTGACCGACTAGTTTCAAAACTAGTCGGTCGATGAATGTTCTTAGACCGACTAATTGTAAACAGTAACTCATTCGAAATTTACTGAGAAGAACTAGCCGGTCTGAGAAGTGTTGCCGACCGACTAGATTGCAATCTAGTCGGTTGGCTCTCCTTCATGAACCAACTAAGATGCACTAGAAGTGCCGAATCGAAGCGCGAAGTTTCGGGAAGATTCCTATGGCCTCTAGGATCACTCTAGCTCTAAGATAAGGATGCTATGAAGCTCAACATAAGAACGTCTGACAGGGGAAGCACATAAGAAGAGAACACCCAATATTATTCATATAATAGTCATTACAAAAAACCGGTCGTTACACTAAGGGGCATAATGCTCACACTAGCGCCCAAGTCAACTAGAGCTTTTTGCAAAGGGACGCCTCCTAGTGTGCAAGGGATTCGGAAACTCCCGGGATCCTTCAATTTCGCCGGCTCCTTCTCCTTCAGGGTAAACCAAGTTCCTTGTTCCACAAGCATGATTTTTTCCTTCCTTTTCTTTCCCGAGATCAAATCCTTTAAGAACTTCGCGTAAGATGGGATCTCAACAATTGCATCTAAGAAAGGAATATTGAGGCTTACTCCCCTCAAGTATTCTAGGAACTTGGCGAGCCTTTTCTCCATCTTGGCTCTAGCTAGACATTGTGGAAACGGCACCGGGGGCATGTAGCGGCGCTCATCAAGTGGCTCCACCACTTTAGTATTTCCTCCTTCAATTGGCTCCTTTTGGCTCTCCTCTTCAATTGCCGGTTCTTTTTCTTCCAAAATTTCCACCACGGGTTGCTTGCTTTGGGTCATAGCGGGAGTGGTATCCTTCCCACCTCTTGTTGTAACCGCAACCACCGCATTGATGTGTCCGGTGTTGCTCCGTGGATTGGGCTCAGGTTGAGCCGGCAATTGTTGGGCGTTCTTGGTGAGCAACGCAAGTTGCTCTGCAAGTTGATCGACGACGGTATTTAGTGACTCTTGTCCCGCTGTCAATCTAGCGTTGATCTTTCTTTGCTCCATCATAAATTCCTCTACCCTAGCTTCGTGGTCCGATCGTGGTTGAGCTTGAGGTGGGTTGGGAGCTCTCCAACATTGGTTGTACCCCGGGGGTCTATATGGTCCAGTTTGTTGCCTTGGCGGGTAATTTTGTTGCGGTGGACCCCTCGGTTGATATTGAGGTTGTGGTAGTGGCGGTCGAGCTTGAGGAAGTTGTTGTGGCGGCGGGTTCAAAGCACCATCATTGTTTGCATATGAAAAGCCCGGATGGTTTCTAGCGACCGGGTTGGCCCAATATCCGGAGTTCTCCGCGACATATTGTACTTGCTCCAAGGCTCCCTCTCCATTGTCCCCTCCTACATACATGGCTTAGGATTGGTCTTGCCAATCACTCATATTGTTTATCGGCGTAGATGTAGAGGGTGCTCCATGTGGCTCGATGATATATTTCTCCAATCTCTCCACCACATTGTGGAGAGAGTCAAATTTGGTTGAAAGCTCCGCCACGGCCTTGGCCTCATGCTAGTGGGCTTCAAAGAGGACGAAGAATGTCCTCGCTCGTCCCCCCATTGTTGGTTATTAGAGTCCATCTCCTCTAATAAGGCCGTAGCTTTATCCGGGGTCTTTGATAGTATGGCTCCATTGGCGGTTGCGCAATAATTTGCCTCGTGCTTGGTTGGAGTCCATTGTAGAAACTGTGAACAAGCTCCCAATCTTCTATACTGTGATGGGGGCATTGATGTTGTAAGTCCTTGAAGCGCTCCTATGCTTCATAGAGGGTATCTTGTGGTCCTTGCTTAAAGGACATGAGAGCACTCCGTATCTTCACCGTCTTGGAAGGAGGGTAGAATTTGTCAACGAAGGCGCTCGCCAACTCATCCCAAGAGGTGAATGTACCATCCACCTGCGTCCTCAAAAAATATAAAGCTTTATCTTTGAGTGTGAAGGGGAAGAGTCGTAGTCGGATTGCATTAACGGAAACGCCCGACATTTGGAAGGTGGCGCACTTGGACAAGAAAAGCTGGATGTGATAATGCGGATTCTCATGGGCATTCCCATGAAACGGGTCTTGTTGCATCAATACAACCAATCCCGTCTTTAGCTCAAAATTCTTGTCCGCCGCTAGTTCCAGCAAGGCGATGGATGATGTGGTGGAAGAAGTCTTAGGCCGAAGCCTATCTCTAATGGATATGATCCTCGCCATTCGTGCGGCTAGCTCCTCCGGTGTCTCCATACGGTTCATACAACCGTCCTCCGTAGCGTGCCTTCTCTCACCTCTGATCCTCCTCTCGGTACGCTCGATCTCCGGATCAAAAGTAATATCGTCTGGATCCCCCGTCGATCTCGTGTTCATGCAAGAGAAATAGAGTTTCAAAGGAATTGTTAGCACGCAAAAGGAGTAAAAATATAAAAATAATGAAACAAAAAGAAAATACTAAGTAAAGAGAATAAAACACTGTCGCCTCCCCGGCAACGGCGCCAAAAACTTGATCGACGCCCCGGTATGCACACGCACCCGGGACGAGCGACTCGTAGTCTTACCGTAAGCGCACGGCGTAGTGGCGAGCGGGTATCGAACTCAGGGAGGAACAATGACAGTGTCTCGTTCTAATCACCTAGCTATCAAAATGGTCGAGAATAATTTGGGGTAAATTGTCACAATCGTTCGAATGTCGATAGAAATATCAATGAAATAAAGTGCATACGGATAGGGAATCCCCGCTACGGACCGTATCTCATCGTTGTGATTCGTAGGTTACATCATTGCTAGACTTGAATTTTATGGGAACTAGTCGCAACTAAATGTAGAACCAAGCTCACGCTCTCGCGCTATTGTCGGTCTATAGCGAACCTAGGGTAGGGCCCAATCTCTGGCAAACCCTAACCTAAGTCGCTAGCGTTAGGATCGACATCATCGTTCAACCGTATCTCAAGCCCACTCTCGTGCAAACTCGAGCTACGACCTAGGTTGAGATAGTTCCTACCCGTCCAATCTCTTGCAAACGGATATTGGTATAGAAGCACGATTAAAAACCCTAGCTTTGGCCCAATCTCTTGCAAACCAATTCTAGGGAAGTCCAATCGTAAATCTAAATCGAATTTCTAGGGCTTCCTATCAATTGGGATCCAATCTCTTGCAAATCCCAATCAATATGAGTCCCTAGCTATCCGTAATAAATCAATCCTAACCTAACCCTAATCAATTCTAGCAAGAATTTCACCAATTCATCACAACTTAGAAATAGGGTTCATAGGGTTCATCCCTATGCCCTAGGATAATAAAACTACTCACTAATCATCATGCAATTCATAAGAAATTCAATAGCAAAATCAACACAATTCATTGCAATAGAGAAATTATCAACAAAAATAGGGTTTTTGATAAGAAGAGAGATAAACCAATGAGAACCCAATAGCATCCAACAAAAATAACCTTTTAATCTTCAAGAGAAAAGCTAAATCTATTGATCTAAAAAGCTCTCTAAAAAGGCTGCCAAAAGTATCAAAAAGTTCTCTTAAACTAGGGCAAAAACTGGGTTTAAATACCCCTCAAAATCGCCCAAAAAATCGTGACAAAAATACCCCTACGCAGCCCAGAAATCGCAGTTTACGCAGCAGGCAGGGTGACTCATTCGGCCGAGTGACAATTGTCACTCGGCCGAATGACAATTGTCACTCGGCCGAGTGACATACCCTGTAAAATTACAGTAAGTTGGGACTTTTCGGGGGTCTGTCTTCGGGAGTGACTCGGCCGAGTGGATTTACTCACTCGGCCGAGGGGAATTTCTTGCTCGACCGAGTCGGAACCGTCAAAAGCCTGTACATTTACAGTAAGTCGGCCTCTTTTGAAGTGGATTTTCCCATGCCACTCGGGCGAGGGATTTCCATGCTCGGCCGACTGGACTATCGTCACTCGGCCGAGTATACGCTGATTTCCTTATGTATTGCGTGTCCGGTCTGGTCGGCCGAGTGGTCTTCTTGCTCGGCCGAGTGGGTGGTTCACTCGGCCGGGTGAGATGCTGCAAATGCCCAATCTTCACCTTTTCGCTTCCTCGTCTCTCCTACGACGTTCCTTCTTCTCCCACTTGTCTTCCATCGCTGAATAGCCCTCAAAAGAGCCTTGGGTGACACTCCGGAGTGGGTGCAAATCCTCTTGATCTCAAAATCACTCCGAATCGCTCAATATCTCCTGAAATACGACAAAAAACAAGAAATCGTGAAAAGCATCGCAATATTGCCGAATAATCGTGAAAAACGCGATATGAGCGATCAAAGTGGCATGCAAACATGCACAAAAAGGGTGTAAAATACGGAGCGATCAATGTGCCCATTTTTTGAGCACGGCCTTTGGGCTAGGCAGGTTTCATAGCTGGGCGCCCGCGGGCGCCCACTCCGCCCACATCGGGCATGGTGCGTACCAAGCATGCACCAGCGGCGCCCGCATGGGGCACGTGCCTTGCACACGCCCCTTGGGCTGGCACGCGCGGGTTAGTTACTGGGGCTCACCGTGGGCGCCAAGAAGCTAGGGTTCCGTCCCTTGTGTAACGGCTGCGTTTTTCTTGTGAATATGTGTTTTTTGGCCATGTTTGAGTCTTTATTTGAGGGGTCAAACGGATTCGGTTTGGAGTGCCGTTTTTTCCTACGCGTTCATCGTTCAACCCTCTTCGATTTGATAGGTTGTCTCACTTACGAAGCTCAACAGTGAGGGAGGAAAAATTCGCTAAAGTTTGGCCTTTGTGAAAGGCAAACTTTAATTGATTTTTTCTGCAAAATTAATAGTCCCACATC
Organism: Scilla litardierei; assembly: GCA_030789695.1. Lineage (NCBI taxonomy): Eukaryota > Viridiplantae > Streptophyta > Magnoliopsida > Asparagales > Asparagaceae > Scilla > Scilla litardierei. The sequence goes on along the minus strand of CM061142.1, from coordinate 188,765,520 downwards.
GGATATGGAGTGAAGGGGAGGGGTCAGCCGCTATATAAATAGGGGCCTACTCCCCTCCTTGAAACTCTTTCCAAGATCCAGATCTGAGTAGCTCCATTAACGCGAGCAAGTCCGGATCTGAGCTTAAATTAAATATTCTCTTTCTTCCTAAATTTCTGCCTTGCTCCTGTTTGGGCTCTGGTAAAGCTACGAATGAGCTCGGATCGGATCTGAAATCTTGACGGAGGATTCACTCAAGGTGAAATCTTCTTCGGTACGTGGTTGGCTCGGCGATAAGGGTGTTGCTCGCCTCGGGACGTGACGCAGTTCAGGAAGCGGTTTGGCTCGGGACGAGGAGCGACTCGGGACGTGGTTCGGCTTGGGAGAAGCGGCGCGGTGGGCCAAAAAAGTGTTGCTGAAAATGACGCTTCGTATTCTGCAGAAACAAAGTGAAAGGTATGTAGTTTAAATTATTAGCATGCATTTATAATTGCATATGTTAGATAGATCTATCCTTGAAATTGTTTTAAGTTAATTTTCCGCTGCTTATTTGACAACTTCGTCCGACCGACTTAGACCGGACGTCGTATTTATGGCCCTAAGGACCCAGAAAACCTAACAGCCCAGACGGTGGGCGGAGGTCCGAGCTTGGGGAAGAGAGGAGCGTGGGTTACCATTGGGTTAAACGCATGAGATGGGTTTGCATGCGTGAGTTGAGTTAGGGGGGGGGGGGGGGGGTGATAACAGGGGTTTATATAATATAAAGTTAAGGTTATTATAATTAAGTGCTATTAATGGCTCATTAATTGGGGTTTGATAATTGGTTTAGGGGGGTGAACCTGATTGAAGGAGGAAGGAAAACGTGAACATGTTTTCCTCAATTTTCTAGTTTAAGGTCAGTTAATTTAATTAAGAAGTTAATCAAGAATGGTAATTAGTAAAATAATTACTGAAAATTACGATTTTGCCTCCGAGATTAAACGTCTTCGAAAAATTACGAAAATAATACCACGGGTTCTTATCGTCGCCAGGATCATGAAAATGAAGTCAATTCTCAGATTTGAGCGACGAAAAAATAGAAAAAAAATCATTTACTCAATTTGAAATCGTTCGAAATTGTCTTCGTTACGGAAAAACGTGCATGACAAAAACATGCCGTTACATTTTACCCTCCTTATAAAAATTCCGTCATCGAAATTCAAAAGACCGATCATTGCCTAAGCAATTAAACGATCAATGGGAAAACTTGATGAATGACAACGATTTAGGAAAATAAGTTGATAATGACATGAAATATAATGTGATATCATAGCATCAAGAAAACAAGAGATGTTAATAATAAATACTTACTATTAACATCACCATAGCTTCAGTAACTAGTCCCGATACCAGAATCATCACAATAAGTCCCTGACTTCTCAACTAGCCAAAATTATGATGAGATAAGGCATCACATGAAAATGAGGGCTATTATGATGACAACATCTGTTCGAACTTGGAACTTGAGGTGATAAGCCAATAGCAAGCTATTAACCCACATCAAAAGGAAGATCATAAGGTTTAAAGCTTCTACTCATGCTAATGGTGACTAATAGGGCCTAGCTAAGGATGTCATTCATAGTATATCATAGAAAAGGGGGTACTGACTAATCCATATGCATTCGTGCTGTTACACCTAACCAGCCAAGCACCAATGCCATCAACTCTCATGATACCCAACAACAAGCAATATCCAGGACAACACCAAAACACAAATATAAGGCCAACTTTCAAGGACCAAAATTATCGCTATCACTCCTTCCAGCAATTCTCGTAACATTCAACAACAAGTCAACACCAAAACCATCTTCCAAATCCAAGCACAAGGCCGACATCCAACCTCAACACCTAAGACTAATAGCATGTCAATACTCATCCCTAACGATACCCCTTGCCAACACCTTTGGTTGACATCCACAATTATTATCATTAACCCTAAGCGGTCAACTACTATGAACTCACGGTCCAACAAACACGAATGAGTGGTCTTAAGAAGAAACCGAAGCGGGGCATCTTTAGGGGCAAGACCCAAGACAAGATGCTTAAAAGAAACCCAAGAATCACAACTTCCCAAGATCTCAACCACAAGGCAATAGCGAGGGTGGCGGTTGTAACGATCCTGTCTATGGGGAAAACACTAGAAGGGGGTTTGAATAGTGTTTATGCAATTTAAAAAGATAGTTACACCAATTTAAATACAATCGAACAAAATAATGCGGAATAGAAATTAAACCCAAAATGAAACACATGCAAACGCAGAGATGTTTCAAGGGTTCGGATTACCCCAGTCACTTCCAGACTTGTTCCCGGTAATCCTACGTCCCTTCCACCCGGATACCTCCGGATACTCAAGTTAGAACCCTAACTTGAGGTTCCCTTAAAACCCACTTGTAGCAACCCTACAAGTGAAATCGAACTACAATCGATTGACCTTGACTCCCACAACTTGGAAGCAAGCAAACCGCTCTTACAACCCGAGAGAAAATGCAAATAACGAAAGTTATGAAATTATGAAAGCAACACTTACAATCACCTATGACATGAAGTAGAACTTGAAGGAGAAGTGTTGTGTGTTGAAGACTCTCTTGGAAGAGAGGAGAACACCCTTTCTCTTGACTGCACCAAATGCCTATATGATAACTCTTTGGTTCTAGGTTAGAGAGCAAGAGATCAAAGATTGGAATTCTTAGGGCTTTGGATTTGAGAGCTTTAAACTTTAGAATGAAAGCTTGAAAGATTTTTGCAATAGCCTAGGTAAGCTTTCAATGGAACAGTAGAAGTCCATTATATAGGTTTCTCAAATCCACAAAACAGATTAGGCAAAAACCCTTTTGGAATCCGTGAGAAAAATCTCAACGGATATAATCTGTGCTCGCGACAGTCGACTGTTGAGGAAACCACAGTCGACTGTTGCACAGTCAGCATGGGTAGGTGAGAATTCATAATGGTAACTTACCACGTGGACAGTCGACTAACGAAGCATAGACAGTTGACTGTTGAACCAACAGGCGACTGTAAATACTTCTACAGGCGACTGGCCGAGAGATGGGTAAGTTGAAGAATTCTGGAAATCTTCTGAGATAGCAGGACAGACGACTGATAATGAAAAGACAGTCGACTGTTAATCAAAACAGGCGACTGTAAATCCTTATACAGACGACTGTCAAATACCCTGAGCATTTCTAGATAGCTGAGTCAACAAATTGGCTCACAGACAGTCGACTGAAGCAGCATAGACAGTCGACTAATCCAATGGACAGTCGACTGTATATGCAACATTAGTCGAATGGCCGTAAAAGTTAGATCAATAAAGTTTGGGCAAAAGATAGACATGCGGCTGATTTACAAACTATAGTCGACTGTCAATAGGACATGCGCCTGTGAATCGTTCATCAGTCGCCTGTGCGAAATAAACAGAGAGGCCCAAAACTAGACTGTAAAAGTTTGTGCATAATAGGCGACTGTAGAACAAAACACAGTCGACTGTTTTTGAGACAGGCGACTATAAAACGTTCAGCAGTCGACTGTTATATACAATACAAGCACAATCAAACTAGAAATGAATTGGAGTCTAAGGACAATTGATCTAAAGATGTCCTAAGACTGAAATGAAGATGTGTGTGAGTGCTCCATCAATGTTCTACTTCTAAGCTACATATTAGAAGAGATAAAAGAAATTTACATTGACGATCTCTCTCTTCTATCCAACGTATGCGCTTGAAGTCTTCATGGAGCTTCAATCATCATCTACGATCAACCAATCCATTTCATTTGCCTTCAATGATCTCTAAGAGTCATCCATTGCTAGAAGATCTTCATAATTAGCTTAGGCAAAGGATTAACTGCAAAATAGGGGATTAGTCACAAGTATTTATGTTTGCTCATCATTAACACCAAGTAGGGAGAAGTCCAATACTCAACATTCTCTCCCTTTTTGATGATGACAAACAAATATAAACAAAAAGATAAATAATTGTAAGTAATGAAAACTTACCCCCCCTACATAGATGCTGACGTGCGTTTATATTTCATATATTCACGCACGTTTTCTTTTGTGTTTCTCCGTGTTTTTCCGCCGTCTCTTATTCGTTTTCGTATATTTTCCCGTTTTCTTTCACTTTTCTTTGTTTGTCCATGATTGCAGGAGTTCGACCACGTAGGGGACCTTTTACGATGATATCCCAAGTCCCCGGAGCAACGGGAGAAGTCACGCGTGATCCAGGGGGTCAAACGGCGAAGTATTCATCTTTCAGCCCCTCACCCGGTCGGTTGGTCATCTCCAACCGATCGGGTGATGCACGCGTGCACCAACCGGTCTCTGCCGCAGCTCACAACGAAGTCACCCGACCGGTTCACAGACCGGTTTAGCGGGGGCTATTCTCTGTTTTCTCGAAGCAAAGCGCCAACCGATCGGGTGACTCTCACCCGATCGGTTCATCTGTAGCTGAGAAAGATGAGCTGAAGACACGGACGTCGAACCGGCCGATTCACCCGACCGCTCCAAGATCCAATCGGTCGCTCAAGAACTCACCCGATCGGTTCATGTGATCGGGTGAAAACTCGCCGTTTTCTGATATTTATTTGTAACGGATCAACCGATCGGTTGACTTGTCAACCGATCGGTTGATGCGACGGCCTATATATAGAACCCCTAGGGTTCCAGAAACGGGAGGTGGCTGTTTTTCTACTGTTTTATTTCCTTGTGACGGCTGTAATTGTTACTCTTTTGTAAGTTTTCAGATCTTTCTAAAATTTTAGTATTGTCTTTATTACTCCTTTACTTCCGCATTGCAATTGTCCGATTATGATTTCAACGGTTAAATTTCATTTAGATTGCTTTTTCATGAATTTTTGTGAGTAGTTCCCAAATCTGGGATTTTGGTGGAAACCCCTTCGGGGGCTCTTCCCGATGCGTCCATAGGGTTAGGAAATCGATAGGGAGTAGGAATCTAACGGTTACGCGGGGCGTTTCATTGTCATCGGCGGGAAAAAGACCGCCTTTGACCGTCGGGCCAAGGAGGAATAAACTTGGCGGTTGACTCCCTAGCCATAGCTCACGCCTTTAGCGTAGACGCCAAATCCTAGCACGCGGGATCGGCAGGATGTGACGTTGGGAGATATCGTTGCGGACTTAGTGCTCCCGGGATCGATCAGTGTTAATGGACACGGGAGTGCCCACTGATCGAATCCGGGAAGTCCGGTGTATCATCCTGGGCACCGACCGGAATATCGGGCCCATGGGACGCCGGTACCACTTTCAGAGGCAACGTCTCACCATTAGACCCTAATCCCGATCGCTATCCATACCCGTAGGCCGTATCGACGAGAGTCTCTCGTCGGGTTGGAAACCAAAGTCCCGGGTTTACTTTCTTTTTGTTCATACGCTTTTATTTTCTTTCGTGACAACCATCTACCGATTCGGGCTAGCTCGCCCCTCGGGGTGATTCAGGTCCTACCTGACCCAAGCACAACCTCGCCTCCCTGAGTTCGATATTCCCGCACCCTACACTAACCGTGAAACTTGCGGTAAACGACACCGCGCCGCCGCGAAGCAAGTGGGGTGCCGGTCAAGTTTATGGCGCCGTTGCCGGGGAGGCAATGTGCTTGTTATTTTATGATCTCATGAACCCTCGTGTCTAGCTCACATCCCTACCTCGCGATAATTTTCGCATTCTCCTTTTTCTTTTTTATTTTTCTTATTTTTATTTCCTATTTTATCTGTCTCTTTCCCACTTGTCGCTTCACGGGTGTTTGTTGTTTTTCATGCGCAGGAGTTCAAGGAGTCTTGACGACTTGATCCCCCTCGATCCAGAGATTAACGCCACCCTTAGGCGCTTGGCCGCCGAGAAGCGGAGAAGGGAAGATCCCGAATCCATGGAGGAGAACACCCCACCTCAGAAGTCTCTGCTGGAATACTCGATGCCATCTATCGAGTCCACTTCTGCCATCCGTCCTCCAGCTATCACGGCCCAAAGCTTTGAGCTAAAGCCGTCATTGGTGACATGGATCCAGCAGGATCAGTTTATGGGTGCACCCATGGAGAGCCCGATCGAGCATCTAGACTCCTTCTTGGAGAAGTGTGACACCTTCCGGATCAATGGTGTCACGACAGAGGCTATCCGTCTGAAGCTGTTCCCCTTCTCCTTGCGAGACAAAGCAAAGCAATGGCTAAGGGGGAAGGACCCCAACACTTTCAACACCTGGGAGAAGCTCTCCAACGCTTTTCTGATAAAGTTCTTTCCTCCGGGGAAGACCATGAAGTTGAGGAGTGAAATCTCCTCCTTCTCCCAGGCCAGCCACGAGTCCTTGCATGAAGCTTGGACGAGATATAAAGAGATGCAAAGAAGATGCCCTCACCATGAGCTTCCGAAGTGGCAGATTATTAATCTGTTCTACAATGGGTTGAGGGATGACCTGAAATCTTCTATGGACGCCGCGGCTGGGGGTTCCTTCATGTCTAGAAGCGAGGAAGATGCCGGGAATATTCTGGAAAATATGGCATCCAACAATGAGCGGTGGTGTGACGAGAGAGCCACACCAAGAACTGGGGGTATACACAGAGTCGAGGACGTCGACAAACTTTCAAGCAAGTTTGACTTGCTTTCGACCCAGATCTCCGCACTGATGGTAGGAGCCGGTGGGGCCGGTACACAACAAGTTTCTGCGGTAGAGTCCGAATTCCTTGGGGAATTCGACGGTGGTGACATCTCACCACCGTTGGATCAGGCGAGCGCACTATTTTACAACCCCACGGGGAATGCGCCATATCCACCAAGGACAAATTCCAACCCGGCCTACTCTCCCAACAACCGGAACCACCCGAATTTCAGCTACCGGCCACCATTTCAGCCCTCGCCGCCTCAGCAGCCGCAGCAACAAGCATATCAGCCGGCTAGGCCACAGCAGAGTCCGTTTCAACAGCAACAATATCAGCAGCAACCATCTCAGCAACAATCCTACGCCCCCAGGAATCAGCAGCCGTTCCAGCAGCAGCAGCAGTATGGCCAACAGAGGGCCGTCTCTCCGGTTGAGTCTCTCTTGACTCAATATATTACCAACCAGGAGAGGATCAACCAGAAGCTGGAAATGGGTCAGCGGACCCTCACGGACCAAGTAACCCAGCTGGGGTTACAAGTGGCGAACCTTGCAAGGTCACAAAACCAATTACCGCCACAACCGGAGGTGAACCCGAGGGGAGCACCCCAGACATTGGCACTCGTGCACGAGCACGCGAATGTGTCCGCTATCGTTCTGAGAAGCGGGACACAAATTCCTACTAGAGTGCCCCCTAGCAACCCGGAAGCACCATTGGTCGTTGAGAGACCAACTGAAAAATCAAACGACGCCGGTGCTTCGTCATCAAATCCTATGACTCCGGAGGGAGTCTCTGAAGAAGAAAAAGAGAAGAAGGAGGAAGAGAGCCCTAAAGTGTACAAACCCGTTGTGCCATTTCCCCAACGGTTGGCTCAGGCAAAAATTGATGAGAAATATGGCAAGTTCTTCGCCATGGTCAAGGACCTGAGTTTGCAGATCCCCTTCCTAGAAGCAATCAAAACAATCCCCTCCTATGCAAAATTCTTGAAAGATTTGGTGACTAGAGGGTCCAGAAAGGAGAAAGTAGTGTTGACGGCGGAGTGTAGCGCTCTTATCCAGAGGGCAAATCCGTCGAAACTTAAAGACCCGGGGAGCTTTTCCATTCCTTGCACGATCGGAGCAGTGAAGGTTAATCGTGCACTCGTCGATCTAGGAGCGAGTGTTAGCTTGATGCCCTTGTCGATGTACAAGAGAATAGGAATGGGTGATTTAGAGCCCACCGGGATGACCCTGCAACTAGCTGATCGGTCGGTAAAATATCCGGTGGGAGTTGTGGATGACCTTCCCGTGAATGTGAGAGGGGTGCATGTGCCTGTGGACTTTGTGATCATGGACATGCCCGAAGACGCACACACCCCCATTATCCTGGGACGGCCTTTCATGGCCACTGCTGGCGTTCTAATAGATGTGAAGAACGGAAAACTATCTTTGAACGTCGGCGGAGAGAAAGTTGAGTTTGACCTGGGATTATCTATGAAGCACCCCGATCCCCCTGATGACCCTGGATGCAATTTGCTTGAGATAGAAGAAGAAAAAGCTGTAGAGGAGAGCTCCTGGGAGTTCTCCTGAGAAACCCCCCCGATGACTTGGGGGATTTAGAAGATGAAGAAGGCCCCGAAGACAAAGAAGTTGCTGGAAAACCAAGTGCAGCGAGAAAGACCCCTCCCGGGTTCCCCAAGACTCCTCCTGCGAGGAGAACGGGGAAAGAGCTCACGGACCTCACTAAAGACGAGGTCCGGATCCTGAAGAAGATGGCGGGAAGCGCCAACACCAAGGAAAAGCCCCCGGATCTCAAGAACAAAGGGAGGGTAGTCGAGCAAGTATTTTTCCAGCCGCTGACTACTCCAAGCGCCTTCAGCTCCAGCGAGGAAGAGATGCCGAAGTTTAGGCATCACCCGTATCAGCCACCATGAGCATCTCTTGCGGGCGTCGAGCCAACGACGTTAAACAAGTGCGCTTCATGGGAGGCAACCCATGTTCTAAACTTTTTCCCACTTTTTAGCGTTAATTTTTACTTTATTTTATCTACTTTTTATAAATAAAATCAGCCGCGAGAACATCCGTTCGGGGACTTAAGCAAATCTATTGGTTTTTGCGGAAAACAAGCCCCAACCGATCGGGTGACAACTCACCCGATCGGTTGGGATGTATCAGATACATGCCGAGATCTGTCCCCATATGACCCGATCGATTGAGTAATGAAGAGACCAGGTGGCAGGCCGGGTGAGCTGGGGAGAACTCTCGGGAAATTTTGGGGAATATCAACCGATCGGTTGAGTTCGAGCGTGATCGGTTGACCTGACCGGGTGAGCAGCCCTAAGTTCTCGGGAAATTGAGTGGAGCGGCCAACCGATCGGTTGAAAAGTCACCCGATCGGTTCGCCTGTAGCATTTCTTCGGCAAGATTTTCGACCTAACCGTCAACCGATCGGGTGACAAGTCACCCGATCGGTTCGACTTAAAACCCTAAATAAACCCCCCCGACACCCGCTCGTTTCCATCTCGCCCGATCGCAAAAACCCCCAAAATCCGCCGTCGTTTCGCCTTCCCCTCTTCGCCAACAACCGATCTTCACTCCCCCACGCCCTCTACTCCTCCATTACTCCCACTCTCCACCTCCTTCATCAACCCCTCCATCATCTACACCATCTCTCTCCTCCCATTCCGAGATTTTGACCTAATTTTCCCCCGAACCACCCCCATTTCGAAAATTATTGCCGAAGGAGTTCGCCGCGGCTCCACGCTACTCTCGCTGAACAGTGTGGGGCATCAACGAGCAAGCTCCGCCACTCCGCTTGGGTAAACTCGCTCCTAAGCTTATTTTATACATTTGCCCTATTTATTGTGCTTGCTCGTTTGCTTGTGTTGGTGTGCATCCACGATTTTTGCACTAATTCTTGCTCGCACACACACATGGCTAAAGATAAGGATAAGGGGAAGGGTATCATGAGGGAAGAGGAGCCGTCTCGAAAGAGACGAAAACAAACACGCCCCCCTTCCCGTACATGAGCACTTACACTTGGCCCTCCTCCACCTGTTATTCCCCCTGTGGACCCAATGTTGGGCCCACACAGGTATATTTTTCAGAACCAGGAGCACAAAGATTTTTACCGTAGGCTTGATGCTCGAGGGCATCTATCCACCAAGTTCCCGCACGCACGTACACTTGTCGATCTCGGTGTCTTCACCGAGGTCGAATCTCTTTTCGCTAACTTAGGGTGGTTAGCCTTTCTTAATACACATGCCATATCCTACCCGGCCCTCACACTCGAATTCCTCTCTACACTTGTCTGGGAGTCCGGGTCGATCATTCGATTCCGGGTGCGTAACCGTAGTGTCACCACGAACCTGAACACGATTAACGATATATTTGGTTTCCCCAATCTCGGGGATGATTCCATCCGACACTACGGGTACACGCCCGAGTTTGATGTCGATCAATTCTGGTTCCGCCTCACGCTGATCCGTGACTACCCCCGAGGAAGGGCCAAGGCCTCCTCCATCATTCATCCCGTGTTTAGATTGGCCCACAGAATCATTTCATCCGCATTCTTTCCTAGGGACGAGTCAGGCACTGTGACTATCCCTGACCTTTTTATCCTTTGGGCCATGACTTTTCCTTATGTCCGGGATGATGATGGAGTTAGCTTCAGGGCCCCTACCGTCCCCATCCATGGCGGCGATTGGCTTGTTTACAAGCTACTCGAGATCAGCCGGGCCGGTAAGGGGAAGTTTTGTTGCGGGGGCATCATCACGATCATCTGCTCTCACACCCAATTCAATATTACCATCCCCGGTAATCTTCCTGTTGCCGCAGGACCCTCACATCTTGATATTGATGTCCTGCGGCACATCCACATGATCAAACCCCGCTCGGATGGCCGCTTCATATTTCATTATGGCCACCCCCCAGCCCCTTACACCATTCTGCCCAACCCCGCTCGCATGACCCTTGCTCTCGTGGGAGATTGGACTTTCCCTCCTGATCCCGATTTCTTAGCTGGGTTGAATCTTCCTTTCTTTCCCGCAGACACCCGCAGATCACCGTCCCCTGCCGCCCACTTAGGCGAGCAGGATATCCCTGCGTCTGTGGGAGATTTAGGGGCTGGCCCGAGTCGTCCCGTTTCTGCTCCGGGACCGATCACGTCTGAGCACCTCCTTGCGGCCATTTCTAGCCTTGTCTCCTGTGCTGGCATGACCACTGCCGCCAGCACCTCTTCGACCTTACCTGGCGGCACCACCTCTGCCTCGCGTCAGTCTACGTCTTTTGGTCGCCGTCAGGTATCTGCCCGTCTAGGACTTGAGAGGGAGGTCGCTGCCCTTCGTGAGCTCGCTATGTCCTCTGTTTCCTCGGACCCATCGCCATCCTCCTTTCTTACTCACCCACGTTTCCTCACACTGGAGAGGAACGTGGCGGCCATTCTCCGCCTTCTTACCCATATCCACGGACCACCTCCACCTTCACCACCCCCACCTTCACCACCCAGGCGATCTTCTCCTCCACCCACCCACACTTCTCCACATCCATCACCCCCCTCACCACATTCCTCCCCTCCCTCTTCACATCCCATCCCAGCATCCACTTCACCCCTCCCGACCACTTCCACCGCACCCATGTTACCTCACTTCTCCTCCGTCACTCCATACGTGCGCCGGAGGAAATTGCCGGTGCGCTCCAGATCCCTCCCACCACCTCCCACTACCGTCACCACCGCACCTACTTCCTCCACTTCTATTCCTCTCACCACCGCCTTGATCGCCTTCCTACCACCACCACCCACCACCACCGACACTCGTCCCATTGTTCACACCACCACTGCCCCTACTACTTCGCCTCTTCCCCCACTTCTCAGCACACCCCCAGCCTCCCCTGACCACCCATCCACACCCTCTTCCGAGGAGGACGAGGACTCAGCTCCTCCTGCTTTCTAGATTCACCACTTTTGTTTTTGACTCCCCCTTGCACATATCTGGATTTTATTGATCATATCATTTCGCTAGCACTTTCTGGTCTAGCTTGGGGGAAGTCTACTTTGGTGTGCTGTCGTGTTTTGTTTGTTTTTCTCATTTTTGTGTGTGTGTTCGTTTTTCACTTTTTGAGTGTCGTGTCGTGTAATTTTATTTTATTTTTATTTTTCGTTTTGTTTGATCTTGATCTTGTTTTTTCTTTCTTTTTCAGTTTTATCTATGTGTTTTCCTCGTTTTCATTTCTTTTCGTGTCTGTGCGTATTCCCCCCATTTTCATTGCCCTCCCGTACTCACTCTTATTGCATTGAGGGCAATGCAAGTTTCTGCTTGGGGGAGTCGCACTTCGTGTGTCATTTGTGTTGTTTTTCTACGTTATTTGAGTCGTTTTCCATCGTGTTTTTCTTTTTTCTTTTTCCTTCTTTCTTTAGCTCTTTCTCCTAGAAATGAATCCTATGATGAATCGCCACAAAGTCACACACACCTAGCATTGCGTCGATAATCGCACTCACTAACCCTAGGATTTCGAGTCCTCTTGCATTTCACGCGTCGCAGGTCCACTTAGCTTTTTGTGAGTCGTGTGTCGTGACTAGCATTTGGTGTGCTTCTGCTTTGTGATTTTACTTTATATACCTGTTCAGGAATGACCCCTAGATTATCATGTTTCGATATTGAATATGCGGTTTGCTTCTAATGTCTGCTTCTAAATGCATGCTATTTATATCGTATACTTCAATTCGCATGCGTCGGGATTCCACAACTAAGGACTAGGATACCCCATTTAGCCTAAGCTCTATTTAGCAAGAATAATCTCCTTTGCCCGAGTGTTTAGATTTCGACTTCTTTTTTGTTTTACTTGGTGCAAATCCCCTCGTCGTGTACCGTTCTCCCACTTGGGAGAGTACACATGTGTATAGCCAATATCCCAAAAATCCAAAAAAGGAGAAAAGAAAAGAAAAACCCAAAAAAGAAAAGAAAAGAAAAAGATTGTATAGCCAAAAAGCCAAAAAAATATGCAAATACCCAAAACCCAAAAAAAAATTCCCGGGTGAATATTTTCATACGTGCCAAGAATAAAGGGAAGGCGAGAATTTGCACCGAGTGTTCTTCTCCACATCATCTCAACCCCTGTCGTTATCGAAAACACTTGGCTTGGGAACTTTTTAGCTAGTATCTAGGCTATAGTGGCGTGATTTCCTTAACCCTAGTTGTGGAGTCCCCGATGCATGATACGCTTCTATTCTAACTCTTCTCATGCATGCTTGAACTTATATTCGCCGCTTAATTCAATTCGGATCGATATTTTGGGTCATATCTTGGATTTGTGTATATCGAGCCTCATAGCACATCGTAGAAAGCATCACCATTTGCTAGCACATGACCACGCTCACTCGCGCTTCACTGCGTGGACCCACGCCACTTATTTGGACTCGCTTTCCTAGGTTTAGTGGTGTGATTTGGCGTTTGCTTGCTTGGTGTGTCGTTTTCGATTTTGGTAGCTCTGATGGACGATCTGGGTTTAGAGTTTTCTTTTTCTTTCTTCCTCCCTATTTTTCCCTTCTGAGCTCCTACTCTCACTCGTCTTCCTCGAGGACGAGGAAGAGTTCAGCTTGGGGGATTTTGACGTGCGTTTATATTTCATATATTCACGCACGTTTTCTTTTGTGTTTCTCCGTGTTTTTCCGCCGTCTCTTATTCGTTTTCGTATATTTTCCCGTTTTCTTTCACTTTTCTTTGTTTGTCCATGATTGCAGGAGTTCGACCACGTAGGGGACCTTTTACGATGATATCCCAAGTCCCCGGAGCAACGGGAGAAGTCACGCGTGATCCAGGGGGTCAAACGGCGAAGTATTCATCTTTCAGCCCCTCACCCGGTCGGTTGGTCATCTCCAACCGATCGGGTGATGCACGCGTGCACCAACCGGTCTCTGCCGCAGCTCACAACGAAGTCACCCGACCGGTTCACAGACCGGTTCAGTGGGGGCTATTCTCTGTTTTCTCGAAGCAAAGCGCCAACCGATCGGGTGACTCTCACCCGATCGGTTCATCTGTAGCTGAGAAAGATGAGCTGAAGACACGGACGTCGAACCGGCCGATTCACCCGACCGCTCCAAGATCCAACCGGTCGCTCAAGAACTCACCCGATCGGTTTATGTGATCGGGTGAAAACTCGCCGTTTTCTGATATTTATTTGTAACGGATCAACCGATCGGTTGACTTGTCAACCGATCGGTTGATGCGACGGCCTATATATAGAACCCCTAGGGTTCCAGAAACGGGAGGTGGCTGTTTTTCTACTGTTTTATTTCCTTGTGACGGCTGTAATTATTACTCTTTTGTAAGTTTTCAGATCTTTCTAAAATTTTAGTATTGTCTTTATTACTCCTTTACTTCCGCATTGCAATTGTCCGATTATGATTTCAACGGTTAAATTTCATTTAGATTGCTTTTTCATGAATTTTTGTGAGTAGTTCCCAAATCTGGGATTTTGGTGGAAACCCCTTCGGGGGCTCTTCCCGATGCGTCCATAGGGTTAGGAAATCGATAGGGAGTAGGAATCTAACGGTTACGCGGGGCGTTTCATTGTCATCGGCGGGAAAAAGACCGCCTTTGACCGTCGGGCCAAGGGGGAATAAACTTGGCGGTTGACTCCCTAGCCATAGCTCACGCCTTTAGCGTAGACGCCAAATCCTAGCACGCGGGAGCGGCAGGATGAGACGTTGGGAGATATCGGTGCGGACTTAGTGCTCCCGGGATCGATCAGTGTTAATGGACACGGGAGTGCCCACTGATCGAATCCGGGAAGTCCGGTGTATCATCCTGGGCACCGACCGGAATATCGGGCCCATGGGACGCCGGTACCACTTTCAGAGGCAACGTCTCACCATTAGACCCTAATCCCGATCGCTATCCATACCTGTAGGCCGTATCGGCGAGAGTCTCTCGTCGGGTTGGAAACCAAAGTCCCGGGTTTACTTTCTTTTTGTTCATACGCTTTTATTTTCTTTCGTGACAACCATCTACCGATTCGGGCTAGCTCGCCCCTCGGGGTGATTCAGGTCCTACCTGACCCAAGCACAACCTCGCCTCCCTGAGTTCGATATTCCCGCACCCTACACTAACCGTGAAACTTGCGGTAAACGACACCGCGCCGCCGCGAAGCAAGTGGGGCGCCGGTCAGATGCCAATCAAGTTAGTCAATAAATATTAGGGCATCTGTATATCAATTGAAGCAAATGAATAAGATATGCATGATTTTAATTCAAGAAATCTAGGAATTAAAAATCTCTATTCATTGTAATCTTACTCCCCCTGAATCTAAGGCAACTTCAATCTTAGATTCAAAGTGTTAGAACATACTTAGCACATTCATAATGAATCTTGTATGTTTATTTCTCTCCCCCTATGGCATTATCCAAAAAGGTGGGAGTAAACAACAACAACAACAATAATCGTGCTAAATACGAATTTACAACAATCAAGGAGTATAAAGATATATAGAATCAGAAACTCATAAAAGCACATCATATACATATGTGAATAGAGGAATTAAAATCCAATAGCAACATTTTAGATAGACGAAACAAAATAGTTTCAAAACTGCATCACATCTGAGATAGCATGAATAATCCAATATCAAATCCAATATTGTCTCAAAAACACATCAGAAGAGAAAAAAATCATTCATGGAGACAATATGGCAAATATCACATAGATAAGATAATCAATTATACACGGTGTGACAAATAAGATTAAACGACAGTATCATATATATATATCAAAAGATGTGTACATGGCATATGGACATCAACATGTCCAACAAAAATACATACATCATGATCTCAAAAATATATCATGATACCATCATACATCATCAACAAAAATATCCAAACATTATACACATAAACTCCATCAAACACCACTCAAAAACAAAAACAAAAACTATGAGTGAGAATCGCCAGGTCCAACAGAGGAAAAAGGAAGCTCTATGACAGCAGGGGTATCATCTGGAGGAGGGTCAGCAGCAGTAACAGCAGCAGTATCATTAGCATCAGCAGCAGCATCCTGAGTAGAGGCTCCACCAGGATGCACAACGACATCGGTAACGATGGGCTGAGGAGGCTCACTGTGCTGATGGGGAATGAAATGTCACAGATGCTCAGGGAAGGGTATTCCCTGATGCTGGAATGATAAGGAAGATAATTCATAAAGACCAGACACCATCTCAAGGAGGGTGTCAAAAACTGGAGGAGCAGATGAAGATGGCTGGTCAGCTGGTGGAACTGTGGAGGAGGACAGGGCTGAAGCAGATTTCCTCTTCTTTGATGCAGACTGCAGAGCCGAAGAGGACTTCGACTTCGCAGAAGCATCAAGGAGAGGAGCAAAATGCATGGGCTCGTAACGAGACAAATCAACACCAAAGTGACGAAAGACAAGAGTCAAAAGACCACCATAAGGGATGTGAGCGGAGGAAGAAGTAAACTCGACCTTGTCCATCCGATCAAGGAGGACACCGGCCCAGTTCACGGACATCCCAGAGAAAATCACATACATACACCTCAGAATATCCTGAGAAGGCTGGATAGATGATCCATACTTCGGCAAGATGTTGGACTTCACCACTAAGTGAACTGCCCAATCTCTAGTCGAAAACATAGATGACCTAATACCAGAATCGAGGGCTAAGGGTATCTCACGAAACATATCCCTAAGGACAGACTGGTCAAGCTCATCAATATCGGAATTGGAAATGTCTGAAGGAAGAGAACCGGTAGAGGGAATCCTAAGAATGGTCCCTAAGAGTGTGGGATTAATACGAATGGGGGTTCCCTGAACAACGGTGTCAATGACTCCGGTGGAAGAGTACTCACCGCTAACTCAATTAGCATAGAAGAGCTTAACCAGAAATGGATAAGCTCGAGGGGACTCGCTCTGAGAGAAGCGAAAAAGATCGGCCAAGTGGTAGCAGATAAAAGATCTGAAAGTCTCTCAGCGGTGAAGGCGGGGAAAGCAATGTATCGCTCCCGAAGAAGTTTGATCCCTAAGAGAGAGTGGAATTTTGCCAAGCAAAGATCATCTCGGCAAATCGGGACAAGGGGATCAGAAGGAGGAGCGACATGGGTCTCTTCAGCAGAACTTGACTCAGAAGGAGAATGATGGGGAGCGTCAGCACTAGGCTCATTGATGTTAACACCAATGGGCTTGTGCCGACGCTTGATCAAAGGCTCAGTGACAGGAGAAGAAGACCCTGAAGGAGAATATCCCTTCGAAGAAGAATGCGAAGGAGAATCAACATGTTTGGTACGGGCTTAGTAAGGCTTCTTGTTCTCGGCTACGGTAGGTTTCCTAGGAGCCCTAGGTTTCTTAGGAGCTAAGATCTTCTCTTTTCCCTTGGTTTTGGAAGCCATGGAGTCAATCAATCGAAAGAGAAGAAAATTAACAGGCGTTGAAATCAAACAAAAATAATCGCGAGAGAGAGAGAGAGAGAGAGAGAGAGAGAGAGAGAGAGAGAGAGAGAGAGAGAGAGAGAGAGAGAGAGAGAGAGAGAGAGACCTAATCGAAAGTCTCTAAGGCACATCCAAGAGGCAATCGACTAGCGGGGAGAAAGAGATTGACAGCGACGACTGAGCAAAAGAGCAGGAAGACGAGCGGTTTCGAGTCGGAGGAGAGAGAATGACGTGGGTTGAAATGAACAGTCTCGAAGTTTATAAGAAAGGGGGAAATAATCTGGGCCATTGGATCAAAGAACTTGTTGGGAATTGGTGGTCCCTTAGGGCACAAAAACTCTAGTCCCGTCCTAAGTCGGACGGAACATAGACACAAAAATCATTTGCAGCGGAAGAAAAACTAGTTAATCTAAATTAACAAGCAGTTAAAACAATTTTAACTTAGCCCTAAGGTCCAAGACCCTATGCCAAGATCTATGCCGACTTGGGATGGATCTGACCATCCCAAGAAGGATCTAGCCTACTGCGATTAAACTAAACTAATGCTAATAAAATACTTTAACCACATACCCGGAATCTCAGCCCTGGAGCAGGCGAGATGTTCCGCGCCGTCTTCCGAGCTGATCCCGTCCCACACCGAGCCGCTCCTTGAACCGCTCCCCGAACCACTCCTCGAACTGCTCCGCATCCCGAGGCGATCAATCCCCGTGCCGCCGAGCCAACCACGCACCGAAGAAAGTTTCACGCGAGTGAAACCTCCGCCTAGATTTCGGATCCAGAATCCGAACTCCTTCGTGGCTTTGCTAGAGCCCTCAGGAGTAAGGAAGAAATTTAGGGAGATGAGAAATATTAATTTAAGCCTAGATCCGAGCGTGCTCCAACATTTACGAGAGCCGCTCAGATCTAGAGCTAGGGACGAGTTTTGAGGAAGGGGGGAGACCCCTATTTATATAGGCGGCGGACTCTCCCCTTTTCTCAAAATCCGATGTGGGACTAATTATTTGGGTTAGTTAAAATCAAGTTAGTTTGCACTTCACAAAGTGCAAACTTCCGTGAATTTTAACTCCCTCACCGTTGAGCTTCAAGATCGATACAGCCTATCAATCCGAAGGGTGTTCAATGGTGAACGCATAGGAAAAAACCGTTCGTCAATCGGAGTTCGTTTGACCCTCCAATTGAGTGTCCAAAGATCAGCCGAAGGCTAGTTTTTCACAAAAACTGAGCCGTCAATTAAATCTGCACACTTAGGGTTCGAACCCCTAGTGGTGGGGCCCACAGGTGGGCCCCATGCATCCAGCGCGCGCAAAAAAAAAAACCGCCTGGGCAGAGCCCAGGCCCGCGCCTGGGCTAAGCCCAGGCTTGTGCCTGGCTAGCCCAGGTCGAGCCTGGGCTTAGCCCAGGCAGCGCCTGGGCTAGCCCAGGCAGCCTGTTCTGCCTTGTATTTACTGGGCCTGGCCTGGTCTGATCCTTTGGGCTGTTTTGGCTCTAACTTGAGCATTTGGTGTCCGATTTGGACGCCGTTCAAACCTGGGTCTAGACCGGAATATTTCCATCTTACACGTGAACTTTTCCTTGCGTTTATATTATTAAATATTGTATTAAACAATTTAATACACATTTAATTGCTTTTGCATCAAATGCAAAATAGTCCCTATCTAAGCTTAAATTATCATATTGCATCAAATGCAATTATTTCATCCCTTGCATCAAAAATGCAAAATATTCTCCCTAACTGATTTCTACCTATTACTAGACGAAGGTCGCACTCTTTGTGTGACCCTACGGCCTGACCCTACTACAGGTTGGGCTCGAAGCCCTATATGACAAAGACCACGAGCAGTGGCTGCCGTCCCTGTTTCAGTATCATCATAATGTGGTTAGCTCATCAATATGAGAATTTTCGGGACCACCCTGACCGTGTCTGTGATGATTTCTGCAGTTATAGTCTCTTCGTCTAAACTGTGTCGTGTAGATCAAGTCTGGGGTACGGTTAAACTGTCAACCCCAATAACTTGACTCCGGTTAGTTTCGATCAATCTTTAGTCAATAAATGTTGGACTTCTTCCAACATACTCTGCGCATAGTTTTTACTAAAGACCGAACTAACTCTACGACACTAACTCCCATTGATCGGGAGAGACGAATCCTCTCTTGGTCATTACTCGCCTCGTACGTTTCAAGTGACACCCAATCAAAAGACCTTTCGACAGGCATTGCCTCGAAGCTAGGTCAGTTGATATAAGTGGCACCGTTCACGCACAGGTTTGTCAAAAATGACCTCAAGTCAAAAGACCAACTATCCTATCATCACTCAGAGTTATCACTGACAGATTGGTCAATATAACCATATGATAACTCTAGTGGATCATTCAGTGAACTCATTCTAATGAGCACCTGTGTCTCGTCTTCGACTTCGCCAAGTCAAGCGATCATGAGATCATTGCCACCGCTAAATGGTGAAGACTAAGACACAATGGTCTATCCGATGTTTCGATATCCTTGTCTCGGAACATCTACGACCACGAACCATTTTAGACTTATGCTACAGACGGTCAAACGTTTCTCCATGATCGAGATACTCATCTCGATACCCGTTTGACCTTGCATAAAGTCTCAGGACTTTACCTAAGTTGATATCTAATGTTAACTACATTACAATATAACTTAGATAAATTATTACCAAACAGCTTACTGTTATTTCGAACAAGATGTTTGTGCTATTCACATAGGAATAAATGGCCTCGAGGGCATCATATTCCTACAGAACCGACGGCTCAGTTCGAAGTAATGAACCGCCACAACAGGAGACAGTCGACTGAAGAACAAAAGTCAGTCGACTGGATGAAGTGATAAGAAATAAGCTTAGGAAGACAGACAGTTGACTGTTGAGTAACATACAGTCGTCTGTCCGAGGGACAGTTGACTGTACTATACACATCAGTCGACTGACTGAGAATCAATAAACTTCATCAAAAAGACAGAGAGCTCTGTAAAAATTTCGACAAAGATGACGGCGCCTGATGACTAAAATGCAGTCGCCTGTTGAAACAACAGTCGACTGGAAAATTGTCATCAGTCGTCTGTGCGAAAGATATGAGTTTCTGATAGAGAAGATAGCTCAGGAGCAGTCGACTGTCGAAGGAAAGACAGTCGTCTGTCCTGGTCCAAAAATGCACAGGAAGATAGAAATCCAGAGAATAAGAACACTCACCCAAGGACCTATACTCTAATCACAAACTCATCATAAGAACAATGTAATACGATAAATCAATTGAAACACAAATCTCTAAAATCAATCTCAAAAAAATTCATGAAATCACATAAATCACAATTGCCATTCTTAAACACACATATAATATATATCAAATGAAGATAGGCAATATGATGACATGCGCTTAAAAGTGTTATAACATGAATGTTGAGCTCCTAAATTTCAGATTCACCCATAATTCCTAATTCTCCACGCAACCTCACAAATGAATCTTCTTTAAGAGGTTTTGTGAAGATGTCGGCAATTTGTTTTTGGGTTTCAATGTACTCTAAGATAATGTCCTTCTTAGCTACATGATCATTTATAAAATGGTGTCTAACATCTATGTGTTTGGTACGGGAGTGATGTACCAGATTCTTGGAAAGACATATGGCACTTTGGTTATCAAACATGATCGGGCAAGTATCACAATTTACACCATAGTCCATAAGAGTGTGTCTCATCCAAAGAACATGTGCACATGCAAGACCCGCGACAATATATTCCGCTTCAGTCGTGGACAATGACACCGAACTCTGTTTCTTGGAAAACCAAGAGACAATGGAATTTCCTAGAAAATGTCAAGTGCCACTAGTACTTTTCCTGTCGGACTTGCATCCGGCAAAGTCGGCATCACTATATGAGATTAACTCATATGTGCTAGATTTAGGATAAAGTAACCTATAATCTAGAGATTGATTGAGATAACGAAATATTCGTTTAACCACAATCAAGTGTGACTCCTTAGGTCTAGTTTGATATCTAGCACATAGGCATACGAAAAACATGATATCGGGCCTACTAGCGGTTAAGTAAAGTAAGCTACCGATCATACCTCGATATAGACGAACATCTACATCTTTTCCGTTCTCATCTTTGTGTAGATGGGTAGTAGTACTCATGTGAGTCCTTTTGCTTGAAGACGATTCCATCCTGAATCGCTTAATAAGCTCCCCTGTGTACTTTGTCTAATGTATGAAGGTTCCATTCTCCATTTGTCGAATTTGCAGTCCAAGGAAATAAGTGAGCTCTCCCATGTGGCTCATCTCGAATTCATCCTTCATAGACTTAGAAAATTCTTGATAAAGATTAAATTTAGTAGAACCAAAAATTATATCGTCTACATAAACTTAAATCAAGAGAATGTCATTTTCATAATCTTTAATGAAGAGTGTAGAATCAACTTCTCCCATTTTAAAACCTAAATTCAAAAGAAAGGTCTTAAGTCGACCATACCAAGCTCTAGGAGCTTGTCTCAACCCATACAACGCTTTCTTAAGTTTGAAAACATGATTTGGAAATTTTTCATGAATAAAACCGGGAGGTTGAGAAACATATACTTCTTCATTGACAATCCCATTTAAAAATGCACTTTTAACATCCATTTGAAATAGTTTAAAATTCTTATGGGATGCAAAATATAAAAGTAATCTAATAGCTTCTAATCTAGCCACTGGGGCAAAAGATTCTTCGAAATCAATACCTTCCTCTTGTCGGTAGCCTTGAGCTACCAACCTTGCTTTGTTCCTTGTGATTACCCCGTTCTCATCGGTCTTGTTCTTGAAAATCCATTTGGTCCCAATAACTTGGTGACCACTTGGAAGAGGAACGAATTCCCAAAACTTCATTTCTCTCGAATTGCATGAGTTCTTCTTCCATTGCCACTATCCAAGAGCCATCCTCACAAGCTTCTTGGATGTTCTTTGGCTCAATGGTAGAGACAAATGCGCAACGAAAGAATTCTTCAATTCTCGACCTCGTTCAAACACCCACACCAATATCTCCAATTATTTGGTTATGGGGATGGTTGCGAACAGTCGTGTAAGCTTTGGGTAAACCTGCATCACTTGGAACATCTTCAAAAATTTCGTTAGTAGTGTTAGTCTCAATAATCGAATCATTAATCTTAACATTACTAAGAGAATCACACAAAACATCTACACTATCATCATCAACACGAGGAAAAATCAAAATCTTCATTAAATGATACGTGTAGTGATTCCTCAGTCGTTGAAGAAGTTTTGTTGTATATCCGGTAGGCTTTGCTACGTGTGGAATATCCAACAAGAATTCATTCATCGGATCTTGGCTCAAATTTATCTAGATTACCGAAAGTTTTCTTGATAAAACATTTTGAACCAAAAACACGAAAATATTTTACTTGAGGCTTTTTGTCATAAAACAACTCAAAACAAGTTTTGTTCGTTCGGGGTCAACTAGGATCCTATTGAGCACATAACATGCCATGTGCACCGCCTCTGCCCAAAATTGTAGTCCAAGATGACTATCATGGAGCATAGTGCGTGCACACTCAATAAGAGTCCTATTCTTTCTCTCTACAATACCATTTTGTGGTGGTGCTCGAGGGAAGGAAAAATTATGAGTTATCCCGGTGTCATCACAAAACTTAGTAAAAGATTCATTCTCAAATTCTCCTCCATGATCAATACGGATAGTGATAATGGTGGATCCTAAGAGATTCTGAATCTTCTTTGCAAATTTGGTAAACTCTTCATAAGCTTCATTCTTATTAGTTAAGAATGAAACCCAAGTAAATCTAGAAAAGTCGTCAACGACAACTAATCCATAATGAGCATTACCTAAAGAAGCAGTTCTAGTTAGCCCAAACAAATCTAGATGAAGAAGTTCTAGGGGCCTCTTAGAAGTAATTCCTTCTTTAAGCTTAAAGGATGATTTACTAATTTTACCTCTTTGACAAGAATCACAAAAGTTTTTCTTATTAAAAGCGATTTTAGGAAAAATTGACTAGATCATGCTTAGCTAACTTATATAAGTGCTTAAAGTGAACATGACCAAAACGGCGATGCCATAATAGTTGTTCACTTGTGTTAGCAACTAAGCAATGTTCTACGGTTTTAGGCAAGCTCAAATAATAAATATTTTTACGCATAATACCGGAAAATAAAACAGTTGAATCACAATCAACAATTGTACACAATCCTTCTCCAAAGTTGACCTTGTAACCTTTGTCACAAAGTTGACTAATGGAAATGAGATTGTGACACAAACCACTAACAAGAAATACATTAGTAATTAAGGGTTTTGAAGGATTACCAACAATACCTACTCCAATGATGGTTCCCTTTTGATTTCCTCCAAAAGTGATCGTTGCACCATCCTTGATGCTAATCACTTCGAAGAGCAATGAGGGATCTCCCGTTATGTGTTTGGAGCAACCACTATCAAGAATCCATCCTTTTCCTCTAGAGCTAATTTGACTTTTATTGCTCTTCTTCTTTCTCTTGGGTACCTATATAATATACCATAAGCTCATGGTACCTAATGTTTGTTGGGTCCAAGGGGATTAGCCCTTTGGAAGCCAAGTCTAAGTGGACTTCCGCTTCCCAACATAATTACCATTATTAATAACTTCATGAAAATAAGAATCTACATAAACATTCCTATCATTTCGGCTAATGTTCTTAGGACCCCAAATAGTGTAAATCTTGGGAGTCCTTTTCCTAGTTGCATGCATACTTGTTAGATTTCTATGTGGTGCATGCTTCTTAGTAACATGGTTTCTAGCATAAACATGAGGAGGTGGATATGCATATGACATATGAGTATTATATGTATGCTTGGGAACATGCATGTTGAATGAAGCATATGGATTATGCATGACATGAGGAGGATGTGCATACATGTAGGAATGATGCATATGAGCATATGGGTGTATAGGAGCGCATACATGAGAATTTCTCATGTATGGATTTGTACGTGTCCGTGGGTATGGAGCATAAAAAGTGTCATGAGTATCCACTTGTGAAGTAGGAGGTTTCCTACGTGGATGAAAGTTAGTGTACATGTAAGCATGGACTTGCTTTTGGTTTCCACCCTTAGTGGGTTTCTTGCCAAAAGGAAGAGAAGGTGAAGTGGTGACTTTCTTGGTAGGTTTGCTACCTATAGTGTCTTTGACACCACTTGTGGATGCACCGGAGGATGGCCTCACAAAGTCTATAGTGACACCACTATAGGAAATGCGAGCATTGGATGCATTTGCATTCACAAACCCAAGATCAACACGATGTGTGGCCGGAAATTGGTTTGCAAGCAAATCATCCAATTTTCCTTTTCCCCTATTGAATCTCACAATACGGGAGGACATGAGCTCATATTTCTCCTTTAGAGAAGAAATGTTGGTATTCAAGGTGGACACCCGTGCTTTGAGCTTGTGCACTTGGGTTTTAAGAGAATCATTCTCTAAACCCAATTGTGTGTGTCGTGTAACTAGATCACTATTATCCTTAGGATGTGTTTGATCTAGTTGAGATTTGAGGGAATTCACATCATCTCTCAAAGTGACATTTTGAGAAGCTAAATTTGCTTTCTCAAGAGTTAAAGTATCAACAATGGTGTCATTGTTGATAATGCATGGAATGGATGACTTGCTAACATTCAATTTCTTTAAGCTAGTATATCTAAGCATTAAAGATTGATATTTAGCAAATAATTCTTCATTAGCAATACAAAGTTCATCCATTGTTACATCGGTATCATCCGTGTCGGAATCACTCTCATCGGAGAGTGGATCTTCTCGTGCCATGAAACACATGCGGGTGCTCTCACCCTTCTCATCATCGGAATCACTTGATGATTCTTCACTTGAGTCATCGAATATACCTACGAGTCCTTTCTTCTTGTCTCTCTTGTTCTTGTCGGACTTGTGGTACTTTGGAGCCTTCCACTTCTCTTTGTTTCTTAGCATTGGCCAATCCCTCTTGATGTGCCCTGGCTTATTACACTTAAAGCAAAGAGAGGAAGTAGCATTAGTAGACTCAAATATTTTGTTAGAGGGAAGTTTACCTTTGCGGAAGAAGCGTTGGAACTTCTTTGCCATTTGGGCCATTTCACCCAAATCCATCTCATCTTTCGAATCTTCGCTATCGGAGGATGATGAATTGGCGTTGAATGCCAAAGCTTTCTTCTTGGCCTCCGAAGGATTCACCATAGCTCGAATCTTTAATCGGTTCTCCCGTCTTACTCATAAGACATGAGAGTCCCGATAAGATTCAAAACTGTGTAATTCTTCAAACCATTGACCTCCTCGATGGCGATCACTCTTCTTTCCCATTTGGAGGTTATTCCCATGATGATCTTCCTTACCTTGTCAGGTTCGGTGTATATTTGGCTAAGGGCTTCCAATTCATTTGTGATGTCGGTAAAACGTCCATACATCGATGCAATGCTCTCATTTTCCTGCATATGAAACAAATTGAAGTTTTGCACGACAACATATAACTTTGAAAGTTTTACCTTGTTCGTTCCCTCATGGGTAACGATGAGATGGTTCCAAATTTGATATGCACTCTTACATATGCATATCTTGTTGAACTCATTCGGGCCCAATGCATAATGAAGAGCGTTCATTGCTTTTGCGTTGTTGACTTCGGCGGATTTCTTGAAAGTCGTCCATTTTTCGAAATTCTCTTCGGTGGGCTCGACGTACTCCTTGTGGAGTGTTCTCCAAAGTGAAGCGCTCCTAAGGAACGTCTCCATCCTACACTTCTAATAGCCAAAGTTCGTGCCATTGAAACATGGAGGACGCACCGTTAATTGACCTTCGAAAAGTGTGGACGCTCCATCACGATCGTGATTGTTGTACGAAGTCGACGGAGGAACGTTGTTGTTGTTGGATGCCATAGCTATAACCTTACGCTTTGATACCAATTGTAAGGATCCTGTCTATGGGAAAAACACTAGAAGGGGGGTTGAATAGTGTTTATGCAATTTAAAAAGATAGTTACACAAATTTAAATACAATCGAACAAAATAATGCGGAATAGAAATTAAACCCAAAATGAAACACACGCAAATGCAGAGATGTTTCAAGGGTTCGGATTACCCAAGTCACTTCCCGACTTGTTCCCGATAATCCTACGTCCCTTCCACCCGGATACCTCCGGATACTCAAGTTAGAACCCTAACTTGAGGTTCCCTTAAAACCCACTTGTAGCAACCCTACAAGTAAAATCGAACTACAATCGATTGACCTTGACTCCCACAACTTGGGAGCAAGCAAACCGCTCTCACAACCCGAGAGCAAATACAAATAACGAAAATTATGAAATTATGAAAGCAACACTTACAATCACCTATGCCTTGAAGTAGAACTTGAAGGAGAAGTGTTGTGTGTTGACGACTCTCTTGGAAGAGAGGAGAAAGCCCTTTCTCTTGACTGCACCAAATGCCTAGAGGATAACTATTTGGTTCTAGGTTGGAGAGCAAGAGATCAAAGATTGGAATTCTTAGGGCTTTGGATTTGAGAGCTTTAAACTTTAGAATGAAAGCTTGAAAGATTTTTGCAATAGCCTAGATAAGCTTTCAAAGGAACAGTAGAAGCCCATTATATAGGTTTCTCAAATCCATAAAACAGATTAGGCAAAAACCTTTTTGGAATCCGTGAGAAAAATCTCAACAGATAGAATCTGCGCTCGCGACAGTCGACTGTTGAGAAACCACAGTCGACTGTTGCACAGTCAGCATGTGTAGGTGAGAATTCATAACAGTAACTTACCATGTGGACAATCGACTGATGAAGCATAGACAGTCGACTGTTGAACCAACAGGCGACTGTAAATACTTCTACAGGCGACTGGCCGAGAGATGGGTAAGTTGAAGAATTCTGGAGATCTTCGTGGATAGCAGGACAGACGACTGATAAGAAAAAGACAGTCGACAGTTAATCAAAACAGGCGACTGTAAATCCTTATACAGACGACTGTCAAATACCCTGAGAATTTTCAGAGAGCCGAGTCAATAAATTGGCTCACATACAGTCGACTGAAGCAGCATAGACAGTCGACTGATCCAATGGACAGTCGACTGTATATTCAATATTAGTCGACTGACCGTAAAAGTTAGATCAACAAAGTTTGGGCAAAAGATAGACAAGCGACTGATTTACAAACCATAGTCGACTGTCACTAGGACAGGCGCCTGTGAATCGTTCATCAGTCGCCTGTGCGAAATAAACAGAGAGGCCCAAAACTAGACTGTAAAAGTTTGTTCATAACAGGCGACTGTAGAACAAAACACAGTCGACTGTTTTTGAGACAGGCGACTGTAAAACGTTCAGCAGTCGACTGTTATATACAATACAAGCACAATCAAACTAGAAATGAATTGGAGTCTAAGGACAATTGATCTAAAGATGTCCTAAGACTGAAATGAAGATGTGTGTGAGTGCTCCATCAATGTTATACTTCTAAGCTACATACTAGAAGAGATAAAAGAAATTTACATTGACGATCTCTCTCTTCTATCCAACGTATTGTTGAGTATTGGACTCCCTGGATTTGGTTTTGGATGATGAACAAACATAAATATATCATGAACTAACTCTTTGTGAGCGCAGTTATGGAGATCGTCGCCAAATTCATGTGAACATCCAAAGCGACGTCTCGAGACTTCTCAAAGCACGTGATCGCGAGCTTGAAGCTTCGTTGAAGCTCGAGGACGTTGATTGAAGTCATGAAGATTCGAATGAAGCTTTTGAAGACGGTTCGTCAAGTTTATTTAATGTCTTCTAGCTTCTTTTCGTAGAATGTTAAGCCTTGAGTAGGTCTTATGTTTTAATCGTTGTATCGCTCCTATCTTAGAGCTAGGAACTTGTAAAAAGTCCATACAAACTTTCCTGAAGCATCACGCTTCGATTCGTGACTTCTTATGCATGTTAGTTGGTTCAAGAAGAAGAACCAACTGACAAGATTGTGATCTAGTCGGTCGGCAATGCTTCTTGGACCGACTAGTTTGCCTTCTCAAATCATAGCTCTTTACTGTTTACAGTTAGTCGGTCTACGTTGAATCACCGACCGACTAGTTGGTGAACTAGTCGGTCAGTGATCCTTCTTAGACCGACTAGTTGAGCTTTTACTGTACATGCCAAGTTACTGTTTATCGTTAGTCGGTCTATGAACATTTGGCGACCGACTAGTTGATGAACTAGTCGGTCAACTTTTGTTCTTGGACCGACTAATTCATTTTGTTCTCAGACTATTTGTTTTATCTCTTAGTCGGTCTAAGTTAACTCACCGACCGACTAGTTGTGAAACTAGTCGGTCGGTAAGTCTTCTTGGACCGACTAGTTCTTTAAGTCTGAACTTCGACCTTTGGCTGTTCATCCATTTAGTCGGTTCATGCTGTTTGACCGACCGACTAGTTGATGAACTAGTCGGTCGGTGGTTGTTCTTTGACCGACTAGTTTGGTTCAGAATAGAGCCGTTGGAGCTTTAATT
Source organism: Scilla litardierei (assembly GCA_030789695.1). Classification (NCBI taxonomy): domain Eukaryota; kingdom Viridiplantae; phylum Streptophyta; class Magnoliopsida; order Asparagales; family Asparagaceae; genus Scilla; species Scilla litardierei. The sequence continues at coordinate 188,736,992 of CM061142.1, read as the reverse complement.
GAAATGTTTCTCTCTCTCTCTCTCTCTCTCTCTCTCTCTCTCTCTCTCCTCTAACCTATAAATACTTGGTGTGCTGCATTCATTGCACTAAAGGCTGATTATAAGAGAAGTTTAGAGATCAAAGAGAAAGGATTCATCTCATTTAAAGCTCATTCATTTCCTTTCAAGAATCTCTCCCTCACTTATTTCAAAAGAGAGATTCATTGATTGTGAGCCTTCCAAGCCAAGTGCTTTATTCTAGGTCACCAACATCCACCTAGGACTCCATTTCTGGTCATCTACTTGGAGCTAGGGTTTGGTGCCTCTTCATCTTCCCCAAAATACGTTTTGCCCTAAATCGTAAGTTTTACTCAAGGCATAGGTATTTTGTGGTAAGCATTTCTATTTCATTTTACATTGATATTGTAAGTGATTCACTCTCGGTTGTGAGAGTTTGTTTGTGATCCCGGGTTGTGGGAGTCACAATTTCATTTGTATATGATTTGACGTTGTGAAGGTTTTTCATAAGTATTTCATAGTGCAAATCTTGAGTTAGGGTTTCTAACTCAAGTATCCGGAGGGGATCCGGGTGGTTGGGACGTAGGATCACCGGGAACAAGTCGGGGAGACTTGGGTGGATCCGAACCCAGTAATATCGTGTGTTTGTGATTGTCTTATTTGTTGTCATATTTACATTTCCGCATTTCCGTATTAATTGGTAGAGTTTGCAAGATAATTAGGAATTATCCTCTTAATTATTTTAAAGTACTATTCACCCCCCTCTAGTACTTGTGCAGTAGCTTAGCAGTGCATTACATTTGGTATCAGAGCCAAGTCTATAGCTATGTCTGCCAACGACAACAAAACCGTTCGTCCACCTTCCGATTATAGCACCTTCAAGAATCGTGAAGGAGCGTCTTCGGTGATGGAAGGACACTCCTCAACGAGGCCTCCCTTCTTCAACGGTACCAACTACGGGTACTGGAAATACCGGATGAAAACTTTCCTCCGGAGTGCTTTACTATGGAGGACCACAATGAAGGAGTATGTCGAGCCCGCCGAAGAAGATTTCGAGAAGTGGACTCCCGCGGAGATCGCCGCGGAGGTAAGCAATGCCAAGGCAATGAACACCTTGCAATGTGCCTTGGAGCCCGAGGACTTCAATAAGATATGCACATGTAATAGTGCATATCAAATATGGAACTCCCTCCTCATATTGCATGAAGGAACGAGTAGGGTAAGAGACTCTAAACTCGTTGTAGTTAATAAAGATTTCGAGTTATTTCATATGCTACAGGGTGAGAAGATGAAGGAGTACTATGCTCGCTTCGTCGACATCACAAACGAGTTGGAGGCTCTCGGTAAGACCTACACCCAAAAGGAGAAAGTCTCGAACATCATCGATGGACTTCCTTCTTGTTGGGAGAAACGTACCTTCGCCATCGAGGAAGGTAATGCCATGAAAACTTATACCGTTGTTCAACTAATGGGTACCTTAATGTCATATGAGGTACGCAAGGATAGCAAGTTGAAGTTGCATGACAAGATGAAGTCCTACCTAAAGCAAGACGAACCAAAGAAGAAGGCTATTGCTTTCAAGGCCGCTCCATCAACTTCCACATCGACCGATGATGAAAACTCGAAAGACGAGTTGGACTTGGAGTCCATGGCACTCATGGCCAAGAAGTTCAACCGGTTCTTCCGAAAAGGTAACTTCAAAAACAAATTGAAGTTTAATTCTTCTAATGCCTCCTCTCCTTTGTGTTTCAAATGCAACAAGCCAGGACACATGAAAGGGGATTGTCCACAAAACAAGCAAAAGGAGAAGTGGAAGGCGCCAAAGTACGACAAGTCCAAGAAGTACAAGAAAGGGTACAAAAAGGGACTTGTTGGGATGTTCACCGACTCCGAGGATGATTCCTCAAGCGGAGAGTCGGACGATGAGCAAGTGGAGAAAGCACATATGTGCTTCATGGCTCAAGAGGAGCAAGATAAAGATTCCTCCTCCGATGATAGCGATAAGGAAAGCGGTGAGGTAACAATGGATGACCTTAGGAATGCTAATTCTCAATTGTGGTCTAAATACACTAAATTTGTAAATAGATATACTAATGTAAAAGATGATTTAGATAGCATCCAAACCTCGCCTAAAACTATCATAACCAACAACGACACCGTTGTTGAAGAGTTGAAGAATGAGATTGTAAATCTCAAGTCTCAACTAGAACATGTTAGCATTGAGGATCCGGAGGAACACAAGATAGAGGATTTGACTTCTCAAAACTCGACTTTGAGTATTGAGAATGAAAATCTCAAATCTCGTGTTTATGTGCTCACATCGCAAGTATCCACTTTGGATGCTTCTTTGCGTTCTATCACCGAGAAATATGAGAGCACATTAGGCCGAATTAATAAATTCAATAAGGGTAAGGACCATTTGGATAACATTCTAAATGACTTACTTCCGGCCAATCACCACATTGGCTTGGGGTATAAGATGGGAAGTTCATCCAAATCGGCCACTACTTTTGTTAGGCCAACTTCCGGTGACTCAACGAGTGGTAGCAAACACTCTATTGGTAGTTCATCTACCAATGGTGCTTCCACCTCGTACACACCCTCATTTGGAAAGAAACCCACTTTGGGTGGACCTCCAAAGAAGGGTCATGCCTACATGTACACCAATACCATGCCACGTAGGAACACACGTCCTACTTCACATGCTCACACATATGATGATTTTTATGCTAAACATCCACGGGCACGTGCACACCATGTGAGACACCCTCACGCACGTGTTCCTCCACATGCATATGTTCACCCACATCATCGTATGAATAATTATCCACATGCACCATTTCATCATGTTCCTTATGCCTATCCATGACATGCATCACGTAGAAATCAACGACGCATGCATGCTCCCAATAGGATTATGGCTTCCAAAATTTTCAAGATTTGGAGCCCAAAGGACACAAGCATGAAGGAAAAACAAGTTTATATGAATTCGTATTTCATGAATGTTGTGCATAGTGATAATTATGTGGGAAAGTCTATGTCCAATTGGACTTGGCTTCCAAAGGTCTAATCTTTTGGACCCAATGACCTTGGGTACCATGATACGATACTTTCTATCTTTAGGTACTCAAGAGAAAGAAACGGAGCAACAAATTCAAATTTAGCTCCAAGAATAATTGGATACTCGATAGCGGGTGTTCAAAACACATGACGGGTGACGCTCAATTGCCCTCCGGAGTGGTGCCCATTGCAAATAGAAACCGGGTAGTCTTTGGAGGCAACAAGAGCAGAACCATCATAGGTGTTGGTAAAGTGGGTAATCCTTCTAAACCTATAATAAGTGATGTTTACCTTGTTAAAGGATTAAACCACAATCTTATTTCAATAAGCCAACTTTGTGACAAAGGTTACAAAGTTAGCTTTGCGAAAGGAATGTACCATATTTTAAGAAAAGATAATAATGAATTATTGTTTTCCGGCACACGCCATAAGGATATTTATATTTTGGATATTCCAAGATCACATGAACAATGTCTCGTTACCAACACAAGTGAACAACACTTATGGCATCGACGTTTCGGTCATGTGAACTTTGGAACACTATTTAAGCTTTCCAAGTTAAATTCTATTAGAGGCTTTTCTAAGCTTGTCTTTCAAAAGAAAATCTTTTGTTACTCGTGTCAACGAGGCAAGCTTCCAAAATCGTCTTTTAAACCTAAGAAAAGCATTTCATCTTAGCGGCCACTAGAGCTATTACATCTAGATTTATTTGGGCCAACTAGAGTTGCTTCATTAGGAAATGCACGATATGGACTTGTCATCGTTGATGACTTTTCTAGGTTTACTTGGGTATTTTCATTATGTAATAAAAATGATGCTTTCGAAAACTTCACAATATTTGTCAAGAAAGTACAAAATCTCTTAGGAACCACCATTGTCACTATTCGTAGTGATCATGGAGGTGAATTTGAGAATGAGTCTTTTGAGAACTTTTGTGATGAAGTTGGTATTACACACACCTTTTCATTCCCTTGCGCACCTCCTCAAAATGGTGTTGTTGAGAGAAAGAATAGGACGCTAGTGGAGTGTGCTCGCACTATGCTTGATGATAGCCAACTTGGCCATCAATTTTGGGCGGAAGCGGTACACACCGCTTGCTATGTGTTTAATAGAATACTTTTGAGGCCAGGCACCAAACAAACTTGTTATGAATTGTTGTTTGGTAGATTGCCTCAAGTTATACATTTTCGTGTTTTTGGGTCAAAATGTTTTATTAAGAACACGTATGGTAGCTTGGACAAATTTGATCCAAGATCCGAGGAGGGAATTTTTGTTGGATATTCTTCGCGTAGCAAAGCCTACCGGATATACAACAAACGAACCTCAACGATCGAGGAATCACTTCATGTCTCATTTAATGAAGATTTTGTTCCGGCTAGAATTACTAATGATGATGACTCCATGGATGTCTTATGTGATCCAATTGGTAATTCTAATTCTAATTCTAATTCTAATTCTATTGATTCTAATGATACTAACCCGACTAATGAAGTTTTTGAGAATGTTCCTAGTGATCAGGGAATTCCCAAACGGCTTCATACCGTTCGTGACCATCCTCATGAGCAAGTCATTGGCAATATCCATGATAGTATCAAGACGAGATCACAAGTGAACTACTTTGCTCATTGTGCCTTTGCCTCCTCGATAGAGCCAAAGAATATTAATGAGGCGTGCGAAGATAGCGCTTGGATCCTTGCTATGGAAGATGAACTCATTCAATTCGAGAGGAATGAGGTTTGGGAGCTTGTTCCATTGCCTTCGAAGAACCACACCGTCATAGGGACAAAGTGGATCTTCAAGAACAAGACTGACGAAAACCAAAACGTCGTTCGGAACAAAGCTCGGTTAGTAGCTCAAGGCTATCGGCAAGAAGAAGGTATTGATTTCGAAGAATCCTTTGCTCCGATAGCTAGATTAGAATCCATTAGATTATTATTATCTTTTGCATGCCATAAGGATTTTAAATTATTTCAAATGGATGTTAAAAGTGCGTTTTTAAACGGAGATGTTGTTGAGGAAGTTTATGTTTCTCAACCTCTGGGTTTTATAAATGAAAAATTTCCAAATCATGTTTTTAAACTTAAGAAAGCTCTTTATGGCTTGAGACAAGCTCCTCGAGCTTGGTATGACCATCTAAAGAACTTTCTTTTGGATTTATGATTTAAAATGGGAGAAGTTGATTCCACATTATTTGTTAAGCATTCGAAAAATGATATAATTTTAGTTCAAATTTATGTTGATGATATCATTTTCGGTGCTACTAACTTTGCTCTTTGCGAAGAGTTTTCTAATGTGATGAAGGATCAAGTTGAGATGAGCCACATGGGTGAGCTCAAATATTTCTTAGGTCTCCAAATTTGCCAAATGAACAATGCAATCTTCATCCACCAAACGAAGTACACGGTGGAGTTGCTAAAGCGATTTGGAATGGAGAATGCCTCCGGGAAAAAGACTCCAATGAGCACGACTACACATCTTGATAAAGATGCGGGCGGAAAAGATGTAGACTTTCGTCTATATCGAGGTATGATAGGTAGTTTACTTTATCTTACCGCAAGTAGGCCCGATATTATGTTTACCGTATGTGTATGTGCTCGTTATCAGTCTCAACCTAAGGATTCTCACTTAGTAGCGGTAAAGCGTATTTTCCGTTATTTAAGTTATACACTTGACTTTGGATTACTTTATCCAAAGTCTAGCACATATGAGTTAGTCTCATATAGTGATGCAGATTATGCGGGATGCAAATCCGACAGGAAAAGTACTAGTGGCACTTGCCATTTTATAGGAAATTCTCTTGTCTCTTGGTTTTCCAAGAAGCAAAATTCCGTATCACTTTCAACCACAGAGGCGGAATATATTGCCACCGGTGCCGCGTGTGCTCAGGTTCTTTGGATGAGAAACACTCTTAAAGACTTTGGTATAAACTGTGATACTAGCCCTATCATGGTAGACAACCAAAGTGCAATATGTCTCTCAAAGAATCCGGTACACCATTCCCGTTCTAAACACATAGATGTCCGTCACCATTTCTTAGATGATCATGTTGCTAAAAAGGACATCATATTAGTGTACGTTGAAATCCAAAAGCAAATCGCCGATATTTTCACGAAACCACTAAAGGAAGACTCCTTTGTGCGGTTACGTCGAAAATTGGGGATTATGGGTGAATCCGAGATTTAGGATTCATTTTTATTCAATAATCTTGCATGCTATTCAATTTCTTTATATTTGCACATGCTTGATGTATTGGAATTTTCCGGATTTTTCGTTGAATTTTCGGAATTTATGCTCGATTTGTTCGTAATCGTCAAATTTAAGATTTTCGATGTTTAATGGGGTAGTATAATGATTAGTTAGATTACTTCGATGTTTCGTCTAAGTGCGATTAGGAGAGAACTCAAAATTTTCAATTTTCAAATTTTTTGAACTCTGTTAGTCGGTTCAAGCTCATTGACCAACCGACTAGATCATCATCTAGTCGGTCAGTGAATGAACTCAGACCGACTAACTCAAGCCCTAAATTTGGCTTCAGTTACTGTTTGCAACTAGTCGGTTCAAGCTCATTGACCGACCGACTAGATCATCATCTAGTCGGTCAGTGCTTGAACTGTGACCGACTAATTACGACGAGGACTGCTTAGTCTTTTCGACTTCCAATCGATTTTATCAGCCCCCGACCGACTTAATCCTATTCTAGTCGATCGTTATTTCGTCTCCAGCTCAAAACCCCCGTAAATCCCTTCGACTTCCACCTCTTCTCCATCGATTCCGGCCATCTCTCCGACCTATTTCCGGCCGTTATTCCGTCGATCTCCCCTAGGGTATCCTCATATCATCTCTCCTAGCTCTCTAGGGTTAGGGTTTAGCTCCTAGAGTTAGGGTTTATATCGATTTCGGCTAGGGTTTCGGTTTCTAGGGTTTGCTTTAGGTTTCCTCGATTTCTAGTGTCGATCTCGTACGTGTCTTGTCGCGCTTATGGCATGAACACATATCCCGATCCGTCCTTCGAGCTCGTTACCTATGACCATAGAGCCACCCCCTACGGATCCCAATCAACCTACGCGAACCCCTCCTAAACGTCGATCGAAAACAACCCAACCCTCGTCGTCGTCGCCTCCTCTCAAGAAGAAGAGGACGACGACAGACAAGCCCCGATCTCAACCTAAGCCTAGGAAGCAACCCGTCTCCGCAGCTTCATTCCGTGCCCCTACACCTCCATCTGATTCCGACACGGAATACATACCCGAGATCGAGACCCATAGGGATCCTTTACCCCCTCCTAGGGAACCTGCGTCTAGCTCTCGACCCCGTACTTCCACACGTCAGCCTAAAGGAAAGGGTCCGATGCCGGTTGGCGGTGTCGATATTTCATTATGTCGCGACGACCCGATGTGTCTCACGGCATATAACCGTATCGAACACTGCCCGCTGCTATTGGAACATTTCGTACAGTTTTCAGACTTCCCAGGCCTAGCAGATCTTCTGTCGTCTTCCGGTCTTATCGATTATCTTCGGTATGACCCTAAGGCGAATCCACATCCTTATCCTTGCCTGGTCAAGCTGTTTTACACGAACCGTGTCCGGGGTCAGTACAACGAGACCCATTCTATTGAGACTACTGTCTTGGGGACGCCGATAGTCCTCACGGCAGAAGTCTTAGGAGATTTGATAGGTGTCGCCTCGTCTGGCCTCCTCCCTTTAGATATTTCCGTCGATGACATTTCTGACCTTGACCAGGTCATGCTTTCAGAGATCTTCCATGAGATTCCTCCCGCCATGATTGGCGTCCCTTCCAAATCATTCAAGCCGAATGCCTGGGTCCTAAACTTGATCTTGAAGTCGTGCTTGCTTCCTAAGTACGGCTCCTCTTCTTTGCCATCACAGCAATTCCTGAAGCTGATCTATGCCATCTTCATGGGGAGCGAGATTAACTGGGCTCGGATCATACTCGATAAGATGGATTCTTTCGAGTGTATCCGTAAGTCCACGAAATCTGCTCATATCCCATATCCTTGCCTTCTGACTCTTGTTTTTCGACACTTCCGAGTCCCCTTGCCCTGTGATGATGAGCGTCCCCTTGGTCCCCCTCTGAATGCGACGGCCGTCAAGAAATATCTTGCGGCGCTTCGTCACGTTCAGAGGACGACCCCCTCTGCTTCAGCCTCAGCTGCTCCTGCTCCCTCTACCACTCTTGACGAGCTTGCACGTTCAGTAAGACGTATGGAGTCTCGTTATGCTCGTACTGAGGAGATACTTGCTCGTATCGCCTCCCGTTTGGGTATTGAGATCCCTCCGTCAGTCTCTGACGAGGAGGAGTTGGATGAGAAGGAGATCGAGGAGCTTGTTCGTGTTGCTTCTCGTGCCCCTGAGGGCACTTCTGGTGCTGCTGCTACTTCGTCTACCGTTGACCCCGAGAGCACAGCTGTTGCCACCGTTCCTGCATTGGATACTACGACTGGTGCTCCCGAGGCCACTACCATCGCTCCCGTGGACACTTCAGTTGATCCGGTGACCACCACTCCTACTGCAGAGCATGTTGCTGCTGCAGATCCTCCTGCTGCCTCCTGAGCTTCATTGGAGGACTCTCCTGTGCACATTGTATGATTGTTGTAGTCGTGAGAGAGTTGGGTTAGGATAGATGGTGGTTATGTTTTTTGGATTCTTTTTGATGCCGGGGATGTATATTTTGATGTGTTTTGATATTTTTGGTGTTTTGATGCTACATTTGTGATGTATGACCATTTTGATGTCCGGTGTGACATGTGTTGTAGAGTGTGATATGATGTATTTTGTGCCTCGATCGTTGGATCGTTTATGTATGTTGTCGATGTATCATTTTGATGTACTCATGCTTTATATATATATATATATACATCGATGTTGACATTTATTCTCTTGTGCACATTATATATTTTTTATGTCTCTGATGTTTGATGTCGTCGCTCGACGATAATAACTTGGTTAAATAGAATTACTTTTATGAAAACATATAATTGTTTTCCATGCACTAAAGTAACCGAGAATGTTGATATTGGAGAGTATATTCCATAACTCAATTCGGAAAATTAATTGAGTTTGGATGATTTTATTTATCGATTTTCGACTTTGGTCTCATTGACACGCTTTGATTTAATTCTTATTGTCCTTGGTGTCATTTGGACCGTGGTCGTATTCTACGACTCCCGTGCTTTTATTTGAAGCCATTGTTGTTGTCGTTGATATCCTCCCACTCTTTTTGCTAATGCCAAAGGGGGAGAGATATAATAATGACGATGAGCTAAAATGGATATGATAAGCATTTTTCCAAGAATCTAATTTGATATGTTAGATTCAGGGGGAGTTAAGATATAAAAATGGATTTCAAATCCTAAATTTCAATATTTGATTCTCATTTTATAATTTACTCGTCTGCTTGATGCGTATTATTATTATTCATTTTGGAATTAACGTGTCATCAATGCAGGGGAGTAAGTAAATTACATTTGAATCATTATTTTTGATTATTATTTATGTTGGTTTGTCATCACCAAAAAGGGGGAGAATGTTGAGTATTGGACTCCCCGAATATGGTTTTGGATGATGAACAAACATAAATATATCGTGAACTAACTCTTTGTGAGCGCAGTTCTGGAGATCGTCGCCAAATTCATGTGAACATCCAAAGCGACGTCTCGAGACTTCTCAAAGCACGTGATCGCGAGCTTGAAGCTTCGTTAAAGCTCAAGGACGTTGATTGAAGTCATGAAGATTCGAATGAAGCTTTTGAAGACGGGTCGTCAAGTTTATTTAATGTCTTCTTGCTTCTTTTCGTAGAATGTTAAGCCTTGAGTAGGTCTTACATTTTAATCTTCGTATCGCTCCTATCTTAGAGCTAGGAACTTGTAAGAAGTCCATACGAACTTTCCCGAAGCATCACGCTTCGATTCGCGACTTCTTGTGCATGTTAGTTGGTTCAAGAAGAAGAACCAACCGACAAGAATGTGATCTAGTCGGTCGGCAATGCTTCTTGGACCGACTAGTTTGCCTTCTCAAATCATAGCTCTTTACTGTTTACAGTTAGTCGGTCTACGTTGAATCACTGACCGACTAGTTGGTGAACTAGTTGGTCAGTGATCCTTCTTAGACCGACTAGTTGAGCTTCTACTGTACATGCCAAGTTACTGTTTATCGTTAGTCAGTCTATGAACATTTGGCGACCGACTAGTTGATGAACTAGTCGGTCAGATTTTGTTCTTGGACCGACTAATTCATTTTGTTCTCAGACTATTTGTTTTATCTCTTAGTCGGTCTAAGTTAACTCACCGACCGACTAGTTGTGAAACTAGTCGGTCGGCAAGTCTTCTTGGACCGACTAGTTCTTTAAGTCTGAACTTCGACCTTTGGTTGTTCATCCATTTAGTCGGTTTATGCTGTTTGACCGACTGACTAGTTGATGAACTAGTCGGTCGGTGGTTGTTCTTTGACCGACTAGTTTGGTTCAGAATAGAGCCGTTGGAGCTTTAATTGAAACGTCTCTCTCTCTCTCTCTCTCTCTCTCTCTCTCTCTCTCTCTCCTCTAACCTATAAATACTTAGTGTGCTGCATTCATTGCACTAAAGGCTGATTATAAGAGAAGTTTAGAGATCAAATAGAAATGATTCATCTCATTTAAAGCTCATTCATTTCCTTTCAAGAATCTCTCCCTCACTTATTTCAAAAGAGAGATTCATTGATTGTGAGCCTTCCAAGCCAAGTGCTTGATTCTAGGTCACCAACATCCACCTAGGACTCCATTTCTGGTCATCTACTTGGAGCTCGGGTTTGGTGCCTCTTCATCTTCCCCAAAATACGTTTTGCCCTAAATCGTAAGTTTTACTCAAGGCATAGGTATTTTGTGGTAAGCATTTCTATTTCATTTTACATTAATATTGTAAGTGATTCACTCTCGGTTGTGAGAGTTTGTTTGTGATCCTGGGTTGTGGGAGTCACAATTTCCTTTGTGTATGATTTGACTTTGTGAAGGTTTTTCACAAGTATTTCATAGTGCAAATTTTGAGTTAGGGTTTCTAACTCAAGTATCCGGAGGGGATCCGGGTGGTTGGGACGTAGGATCACCGGGAACAAGTCGGGGAGACTTGTGTGGATCCGAACCCAGTAATATCGTGTGTTTGCGATTGTCTTATTTGTTGTCATATTTACATTTCCGCATTTCTGCATTAATTGGTAGAGTTTGCAAGATAATTAGGAATTATCCTCTTAATTATTTTAAAGTACTATTCACCCCCCTCTAGTACTTGTGCAGTAGCTTAGCAGGGCATTACACGTATGAGCTTGAAGTCTTCATGGAGCTTCAATCATCATCTACGATCAACCAATCCATTTCATTTGCCTTCAATGACCTTTAAGAGTCATCCATTGCCAGAAGATCTTCATAATTAGCTTAGGCAATGGATTAACTGTAAAATAGGGGATTAGTCATAAGTATTTATGTTTGCTCATCATTAACACCAAGTAGAGAGAAGTCCAATACTCAACAATGGTGAGGGTCGTTGCTAAGCCCAACAATCCCCAAAATCATCGGTGGGCCATCGGTGGGCCATCAGCAGCTGTTGATCCATGGCAGCTGCGACTGCTCGATATGGCGGGTGTCACCGGAATGGGGTGGAGTGGTGGAGCTTCGGGTAAGGCCGGAGGAGCTTGAGGCGAGATGGGTTGGGCTCACTGGGAGAGAGGTAGGGTGGAGGAGTGGGTGTCATTGTGGCGTAGAGGAAGCGACATGATGAGGGTATTAATGGGTGCCGAAGTCGTCGATAGGGTAGGGTAGGTTAGGTCGGGCCGAGGCTCGAGGAGAGAATGCGGATAAAAGGAAATAAAGAGGGTGAAGACAGTGGGTAGAAAAAGAGATTCAACCCAAGGGAATCGGTTATAAGATGAAAGTAGTGGATATAAGAAGAATACGAGTTCAAGAAAAACGAATAAGTAGCTACCTACACTTGCACGCCACAAATTGGATCGTCTCCAAGTCTCTAACACCATTCTCAAATTCTTGGCAAGCTTCTGAGCGTCCTTCGAAAACATCATTGAAGCAGACTACCATGAATATATTCTAGCACTCGTAGACTGATTACGAGACGCATGAATACCAGCGGTGTGTTGACCACATCAATGGTATCATCAAGTATTCGTAACGAATATATTTGGTCTTGGAAGTAGTCTTCGAGACGTTGAATTTCAATTGATGACATCCTCTTCTCAGATCCAACTTTACTGGATCCTTTGATCGAAATGTCACCAATACGAGGAAGATGACGCTTGCTCTCCACAGCCATCTGATCCAATAATCGATAGTCGATACTCTTGTACCAAGATCCATTCTTCCAAGAGCCCTCCAATGTTGAGTCGTATCCATTCACTTCACAATAAATCATCCAACCAAGACTGAAGCTCAAGTGGAGTTGTGCATAACGTGCCTTCGATATTGGTCAGGTACTTGGCACCAGATCATTGAAATCTCGAGGATACGAACCAACGTTAATACTACGAATACGTCCAAGAATTCTCGAATCACTTCAGCTTTCCTTGGCTCAACTTCCATCGCAATTGCTAATGCATCCGTTTGTCTGGCCTGATCTTCACTAGTGCTTTTGATCTTTTCCCGTTGTCGAACTTGAACTTCGGATGATCGATATCTGAGGCTACCCTCCTTACAAAAGGATGTAGCCAGAGTTCATGCAAACTAAACACAAATATGAGGATTCTAAGAATAAATAGGGCAATTAGAAAGTCATCAAAAGAAGGATGATGGCAATGAAGTGAATGAATGGTTCAATATATGGAAGATCATTGTCAAAGGAGAGTACTAGAAGAAGATCCATCCAAAGAATGGAATACGAGTTCCTAGTTGAGGATTAAGAGTTCAAAGAAGGTAATGAGGACCTAGGAAGATGGGTAATAAGGACACTTCACCCGTATATCCAATACAGGTGAACACTCGAGACAAACCTTACTCGAGATAAATTTGAGTATTTTATACTGTACATCCTGATCAGACTATATTGTTCACGAGGTAGTTAGCGCGGACCTGCGTGGACCACCAAACTTGTAACGCCCGCTCTTAGGGGGCCATTACTTATTTGATTATATTTGCAGGTCTGCAGATCACTGGTGAAAACAACATATCCACGATGCAGAGATGTACAAAAATACTCAAATAGTGTGTATTTATTACAATTCATACTGTACAACAACGATATATGAAAGAAAAGAAGTACAGCTGAAAAGTCACAACTCGAACTCTAAAATCTACAGCCTCTGGGACGAACTCTGTCTCTGCCAACTCAGGAATATCTACCGCAACATGTGCGACGTCTGCGGTGCCATGAAGATGGAACCGTATAAAAGTCACAACAATTCTAGCAATAGAAATAGAGTAGTGAAAAAGTACGGAACATGCTATGATAAATAACTAAAGATGATCATGCAAGTGCCACAAGTTAGGTAAGAATAGACATGCATGGTTGTGCAATGGTGACGAGTGACTAGTAAGTAAAACAAGAATGTACAAGAGCAACCATGGTGATAACAATAGTAAGACTAACATGTATGAATAGTAAGACTAGCAGGCATGAACTGTAACAATAGTAAACATGTAATGTACTGAAAAAGATGTGCATTCAATTAAATAGTTATTTTGATGCTAGTAGAAATAAACTAAACTATGTGACTCATGTAGGAGAGTATGATATGCAACCATGGAGCCCACCTCTTTCGCAACGAGGAGCTAATCCCGCGCGGCTTTCGAGATGTTTCGGTCATAGCTCCCACACTCTCTCTACAATAAGTTACCCCAAACCCTGTGAAGTGTCAAGTGTTCTATATACATGTTTCATACATGATGTTCCACAAGATATTCCACAAGATATTTCACATGATGTTCCACAAGATATTTCACAAGATATTCCACATGATATTCCACAAGATATTCAACTTTATATACCATAAGATATTCCACAATATATTCCACAGGATATTTCACTAGATGTTTAACAAGTTGTTTCACACATGATATTCCATACGATAATTTATCAGCTTTCACTGAGTAATGAATGGCATGCAGCAGGTGATGTGATTGTTTAAACGAAAGCAATCATGCAACATGCATAGTGTTTAAGTGAATAAGCGTCAGAGCATAGTAAATGAGGGTGAACAAGATAAGGGAGTTATCATGGTGATGAAAATGTAGAAATTACTCTTTTAAAAGTATTTATAATTAATGGTTGCAAACTGATGATAATTGGAATTTTAACATTGATCCATGCCTACACGGCCAGTCAGGTTTGGCCAAGCAAGTCACTATCCCTACACGCAGGGTGATCCAAATTTTGGATCCTATACACAGGGTGATACCAATATTAAGAATAGCAATTTTCACATCTGCTCCAATGATTATTTAACAAAACACTAGGGTTGTTCCCTTTTTACTATGATGGTTAAACCAGGACCACTGGTTGACTTTCTTATTGAAAACCAGAAAGTAAACCAAATCGGATGCTAAGAAATTTGAGGATAAAGACAAGTCCAACAATTATGATACTGATTCCATGCTTCGAGCATGTGGTATTTCTACTAGTACACAATTTTGGATCCTATACACAGGGTGATACCAATGTTAAGAATAGCAATTTTCACATCTGCTCCAATGATTATATTAACAAAACACTAGGGTTGTTCCCTTTTTACTATGATGGTTAAACCAGGACCACTGGTTGACTTTCTTATTGAAAACCAGAAAGTAAAGCAAATCGGATGCTAAGAAATTTGAGGATAAAGACAAGTCCAACAATTATGATACTGATTCCATGCTTCGAGCATGTGGTATTTCTACTAGTACACAATTTACCCAAGTAGATGATTGCGTGTATTACAACCACCAAAGTTGAAAGTTGGCAATGTCGTATGCTCAAGTTAATAGTCGTTTTGAGACTATAAGTTCAGTTTCCTATTAGATTTGGTCGCTAGTCGTTTGTTCAAGTAAATGACCATTCTGAGGCTATTTATAAAATCCTTAGTTCATACTAGTACAATTGCTTAACTTCTAAAGCTTGAATTAGAGTGACTGGCTTTCGAGAGCGTTGTAGTAAGCCGAGGATGAAACTAAGGCTATCTGGGACGCTCGTGCACGAGAAACGGTACCTGTCAACATTAAAAATCACTGGTTAAAGACTACACTATTTTCTATTTATTTTTCTTAACGTGTTCGTATTTTTATAATAGCTTAGAACTCGTCAAAATACGTACTGATAATTTTTAGATAAGCTAGATGAGAGCTAAATAAATTTATATAGGAAGAAAATATTTTTCTGAAGCTCATTGTTATTTTTAATAATTTTTAAAAGCTCAAAAACAATTTTTAGAACTAAAACTACATTAAAATTGATGATCCTAAATGTTCCACAATTTATTCAGAAAAATATACACGTCAGAAATCTTCAAATAAGCTGTCAAAACGAGCGTCTCGTTTAGCACTACAACATATATATTTCTCGTACGTCAGTGTACGCGAAATTCTCGTGATATGAATTTTAAAGCGAAATTAGCTTTATTGAGTTTTGACTTTGAAAAATCATTGTGGGATATATACTTGCCTTTTGGTGATGAAACCAGCACCAATGGATCTGTTTCGTCATTTCAGATTTTCTAGGCTGTACCGTGTATTTTTCTGAGACTTGTAGAATTTATTATGAATAAAATCTAATTTACTCTCTATTATATAATATATATACTTCATATATACGTTTACATATACGTATACTTACTATTTTATATACTTTTAATATTTACTATCTCCTTCTCTTCCTCTTCGGTACGTGGTGGGGGGGGGGGCAGCAGCATAGCGTCTGCGGTGGAGGGGTGGCGTGGCAACGGCGGTCGACGATGACACGGTGGAGGCGACGGCAGAACACGGCGGGTGGTGGAGAGCTCGTGGGGCACGGGGAATCGATGGGCGAGTGGAGGTCAGAGGGGCTTGGGGAGCTTGCCGGTGCTCGGGGTAAGGCTGCGAGCTCAGGTGCTCGAGCTAGAGGAGCTCGAGGCGTCGGTGACTTGAGTTTGCTGCCGTGGACGGTGGTGGTGCCTCCAGAGATGGGAGGAGGGGTGGAGAGTGGTAGGGGGGTTGTCGTTGCATGTAGATGGAGGCAGAGAAAGGTTCGATGATGAGCTAAGGTGGGGGTTTGTTGGGGTGGCTTTGTCGGAGCTCGGGGATTGATGCGGGCGGTTGGTCAGAGCCTCGACTGAAAGGAGGTCGGAGGGGGTGTGATGGAGAGAGGGAGGAGGGTGTGGCTTGGCGAAGCGGGGGGCTTCGAGGTGGTCGCATGGTCAGAGGGGCCTTTGCGGGGTTGACGGGAGGAGGAGCTCCGAGCAGCGAAGATGCGGGGAAGGCGAGGCTTACGGCGGAGGAGACGACCCAGACGATGGGCAGAGTCCCAAGCTCGGGGAAGAAAGGAGTGTGGGTTACCGTTGGGTTAAATGTGGGAGATGGGTTTGCGTGCGTGAGTTTAGTTGGGGGAAGGGGGGTGATAACAGGGGTTTATATAATATAAAGTTAAGATTATTATAATTAAGTGCTATTAATGGCTCATTAATTGGGGTTTGATAATTGGTTTAGGGGAGTGAACCTGATTGAAGGAGGAAGGAAAACGTGAAAATGTTTTCCTCAATTTTCTGGTTTAAGGTAGGTTAATTTAGTTAAGAAGTTAATCAAGAATGGTAATTAGTAAAATAATTACTGAAAATTACGATTTTGTCCATGAGACTAAACATCTTCAAAAAATTACGAAAGTAATACCACGGGTCCGTATCGTCGCCAGGATCATGAAAATGAAGTCAATTCTTAGATTTGAGCGACGAAAAAATAAGAATAAAATCATTTACTCAATTTGAAATCGTTTGAAATCGTCTTCGTTACGAAAAAACGTGCACAACAAAAACAGGCCATTACACGATGTATCTGATTAGTGAATTTACTGCAATTGCTATATCGAGATGCGTATAGTTAGCCAGAAGTGCTCTGATTGCACTTAGTTAAAGGACTTCAGGACCAAGTATATCCTCCCCCTCTTCCAGCTGACGGAAGCCGTTTTTACGTACATCCAAAGAGCGTACTACCATAGGTGTATTTAATGGATGACATCGGTTCTTGTAGTAATTCCTTTAAAACACACCGTGTGTAAGAATTTTAATGCAACATGATTTTATCTATTTCGATAAACCTGTAAGCCATGACTTATTTTATTTTGCCTAGGTCTTTCATATCATGTTTGATAGTCAGGCCTGAACAGATATTTTGATTTTCTCTTCAAGAGATCCGATGAGATTTAAATTATTTATAACTATGATCTCAAATCCTCTTCTTTGCTTTTCATAAAGATGCAAAGACAAACTTTAGTATGAATCCTTACTTTGTCAAGAGATTCACTTGGTTGTACAATATTTTATTTTATTATATCTTTAATAGAATAGACGTCCCGAAGTCTATTCAGGCATTTTAAGGAAATAAGGAATATATTTCTATCAATATATCCTTAGAGGTACGTTGTCACAACATCTAATAGCAGCATATCCAAAATTTCCTTTGTCAAATCGTAAGGTATTCAAAATTTATAACTGGGGAATCTGATGCATCATTTATATAAGTGAGTCTAACTCATCTTAGTTGTTTATTCCCAAGTTTCAGCGAAAAAATCCTTGAGCTATCGGTTGTACCTTATAACATACGATTTTGAACTTATATATTTATGTTCTTATTTGTACAATATTTATTTTGCCCACATGTTTAACACCTTTTGGTGTCTGGACTTCAGATCTGAACACTTCATGTTTCAAAAGCGAGTCCATCTCAGTTTTTATTGCCTTGTTCCACATTTGGCCAATCTACACGTTTGTATTTTAGCAACGAAGTGTGGAATTATTATAACTATCATCACTTTTGCGATGTAAGTGGCAATATGATACATTAATATATTATCGACAATTGTGTTATTTCTGTCCAACACCTCCCCAGTACATACGTACAACATTTAATTTCATTTTACTTTCTCCCATATTTTCCTCTTCAGGGAATTCTGGGAGTGGTGAGGATATGGACATGAGCTCATTATCCTGTGGTAGTAATGTCTCAAGGCCCCCATGTATTTTCATCTTTCTTGGAATTTTACCATTGGAGCCCGGTGGTCTGCCTCTTTGAGGAACAGCCACTTCTGCTACTGGTGAATTACATCCATTCTCGGGGATGTCAATCCTATCTGGATTATTAGCAATCGGGATATGTGATCTGACAAATTCTCTTGTTGTAAGTAACCATGTCCAATAACTATTGAACATTTTTCTTGATTGATGGATATTCAGGATCTCATTATCACATTATTATTTTTTGGATCATAGATTTTTGTTTATTTATTTAGAATAGTCAGTAGGGCTTCATGCCTTAAACGGGTTGAGTCTAGCACTGGGAATGTGGACGCACCTATGCAAAGTCTTCAAGACGTGCTTTTAATGTCGCCCCCGTTTGAGGTGCAAGGTATTAGGGTGTATCAACCTTATATGAATTTCAAGATGGCGTTGATGTCCTCATTTTATTCTTTGTGGTGAGGTCGGGATGTAAACTGCATACCCAAAATCCTCAAATGAGAGATATTTGGCGGTGTTCTGTTTGCTAGTTGCTTCGAAGAATGACTCTGATTCTCAGAGGATCTGAGTCTTATATATTAAGCAGCATGCAAGATTGCATGTCCCCATGTAGTCACCCGTAACTGGAATCAATGGATGTGTAGTCCATTGGAATCATTTTTAATAATCGACTTTTTAAAACTCATTCTGTGTATGAACACATACTTCAGGGTATTCAACTTTTATTCCAGTTGTAAATTATTTTTATATCCCAGTTTTATACATTATGCCCGTAATTTTTATAATTTGTCCTAATAGTTTTTCGAAAAGCTGGACTGCGATTGGATAATAGTCATACATTTGACCATTTAGAGGATGATAAGTACGGTAAGGTACTTTATCGGCCTTTCATGGTGAGTATCAAAATATCCCTCAAGTACTCTCAAGGAAAAGTCTTATTTAATTTTTTAATGGAGACTGGTTTTCATTCCATAAATGGAGATTCACCTTTGTGAAGAATCTTCGTGTTCTGCAGATCATTTTATGGGATTGTGATATGATGGAGTGCATCATCACCGATCTAGGGTGTCTAAACCACTCGTATCAAAGTATGAACTTTTATGAGGTTGGGCACATTTGGGTGCTCTGTTAATTTTTCTCCATTCTTCGAGTTTCGTATGGTATTGACCTTTTGCAGGTACATTTAAATGCTTAAGTATGGTATTCAGGCCATTAGTTATCTTGAGTCGTTATAAACGAATATTTGGTATTTATTTATTACATTAGTTTCATTATGGATTTCGTATCGATGAATATCCTTGAAATTTTTCTTTTTCCATATTTTTCTAAGAGTATTGGCTATCCTTATATTTTGTTCAGGAGCTTTCATGCTTGCAATGTTTGATCCTCATTTCAGACGTCCCAAGATAGTACTTCAGGACTATCATCAGAGTGGGATGCTTATGTTAGCATGCGTCGTGAGTGATCATGCGGATAGTAAAAATTTTCCACAGTTTGTTTGACAAATTTCGTCAAACTTATAGCAAGCATAATTATTGCAGTATAGACTTCAATGCAAAACATAACCATATGATTATAAGCTATGGCATGTAAGAAAAATTATTTCATGTAATTCAGTGCATAGAAGTATCGCAATATATAACATGTAATGGTTAATGCTCCTGACAATTATATTTTGGCAACTAGTCAAGCAAATTATTTTTTTCCAAAATCTTTATGTGCTCGAAGAATAACTAAGGATATAATAACTAGATTTATTTCAGCTTTTGTGTTTTGACTAGCTTTATATAAATCTTTCACTTGTTTTTGGCATATTGTAAACCAACGATCTATATAGATCTTGCCAGACCTTATTGGTCTTGGTTTAGCCATTGCTATTTCTTATCGAGGTATACTTTATCTTCTCTTTCCAATTTTTTTGTTACTCGTAATTTCTGTGCTCCTCATGTTTCTATTTCTTCACTTTTAAAATTTCTTGGAGAGATGTAGCATTAGCCTCACTTAGGAGGTATAAACAAGGATACAAGCTCATACTATTCCTTCCAGGTTTTATAAATTTTTTCTTGAAAAAGAAGCATTGGTCTCATTAAGGAGACATTTATTAGGGTGTGAGCTCCCACTGTTTCTTGTCTTCCATTTTTTTTTCAGTTGTGGAAGGAGAAACATGCCTCAGGAGGCAAATGCAAGGGTGCAATACTCATTTATTTATATATTTCTCACTTATTCTGTCAAGTCACGACTTCAGGCGTGATTTTATTATTTATTTTTCATGACAGAAAGAGCTTGTAGATAGCAGACTAAACACTAGAGTGGGTGATTAGTGTTTCAAAATTCAATGCACAAATCAAAATTAATCTCTCTAATTTAGCCTACGCAACTTAATAGCGTTACCAACTCATGAGCTTAATCAACACAACCTAATTACTTGTAATGAAAAGAGAGTGTGATGCACATCGGAATAGTAATCACAATGCAAGTAATAGAGATTATAGATAGAGACAATCAATTGTAAACACATAGGAAATTATTATGGTTTACCCACCCTGTGCTACTCTAGTACCCAACCTCTTGTTGGAATTTTCACTAACCAATTCTCTTAATCAATAGAGCAAATGCCTCACCAAGAGGGCTTCCAATACACTTACCTAGTTTCACTTACTAGGGCTTCCAACTTACAACAACTCAAACACCCTCTCTCCAAAGAGGAGTCTCTCACAATTGAGGCTATTATTTACAACCAAAATCAACAACCAACTTACCACCCCACCACAACACGTGTAGTGTTACAAACCTTTCTTGAAGATGAAATTGCGCTTACAATATTATATATCCAATGGATGAAGCTTTTGTGTATTTAAGTGATTATGTAAGAAAACTTTTGATCTCTAAGAAATTGAAGATTAAAACTTTAAGAGATCAAGAGAAAACTTGGTTTGAATATCAAAGAATCAAGAGAAAACTTGTAGAGATTCAAAATCAAAACAACACAAGTGCTTAAAAGCTTTAGAACTTCAAAACTGAAAATTATGGCTTTGAAGATTGAGAGCTTTGAAGTATTTTAATGCTTGTAAATCTCAGAAAATATTCAATACGCGGTGCCAAAATTTCTCATCCAACCCCCTTAAAGAACCCTTGAGAATCCGTTGGAAATCATGGACGAAAATGCCATTGTAACAGAAAAATCAACAGCACTCCGTAAAAATCAGGGCCGTTTTTTCTAGATGTAGTCGACTCCCGTTATCTGGTAGTCGACTCCCAATAACACTGCGGTCGACTCCCAACAACACTGTGGTCAACTCCCAGTTTTATTGCAGTTGACTCTTATGAGGTCCAGAGAGCAAAACTATTCTCACATTCAAAACCGTCGACTCTTATCTAAAAACAGTCGACTCTTATTCTGATATGGGGTTTTTCAAACTATGAAAACCTCATGAAATTAATTCAAAATAATTTTAAATATTTTCTAAAATTTTTATTAAGTTTAAAACATCATTTGTAGTGTGTATGCAAGCTCCATCTAATGACTCTAACATTCGAAGACAAGAATTAAATTAAATTACATCACCCACACAATTTTTGTTATCTTGATGCATTCCTTTGGGTTTGAGTTCCTCGTCTTCAAAATCTTGCACTTCTCATGAGTCTTTGGCTTGGGCAATTGATCTCCAATATGACTTTCAAGTCCAATAGTTCTTCATCATCATTCTTTGGCTTTAGTCTTCTCAAAATCTTTAAGTTTGACCACTGTTGACTTTAAGAACATACACTCACAAAATCAACTTAATGTTGTGAGTTCCTCCCCTCATCATCTCACCATTTACTCCCCACTAACTTATTGGGGAGTCCCTTGGACTCCTAAGTATTATTAAGTGAATGAATATATAGAGAGCCATGGCTTATGCCATGGCTACTCCTTATCTGAGATTGTTTACTATCTCCATATTACTTAACACGTTATCTCCATATAAGTTTTATGGGCCAGCAACCCCATTGAGATTAATTATTAATTTTGAATCCTAAATTGGGCATGCAGCTCAGTTAATCCAATTGCAAAATAGATATGTTAATTAATTTTTTGTAAATGGGTCTGCAGCCCAAATATTAAATTAATAATTAAAATGATTTTCATTTTGCTTATGGGCCTGCAGCCCAAATTAGAATAATAATTTAATTTGATTGTTTACTTGGGCCAACAGCCAAGTCAAACAAATTGCTAATATTATGTAAAACATCACTCTTGCATTGTTAATTATTTATGGAATATTAGAATTTTTCAAAATATAATTCTCTTAAGGATCCTGCGACCGCTCTGCCGTTAGTCAACTAACCTAATGGTGTATGACGTCTCTCCGTGGTCCGAGAGATTATTATATTTTATATTGTCTTTTTCCATATTATATATGCCTGAGTTATATGCATGATTGTTTCTTTTGTGCCTAAAGCATATTATAAACTGCGTGGATGTTAATATAACTTAAAATGTGATTTTGGGATCGGCCAGTTTGATACCTTTTATATTCCTTGCAATTTTATTTTCTTTTGAGAGAATTTGTAAGTGAGGATTAAAATGTATTTATGCCAAAGACTGGTGTACCGACAAATGAAGACGGAGGCGAAATTTTGAAAATATAGGGACCCATTCTGGGTTTCCAACTTGTATTTTTCTGTTCTTTATGAACTGTATATCGGACGTTGGACTTTGTACGTTTTGGGTATCTGGCCGATCCCCACATTTTACTTATTTTATTCTTTATGCATGAATTTACATTTTTATTAATTCATGCTTATTTTAAATTGCATAGATAAATGGAAAAATTGGCAAGCGTCGATTTCGAAGTTCTTGATGCTGCAGGAAAGAATTACCTGAGTTGGCGAGTGGCCCTGAAGTTCCACTTGCGTTCGATGGCCCTCCTTGGCTCAATTTTATCTCCTTCATCAGCCCCAGCAGCGGCCGATGCTTCTGCTAGTAAGGCCCCAAATGCGGCCCAATCGTCTAGCAGCACTCCTACCACTGTCTCCGATGTGGATAAGGCGAAAGCCATTATCTACATTTGGAAACATATAGATCGAACCTTAAAGGCCGAATACCTAACGGTAGAGGACCCAATGGATCCGTGGACAGCGCTGGAAGCGCGGTATAAACATCAAATTGATGTAATATTACCGCGTGCCAGTTATGAGTGGGAAAACCTCAGACTTAAGGACTATAAGTCCGTCTCTGAGTATAACTCTGCACTTTATAATATCACCTCAAGCATGAAGTTGTGCAGTGAAGAAGTGACAGAGCAACGCATGTTGGAAAAGACATTTACCTCGTTTCACGAGAAAGATGCAATCCTCATGCAGCTGTATCGTGAACGCAACTTCACGAAATTCTCTGATTTGATCTCTTGCCTCCTTAGGGCAGAGTAGAATAGAGATTTACTACTTGCTACTCATAATTTACGACCAGCTGGTACTGCCCCTATCCCTGAAGCCCACCACGTTTCTCCCCAGAAGTGGAAAAACAATAAGAAGGCTAAAAATAACAAAGGGAAAGCTGTAATGAAACAAGCACGAGGAGCAGCAACCCCCTCCAACAACAACAATAAAGGAAAGAGAAACTTCTCATGGAAGCATAAGAACACTAGTCAAGTGTCAATTCCAAAGAAGAACTGGGAGGATAAATGCCATAGATGTGGCATGACTGGACATTGGTCCAGAAACTGTCGCACTCCTCGCCACCTCCAGGAACTGTATCAGGCGAGCCAGAAGTCTCTGCCAGAAACAAACTTAGCGGCTATTCAGCCGCCAACGGATTTCACTGCAAAAGACTTCGAGAATGAAGACCTGCTCGATTGAGCACTATCTATTTGTCTATGCATTTAAAATTACAAATAGCTTCATCTTTAGTTTGCTTTTGTACGAAGTTTTATTTGAATGTCATTTCACATTTACTTAAATAAAATTTCGTTTTGCTTATAGATGAAGTATGTAATATTGTGGACAGTGCCTCGTTGCACTGGTGTAGCATTTATATTGCTCCCACATAAACGAGACTATAAGATGCAAACTTCTCCCATTAAACATATAGGAATTTTCTAAGTTTCAAGGATATTTCGTTTAAACGAACATAACTTAAAAACTGTGGATAATAAATGTTGAATATCAACATAAAACTCATCAAGAGGATGGCCAGAAGACCATCTACTTACGATTTCATTGGACCCATGTCGGGCCCCAATCATTACAGAATATTCATCCTATAGAAAGCCAACTTGACTGAGCACCAGAAGTGCCTTTCATTGCCAGAGTTTTTAACTCTGGCAAAATGGACTTGGTCATCCTGGATCAACGATGATGGACACATCATCAAATGAATCCATTGGAGAACCTGAAGATTCTTCAAAAGATTGAGTTTCCTTGTCCCCCTTTGTCGTAAGGGAAAACTTAAAGAGAGACATTCCCTCCTGAAAGTGGGATTAGAGTCTCCTGGCTTCATTGAGAGAATACATGGTGACCTTTACGGGCCTATTCACCCCGCATGTGGCCCATTTTCGGTACTTCATTATACTGATAGATGCATCTACTAGATGGTCTTATGTGTGCCTTTATATTCACTCGCAACCTAGCTTTTTCAAAAGCTTATAATGTGGGTGAATTCACTACACATATCTTTAAAGACTTCTCCAAGCAACTGATATTGAAAATGAACATCCTGTAGCATGTTCATACTCATAATGGGTTATTAGAGGCTCTGGTAAAGAGACTCCAATGGATTTCACGTCCATTGTTAAATCCCAGTTTCCTGTTGATGTTTAGGGACCAACACACTGCATTCCGCATCGCTTATCATGATACAGCCCTCTTGTGGCCATATCTTATTACTGATGCCGCTTGCTTATTGTTTACCACTAAGTCTTGATAACTGTGTATTTGATGGGCAAAATCTCATTGAAATAGGCACACAGTCTAAAGAAGCCTGAAGCTTCTGAGACCATATCATAGGACACAAAAGTCCTAATCTCATTATGATCCGCATACTTTTTTTGTGTGAAGATGAGATCCAGAAGATCATTCACATTCAGAATAAAGTACATCAATTGCCGGATAAATTTATGGACAACCATAAGATTGTTCGTTCACACGTCCCTGCTGCCAACCCGCCAGCTAGGATTGACATTCCCAAAGATGGATGCAATCCACCGGCAGTAGAATTGGCAGTACCTCATTGAAAAGAGGATGCCTGCCGGGTTCAAAATATAAATTTCCTCAAAAGAGGAAGATTCCTGGATATATTAAAATGATCCATACACATGATGCTGAGCTCAAACCAGCAACCTCTCCCCTCCTAATTTCCCCTGCAAAGGAAACAACAGGAGAAAAATCATTATATTACGTACGCACTGGAGAGGTACTGGACATATATAGCACAATCGTCGACGACTGTTTTGCTTTCTCTAGTTCCGTTCACGTCGCTGAATACGACGATGACGTCAACCCACTTTTCTATAGCGTAAACGCATAGATTGGCCAAAGTGGAACGAGGCAATAAGAGTAGAGCTGGACTCAATCTTGAAAAGCAAAATCTTTGGACCAGTAGTCCATACACCTGAATGTGTAAAACCTGTGGAATATAATTCGGATTTCATAAGAAATTGAAATAAAGGAAATGTGATCATTTTCCTACTAAGCCTAAACTTCTCTGAAAAAGCCAATAAATGTAGCTCATGGACGTTGTGACTGCATATATATACGATAATATAGATATAGAGATTTATATAAAACTTCCAGAAGGTTATACTCTACCACCAGAGATGAAAGAGAGACGTAGAAACGTCTTCTCCATAAAGGCTACAAAGATCATTAGTTGATCTTAAGCAATATTCTGCCCGTGTATCTTTTTCGAAAGATCGTTGACAGGATTTGTGATATTCGCCGTACATGCGGTCGATTTAAAGCTAGTAGGATCTCCTGCAGAGACCATTGAGATATCTGATAGCTTTAAGCATACCTTGGAAATGAAATATCTAGGCATAATAAGGTATTGTCTCGGATTACATATTAAACACCTTCGTGGTGGAACCCTTTAATATTCTTCATACACCGGGAGTTTATGAAGAATGATGTCCATTGGAAACCTATTAAAAATGGATGCTTATTTATGACACCTCCAGTAGCTGGAAGAGGGGGAGGACATCCTAGGTCCCGAAGAGCCTAGCTCTAGTGTACTTGTTACACTTCTTTATCTGTCCAACTGCACGTGTCTTTGATAGAACGTCTGCAGTAAAGTTGTTAATCAGATACAGTGTTGTCCTGGAGAGCACCACTAGACCAAGGATAAGCTGCTTCTGCGCAACTTCCAAGGGTCAAGGAATATATATCACATATGCAGGTTTAATGATCATCACGATGACTAAAACATAAAAGGCCAACCACCTCCTAAATATCTACACATCATCCTCCAATGTCTACATCTTCTGAGAAGCTCATCATTCAAGAATCAAGTATTGAAAACGCTCAGCCAGGTCCAGCAGTACCTTGCAGACACACTGAAGACTAATTCAAAGAATACTTTAGTGGAGTCATCTACCAACTTCAAAGAGCATTCCACTCTAGAGCGCCACTGCTTTCCAATAGCCGCTAGATGAGTGAAACTTGTATAGATGAGTGATGATTGTATTTTCTTTTAGAACATGATGGATGTATAGACAAATAGGAGATGATTGTATAGATACATAGGAGATCTGTAAGCCTGAAGCTTGTACAGATCAGGGAGAGTCCCTCGATAGTTGTACTCTTTTTCCTTAAGCTGCTGGTTTTTTCCACTGGGTTTTCCACAGCTAAGGTTTTAACGAGGCAACCATAGTGGCTCTGGATCCAGAAGTATCCACCCCATTAGCATACTGAATCCTGAAGTATTCATATGCTTAAACCAAGGTAATGGAGAGATGAGGGGGAGTTTTGTGAGTTGAGGGAGGCCTTTGGCCTCCCTCCCCTCATCATCTCACCATTTACTCCCCATTAACTTATTAGGGAGTCCCTTGGACTCCTAGGTATTATTAAGTGAATGAATATATAGAGAGCCATGGCTTATGCCATGGCTACTCCTTATCTGAGATTGTTTACTATCTCCATATTACTTAACACTTAAAACATAATTAGTAACACTAATTGTTTGCTTAATCATCAAAACTAACCTAGGGGTGTTGCAGTAACCAACAATCTCCCCTCTTTTGATGATGGCAAACAACTTGATAAAAAATTATGAAATTACAAAAGTTAAGACACTCACTCCTCCTTCACAAATGCAAGATTGCTATAGAGATGTTACTCCCCTGCATTAGTGCTAGTTAGATATAAGTACTATAAAGCATATGTATCATAATTTTTAGTCAAAGCCCCACAATGTAAGGGGCAACAATGTGTCATAAAAATAATAAATCATACCTAATTTTCCATTTTGACATATATTTCACTATAAATAAATTACCTTACATTTTTCTTTCCTTTGACATTGAATGGCATTTAGTCACACTAACATACCTCTTCCCTTTTTGACATAACCAAAAAGCTTAAAAGGAGGGTTAGCAATGGACAACAATAAAAATGCATGAACAATATAATGTATAAAGAAATGACATGGCATGAATAAAATTAACTAAGCTCCTTCTCACTAATGATACCAATGTCTCTTCTAAACTTAATGAACGAATCACTCTTAAGAGCCTTAATGAGAATGTCAGCTACTTGATGATCAGTAGGAATATACTTAAGTTCAATATCCTTCTTTGTGCAATGATCATCAATAAACATATACCTACTGTCAGTGTGGTTGGTCCTAGGGTGCAACACAGAATTCTTAGTAAGATTAATTACACTCTTGTTATCACAATAAATCACACTAGTAGGACACTTAACACCATAATCAGCTAGGGCTTGTTTATCCAAAGAACTTAAGCATAAGCAAGCCCGACAACAATATACTCTGCCTCAGTAGTAGAAAGTGAAACAGAGTTTTGCTTCTTGCTAAACCACGAAACTAAGGAATGTCCAAGGAAATGACATGTTCCACTAGTGCTTATTTTGGTGGTTTTGCAACCAGCATAATCTGAATCACTATAAGAAATTAATTCTAATGTGTTAGTTTTTGGATAAAATAGGCCAAAATTTGATGTGGACTTAAAATACCAAAGAATGTGTTTTACTTCCTTAAGATGAGATTCTCTAAGGTCTGCCTGTAATCTAGCACATACGCACTAAACATAATATCAGATCTACTAGCAGTTAAATAAATTAAAGACTTAATCATACATCGATATGTTATTTGATCCACTTTCTTACCATTTTCATTTTTTTCCAAGGAAATTAAGTAGCCATTGGAGTGTTAGTGTAACACCCCGCTCCCCAGGATACTCGGGAAGTACGAATCCATTCCAGGTGATCCCAACGTAGCGAGTGTTACGAAGGAAGAAAGAAAAGAAACACAATAATCAGCAGGTCCACTGCGCGTTGCTGGGGTAGCACCTGTAATGTTTCCAACCACAAACAACAAATAACAAAAGAACAACATAGAATAACCACAACACCAACCAGAGCACAACACTAAAAGGACATCATCCACATGTACATATTGCAATAAGTGATACACCATCTCAGTTCTACCCCACAAGTAAACCCCAAGTACAAAAACTCTTTATCTCATCACCTCTCCCCACCCCACACTTTCAACTCTGACACTAGACACCCCTGCTCCACATGAAAAATGTGGAGGAGCACACCAATGCGTGCCCCAGTAGGAAACAACTTGGATTTGGAACACCATTTGAAGGTTATCAACCACTAAACAAGGCATGAGAAATAAGGTGTGTAAATTAAATAATATGGAGGAAAGTAATCAGCCAAGTAAGGGATCATACCTGTGGTTCAATGCCGAGCTACTGCAAGAAAAATGGTTAGCTCGAATAATAATACAAGTGTTCACGCAAACATAATCTAAAAAGTAATTACAAGTGCCAGAAGTACAACACAGTGTCACAAGCAAAGCAGGTAAATGGAAGAGGGAAGTGCTGCAAGCAGAAGAAGTAACATGCAAAACTCTTATTTAATAATTGAATTAGTTGGAAATTTGGGTAAACTATGTGATACCAGGACATATATTTAAAGGGCTTGACATGGCATAAATAAAAGTGTTCAACACAAGCATCAAGTAAGAGAGAGTTACCATAACTAAACAAATAACACTACAACCACATCACATATGAAAATGTAAATAACATAAATAATGGTAACACGTACCTGCTGCAAAGGAAGACCTGCAAAACAAAGGTAAGTACCATAGAAAGAGAAAGTATACTACAACGTCAAAGAGCAGAAACCTGGCATTATAATGTGAGGCTTGCCCAGAGATCCCAGATTCATATGTGATAGGCCTTGTGGTCCCCATGACATTGCCCCCATGAAAAAACATAATCCATCCACTTATCATCCCAACAAAAGAGCATGCAATCACGTGCCATGCCCATCATATCCATCATAACGTACCACCACCAACAACCACATTGGGGGATGCCATGTCCACCCTCCTACCTCCCATCACATACAACCCTAGAGCTCCTAAAAATACAACACATTATATTACCATGTTTCATAAACAATATAAGGCAACATTTCATTATCTTTCATTACAAGTGGGTCATTGATGTGTCCATATTTTCTATCTTTTCATGGCATCATCCCATTGCATTTCATATCATATTCGCATCCAAATGCCGCATTTTCCTACGATATTGTAATTCTAACGCCATATTCGAGTTTCGTAGAGTTTTATGGATTTTCAGGGATTTTGGAGCGATTCGGGACCACTTTTGGATATGGACACATCCAGCATGCCCGTGAGCCTGTTGGCGAAGCTCTACATGAGTTCGTCGAGTTTTGGAAGCCTAT
This sequence comes from Scilla litardierei, assembly GCA_030789695.1. Lineage (NCBI taxonomy): Eukaryota > Viridiplantae > Streptophyta > Magnoliopsida > Asparagales > Asparagaceae > Scilla > Scilla litardierei. The sequence continues at coordinate 188,706,845 of CM061142.1, read as the reverse complement.
GGGAGGAGTGGAGGAGATTGCCAGGAGTAGAGGAGAAGCTGCAAGAGGAGTCTGAAATTTTCCCAGGCGACTCGACCGAGCAAAGTAGCTGCTCGGTCGAGCTGACACAGGCAGCTGAAACATGTAGGTTGATACGCACCCTGCTCGACCGATCAGGACTTATGCAACCGAGTCAGCTGGCGACTCGACCGAGCAAGGGTTACTCGGGACGAGCAGACAGAATGACACTTTTTGGAAGAGCCCGATCCACTGACAGACTCGACCAAGCAAGAGGTCTGCTCGATCGAGCAGACCAACCGAGCAAGCTTCTGCTCGACCGAGTCACTGACTCGGTCGACGACAATGTGGGCCATTTTTGGAATTTATCGTAGGCCCCGTCTGGATGCTCGCAGCTGGGGAGTGAAGTGCGGATCTGAGAGACGAAAATGGAGAGCTGTGTTTTTATGTTTTTTTGAATTACATTTGAGAGGGAGAGGAGATTGAAAAAGAATTGTAGATCTAAACCTAGTTTTCTTAGAGAATCAAATTATTTTTGGGAGAAAATTTACGTTCTATTGTTCTTTGCATTTTGGAATCTGCAGAATCTTTTGAGATTGCTATTGATTATTGTTCTTTCTCGTCTTCGGTAAGTAAGTTACTCATTTTCTAGCTTGATCCAATTGATACAATGTTTTCTTTGATAAAAATCGTATTTTTATTCGTCACAATCATTATGTGTGAGTAGTCTCCTCTAGGGTTGATGGGTTAGCCCTAAGACTTCAGGAGAAAGATGTAGATCTGGATCTCTTGGTTGTATTAGGAATAAAGGGGTGTATTTCAGTCGATCCATTCGAACACCTAGGATAACTCATACTGAGATCATGCCCACGGTCAATGGAATTGATGATCTTAATAAGTTTCCTTGGGATTTAAATAGGGAAATTAGTGGATCCAACCAAGGCTCGTGACCATGCCCGGCTCGTGCCTATCGCCACATTGACGGCTACCGCCATTGCGTCAATGAGGGCCACCGCAATACCTCGAAATTCTAACCCACGAGAGTGGTAAGAATTGAAAGACCAATCCCCTAAACCTAATGCGATGTAAAGATCACATCCTAACATCGACCTACGACGGTCTTAGCGGTGATCCCTAAGACCCGAGTTTTCTTTATCATCAAGTCAACAACACCATCACAACCAATCTTTCCAAACCGACAGCTATCTCACTCTGAGACCTAAAAGTAATCTGAGACCTCAAATACACTGTCAATGTCCCTGTGGGATCTGACATCTTTTATACTATAATTTGACACCGTCCGCTTGCGGATAGAGCCCAGAGCTGACACCTGGAGCCATACCACACCTAGCAACTGTGACACCGCTAAGTAGAATTTAGGTGTAAGTTTAGGGTGCGTCAAGTTTTTGGCGCCGTTGCCGGGGACGGTTACGGTGTATCTCAGTTTATTTTTATTTTGAAGAGTTTGCTAGCGAATCTTATCATTTCTTATCTCTCCACCCTTTTCATTCTTTTAATTATTACCTTGCTACTAATGGTATTTTTCTGAGCTGTCTTGTGCATGATCACTCGCTTTGGGGCTTTTGATAAAGAATTGTTATTCGACCCTGAGATCGAGAAAACAGCAATAGCTCTGAGGGCCTCGAATAGAAATCTCTGATCAGATGGCAGACAATACCACCGCTCCACCTCGCACCGGGTCCATCCAGGACCATATGAAACCGAGCTTCGGAAACAATTCCTCCATCTTGAGACCGCAACTGGCGACAACGAGCTTCGAGTTAAAGACTGGGCTAATAAATCTGATGCAGCAGGATCCCTTCTGTGGGCATTCACACAAAAATCCAAACCATCATATCGACACTTTTTGGCGAAGTGCGATACATTCAAAGCCAAAGATGTGAGTGATGATGCCATTAAGCTAAGGCTCTTTCCCTTCACCTTGAGGGATAAATCTTCATATTGGCTACGAGCCCATCTGTCCAACTACTTTACTACATGGGAGCAACTGGCGCTTGCCTTCGTAGACAAATTCTATCCACCCTCAAAGACGGTTTGGATCAGAGGGGCTATCTCAAATTTCAAACAGCTTCTGCAAGAATCTCTCTACGAGGTATGGGAAAGGTTCAAGGACCTTCAACATCAGTGCTCTCATCATGGGATCCAATCCTGGGACTTGGTTCAAAGTTTCTACAATAGGCTGCAGCCCAGCAATAAGATGATAATTGATGCTGCCGCGTAAGGTGCCCTACTGGACAAATCGCCTGAGGAAGCCATCGATCTACTTGAGCATATGGCGGCAAATAATCAGCAGTGGAGCAAAGAGTGCACCTTTGTCACCAGGACCCCCGAAGTAAAGGCTGTCAGCCACCTTGATTCTCACATGAAACTTTGTGTAAACAAGTGGCTAGGATTGAACAACGTTTGGACTCCATCCCATCAACTACCAATACCTCTGCTTATCATCCTTCAGAGGATTATAGAGAGCAAAATTACATTCCTAATGAGGGGCACTATGATGGAGCCGACTCATCTGAGTCAGTACAGTATGTCCAAGGAGAGGGGCGCAATCAGTGGCAACATCTGGCTGCTAGGAATCACCCCAGATGTTTCTTACAGGAACCCAAGTGGAGGGCTGCAACCTCTACAATTTTAGTGACCCCCACCCCCACCTCAACAACAGCAAGGGCAGCCACTAAATCAACAGCAGAGCAGGTTTAGGCCAGCTGGGCCATATCGACCACCAGGCAATCAGTTCAATCGCCCGCCTCAGCAAGGCTACGCACCAACTCCGTCGAGGTCCAATCTGGAGACCCCATTAGAGACATTAATAAGTGGGCAAGTCAGGTTCAACCAGGACACATCTACTCAGTTCAAAAATATAAACACGTCGCTCGATGAGCTGAGGGGCCAGATGTCCCAACCACTCAAGAACCAAGGGAGGTTGCCTTCGCAACCGGAGCCAAATCCGAGGGCTCAAGCCAATGTCGTGGTCTCCGTTACCATGCGTGGAGGACGGGAAACTGACCCTGTTATGGTACCCATCATGAACAAAGAACAAGTCATAACCGAGGAGGTCACTGTTGGCAGTGATAGAGAAGAGGCTACTGATGAGCCTACCAAGAATGGGGAGAGGGCGGATTCGCCTTCCACCACACCCACAATAATGCCGTCTCCTAATAATGCCAAAAAGGATAAGGGAAGCCGAACCCCTCTGCTGTATCCGCAGAGGATAGCTTTGGCTAAAATGGAGAAGAAGTATTCCAAGTTCACGGAGCTTCTGAAAGGCATCCAGTTCAACATCCCATTCATGGATGCCATTACAGAAATTCCCATTTATGTGAAGTTTCTAAAGGACCTCATCACCAGGAAGCGAAAGCATGAGGAAATAAAGCTTCTGGAGGACTCTACGTCCATTATAAAGAATCATCTTCCGAGGAAGCTACCGGATCCGGGAAGCTTCACGGTTCCATGTTCCATAGGAGGCACGCCCATCAACCGTGCTCTAATCGACTTGGGAGCGAGCATCAGCTTGATGTTGCTCTCTATATTTGAAAGACTGCAAACTGGTAGCGAGCTGGAGCCCACGAACATGTCCATACAGCTGGCGGATCACTCGATCACATATCCGATAGGCATTGCCAGTGACATTATTCTGCAAACACGTCCTGGGTTGTGTGTACCAGTGGACTTCGTTATAATGAATATGCCTGAGGGAGGTAGTTTCCAACTCATACTTGGCCGCCCTTTCATGGCTATGGCCAGGGTCCTTATTGATGTTCGTGAAGGGACTCTATCAATGAATGTGGGTAATATCGAAGCCCAATTCCGATCGCAGAAGTCTATAAGGGAGCATGTCCGTGAAAAAGGAGCTAGCTATTTGGAGCTCCTAGAAGATGAAGCCGTAGGAGAGTATACTACTAAGGGGTCATGAAGGACCCGATGAGAACAAGTGTCGACGATGATGGCGGCCCATCTACAACAAGGCAGTCGCCGCCTATCTTCCTGTGTTGGATAAGGAGCTCGCTGGTGATTCTTTGCACCACGAGAAGCTGGAGGCCATCAGTTATGCCACTGAGGAAAAGCATGGAGGGGAAGGATGCCAAATACCGCCGCACTGTATCATTGGCAAGAATGATGCGCAAATCTCATGCGCGCCAAATACCCTTTGAAGAACTTGAGGGAGTCGAGCTCATGAATCAAAACGAGCGCTTATCGGGAGGCAACCCGACTTTTTATATCCTTTTCAATTTTTGTTTTTTTACTTTATCTATTCAAGAAAACCAAATAAAAACGCTATCTATTTCTCTTAAAAACACAAAACTATAAAAAAAACCTGATGGGTTCTTCATTTCTACAGGGTGAACATTAAGGGGAGCACGTAAAACCAATGTTCTGAACAGTAGAAGCTGGGAGGAGAGTAGCTGATAGAGGAAGAAAAGAGTCTTAGGTGACTCGACTGAGCAGCCACTTGCTCGGTCGAGTAGCGCAGGCACAAGAAAAGAGAAGGAAAACGTCGTTCTGTCTACACAGCCTGAGCAGCCTTTGCTCGGTCCGAGTAGACACTGACTCGACCGAGCAGCCATGTGCTCGATCGAGTAGCGCAGGCACATAAAAACAAGGGAGAAATTGCGTTCTGTCTACACGGCCCAAGCAGTCTTTGCTCGGCCCGAGTAGACACCGACTCGATCGAGCAGCAGCATGCTCAACCGAGCAAAAGAGAAGATTGGAATAACAACAGAATGCTCGACCGAGCAGACCCTGCTTGATCGAGTAGATGAGGGAGTATTCTACAACTCGTTTTAATATTTGTCCGACTCGATCGCTGCTCGATCGAGTCTCTTTATCCTTAACTTACGGGGCCCACTTCTGAACGAGTTGGGTTATTATAACCCAACTCGTTTCCTTTAATCCCTAAATCCTCTCGCTTAACCTAATTTCCCTTGCACGAGCACCGAACCCTTTACCCTACTCGACCCACTCCGCCGTCGACGCCTTCCCTTCCTCCGCCTGCACCGCCTGCCACGCCGCCAGTATGGTCAGCTCCCACCCTCTCTCTCTTTCCTCTTTCCTTCGCCCCTTTTCCCATTCCCCCATTAGAACCGCCGACCAACTCTGCCGGCGCTGCCCATGCCGGCGATGCTTCTTCCCCCCAAACACCCACACCCATCTACCCCCACCCTCTCATCTTGAAACAGTCCCCCCATACCCCTCCTCAAATGGAACCACCCCGCCGCCGATCCTTCCCCTAAATCCACTAGGGCAACTCACGCTGCTCGATCGAGCACCAGTGGTGCTCGGTCAGGACACTAACCAACGATCCGATCTGCTCGACCGAGCACTACTGCTGCTCGGTCGAGCATCCCTCAGCAACAACACTCCACATCCACTTTGCTCGACCGAGCAAGGCTTGTGCTCGGTCGAGCAAATGCACACACCCACCAATTTATTTTTCACCTCATCCCCTGACATTATATTTATTTCTATTTCAGGTACGTTTCACCGACGTCAGAGCACACATCCTGGTTAGCTTGGGGAAGACCTCCTATCAGCAGCATTTCCATACTCGCTACAACATTATCACTACGATCGCTTTGTCGGTACACTCTTTACCCTTTTTACCTTTTTACCGACACTCCAGCTTACATCTTCCACGATGCCTCGCACTAGAGGGGGTCCCACACCTCCACGTTGCGGGAAGAGGAAGGCCACTTGCACCTCCTCTTCTAGACCGTCACGACGCACTCACCGCAAGACTACACCCACGACCAAGGAGGAGCACATAGGCGATCCATTGTCCGCGTCCGACTCTTCTCCCCCACATCCTACATAGATCCCAGCCACCTCTGCCCCCATTCCCACCATCGCTCCTACACCACCACCCTCACCTCCCGTCTGTAGTGACCCTGTGCTATGAGGAATAAACACTAGAGGGGAGTGAATAGTGTTTTATAGAATTATAAGGAATTTACGCCAAATAAAACCCTAATTAACCAACAAATACGGAATGAAATAAATGAACAACCCAAGCAAGAATGCAATGCAAACAAGCAATGTACCCTGGTTCGGTGCCACCCAAGTCTCCCCGACTTGTTCCCGGTGCCCTAATCCAGCAACACCCGGATCCCCTCCGGATACTCTAGTAAAACCACTAGAGCTTTCCTTTAGCCCACTTGCGGAAACCCCACAAGTGCAATTGACCTACAATCGATGTCAGTGTATCCCACAACCCGAGAACACGCAAATACCTTAATCCCACAACTAGGGACTAAGCACACTCTCACAAAACGAGAGCAAACTCTTAAATCTTGACTCCTACAACTTGGTATCAAGCCAACCCTCTCAACAACCGAGAGCATACAACAATTTATATGAAGTATAGAGAATGAAATTTAAAGCTCTTACCACAAAATCCTATGCCTTGAGAAATACTTACCAATATAGGGCAAGAGTGGATTTTGAGGAAGAAGATAGCACCAAACCCTAGCTCCACCAAGATGGACAGCAATAGATGGCTATGGTGAAGTTGGTAACTTTGATTCAAGCTCTTAGCTTGAGTAGCTCATAAAGAATGAGAATCTCTCTTGAGGAATTAGGGCTCAAAGAGTAAGGGAGAGATTCTTGTGAGATGAGAGAGCTTAGAAATGGAGTTGAATGGCTCTTCTCTTGGATGTGAAAATGTCTCTAATATCAGCCTTGATTTTCTGGTTTGAAGCAACTCAAACTTATATAGAGAAGAGACAAAACGGTCACAAAAATCTTGGCATTAAATGCCCAACGGCTCTATTTCTGAAACAGCTTAATCGGTCTAAGAAGGATCACTGACCGATTAGTTTTGCAACTAGTCGGTCGGTGAACCTTCTTGGACCGATTAGATGGTTGACAGAGAAGATGGTGAAATCATGGGTAAGCACTAGTCGGTCTAAGAAGGATCACTGACCGATTAGTTTTGAAAATAGTCGGTCTAAGAAGGATCATCAACCGACTAAATTGACAACTAGTCGGTCTGTGAACCTTCTTGGACCGACTAGATTGACTTTTAATCGATTAACCATCCTTCTTGAACCAACTAACTGGTCAACAGTACAAAGGCTGAATTAACAAGTATGGCTAGTCGGTCTAAGAAGGATCTCCAACCGACTAGATCGTCATCTAGTCGGTCGGTGAACCTTCTTGGACCGACTAAATGATCAACAGTGAATGGGCTGAGATTAGCAAGGATTTCCAACCGATTAGATCGTCATCTAGTCGGTTGGTTCTTCTACTTGAACCAACTAAGATGCATATGAATCCATGAAAAGAAGCGAAAAACTACGTGAAACTTTCTAATGGCTTCTAAGGCAATCCTAGAGATAAGATATGAGAGTTATGAAGATTTCTAGGCAAGTACTACTCAAGGCTTAACATTCTATGAGATGAAGTTAGAAGACAATATAAATAACACGACAAATCGTCTTCAAAGCTTCAACATGGAGAATCCGAATCCCCTTGACTTCATGAATAACTCCTTGAGCTTCAACGAAGCTCCAGGCACAACGATCACGCGTTCTGAGGAAGTCTTGGGACGTCGCTTGAGATGAACAAAGTACTTTGGCGACGATCTCCATAATTCTTCATGGTCTTGAGTCTTTTAGTTGAATGACTTGAATATCTCCAACGTCATAGTCTTCGAAGCTTTTGACTCATCCATTCCTTTCTTCTCTTTGGATTGAATCTCCATTCATTTGTTGATGCTATTGGCTTGAGGCTTGAGGTAGCTTTTGAGTTCTTCAAGCCAATGCTTCACCTTTGTTGATCTACCAAGTCCTCCACTTGAATCAACACGTGTAGTCACTTTTGATCTTCTTGAATCTAATTGGTGACTTTTTAGCTAACTGCAAACACATGAGTTAATCACAATGATTTGTGTTTGATCATCATCAAAATCAAGGTGGAGAGTCCAATACTCAACATTCTCCCCCTTTTTGATGACGACAAACCAAACAAAATAAATAATTGTGCATTAAATATACTTACTCCCCCTGCAATGATGCCAATCAAGTTAATATCAATAATCAATAGCATCATTCAGCAGTTAATAGTGTGTGTATCACATGAGGTTGTGTATATATCGCATGAATGACCAGAAATAATATGCGTACACAATACAAATCATATAGGTGATACACATCATAAACATGAGCATGATTACCAATATATATATAATATATATATATATATATATATATATATATATATATATATATATATATATATATATATATAATGTAATCAATATAAACCAAGGTAATCACCAATGCTCCCCCTGAATCATATACATGAACGATCATACATAAAGTCTATATGATTCAAGTTATTGTTTAACACTCAACATTTAATAAGCACATCCTTTGTTTATTTCTCTCCCCCTTTGGCATTATCCAAAAGACATGGGGGGTATAGAAACAACAAAAGCAAAAATAGAGTGGAAAACTAAAAGGTATATCTAATGTAAATTAGATAAGCTACCAATTTAAAACACGATATCAAAATAAAGATATCAATTGCAAGAGCAAATATCCAACAACAACTCAACTACCCTCAATTATCACAAGAAGATATGCAATAAGTATATGTCAATAGATACTAATTGTAAAGAGTAGTGTGAGCAGTGTTAGAAAAGTGACAATAGCATAATTAGCAGTAGCTACTAGCTATAAATATGATAAAGAATACGGATAACAATGCAAAAATCATGACATCACTTGTGAAAGAAAAACAAGTGATCAAATAGTGTCAAGTACACAAACAAACTCAATTATCACAAAATTTATAACATTAAGCATAATGTGATAGACTGTCCTTGAGCAAGGGCATGACATATGCCATGAACATGATTAAATACATAATGGTGGAATCAAAATCATCACAATGACATAGATCAATAAACTAATAATATCAATAAACTGAGATCTAAGTCAAACATAAAAAATGCAACAAACATGACTATGGAAATTTTTAACCATGTGTACAAAGTTATGTTATGAAATAATAACACAAATTAAGTATAATGTGATATCAATTGTAGGCATACCAAATCATCTCCAAATGTATCTCCAGCTAAACTCCACAAAGCATCTCCAAAAGTAAGCATACCAAATCTAAGTGAAGTGTGCGATGTGGGGTGACAAGGTGATAAATAAAAATGATTATAAAATATCTATATCACGCAAAAGTGTTATGCCAAAATAGAGATAGTAACTTCGTAAAACATATGGCATACACAATTCTAGCACACTAGGATACTAATTGAAACACTGTTCAAAAGAACCATAATACTAGCATGCATTCCAGAATAGATACTCACATAATGAGTCAATGATAAGCATGGAATGCCATGAGCATAAGGAGGATAAGCACTATATCACAAGCTCAAAACTAGCATCAAGCAAGAGCATGTAAAGATGATATCCAATATAAATAGTCTAACACAAAGTGCAAAGCAGGCAAATAATGTCAAGATCATGACATCACTTGAGAAGGAAACCAAGTGAACAAATAGAGACATGATCTCATCCTAGCTCAATTATCACAAAGGATTCAACATGAGGCATAATGTGACAAAACATCTTTTGAGCAAAGGCATGAAGATAGTCTACGTTCAAAGTCACAAGGTAGGACTTAAACGAATAAAGTTATCATGAACATCGCATGCATGCATACCAATTGTGCGAATAGAATAAAAAGCTTGTGTAAGCACAATATAATCAGAGGTAGCATCAAAGAAAGTCATAGTGCATCAAGATATATTCATGGAAGAATATCTATGATAGAATATACATATCATCAAACACAATATAAAGCTTATATGATCGTGTATAGCACAAGTTATCTCTAACATCTCATAAAAAATAGCATAAAATATGATCATGAGATGCGAGATGACATAATGAGAAATATAGCTTGAAGATCACTAACTAATATGAATGAGTGTTATGTCACTTGTGAAAATATCATACATGAAAGATTTAGCTATAGACATGAAAGATCTCTTGAATAAAATTATAGCTAAACATCAGTCATGAAGTAATTAAAATGACAAGTAACATACATTGATCACCCCAAATCATATCAATACGTCTCATAAAGATAATCATACAAACTATAAGAAAAGTATGAGATGTGTGGTGATACAATGAACAAATATGCATAAAGATCCTAAATCATTAATCTTATTCATGGCATGAAAAAGATATGAACATCAATAAGCAACTAACCAATTCATTATATGAATGTTATAGCTACCATGGTACATGAGTCGTAATAAGACATATATGACATACATGAACAAGGTAGTCACATAAACAAACAATCTTCATGAGGGTGTGACAAGAATGAGCTAATGAAGAAGTATGCTATATTACACAAATCGAATATATTAAAATACCAATTGTAAACATGGTAGTCAAAACCAATATATTAAAATACCAATTGTACAAAACACATACTTACAACCATTTAGCTCTCCCTATATGTGTGCATCTCCAATGCACCATCCTTTCCTTTGAATTGATTCATCATTTGTAAACCAAGGAGTGTGTAGAGTTGGCATCTTGCACAACAATCTGACAATTCAACAATTGGTGGTATCCAAAAACTTTTTGGATCCAAACGGTTAAGGAACAAAATCAAGTAGTCCAATAACCAATCATTTACCAATTGTAAATAGCACTCATCAATAGAAATGCATGACATGCATTAATAGGAGTTATTATAATCACGAAAATCATACATATAAGGAATTAATAATTCTCAACCATTTGAAATTAGATACACCTATACTAATAATTCCTATGCATATGATTTAGTCAAGCAACATCATTATGAATACACAATTCTAATACAATAGTGTGTGCAGAAAGATTCCTCGTTCAATATGCATATGTGCACAAAATAAACATTCACGGCACAACACATATTGAAGGAAGGCATGAAAAGTAATACCACAAAGAGTGTGCATGAAAATCATAAAGTATTAATTGAAAATCATAAAGTATTAATTTTCAAAACCAAATTTCTCTTTCCTTTGGCATATCAACAAGATAGGAAGGTGCAAATTGATAATAAATCACCAAGGGTTAGAGAAATCAACTAATCTATATGTACAAACATAATACGAATGAAATGCAATGACATATAGAAGAACATAACATGATAGCAATCAAACATGTCATACTCCCACAAAATCATACAAACTATGCATACTTGGGAGTAGTGGACGAACTCACACATATATATATATATATATATAGGTACAAAAAGTAATCATACAAGCATGGTACCCAAGCAATGAAGTGCAATATGAGTGAGTTAGCAAGGTGGAAATCAAATAAAGACTGAGTTTGATTTTTATATAAAGTCGCATGAGAATATTTCATTCCTAATATACGATTCTATATGTGTGTTCATACCATGCCTAGAAACAATCTTAGGAATCCAAAAGATAGTGATTTGGGATTCTTAAGTAGAGGTTGTGTAGTGGCATGAGTAGGAAGTTGGGATGCATGCTTGTGAAGTGGAACATAAATATAAGCGTGTCCCGTGTGTGAAACATGCAAATGAGCATTAATTCTGATATGAAAATTTTTAAGCCACATGTATAAGTAATCCTTGAATAAACATATGAGTAAGGATTATGAATACACAATGCACATCAGTCAAGAATTTGACACACGTGAAATACATAGACATGAATGATATACAAGACACACAATATGCAAACATAGGATATGCATGAGATAGTCTCAAACACAAAGTGACATCTACATGCATCCAACACACATGGATACCAAATGTAAGAATATACTTACAACATTAAGCTCCCCCTACTTTGGTGCATCACTTAAGCACCATCAACTCCATTTGAATGAAAATCTTTGCAAATCAAGGAGTTGGTAGAGTTGGTATCCCAAAGTGGATTGAATCTAGAAAACATAATTTTGGTATCCAAAAACCTTTTTGGATCCTATGGGTTAGGCAAAAAATTTAACAAACTAAATTCAAATTATTGTAACCCATGTCCTAATGTAATCATACACAATATTAATGAAACATGTAATCATGTTACTAGATAAACATATATAACCATACACATGCATGTACCAAATGTACCAAAAGTAAATATGTATATTAATCCAAAAGCATGACATGCATCACATGCAACAAAACATAAGTATGAACCAAAGCATGTGTTGCATGAAAAAGTATTAGATATTCTACACATGAAAATCCTAAACACATTGATTTACTAATAATCAAACAATAGAAATCAAATTCAATATGAATTTAAGTTTCTAACAAACATGAGCATCTAAGACCAATATGCAAACAAAAGAATAAACCAATTCTTAACACAAATGCTTTGGTACCCATAAAATGAATATAAGCTTATGGTACCAAGCAATGAAGGGTCAACAGAAACTAACCCTTTGGAAACCAAGTCCAAGAGGACCGTGATTTTCCAACATAATCATCATTCAAAATAATATCATGAATATAAGATTGCACATACATATCCTTAGCATGATTACTAGTGTTCTTAGGACCCCAAATAGTGTATGATTTGGGCATCCTCTTCCTAGTGGTTGCATGCACAAAAGGTTGATCTCTACGTGGTGCATGTGGCCTAGGAACATAAGATCTAGCAAGAGTATGAGGAAATGTGTATAGAACATTTTGTTGTGCTAAAGCATGATGATGGGCATATGGTCCATGGTGTGGTGTTGCATACATACGTGGATGAATATGAGGTGTGTATGCATGAGGATGATCATGAGAATAAGCATGCATATGTGGATGTGATGTGTGATCATAAGCATGTGAAGGTGCATGAGCATGAGTACGTGCATGAGAGTGTCTCACATGAGTGTTTGCACGTGCTCGTGGGTGTGGAGCATAAAAACCATCATTCGTGTGAACATGTGGAATAGGATGTGTGTTCCTACGTGGCATAGTATTGGTGTACATAAATGCATGACCCTTCTTTGGAGGTCCACCCAAAGTGGGTTTCTTTGCAAAGGAGGGAGGAATATGAGTGGTGGTTTCCTTAGTAGTAGAACTACACAAGTTGTTATAGACACCACTCGTGGATGCACCGGAGGATGGCCTCACAAAATCTATAGTTACTTCACTATAGGAGGTGCGTGCATTGGATGCACTTGCCTTAGAATAACCAAGGCCAACACGATGGTTTGCCGGTAGTTGATTCTTTAGCAAATCATCTAAATTGTCCTTTCCCATATTGAATCTCTCAACAATGGAGGACATGAGCTCATATTTCTTCGAAATTGAAGAAATAGTGGCATTCAAGGTGGATGCATGTGTGGTGAGCTCGTGCACTTGGGATTTGAGATCCTCATTCTCAATGCCCAAGCAAGTGTTTTGAGATTGAAGATTTTCAATCTCAAGATCGTTACTATCCACAATGGAAACACGATCAAGTTGAGATTTGAGGGACTCCACCTCATTTCTCAACATGTCATTTTGAGTAAGCAAACTTGCTTTCTCAATAGCGAGTGTCTCAACAATGGTGTCATTGTTAGAGGTGCTACATGTAGATGTGTTAGTGAGACTAGCAATCTCATTCTTAGCATCACAATATTTATGCATAATCTTTTGATATTTATCAGATAATTGTTTAAGAGTAGTTCTAAGCTCATCCATGGTTACCTCTTCATCGTCGCTATCGCTCCCACTTGAATCACTTGATGTGTCACTAGAGTCACCCATAGTGGCATCCTCTCGTCCCATCAAACCCATGAGTGAATTCCTTTCATCATTGGAGGAAGAACACTCCGAGGTGGACTCTTCTTGCTCCGCTAGCATGTGCCATATTTGATATGCCGTTGTTGCCTTGGACACACGCATAAGAATATCATAAGTTAAAAAATCAAGCAAGATATTCATTACCTCTTCATGTTTCTTCACCAATTATTTTTGCTCATTTGTCCACTTATGTACGGAAGTGGTAGATGCGCGAAAGGGCTTCTCCACAAGCTTCCAATAATTCTCATCGATGGATTGAATATAGGCCTTCATCTTCACACACCAAATTTGATAGTTGGGCCCAAGGAGATATGGTGGAAAAGGGCTTTGTGTGTTGTTGTTGTTGGTTGCCATAGCTATTACCTCGCTCTGATACCAATTGTAGTGACCCTGTGCTATGAGGAATAAACACTAGGGGGGTGAATAGTGTTTTATAGAATTATAAGGAATTTACGCTAAATAAAACCCTAATTAACCAACAAATGCGGAATGAAAGAAATGAACAACAACCCAAGCAAGAATGCAATGCAAACAAGCAATGTACCCTGGTTCGGTGCCACCCAAGTCTCCCCGACTTGTTCCCAGTGCCCTAATCCAGCAACACCCGGATCCCCTCCGGATACTCTAGTAAAACCACTAAAGCTTTCCTTTAGCCCACTTGCGGAAACCCCACAAGTGCAATCGACCTACAATCGATGTCCGTGTATCCCACAACCCAGGAACACACAAATACCTTAATCCCACAACTAGGGACTAAGCACACTCTCACAAACCGAGAGCAAACTCTAAAATCTTGACTCCCACAACTTGGGATCAAGCCAACCCTCTCAATAACCGAGAGTATACAACAATTTATATGAAGTATAGAGAATGAAATTTAAAGTTCTTACCACAAAATCCTATGCCTTGAGAAATACTTACCAATATAGGGCAAGAGTGGATTTTGAGGAAGAAGATATCACCAAACCTTAGCTCCACCAAGATGGACAACAATATATGGCTAGGGTGAAGTTGGTGACTTTGATTCAAGCTCTTAGCTTGAGTAGCTCACAAAGAATGAGAATCTCCCTTGAGGAATTAGGGCTCAAAGAGTAAGGGAGAGATTCTTGTTAGATGAGAGAGCTTAGAAATGGAGTTGAATGGCTCTTCTCTTGGATGTGAAAATTAAGGTGGAGAGTCCAATACTCAACACCGTCGCCCTACCACTACTTTTGCGGTCATTTGGCATCATCTTCCGTGATGATGCACACTGCGACATCTTCGTCAAGCTGTCGTATCGGTGACTCGTTCCCACACTATTTATAGATGTTCCCACCCTCCGATCCCTTGGACTCCTGCATGGAGTCCATTGGCTATACTGCACTATCGGCTTCGAGAGACTCTTAGCTGTCCATGCACTCACCTACACTCGCCTCACTCTGGAGGCACTGTGTTCCATTGCCCGCACCCCGGCGGGCGATGGCATTACATTCCGGCTGATGGATCACGACTTCATAATCACATACGACATGATCTGCTCCCACATCTATTTCCCTGCCATCCCCGACCCCCGAGCTGCCTTCTCCCCAGACTACGACCTTGCCTTGTTCGATGCCTCTGCTTTCTGTCATCAGATTTCTGGTCTGGATCATTACCGCCCCAGCCAGGCAAAGGCATCATGCATCGTGCATCCTTGCCTTCGCTACGCGCTGTGCCACCTCACCACCACCATTTTCTACAGGCCAGAGGTCATGACCATGTCCCTACCCAAGCTTTCCCATCTTATGGGCATGACACGACCTCTGCGCTTCCATCCTGACGACTCCCTACGCCCATTTGTCCTTTCCGATGTAGCCCACTGGCTGTGTTATCGCCTTTTGCAGACCGCCCATTCTCACTACTCCACTGATATCTGCTGTGGCGGATTCTTCACCATCTTTGCAAGGATACTGGGCATCAATCTCCCTGATGACCTATTGACCCCCTGGCCCCACTCGCTTGACCTTAGGTGTGCTTGAGCATATGCATATCATTAGGCCTTATGGAGCCCGTCACTGGACCTACCTGGTTGGCACCCACCACATACCACACTTCGTCCATTCCGCCCCTCACCTCACCACCATAGCACCTGTCCAGCAGAGCTGGATGATATATAGGGTCCACCCACTTCCAGCACTCCACGTCCTCGAGGCACCAGGAGCTGCCATCGCGGTAGTCGTCGATGACTGGGTTCCCCGCTCCTCCGAGTACGAGGAGCACGACCTGGCTGCCATTATGGCTGCCCTTCCAGCTTTGCCTGTACACCCACCGCCACCAGGAGGCCCTTCTTCTTCCACCCTTGTCTCTACCACCTCCACCACCGTCAGGACATCGGGGACTGTCACCACCTTTTGCCCCATTGCCCCTGCCTCTGTCTCCTCTGTAACCGTGCCTGAGGGCACTGATATTCTGTCTGCTCCCGAGCCTACTGCTCTAGAATTTCCAGAGCACGAGCCAGCCATCACCCTTCCACCACTTAGGGACCTTCTAGCATGCCTGCCTATCTCCATATAGTCCCTTTCACCTACCTCTGGCTCCATTTCCTCATACGTCGCGGCCCTACTCACTGAAAGCGTCTCGATTTCTATCCTCACTTCTGTGTCGACGACTGCTCTACCTCCGGCCACTTCCACTACTGAGATCCCATCGAGTTTGTCACGACCCGCTTCCCAAACGACAGAGGCGAAGCGTGACTAAGGCCCGCTTAGGCCGGGGCGAGAAGCCCGGACCCAATAAGCGTCTGTGTGGTACTCCAAGACGAAGAAACAGGTCCCTGCACGTTAGTACAAAACAATAAAAGTACTGAAATGGAAAACATTCATTTTATTCCAAAATTTATCAATCCAGAGTACAGAGAGTCTACAAAAGCCTGAGTCGGCAACAACGACAGAAAAGTAAATTACGGGTGCAAGCACCCAACAAAACTACGGTGGAACCTCGGAATCAGCAACACGAAGATCTCTAACTCTGGTCCTCCTCGGGCACGTACTCAGGATCGACGTCCTCCGGCTCTACGTCCTCGGGTAGCTCTGCCTCGTCGACGTACTCTGGCTCCACACCTGACGTACATCACCAAAAGAAGGGAACTGTACGTCAGGTAAAGTCTACAAAAGATGTCAGACTCTACTGGAAGTGTACCGAACTATTAAACATCAGTTTACTGGTTGATTAGCATGCTGGGGTTATAACAGTGTAACAAAAAGAAGTAACGCAGCAGGAAAGTAAAGCGTAACAAGTAGTAGTCGTAGCGTGTGCTACAGACTACGGGACTAACCTAAAGGGGTCGTGACAAGACGTGACAAGACCAGCAAGACAGGACAGGACACGACAAGACAAGACACGTGTGACTCGAAGGGTTCACGCCTTACGGTTCGAGGGGGATCAGACCCTCTTGCCGTGCGCACGCTCAACCCTACCCCAACCCAAGTGCTCAAGACAAGTCCGTACAAGGGATCACTCGGAGAGTGCCCTATTGCCCGCAGGCTGTGTATCAGTACAAGGGATCACTCGGAGAGTGCCCTATTGCCCGCAGGCTGTGTATCCGTACAAGGGATCACTCGGAGAGTGCCCTATTGCCCGCAGGCTGTGTATCCGTACAAGGGATCACTCGGAGAGTGCCCTATTGCCCGCAGGCTGTGCAAAACAAGACACGACGTGACACGACAGGGATAGTTCTTCTAGGGTGTCCACACGCACGCACACACAAGTTAACCCTATGGTGTCGAAAGTTGTTGTTGTTACGCCTAGACTTCGTCGTCAAGTCTAGGTCGTCAGGGCGTCCCGGACGCTATCATTTCACGTCCGGTTCTATTTGTTCACAGTCTAATAGTTCTAGCAGTTTAAGACCAAGGCACGGCCAAAAGCGCAAGTGAAGTACACTTGCCTGCGGTGGCGAGTGTGTCGTCCGTCCGGGGCGTCTCGTCCAGGCGTCGCGTCCGCGGTAGTCCGTCTGAAACAGTGTCACGGCGACGGTGTCAGGTCGCGATTTTCATCAAGTCCTATTAGGGTTTGTTTCTAGGTTATCGGGGCTATCCTATTCGTCAACGTCACAGGTTGGTGTTTCGTTCAGCCTAAATCGACCACTACCCTATATGCACAGAAAAATTGTCCGACGGTCGATTTCTACGGTGACATCGTTTTACTGGTGCGGAAAAGTAAATTTAGTTATAGTTGTCCGATTTTAGTTAGTGTTCAGTTTGCTACGGTGTGGGTTTGCTACGAGTTCGTGGACCAACCTCTCCGGTGACTGAAGTAGTGCGGGCGTAGAGTCTGGACTGCAGGAGATCTGCGACGTCTACGGCGTCTCGACTACGGGTAGCGTAGTGAGACTCGTCCAGGCAGCGGACGAAGTGTGGCAGCGGGCGCGATCAGTCCGACGGCAAAAACAGCGAACAACGACGCGTAACAGTGATGGAAAAACCGTTGGAACGTGGCTGAGAGTTGACGTCGGCTTGTGGCTGCCGAAGGGGCTTCCGGCCTAGGGGGTGCTTGGCCGGATCTGTGAGGCCACCGGCGGCAGTCGGGGAGCTCTACGCATGGCGTGTGTGGAGGCTACAGGCGGCACAGCGGCGGTAGGATCAGCAGCAGCGGCGCGACGAAGAGCGCGGTGCGGCGCTCGGGAAACAGGCGGCGCTCGGTCTGAGGATCGCACGGCGGAAGCGACGCGCTGTGGCTGGAGGATGAGGGGAGATGCGGGGAGCGCGGCGGAGGAGAGGGGCCGTGGAGGCGGCGCAGCGGATCGCGGCACGGCGGGGTCAGGCGGATGGGCTAGAAGAGCGGGGGCGTGCAGGGTCTGCGCGGCGGTGCTGGGAGAGCGAGGGCAGCGCTCTGAGCAGGGAGACCGCGATGGAGAGAGAAAGGAGTGGGGAGAGGGAGAGAGAGAGAGAGAGAGAGAGAGAGAGAGAGAGAGAGAGAGAGAGAGAGAGAGAGAGAGAGAGAGACGCCGGATTGGGGAGGAAAAAGGCCGGCGGCTGAGAAGCCCTAGGGCTACGGGAAAATTACTTAGGGTTAGGGTTTTAGGGTTAAGATTAGGGTTATTATAATAATGAAATTTTGATATGTAACACTAGGGTTTTAGCAAAAGGGGGGAGATATATTGTTAGAGGGTGTAGAAAGAGAGGAAAAAACAAGAGGAGAATAGAAGAAGCAGTTTAGGGAAGATATTAATGAAAATATTTAGGGATATAGCCAGATTTGGCTATCAAATTCGAATTTGAACTGGTTGGGCTAATCAACGGTCGAGATTTCTCCGAGCGATATCTCTCAATCCGGGCGTCAGAAAAATAATCCAAAAATACCGGGGCGATCGTGGAGACGAGACGCACAGATCTACAGAGCCTGATCGTGCGATACGGCTACCAAAAATAAATTTAAAATTTGGAAACGGCGTTTTGAGTCAAATGACTAAAACGCCCCTATCATTCAAAGTCGTTTTGCGAGAAAACGAGCCGTGAAACGACGTTCCCAAAAATTACAATAAAATTCTACACTCCCAAATGATCACATCGACATAACACATCGCATATGCCGGAAACCTGAAATAGCCAAAAAAATACGTGTACGATAAAGCACGTGCACGCAGAAAATCCATAAGGTCGGAAAGCGACCGTTACATTCTACCCCACTAAAATAAAGATTCCGTCCTCGGAATCAACAACTCTAATCAGTAAACAGGAAAGGATAATGCTCTCTCATCTCCTTCTCACTCTCCCAAGTGGACTCTCCAGGTGATCAGTGACGCCACATCACTCTCACCAGGTTGACTACCTTATTCCTCAATTGCTTCTGTCGACGGTCCAAAATCTGCATAGGCCCCTGGTCATACGTCAGGTCCGGGCGGATCGTAATCTCAGAGAAATTAACAGTGTACGACAGATCACTGACGTACCGACGTAACTGAGATACGTGGAATACGTCGTGAACACCCTCCAAAGATGGTGGCAGAGCAAGGCGGTAGGCCACTGCTCCCATACGCTCCAGCACATCGAACGGTCCAATATACCTCGGGCTCAGCTTTCCCTTCTTCCTGAAATGAATGACTTCGCGGTTCGGAGAAATCTACATGAAGACGTGATCCCCTGGCTGGAACTCCAACGGTCTCCTCTTGGCATCGGCCTAATGATTGAATCGATCCTGCGCAACTCTGAGCTTCTCCCTGATGTCTCTCACGACATCCACTGCTTCCACTATCATCTCTGGACCCAACAGCTCTCGATCTCCAATGTCATCCCAGCTCAGTGGCGACCGACATTTCCTCCCATATAAGGCAGCAAACGGTGCCATGCCAATGCTCACCTGGTAGTTGTTGTTATACCAAGTGGTCCTCCCAAGATCCCTTAAAATCGAGCGTACAAGCTCGCAGCATATCCTCTAGGATCTGAATAGTCCTCTCGGACTGGCCATCAGTCTGCGGGTGGTACGCCGTGCTGAAACTCAGACTCGTACCCAAATTCTCCTGCAAACTTCTCCAGAACTGAGATGTGAACCTCGAGTCTCTGTCAGATACGATGCTCACGGGGACTCTGTGTAAGCGTACGATCTCCTGCACGCACACGGTCTACGTCACAACTATTTCCAAGAGGAAATATTTTAAAAGAGGAGAAAACGAAATTTTACCTCTAGATATTTCCTCGCCAAGACTTCTGTAGACTGGCCCACTCGGAAGGGGATGAAATGCACAGACTTAGTCAATCGGTCAACGATCACCCAGACTGCGTCGTTCTGTTTCGGGGTCCGAGGCAAACCAGTCACGAAATCCATCGTGATATGTTGCCACTTCCACTCCGAAATAGGAAGCGGTTGTAGCAAACCAGCCGTACGATGGTGCTCGGCCTTTACTTATTGGCATATCAAACACTTGGTAACGCTCCGTGCCACACTCCTCTTCATGCCAATCCACCAGTAATTCAGACGGAGGTCCTTATACATCTTGGTGCCACCAGGATGTATAGAGTAAGGCGAGCTATGAGCCTCGCTCAACAGCTCCTCACGAACATCACCTGCAGGTACGCAGAGTCTGCTGACGTACCGCAGCGAACCATCCTCATGAATTACGAACTCCGTCCGTAGTCCAGCTTCAACCTGCCTCCTGATCCTCTGCAACTTCGGATCTCCTGCCTGTGCTGCCATGATCCGATCCAAGATCGTGGACTGAATCTGCAAATTCATGAATGAATGAACCACACCAGGTAGGACGACCTCTAAATCCATCTCTTTCAGCTCCTGCTGAATCCTCCAGTCGGCAGTATGCATCATCACAGTAGGAAGTCTACTCAAAGAATCGAGCACTACATTCACCTTCCCTGGGTGGTACTGCAAGTCTATCTCATAGTCAGCCATGAGCTCTAACCATCGTCTCTGACGCATGTTGAGCTCCTTCTGCGTAAAGATGTACTTCAAGCTTTTGTGATCGGTGAAAATCTTCACGCTCTCACTCAGCAAGAAGTGCCTCCAGATCTTCAGTGCAAATATCACCGCTGCCAACTCCAAATCGTGCGTCGGGTAATTCTTCTCGTGAGTCCTCAACTGACGAGAGGTGTACGCGACCACGTGGCCATGCTGATGCAAAACGCATCCTAGGCCTTTCCCTGATGCATCACAATATACTTTGAAGCCTCCGCTCCGATCCGGTATAGCCAAAACCGGTGCCGTGGTCAATCTCGCCTTCAAGATACTAAAGGCCTCCTCACAATCATCTGACCAATGAAACTCAACATCCTTCCTCGTCAGCTTCGTCATCGGCTCTACAATCTTCGAGAAATCCTTGATGAACCGCCGATAATAGCCTGCTAAGCCAAGAAAGCTCCTGATATCAGACGCTGACTGCGGAGTCGGCCAATCTTTGACTGCTCTGACCTTCTCCGGATCTACAGATATGCCATCACCGGACACCACGTGTCCCAGGAACGCGACCCTGTCCAGTCAGAACTCGCACTTACTATACTTGGCATATAGCTTATGTCGCCTCAGCGTCTCCAGCACTGTCCTCAGATGACAGCTGTGCTCCTCTTCAGACTTCAAGTAAATAAGAATGTCATCAATAAAGATAACGACAAACTTATCCAAGAAGTCGTAGAAAATTAAGTTCATCAAATTCATGAACACAGATGGAGCATTGGTCACGCCGAAGGGCATAACCACGAACTCATAATGTCTGTACTTCGTCCGAAAGGCTGTCTTCGGAATATCATCCTTCTTCACCTTCAGCTGATGATATCCGCTCCTCAAGTCTAACTTCGAGAAAACTCTCGAACCTCCCAGCTGATCAAAAATATCGTCGATGCGCGGCAGCAGATACTTATTCTTCACTGTGACAGCATTCAACCCTCGATAGTCCACGCACATCCTGCGGGACCCATCCTTCTTCTTTACAAGCAAAACTGGTGCACCCCACGGTGACACACTAGGGTGGATGAAACCCTTCTGTAGCAATTCGTCTAACTGCTTCCGCAGTTCCTCAAGCTCAGCTGGAGCCATTCAATAAGGCGCCTTCGATATCGGCTGCGCTTCCGGCATCAGGTCAATACCAAACTCTAGAGCTCTGTCAGGTGGCAGACCCGAGATATCCTCCGAAAAGACGTCGTCGAAGTCTCTGACGAATGCTGGTCGATCGATCTCCATCTGCATAGCTGCGACAATCGGCATCTCCGACCTGGCTCAAAATCTGATGGGCCCAAGCGACTCATCTCTGCTACGGAACTCGAACTCCGGATGGCCTAGAATCCGGAATACCACCCTCTTACTGTGGCATTCGATCGACACGTGGAAGTCTCCCAGCCAATCGATGCCAAGAACGACATCGAAATGCGATAGATCGTGGACGATGAAATCTGTAAATAATTCGTGTCCACTGACCACCAAGGGAATCGATCGACAACCCATGTTCACAGTCACCACTCCGTTCCCTGTGGTGATATCCCAACACTTAGGTAGTGTATGGGTGGGAATGGAGTGCTTTGTTACAAATCTCCGGGATAAGATGCACATGGATGCACCGGAGTCGAACAAAGCCAAGGCAGGGTGAGAGGATACTAGAATGGTGGCTAAGATGTAAAGGGACTAAGGTCAACAACACTACTCTAGCAAACAAGGCAAACAAGCATAGCTAACATTAAGATCTACACTTACGAAATAAAAGACTAGATTCGAAATATACCTGCAATAACTCCATCCAGCTCTTCAGTCTCAACAGCGGTCATGGTGTAAGCCGGCCTCTAGGGTTGCACTGCCCGCTGAAACATCTGCCTCTGTGGCGCCAAGGGTGGTCCACGTACAACAGCTCCTCTCTGAACCGGGGCAGGCGCTCTACTCTGTAGCGAGGCTGGTGCTCCGACCATGGCATGATGCGCTCTCGGACAATCCTTAGCTTCATGCGATGCATCTCCACAAACCAAGCACAATCCCATCTTCCTCCTACAATTGGTCTGAATATGTCCTGGCTTGCCGCAGAAGTGGCATGGTCCCTTATTCTGAATCTGCATAGGTGCTCCTGGCCTCTTGAAGGGCACTGTCTGAACTGGCCTCATCGCCGGCCTAGCAGGTGACCGGTACTGCTCCATGGGACGCTTCCCTCTATCAGCTGGAGGGTCAGGTAGACGCGATATGGTATCATGGTTCCTCGCGGCATTCAGCACCGCTCCCATGGTCGTGAAATCTACCGAAGACATAGAAGCCTGAATCTTCAGACGCAGTCCCTGACGAAAACGATCAGCTCGTTTCTCCTCCTTCCTCACCATATGTGGGGCAAACCGACTCAACATCTCGAACTCTGCCTCGTACTCGTCGATGGTTGTATCCCCCTGCTTCAGATCCACAAACCTGCTCAACAGCTCCCTCCTAGCAGCCTTGGTGAAATACTTCTCCTTGAACATCGAGCGGAAGGTCCTCCACTCCACTGGCTTCTGCAGGTGCCTCTTCTCAATGCGCCACCAGTTCCTAGCATTCTATGTCAGCTGCATCTTCGCTATCTCAACCTGGGTATCATCGGGAATATTCGCAGCAATTAGCTTCTCCTCAGTACTCAGAATCCACTCATCAGCAGCCAACGGTCCTTCCTTCCCAGAAAATGTCTTCGGCTGAAGCTCATTGAACTGCTTCACTCCGGGAGCAGCTCTAGGGGCAGGCGGAGGCGGTGGTGGTGCAACTGGAGGAGAATGGGTAGCACAGTGGGACTGATGAACCAACTGGTGCTGCACGTCCAGCATCTCTTTCATCATGCCCAGAAACTGGCGAAACTCTCCGACCTGGTCTTCCGGAACTCCATCGCCTGAGTTCCTGGATCGGGTCACGCGTCGTCCTGCCATCCTATTATCAAGAAATACAGAGATTAGACTCGTACAATTTCTGGATAACAATAAAATGAATGTCAATACTCTTATTGTTCTGTACTTGCAGAAAGAGTGGGACCTGCATGGGCCACCATTAAAACCTGGCACACCCCGCTTCCCAAACGACGGAGGCGAAGCGTGACTAAGGCTCGCTTAGGCCGGGGCGAGAAGCCCGGACCCAATAAGCGTCTGTGTGGTACTCCAAGACAAAGGAACAGGTCCCTGCACGTTAGTACAGAACAATAAAAGTACTGAAAAGGAAAACATTCATTTTATTCCAAAATTTATCAATCAAGAGTACTGAGAGTCTACAAAAGCCTGAGTCGGCAACAATGATAGAAAAGTAAACTACTGGTGCAAGAACCCAACAAAACTACGGTGGAACCTCGGAATCAGCAACACGAAGATATCTAACTCTGGTCCTCCTCGGGCACGTACTCAGGATCGACGTCCTCTGGCTCTACGTCCTCGGGTAGCTTTGCCTCGTCGATGTACTCTGGCTCCACACCTGACGTACATCACCAAAAGAAGGGAACTGTACGTCAGGTAAAGTCTACAAAACAAGTCAGACTCTACTGCAGGTGTACCGAACTATTAAACATCAGTTTACTGGTTGATTAACATGCTGGGTTATAACAGTGTAACAAAAAAGAAGTAACGCAGCAGGAAAGTAAAGCGTGGCAAGTAATAGTCGTAGCGTGTGCTACAGACTACGGGACTAACCTAAAGGGGTCGTGACAAGATGTGACAAGACTAGCAAGACAGGACATGACACGACAAGACAAGACACGTGTGACTCGAAGGGTTCACGCCTTACGGTTCGAGGGGATCAGACCCTCTTGTTGTGCGCACGCTCAACCCTACCCCAACCCAAGTGTTCAAGATAAGTCCGTACAAGGGATCACTCGGAGAGTGCCCTATTACCCGTAGGCTGTGTATCAGTACAAGGGATCACTCGGAGAGTGCCCTATTGCCCGCAGGCTGTGCATCCGTACAAGGGATCACTCTGAGAGTGCCCTATTGCCCGCAGGCTGTGTATCCGTACAAGGATCACTCGGAGAGTGCCCTATTGCCCGCAGGCTGTGCAAAACAAGACACGACGTGACACGACAGGGATAGTTCTTTTAGGGTGTCCACACGCACGCACACAGAAGATAACCCTATGGTGTCGAAAGTTGTTGTTACGCCTAGACTTCGTCGTCAAGTCTAGGTCGTCAGGGCGTCCCGGACGCTATTATTTCACGTCCGGTTCTATTTGTTCACAGTCTAATAGTTCTAGTAGTTTAAGACCAAGGCATGGCCAAAAGCGCAAGTGAAGTACACTTGCCTGCGGTGGCGAGTGTGTCGTCCGTCCGGGGCGTCTCGTCCAGGCGTCGCGTCCGCGGTAGTCCGTCTGAAACAGTGTCACGGCGACGGTGTCAGGTCGTGATTTTCATCAAGTCCTATTAGGGTTTGTTCCTAGGTTATCGGGGCTATCCTATTCGTCAACGTCACAGGTTGGTGGTTCGTTCAGCCTAAATCGACCACTACCCTATATGCACAGAAAAATTGTCCGACGGTCGATTTCTACGGTGACGATGTTTTACTGGTGCGGAAAAGTAAATTTAGTTCGTGTTGTCCGATTTTAGTTAGGGTTCAGTTTTGCTATGGTGTGGGTTTGCTACGAGTTTGTGGACCAACCTCTCCGGTGACTGAAGTAGTGCGGGCGTAGAGTCTGGACTGCAGGAGATCTGCGACGTCTACGGCGTCTCGACTACGGGTAGCGTAGTGAGACTCGTCCGGGCAGCGGACGAAGTGTGGCAGTGGGCACGATCAGTCTGATGGAACAAACAGCGAATA
Organism: Scilla litardierei; assembly: GCA_030789695.1. NCBI lineage: Eukaryota > Viridiplantae > Streptophyta > Magnoliopsida > Asparagales > Asparagaceae > Scilla > Scilla litardierei. Next base: position 188,680,863 of record CM061142.1, on the reverse strand, counting down.
ACGGTGCATAACGATGATGGAAAAACCGTTGGAACGCGGCTGAGAGTTGACGTCGGCTTGTGGCTGCCGAAGGGGCTTCCGGCCTAGGGGGTGCTTGGCCGGATCTGTGAGGCCACCGGCGGTAGTCGGGGACACGCGGCGTGTGTGGCAGCTACAGGTGGTACAACATCGGTGGGATCAGCAGCAGCAGCACGGTGAAGAGTGCGGCGCGGCGCTCGGGAAACAGGCGACGCTCGGGCTGAGGATCGCGTGGCGGAAGCGGCGCGCTGTGGCTGGAGGATAAGGGGAGGTGCAGGGAGCGCGGAGGAGAAGAGGGGCCGTGTAGGTGGCACAGCGGATCGCGGTGCAGCGGGGTCAGGCAGATGGGCTGGAAGAGCGGGGGCACGCGGGGTCTATGCGGCGGCGCTGGGAGAGCGAGGGCGGCGCTCTGATCGGGGAGACCATGAGGGAGAGAGAAAGGAGTGGGAGAGAGAGAGACGCGGGATTGGGGAGGAAAAAGGCCGGCGGATGAGAAGCCCTAGGGCTGCGGGAAAATTACTTAGGGTTAGGGTTTTATGGTTAAGATTAGGGTTATTATAATAATGAAATTTTGATATGTAACCCTAGGGTTTTAGTAAAAGGGGGGAGATATATTGTTAGAGGGTGTAGAAAGAGGCGAAAAAACTAAAGGAGAATAGAAGAAGAAGTTTAGGGAAGATATTAATGAAAATATTTAGGGATATAGCCAGATTTAGCTATCAAATTCGAATTTGAACTGGTTGGGCTAATCAATGGTCGAGATTTCTCCAAGTGATATCTCTCAATCCGGGCGTCAGATAAATAATCCGAAAATACCAAGGCGATCGTGGAGACGAGACGCACAGATCTACGGAGCCTGATCGTGTGCTACACCTACCGAAAATAAATGTAAAATTTGGAAACGGCGTTTTGAGTCAAATGACTAAAACGCCCCTATCATTCAAAGTCGTTTTGCGAGAAAACGAGCCGTGAAACGACGTTCCCAAAAATTACAATAAAAATCTACACTCCCAAACGATCATAACGGCATAACACATCGCATATGCCGGAAACCTGAAATAGCCAAAAAAAAATACGTGTACGATAAAGCATGTGCACGCAGAAAATCCATAAGGTCGGAAAGCGACCGTTACAGAGTTCACCCTCTCCAACCTTCCCGCCCAGGCACCGTGGATTATCTCCACGGGGCCGCTTTACGAGAGTGGTGTCTTACAGTTCTCGTCCTCCACTCGACTCCTGTACCACAGACGCTCGTCTGACAGCGTTGGAGGACTCGACTTCTTTGCTTCTGTGGGATTTCTACGCCTTCATCTGCTCTATGGCCACCCATCATGAGAGAGTCGAGGCTGACCTCGCCTCTATCATAGACCTACTGAGGACACGAGGCCCACCTCCTGTGATTCTAGCACATGCCCCTCCACCCAGGCCAGCCCCCGTCTCGACCGTTGCACCACTCAGTACTCCACACTCTCAGGCTTCTGTAGAGCCCGCCACTTCTACACATGAGTTGGTCGCCACCGTTGATTCCACTTCGGTCGTCGACATACCCACTTCTGCACCAGTCGAGACCGTTATTGTCCCATTTTCAGCTGCGCCTGTCACCACCACTTCTGACCCTCTGGTCGACCCAGTCATCGAGCCACAACCAGCTGCTGCTGTCCCTGGTCCACAACAGGGGGACCCATCACCACCTCCAGAGGGTGGTGCCCCTGCTTGATGTTGTCCCTCCACTTTTTGTTGTCCTTCCATCACATATTATTGTGCACATCTGTCTTTTCGGGGTCCTAGTCTTTCACAGCTTGGGGGAGGACCCACCATGCATCATTTCATGCATATGCATCATCTTTTTATCATTGCATCATATCACGTTTTATTTCTTCTGAACAGTTTTATTTTCTATCCCTTTTCTATCCCCTCACCCACCCACCCTTTCTAGCATCATCTCCCGCATACTAGGGTTTTCTCAGCAGTGGGGACACTGCTGGTTTAGCTTGGGGGATGAGCGCTATCACTTTATTTTCCATTTCCTTTTATATTTTCTTTCATTTTTCACCTTTTTACTTTATTTTTCTACCCATTTTCCACCTTTTTATCTTTTTTCTCATTCAGCATCACGTTTTTCACTTTTTGCCAAGCATGCATGCCTGTTCTCATTCTCTTGTTTCCTTCGCCCTTTTTATTTTTGCTAAAGTTGTTCTCAAGTATTAACAAGTATATTCAAACTACATACATTCTTACTAATTCTAATGCACACAGACATCCCTATTTTGATATAACCAACCACACATATATGACTAAATAGTACACTATAATATCCTACCTACAACTTCATACATATTTATCAAGTAGATACTGAGTACGCATAACAATAACACAAAAGGCAATCATAACTTATTAATATACTAAGCGTAAGCACACTCCTAAAAACATGCACCACAACGACAACTCAAATTAAACTAATGGTCCCACTATACTATACTAAGGTTGATCTAGGCAACAACAAGCACTAATGAGATAGCTAAACAATAGTGGAGAATCCAAATCGAATAGCGAAACGAAACAAGATCAGGATGAACCGGTTCGGATGGACATGGACAAGGGAATAGCTTAGTTATATGAAACAGAAATATAGTGGTGATTAATTAAGTAGGGAAAAGAGATATATTAAAACTCTTAAAAAATGTAAGTGAAAAAGCACGTAGATGATATAAGTTTAAAATACGAAGTAAAGTATTTTGACGAAGGAAAAATAATGAGTATGGAAATGAAGTGATTGTTTTGGCAAATGGAGATAGGTTCTTATAAAAACTTGGACGTGCGAATACGATGAGTATAGGACTGTCACACTAATAAGTTTAGAAAAGAATTTTAAAAAATGGGCGATGAGTCATTTGAAATACGTCTTAACAGTGAATGTTAAGAAAGGGAAAATTGTATATCAAATTAGGGAAAATATAAGTAAGGGTTAGAATAAAGTTTTTTATATGAACGAAGTATGAAATTTATATGAGTATGAAAGATATAGGTTAGAAAAATATTATACGATAGTAGTTTAAAGGTTTCGTGAGAAAGTTTCGTAATTCAAAGAATAAATTTAAGTCAACTGAAAAGTAGAAAGTTTAAGTTCATGCTAAATGTTTTCAAAGAATTTAAACTAGAAGGGAAATCAAAAAATAGTATTGAAAATACTTTTTGAATGATCAGGATGGTAATGGGGAAAAGTCAACGTTTGATGATGAACAACGTGAAGGACTCACGTTGTCACGCCCCGCTTCCCATTGTACTTGGGAGCGAGGACGCGAGCGGGTCCGCATGTGCTTAAAACAAGAAGGATATACTTTTTTCCTTCCTCCTTGGTTTAAGCACATTACGCGTCTGTGATAACAACTTGCAAGTTCTTGCATGCAAATCAAACAACACAGATAAGTTATTTATTTACAATCTCAAGTCTCAAAGATAGTTTACAACAATGAATGAAATGAAGGAGGGTCATAAGCCCATACAAATATTGAAAGAGACAACAAGTACAAATATAATGCGAAGGCACATTGCTCCTCAGCGAAGTAACTTAGCGGCAAGGCACTCCTGGTCGACCTGCTTAGTCTCTAAGCATACTCCTCTGCAAACCTGTCTAATACCTGATGTATATTTCACAAGACAAAGAAATATACGTCAGCGAGGGTCGCTCGGCAAGATTTAAAAAAAGATAAAAAGAAACTTGACCCTTGGCAAGGTTTTCAAAAACATTTACATGACAATATGAGTACAAAAATAGAAGTCACATTAGTTAAAGCATGGCAGCGTAAGAAACATATGAACACTGGCAAGTGTAGTGTGCAAAGCAGTGAGCAGGCAAGGTGTAGTGCACAAAGTAACGAACATGACAAGGTGTAATGTGTACAGCAATAAGCATGGCAAGTGTTGTGTGTACAACAATAAGCATGGTAAGTGTGTTTACAGCAATAACATGGCAAGCGTGGTGTGTATAGCAGTAAACATGGCAAGTGTGGTGTGTACAGCAATAAGCGAGACAAGTGTGGTGTGTACGGCAAGTGTAGTGTGTACAGCAATAAGCATGAAAAGTGTAGAGTGCACAGCAGTAGGCATGATATTAGTACACGAACAAGGCAGGAGTACCTAACAAAGTACGCACTCCTCAATAGTAACAACAGAATTAAAAGAACGTGACAATCAATCAAGTGTGCCTAGTGAAAAGCCCAATGTCTGAGGGGGAAAGTAACTAGTATTACACCCAAGCCAATGGAAGCTACCCGTGACTCTTACTCACCGACCCGGCTAGGTGTCGGTCAAGTTCACCACGAGAGTGCAATCTAGCATTCCAGCCTCTACTACTTGAACTACCCCACCCAAGTGCTCTGCTGGAACACGAGCCAGCCTAATTCGTATTACAAGCATGATCTTGTCAACTCACATGACATCACGATTTCACGATTTCGCCTCTTGGGCGCACGAATTCATAATTTCACGATTTCAAGATATTCCGTACCATCAAGTTGTTCCATTCAATCCAATATGTTCGATGCAGTTTATGATCAGCATGTAGGTAGTAGGATACATAAATAAAACAATGCTTGATTTGACAATTTGATGTATCAATATTTTAAAACAAGGAAAAGTACACTTGCCTGACAGGGCCTTGGGTGCCCAAGCGTTCGTAATGAGTGGCACATTATATCTATTGCATTAGGTTCGTAACATCAATTACGGAAATAATATTGAACCCACTCACATAGGCACAGTTAATCCGTTACACTGTTTATAACCTACTGCTACAGGATACTTAACCCATTTAATTGGTAGCTATACATATCAAGTTATGATTTTATATCAATTCTCACTGCCAGTATTTGATACGGGTCAAACTAATAATTATAAACAGTATACTAACATGTGTATACTAACTAACATTATTTACTAACATTTCTAACTAGCAAAATGTAATAGACTACTAGTCACATGCTTAGCTAGCTAGTACTTACCCACTTGCTTATAGGTACTATTTACAAATCTTATAAATTAACTTATACAATTGTTTCTACTACACTGGTCACATTGGAATAATAAAAATCAACTTATAGAAACTCACCTACTCATCGTCTATGACTTTCTATTCCTTTCTCCTTATTTATTTCTTTTGCAGGGAAGTATAGGGGATGGAGAGCTCGGGACCGGGGCTGGAGAAGGTGCAGCTGTGGTTCAGGGCGGTAAATGGCGGTGGATCAGGCAACAGGTGGCGACGGATAGGATCTCTCCGGGCGATGGCGGCATGGAGAGCTCGTCGTGATAACAGGGGAGAAAGAGACGGTGGTGGCCTGGCCTGGGTGAGAGAGAGGAGGGAGCGATCGCCGGTGTCATGACCCGCTTCCCTAAAATGGAGGCGAGACGTGAAAAGGTCCGCACGAGAGTGGAGCTGTGAAGCCCCAAACCCGATAAGCGTCCACAATACATAAACAGGTCCCTGTAACCACAACAGAATAACAATAATAACACAAGGAGAGACTGACATAAAATTCCTCATCTCACAAATTGTACAACATCAAAATAAGTCCAACATCCAGAAAAGCCACCAGGCTAAAAGAAAGAGTCTAAGGCCCAGAACAAGGCCAACAAAAGAAACGACATAACAAAGTGTAGGTGCTACGCACCGATAACAAAACAACTGTCTAATAAAAGTAAAGCACAATGAAGACACTAGGACTGGTCCCCAGTGTCCACGTACTCCCCGTAAAACACAAGCTCAGGCTCGGCGTCAGCAAACACCTCGTCCTCAACAAGGAACTCGGGCTCAGGATCTAACATGTGTCACCCAAAAGAGTAAAGGGGCACATGTCAGCAAGTCTAAAAGACTTGGGCAAGGAAACTGAAAGTGAGGTAACTAGCAACCTAGCAGTTTAGTATGCATGACATGGCAGTTATAACATGAGTGCACAATTAAAACATGGCAAGACAAATTGTACAAGGGAACAATTATCGGGACAAGACAAGACAAGACAAGACAAGAGTAGCCACGCTACTATCAATCTCAATCAATTCTCTAGTCACGTTGTTTTGTAGATTGTTTACGCCTTACAGCTGAATGGTTTCACATTCGCTGATTGGCCGCTTAACAACTACCCCAAACCCAAGAGTTTACGCCTTACCACTGCAGTTGCTGATCGGGCAGACTCCCAGTTGATTGGTCGCTTAACTCTTACCCCCAATACCCACACGTAATGGAGCCAGGGTCCCTGAACATGAGCCCAGCAAGTGAGCCAGGGTTGCCCCGCACATGAGCTCGCATTATTAAACGTTTGGCGTAGGGGTGCACCTAGCCGGAAACACGCAATTCGGGCATTGGCTATCAACCAACACATGGCCCGCTTCTGGAACACGAGCCAGGAACACAAGCATTTGTAGCAAAGCTACGCATTCACAGAAACACTTAAGAATGCAATGACATGACAATTAAATTGCGTACCGTTAATGGAAAGTAAACATGACATGGAAATTGTGCAACATGCTATATGTGTTGGAACTAGCTTCGTTGTCAAGCTAGTTCCCCAATTTGCGCCTAGGCGAGTATCATTTCGTCGCCTAGCCTCTTTTACGCCTACAACAAGCAAATGGCCTAAAACATGGCCTAAACCCTAAGTGGCAAGTTTCACTTGCCTAGCACCGGGGATGACGACCACTTCGTCACACGGATGCTATCTACGGGGGAAATCGCTGTTAAGGGGGAAACAAACACCAACACATGGAATTAATTAGGGTTTCATAAAAATATAAATAGGTTAAGAAAACAACGGTAGATCGATTTCTTACCAAGAGGAGACGGAAGAAACACTCCGGGGAACCCTAGGATCAGATCTGGAAAAGATTGGAGAAGTTTGGGAGAATTAGGGTTTTGGGGGATTTGGGGATTTTGATGGGTTTTGATGAGATTTTGGGGAAGATGAGAGGTAGATGGAGTGAATGGATGGTTTGGATGATGGATTTGAGGCTTGGAATGAAGAAATGGAGCTTGGAGGAAGATGGGGGCTGAAGGGGGGAGATTTTAGGGTTTTGGGTCGTGTTGGAGAAGAAGAAGTCGTTTGGGTTGGGTATAAATAGGTTGAGCTGGCGGCTGCCCAGAAATTAGGGTTTTAACACTGGTTAGTCGGTCAAAGAGCAACCACTGACCGACTAGTTTGGCAACTAGTCGGTCGGTCGTCCAACGCAGACCGACTAAGTGCAAACAGTAACTCCTGAACGAAAATAGGATTCTAGAGTTAGTCGGTCCATGAACAAGTACTGACCGACTAGTTTGGCATCTAGTCGGTCGATGAACGTTCTTAGACCGACTAAGAGTAAACAGTAACTCGACTGTACAGTAGAACCAAGAATTAGTCGGTCTGAGTACAAAACTTAACCGACTAGTTTAACAACTAGTCGGTCGAAAGATGAACTTAGACCGACTAAGAATGAACAGTACTGATAGTAAAATTTAGATGATGTGTTAGTCAGTTCAAGAAGCATTGCTAACCGACTAGTTTGCAACCTAGTCGGTCAACCAACGTTCTTAGACCGACTAACGATAAACAGTAACTCCTGAGAAATTTAGAAAGCTAACTAGTCGGTCCAAGAAGGATTGCCGACCGACTGGATCGTCATCTAGTCGGTCGGTGGCCCTTCTTACACCGGCTAATGAGCACAGAAAAGTTCCGATACGGAGCGCGGGGCCCCGGGATCGATTCCTAAGACTCCTAGGCTTGATCTAACAGTTAGATACGACCGCTATGAAGTCCGACACGAATGACATACTTCGAAATCGACGATCCTAAGGAAGAAATACGACGAATCGATCGAAAATGAAATCTACGGAGACGAAAACCACACAAGAGGAGAAAATCCACCAAAACATATATTATATAATATTATATCCAGATACAAGAAAAGCAGTCGTTACATCCTCCCCAACTTAAGAAAAATTCCGTCCTCGGAATTTCCAAATACCCACGAGTCCGGAAACAAAAGTGGGAAACGCTCTCGCATCTCATCCTCATTCTCCCAAGTAGACTCTCCAGGTGAACCGTGTCGCCACATCACCCTCACAAGATTGACAATCTTGTTCCGAAGCGATTTCTGACGCCTGTCCAGAATCTGCACTGGATACTGGTCATACGTCATATCGGGGCGAACGGTAATCTCCGAAAAATCCACCGCATGAGACGGATCGCTAATGTATCGACGAAGCTGCGACACATGAAAAACATTGTGAACTCCTTCCAAAGATGGCGGCAAGGCCAAGCGATAAGCTACCTCGCTAACCCTCTCCAAAACGTCAAACGGTCCAATGTATCGCGGGCTCAACTTTCCACGCTTCCCGAAACGAATCACACCACGATTCGGGGAAATCTTCAAGAACGCATGGTCGCCCGGCTGAAACTCCAAAGGACGACGTTTAGCATCCGCCCAATGCTTAAAACGGTCCTGAGCAATTCTCAACCTCTCCCGAATATTCCTGACGATATCCACGGCCTCCACGATCATCTCAGGTCCCAACAACTCCCGATCACCGACGTCATCCCAACTCAATGGCGATCGACATTTCCTCCCATAAAGAGCGGCGAAAGGCGCCATGCCAATACTCGCCTGGAAGCTGTTTTTGTAAGAGAACTCTACCAGATGTAGGTGGTCCTCCCACGAACCCTTGAAATCCAACATGCACGCCCTCAGCATGTCTTCCAAAATCTGAATCGTCCTCTCGGACTGGCCATCCGTCTGCGAGTGGTACGCCGTGCTGAAACTCAGACACGTACCCAAGCTCTTCTGTAAACTCTGCCAGAACTGAGATGTGAACCTCGTGTCTCTGTCAGACACGATACTCTCGGGGACTCCATGAATTCGCACAACCTCCTGCACGATTCACGTTACATCACTATCCAAACTAGGAAAAGGAAATAAAAACGGAGAGTAAAAGAATTTTACCTCCATATATCTCCTCGCTAGCGCCTCAGTGGACTGTCCCACTCGGAATGGAATAAAGTGCGCCGATTTGGTCAATCGATCTACGATCACCCAAATCGCGTCATTCTGCTTCGGACTCCGAGGTAGTCCAGTCACGAAATCCATAGTGATGTGCTGCCACTTCCACTCCGGAATCGGAAGCGGTTGTAGCAACCCGGCCGTTCGCTGATGCTCCGCCTTCACTTGCTGGTAAACCAAGCACTTGGCTACACTCCGAGCCACGCTCCTCTTCATACCATGCCACCAATAATTCAAACGAAGATCCTGGTACATCTTGGTGCCACCAGGATGCACAGAATACGGCGAACTGTGTGCCTCCACCATCAGCTCCTCTCTGATATCCCCAACTGGCACACACAACCTGGCTCCAAACCTCAGCGAGCCATCCTCATGAATCAAAAAGTCAGTCCGCAGACCGGCTTCCACCTGCTCCCGAATCCTCACCAGCTTCGGATCCTCAGCCTGGACAGCCTTAATCCGATCCACGATCGTCGACTATACCTGCATGTACATCAACGAAGAAGCCTCTCCAGGAAGAACAATCTCCACGCCAGACTCGCAAAAATCCTGCTGCAATCTCCACTGCGAGGTCAAAATCATCACCGCTGGAAGCCTACTCAAAGCATCCGGAACCACATTCACCTTGCCAGGGTGAAACTGCAAATCAATATCATAATCCGCCATAAGCTCCAACCATCGACGCTGTCGCATGTTGAGCTCCTTCTGAGTGAAAATATACTTCAAGCTTTTGTGATCGGTGAAAATCTTCACTTTCTCACTCAGCAAGAAGTGCCTCCAAATCTTAAGAGCAAACACAACGGAAGCCAACTTCAAATCATGCGTCGGGTAATTCTTTTCATGAACCTTAAGCTGACGAGACGCATACGCCACAACATGCACATGCTGATGCAACACACAACCGAGACCCTTGCCAGAAGCATCGCAAAAGATCTCAAATCCACCGCTGCGATCAGGCACAACAAGAATAGGGGCACTCGTCAACCTCTCCTTCAGAATACCAAAAGCACTCTCACAATCACCCGACCAAACGAAAGCAACATCCTTCCGCGTCAACCTGGTCATCGGCTCAGCAATACGAGAAAAGTCCTTAATGAATCGCCGGTAATAACCAGCAAGTCCAAGGAAACTCCGGATCTCAGATGCTGACGACGGAACAGGCCACTCCCTGATGGCCCTAATCTTCTCGGGATCCACTGAAATACCATCTCCAGTCACCACATGCCCGAGAAAAGCAACTCGATCCAGCCAAAACTCGCACTTCGAAAACTTAGCATACAACCGATGCTTCCTCAAAATCTCCAACACCGTCCTCAAGTGCGAGGCATGCTCTTCTTCCGACTTCGAATAGATCAGAATGTCGTCAATAAAGATAACGACAAACTTATCCAAAAAGTCGTAGAAAATCAGGTTCATCAGATTCATGAAAACTGCGGGCGCGTTAGTTACGCCAAAAGGCATAACCACGAACTCATAGTGTCCATACTTCGTCCTGAACGCTGTCTTCGGAACATCTCCCTTCTTCACCTTCAACTGATGGTAACCACTCCTCAAATCCAATTTAGAAAACACACTCGAACCTCCAAGCTGATCAAAAATATCATCGATGCGAGGCAACGGGTATTTATTCTTAATGGTCACCGCATTCAACTCCCGATAATCCACGCACATGCGACGCGAACCATCCTTCTTCTTCACCAACAGCACCGGTGCTCCCCACGGAGACACACTAGGATTAATATAACCCTTCCGCAAAAGCTAATCCAACTGCTTCCGCAACTCTTCCAACTCTGCAGGTGCCATACGATACGGCGCCTTCGAAATCGGCTGCGCACCTGGAACAAGATCGATAGAAAATTCCAAAGCTCGATCAGGCGGCAAACCAGACATCTCCTCGGGGAAGACGTCGCCAAAATCTCGCACCACAGCTGGCCACTCCAGCTCCATCTGCATAGCCACAGCCTCCACCGGCCTGGCCCGAAATCTGACAGGACCAAGCGAACTGCTACCACGACTGAACTCAAACACTGGGTGTCCGGGAATCTCGAACACTACCTTCTTCCTCCGACAGTCGATCGTAGCATAGAAGCTCGCAAGCCAGTCCATCCCAAGAACTGCATCATAGTTGATGATGTCGTGGACAATGAAATCAGCGAAAAGCTCATGTCCACAGACCACCAACGAGCAAGAATTGCAACCACGATGCACCGAGACCACACCATTCCCTGTAACGATATTCCAACTCTTGGGAAGAGGGGATGTCGACAAGGAATGCCTCTCCACGAAGCTCCGAGAAATAATGCACATCGATGCACCAGAGTCAAAGAGGACTCGTGCAGGAAATGTGCAAACCAAAACCACACCTAATCAAGCAATTAACAATCAAACCCTAGTCTAGCAAACAACCATGTTCAAGCAAACAACACAATCTAACAATCAAAACCAGCTAGGAAAGTAACAGCTAGATTGAGGATTACCTGCGATAACCTCATCCACAGCCTCGCTCTCCGCAGCAGTCATCAGAAAAGCCTGCCTCCTCGGCGGAACAGCCTGCCGAAAAGCCTGCCCCTGCGGAACAAGAGCTGCTCCACGTCCGGCAGGAACAGACGCTCGCTGCTGCAACGGCTGTGCTGCAACAGGAGCCCTCCGCAGCTGATTCGCATGCCGACAATCCTTCGCGGCATGGGAAGCATCTCCACAAATCAGACACTGGCCCAAAAACTTCCGACACTGATCCTTGACGTGGCCAGGCTTGCCGCAGAAATGGCAAGACTTCAGAATAGGCCCTCCTGGCCTCTTAAACTGAGCGGACTGATTAGGCCTGAATCCAGGTCTAACCACAGCCCTCGCCTGTTCCACAGGCCTCTTCCCGGCACCAACAACAGATCCTCTCCTCTGGTTCACGAGCAGCTCCTGCCTCTTGGCAGCGACCAGAACTTTCTGATAAGATTCCCGATCAGAAGAGGTCACAAAACTCTGGAGCTCCGAAGCAAGCCCCTGCAGGAACCTCTGAGCTCTCTCCTCAGCGTCCTGCACCATCTTTGGTGCAAACCGACTCAGCCTCATGAACTCTTGGTGATACATGTCCACCGACGAGTTCCCTTGCTTCAAATCGATAAAACGCTGCAGCATCTCCTCCCTGGTAGCTTTCGGGAAGAACTCACCATCAAATCTAGCCTTGAAGGTAGCCCAAGCAATCGGCTCCACCAACAACTTCTCTTCCGCATCCCACCAATTCCGGGCGTTATCCTTGAGCTGCCTCTTCGCCAAATCAACCCATCCAGCCGGGGTGATCTTGGCCATCTTCAGATTGTCCTCGATGTTCCGAATCCACTCATCGGCAGCCAGAGGACCCTCAGAACCATCAAAATATGCGGGACCTAGCTCCCGAAATTGCTTCGCTCCTGGCTCAGAGCGAGGGGCATCCGGAAGAGCCCGGGTAGCTCGAGCAAGTGGAGCATTCTGGACTTGCAGAAGCACGCCCTGCTGCACTTGCATCATTTGCAGCATCATCCGCATCATCTCACCGCTGGTGGGTTCCCGCTCAGGCTCCTCATCATGAGGGGTCGCACCGCTACCACCACCACGGGTGAAACGCCTTCCTGCCATCTAATGACACAGAGAACGAATCAGATTAGACTCATAGCTTATGACATCGGACGTCGAACTTAGTTTATTGGACATTCTAATATTATTATCGCTATTCCAAAAATCACAGTTAAAGAAGGACCTGCATGGGCCACCACTAAAACCTGTCACGACCCGCTTCCCTAAAATGGAGGCGAGACGTGAAAAGGTCCGCACGAGAGTGGAGCTGTGAAGCCCCAAACCTGATAAGCGTCCACAATACATAAACAGGTCCCTGTAACCACAACAGAATAACAATAATAACATAAGGAGAGACTGACATAAAATTCCTCATCTCACAAATTGTCCAACATCAAAATAAGTCCAACATCCAGAAAAGCCACCAGGCTAAAAGAAAGAGTCTAAGGCCCAGAACAAGGCCAACAAAAGAAACGACATAACAAAGTGTAGGTGCTACGCACCGATAACAAAACAACTGTCTAATAAAAATAAAGCACAACGAAGACACTAGGACTGGTCCCCAGTGTCCACGTACTCCCCGTCAAACACAAGCTCGGGCTCGGCGTCAGCAAACACCTCGTCCTCAACAAGGAACTCGGGCTCAGGATCTAACATGTGTCACCCAAAAGAGTAAAGGGGCACATGTCAGCAAGTCTAAAAGACTTGGGCAAGGAAACTGAAAGTGAGGTAACTAGCAACCTAGCAGTTTAGTATGCATGACATGGCAGTTATAACATGAGTGCACAATTAAAACATGGCAAGACAAATTGTACAAGGGAACAATTATCGGGACAAGACAAGACAAGACAAGACAAGAGTAGCCACGCTACTATCAATCTCAATCAATTCTCTAGTCACGTTGTTTTGTAGATTGTTTACGCCTTACAGCTGAATGGTTTCACATTCGCTGATTGGCCGCTTAACAACTACCCCAAACCCAAGAGTTTACGCCTTACCACTGCAGTTGCTGATCGGGCAGACTCCCAGTTGATTGGTCGCTTAACTCTTACCCCCAATACCCACACGTAATGGAGCCAGGGTCCCTGAACATGAGCCCAGCAAGTGAGCCAGGGTTGCCCCGCACATGAGCTCGCATTATTAAACGTTTGGCGTAGGGGTGCACCTAGCCAGAAACACGCAATTCGGGCATTGGCTATCAACCAACACATGGCCCGCTTCTGGAACACGAGCCAGGAACACAAGCATTTGTAGCAAAGCTACGCATTCACAGAAACACTTAAGAATGCAATGACATGACAATTAAATTGCGTACCGTTAATGGAAAGTAAACATGACATGGAAATTGTGCAACATGCTATATGTGTTGGAACTAGCTTCGTTGTCAAGCTAGTTCCCCAATTTGCGCCTAGGCGAGTATCATTTCGTCGCCTAGCCTCTTTTACGCCTACAACAAGCAAATGGCCTAAAACATGGCCTAAACCCTAAGTGGCAAGTTTCACTTGCCTAGCACCGGGGATGACGACCACTTCGTCACACGGATGCTATCTACGGGGGAAATCGCTGTTAAGGGGGAAACAAACACCAACACATGGAATTAATTAGGGTTTCATAAAAATATAAATAGGTTAAGAAAACAACGGTAGATCGATTTCTTACCAAGAGGAGACGGAAGAAACACTCCGGGGAACCCTAGGATCAGATCTGGAAAAGATTGGAGAAGTTTGGGAGAATTAGGGTTTTGGGGGATTTGGGGATTTTGATGGGTTTTGATGAGATTTTGGGGAAGATGAGAGGTAGATGGAGTGAATGGATGGTTTGGATGATGGATTTGAGGCTTGGAATTAAGAAATGGAGCTTGGAGGAAGACGGGGGCTGAAGGGGGGAGATTTTAGGGTTTTGGGTCGTGTTGGAGAAGAAGAAGTCGTTTGGGTTGGGTATAAATAGGTTGAGCTGGCGGCTGCCCAGAAATTAGGGTTTTAACACTGGTTAGTCGATCAAAGAGCAACCACTGACCGACTAGTTTGGCAACTAGTCGGTCGGTCGTCCAACGCAGACCGACTAAGTGCAAACAGTAACTCCTGAACGAAAATAGGATTCTAGAGTTAGTCGGTCCATGAACAAGTACTGACCGACTAGTTTGGCATCTAGTCGGTCGATGAACGTTCTTAGACCGACTAAGAGTAAACAGTAACTCGACTGTACAGTAGAACCAAGAATTAGTCGGTCTGAGTACAAAACTTAACCGACTAGTTTAACAACTAGTCGGTCGAAAGATGAACTTAGACCGACTAAGAATGAACAGTACTGATAGTAAAATTTAGATGATGTGTTAGTCGGTTCAAGAAGCATTGCTAACCGACTAGTTTGCAACCTAGTCGGTCAACCAACGTTCTTAGACCGACTAACGATAAACAGTAACTCCTGAGAAATTTAGAAAGCTAACTAGTCGGTCCAAGAAGGATTGCCGACCGACTGGATCGTCATCTAGTCGGTCGGTGGCCCTTCTTACACCGGCTAATGAGCAGAGAAAAGTTCCGATACGGAGTGCGGGGCCCCGGGATCGATTCCTAAGACTCCTAGGCTTGATCTAACAGTTAGATACGACCGCTATGAAGTCCGTCACGAATGACATACTTCGAAATCGACGATCCTAAGGAAGAAACGAGAAAATACGACGAATCGATCGAAAATGAAATCTACGGAGACGAAAACCACACAAGAGGAGAAAATCCACCAAAACATATATTATATAATATTATATCCAGATACAAGAAAAGCAGTCGTTACAGCCGGTGTCGGAGGGGAGGGATCAATCGCCGGCGTCGGATCTGGGCGGCTGATCGGATTCAGCCTTACTGGCATGTCACAGGCCGGAGGAGGGAGAGGGAAGATCGGGATGGGGCCAAGGGCGTCGACGACGAAAACAGGGGACAGGCTGATGGCGCTGGGCGGTGAGTCAAGGCAAGTCGCCGATGTTTGGGTGGAGGGTGGCTTGCGGCGTGTAGGGGGAGGACGAAGAAGGTATTCGTGCGGACGTCAAGGGCCTGGGTTTCGGTGGCCATGGTGTTCGCGAAATTAGAGGGGTGCGAGGGAGGCTGAGGCTGTCGGGGTATGGGGTTGATTCTGTGGTGGTCGTCGATAGGGCACCGGATTGTGGAGGAAAGGGGATGGTGATGGGCGGTGGTTCTCTCGATGTGGTAATGTCTGTCGGAGGGGCTATGCGGCTAAGTGAAAGGCCAGAGATGGGGCGAAGGGTCGGGCACGGTGGAGTGAGGAGAGGACGAGGGTGGTCGGAAGTGTTGCTCGAAAGCGACTGGCGGTGGCTGTGCGGGAGTGTCGCCGTCTGGAAGGGGGAACATGGGATGGGATCACGGAACAGAGGATTGAATTTCGGAAGAGAGGACGGGATCTCGGGGCCTGAGGTCGAGGTGGAGGCGCGCAAGCGTGGTCGAAGGGCGTGGCGAGCTACGGTGAATGGATGTGAGGTTCTGGATGAGGGCTGAGGCGTCAAGAGCTCGCCTGAGCTTGCAGTCGGCTGGTCTGGACAGACAACGAAGCCTGACGGATAGATCAGATGTTTGTGGCGAGCGGGTTTGGCAATGGGCCTCGTCGGGGGTGTGATGGTCTGAGGGGGTGGCACCGCGGAAGGATCGAGAGGAGCTGGGGCGTGGGTTTTGTGGTGGGGTTCGCAGGTGTCGGGGCTGATGGGATTCGCCGGCAGAGGAAACCACCGGCTGCATCAGTGGAGGATTGGGCGACGAAGACGGGGGGTGCTGGGCGTTTCGAGGCGAGGAGGAGGGACGCGACTGGGCGTTGGGGTGAGTCGAGGCCAGCGGCGACGAGCGGGGTAAGAGTGGAGACGGCCCATGGGTTTCAAGGAAGGTAGGGGAGGCATCGAAGGGTTTGGTGTTCGAGTTAGCCGTTGGGTTTGTGTTGGGGCTGTAGAGACTATTGAGGCTTTTGAAGGGAGGAGTAAAAGCCCACGTACACGGGTGGTTGCATGCGAAATGTTGTCACGCCCCGCTTCCCTAAAATGGAGGCGAGACGTGAGAAGGTCCGCTCAGACGTGGAGCTGTGAAGCTACACCCCTGATAAGCGTCAAATCTGAATATATGCAGGTCCCTGTAAATGCAAACGGAACAAAGATAATAATAAGGCAAAGGAGTTTGATATAAGTTAACCAATCTCAGAATTTGTCCACAATAATATTCAACATCACAGAAAAAGCCACCAGGCTAAAAGGAAGAGTCTAGGCCCAAACATGGCCAACAAAAGCCAACACGAACAAAGTATTGGTGCTACGCACCGACAACTAAAGCAGACTAAACAACACCACAAACAGTCTCTACGACTGATCTCTCGTGTCCTCAGACTCCTCGATGAACGCGGGCTCTGACTCAGCGTCAGCGAACACCACGTCCTCAGCAGCAACCTCAGGCTCAGGATCTAACATGTGTCACCCAAAAGAGTAAAGGGCACATGTCAGCAAGTCTAAAAAGACTTGGGCAAGGAAACTAAAATGAAGGTAAACTAACAACTTAGCAGTTATAGTATGATGCATAACATGGCAAGTATTGGATGGAAGTAACAAGCAAGGTAAGGTGCAAGTAACAAGTAGCAAGTAGCAAGTATGGCATGGATGACGAGTTTTACAAGTATAAACACGGACAAGTACAAGTCAAGTAAATTACATCAAGTAAACACGTCGTGCACAGAGATTACGTCTTCTGGCTAGAGTGGCGGATCAGGCCAACTCGTACACTCAGGTGATCGCTTATCCCTACCCCTCCACGTGTATCGAGCCAGAGCATTACCCCCGAATGTGTAATGCTCGCTTCTGGATCACAAGCCAGGAAGTGTATTTGGCATAGGGTTGTGCCCGCTAAAAGCAGGTGCCTAGCCGGATCAAGTAGTACAAGTAATGTAGCGTGTGCTACGAATGCAACATTCAACCTGGATAGCATGGCATGTACAGATAATTCGCGTACCGTTAATTGAATTTAAACATGTCAGATAAGATGCATGGATGACAAGAAGTGCAAATAATTAAAAGTAGTCGGATCTAGCTTCGTTGTCAAACTAGATCCTGAAATTGCACCTAGGCGAGTATCATTTCGTCGCCTAGTCTCTTTTACGCCTACAACGAGCAAATGGCCTAAGGCATGGCCTGAAACCCTAAGTGGCAAGTTTCACTTGCCTGGCACCAAGGATGACTATCAATGAGGCACGTCACAAAATGTTAAACTACGGAGATGGGATCACTGCCATGGCAAAACACCATCATAACAATATCCAATACAGTTTTATTAGGGTTTAACAAAAATCACAATGTGGGTTAAGAGAATATTAAAGGGTCGATTCACAAACCGTATCGTAGCGGAAGAACGATGCCGAGCAAGCATGGCAACGGAAGAACGATCCGGAGAACTATGGCTCAGATCTGGAAATGGCGAGAAAATCTGGAGAAATTGGGATTTGTGGGGTTTTGGGGTTCGCCGACGGCCTAAAGGAGGTGGCCGGCGCAAGAATGGCGAGAAGGAAGCTCCGAGGAGGAAGGAAATGGCTTGAGGAATGTTGGGGAAGATCAGAGCTCTAAGGGGAAAGAAAATGGCCAAGAGAAGTGAAAGAAAGAAGAAGGAACGATCGGGAGTTTAAATAGAAAAAGTTGTGGTGGCTGGGCCGAACCTAGGGTTTCGGGGTCGATTAGTCGGTCAAAGAAGAGTTGTTGACTGACTAGTTTAAGAACTAGTCGGTCGGTCGACCAACTGTGACCGACTAAGATCAAACAGTAACTCGGTCGTCAAAATGGTCAATGAACTAGTCAGATAAAGAACAATGGCTGACCGACTAGTTTGCAACCTAGTCGGTCGAAAAACGTTCTTAGACCGACTAACGATAAACAGTAACTTAGGTGAAATTAATCAAAGGAACTAGTCGGTCTGAGAGCAAGTTCTGACCAACTAGTTTCACATCTAGTCCGTCGGTGGTTGTTCTTAGACCGACTAAGGGCAAACAGTAACTCCTGAATAATTGATTTAATGAACTAGTCGGTTCCAGAAGAGTTTCTGACCGACTAGATTGGAATCTAGTCGGTTGGTTCTCCTTCTTGAACCAACTAAGGTGCACGAAAAGTCTCGAATCGAAGCGCGAAGCTCCAGGAAGATTCCTACGGCTTCTAAGATCAACCTATCTCTAAGATATGAGCGATATGAAGCTCGTCACGAATGACTTACTCCAAACTCAATGATCTAAGGAAGAAGCTAGAAAATCACAATGAAACGATCGAAAACGAAAGCTACGGAGACGGAAAATCACACATAAGGAGAAAATCCACCAAAACATATATATAATATATATTATCCAAATACATGAAAAACCAGTCGTTACATCCTCCCCAACTTAAGAAAAATTTCGTCCTAGGAATTTCCCAACACTCACGTGTCCGGAAACAAAAGTGGGTAGCGCTCTCTCATCTCATCCTCTCTCTCCCAAGTAGACTCTCCTAGCGAGCCGTGTCGCCACATCACCCTCACAAGATTGACAACCTTGTTCCGAAGTGACTTCTGACGTCTGTCAAAAATCAGCACTGGCTGCTGGTCATACGTCAAATCTGGGCGAACGGTGATCTCCGAGAAATCCACAGCATGAGATGGATCACTGATGTACCGATGAAGCTGCGACACATGGAAAACATTGTGAACTCCTTCCAAAGATGGCGTGTAACGACCACTTTTCGTTGTACGTTGTTCGTGCACGTGCTTTTTGTTGGATATGGATGACGTTTGTACACCCTTGTAGGGGATGTACGAGGGAATACGGACCTCGAACGTCGCGTACACGAAGTCGTGTGCAAAGGGAATCTGTTCCCTTGTGGAGAGGGTCTCTAGATTAGTGGAAAAGTCGCATTATATGTGCATAAGTGCATGCGACATATGGCTAATAAAGGGGGAATATCTTAAGCTTATGTTGTACCATGCATATGGTACAACTTAAGCTTATAATGTGCCATGTATGATGGTACACTTTAGTTAAATTGTTCCAAAGGAACAATTACTCCTAAAATAACTACCTTGGGGGCTATAAATAAGACCCAAGGCTTAGCCATTTCCTTACACTTTTTGCATGGTATTCTTGCCTTGCATTTCATTCTAGCGAAGCTCTTCCGAAATCCTTCCTCTCTCTTTATCCAAGTTCTTAATCTAAAAGTAGAGATTTAGATTGTGGATTTAGTAGCCTTACTCCATTTGTGAGAAGACTCGATCCGTCGTGGCGAATCTGAAGGCGAAGTTCCGAGACTACCGTGCCGCATACGCAAGCGTAAGTCTCAACTTCATTTATCGATCCTAACGCTGTTTTGACAGGTTCCTACATTGGTATCAGAGCCATACGGGTTCGCCCCGGTCAAACCGCCGCCCCGTCGAACCGATGAATGAGGCGTTGTCTTTTTCACGAATGGGTATCCTACCATTACGGATATGGTAGGAACGCTTCGTGACGGAGAGAACGCAGCGGTTGTTCTTTTCACGTTAGGGTCTCCTACCATTACGGATATGGCAGGAACTCTCCGTGACGGGAAGAACCGACCGTTCATATCATCAAACTCGCTCTCTTCATGGATGCTGAGTCTCCATTCATAGGGAATGGGTGCTCTCTTCATGTGGAGCGCGTAGTTTACGAATTTTTGAAGTGGGTTAATTTTTTGGCACACGGCCATTGGAGGATAACTACTTCCTCGACGAACGGGTGCTTCACCGGAGAAGAAGATGGTAGTTATTCCCATCGGGGAAGATGAATTTTGGTGCATGAAATCTATAGCCAAATGGGCAATGGAGGCAATGCACTCCCCCTCCCCATGCGGAGGGGGTTGGCTACGGCCAATGACGACGAACACCACCACGGCCACCCCCTCCGGTGGGGGTGTGCGGCCAACCCAGTGAATGGGGAGGCCGGCCATGACCAATGGGTCATGGCCGGCCAAGGCCAAAATGGCCATGGCCGGGCCATGGCCGACCATGGCCGGCCTCTGGCCGAGGCCAGGCCGGCCTCTGGCCGAGGCCAGGCCGGCCTCTGGCCGAGACCAGGCCAGGCCAGAGTGGCCAGGCCGGCCTCTGGCCGAGGCCAGGCCAGGCCAAAGTGGCCTGGCCGGCCTCTGGCCGAGGCCAGGCCAGGCCAGGGGGCCTGGCCGGCCTCAGGCCGTGGCCAGGCTGGCCTCTGGCCGAGGCCAGGCCAGGCCAGAGTGGCCTGGCCGGCCTCAGGCCGAGGCCTGGCCGGCCTCAGGCCGAGGCCTGGCCGGCCTCAGGCCGAGGCCAGGCCGGCCTCTGGCCTAGGCCAGGCCAGGCAGAGGCCTGGCCGGCCTCTGGCCAAGGCCAGGCCAGTGGCCTGGCCGGCCAGGGCAGTGGCCAGGGCTGCCGCAGGCCGGCCCTTGGCCAGCCTTGGCCAGGGCAGGGGCCCTGGCCGGGAGTGATGTAGACCAATTTTTGGTCGACCAATCCGGTAAAAGGTCTTGGTCGATCACGAACTTGCCGACTAGCCCATACGGGGTGTCAAAAGGCCTTGGTCAAACGCGAATGTGCCGACTAGCCCATACGGGGCTAACGACAGTCGTCTGCTCTTATTTTATAAAGTTTTTTTTGGGCTCTACTCCTTGAAGATTAGCCATAGTGCTCTACTTCATGCGAGATTAGCCATGTCATTGTGCTCTACTCTACGGAGATTAGCCAATGTACTTATGACGTTGTGCTCTACTCTACGGAGATTAGCCAATGTATTTCAAATTTTTTGAAAAATGTGTTTTCAAATAGGTTATGTCCCGTCCTTAATCGGGATAGCGCAATTTAGAATTCCAAGTCCTACCACGATCCGGCCATGGTTATCTAACCCATGGGTGTGTAGAACATGTCTCGTGGCTTGGCAATTGTTGCGCTAAAATTCTTTGCGCAAACTCTCACCTATTCCATTTTGAAAGATATGTTTTTCAAAAGTATTTTTCTGCTGCTGGTACCATACGGGTATCATTTCTGATTTCTTTTTACATGAGATAAGTAAGAGGGATACTTTGAAAGTTACTTCTAGATGGTAGTTGGGAACGTAGTGAACTTCTCGATTCTAGAGTAACATTTCAGCGCATCCAAGGAACTTATCAAGTGTTTAAAGAATCGAAACTTTATGCATAGAATTTTGATCGTGTTTTTCATTTTCTTTGCATTTTTTTGATTCGAATGTCTACCGCTTCTAAGAACATTGTCGCCGAGCTTAACAAAGGTGAGAAGCTCAACGACGACAATTATAAACTTTGGTCAATAAAAATCCAATATGTTTTGGAGGAGCAAGATGTGCTTGAAACACTCCAAAATGTAATGGAAGAACCTGAGTTGGGCAATACGGCCCAACACAAGAGTGACCGAGAAGCTTATGAGACTTGGACTCGAAAGAACAAAATAGCACGTATTACGTTATTTTCCGCCATGGACAATGACATAATGCGTCTATTTCGGGAATTCGACCTAGCCAAAGACATATGGTCTGGGCTAGAAATAAAGTTTGGTGGAACTTCGGTCACCAAACTCCGCTCCTTAAATATTCAATTTGATTCGTACAAAATGCGACGAGATCAATCTATGAAAAAGCATCTCCGCCACATGGTGAATCTCATAGCTGAATTGAAGGATGCGGGTCTTACGCTGTCTGACGAACAGCAGATCCAAGCAGTCATTCGTTCACTCCCAGATAGCTGGGATAACATGAAAATACACCTCACTCATAATGAGTGCATTAAAACTTTTAGCGATGTATCCAAACACCTCGAACTCGAGGAAGAGCGGATTCAAGCCGCAAAACCTAGTGCCGAAGTGCACATGGCCGCTAGTTCCTCACATGGAGGAAAGAAGCGGAAGGATAAACACTTAAGGTTTATGAACGAACGAAAGCAAGAACCGGAAACCTCAAAGAAGACTAAGAACAAAAAGTGGCAAAAGAAAGTGCACTCAAAGAAGAAAAACTTGAAGAAGATCAAGTTCTTTAAGTGCAACAAGTACGGTCACTTCGCCCGTACGTGTACGGATGGAAGTGATAAGGTAACTTGTAGGGCTAGTTACATATGTGTTTCTAGTTCCATGTTTCTTGCTGAATCTAACTATTTTTGGTTGATTGATTCAGGGGCCACAGACCACGTAGCGAAGGACAAAAGGTTCTTCGTAGAGTATCGAAGGATAACTCAAGGAACAAAGTGGATATATGTCGGCAACAACACTCGTGTTGAAGTCAAGGGCGTCGGAACATGCAAGCTAGTTCTCGACAACGGCCGGACTCTATTATTGCACAATGTCCTCTTTGCTCCAGATATACGAAGGAATATCGTATCCGTGGTCATGTTAATGTCTTTAGGTTATGAATGGATGTTCTATGAACAAAATGTTGACCTTGTTTGTAAAAGTTCTTTAGTTGGGTCGGGTAATGTTTGTAATGTTTTGATTGTTTTAAACACTATGTATGATGATTCTTCTTCTATTAATGAAAGTTTCCATTTGACAAATGCTTCTAATTCTGAATCTGAGATCATTTGTTGGCATGCAAGACTTGGTCACATTGGACCAACTAGAATGGATAGACTTGCCAAAAGTGGCTTGCTATCTAATGTTTCAAAAGTTGAAATGTCAACTTGCGAACATTGTCTTGTAGGGAAAACTTGTCGCAAGCCGTTTGGAACTTGCACAAGGGCCGAAGTTCCATTACAGCTTATCCATTCGGACATTTGTGGTCCAATGAATGTTAAGAAAAGACACGGGAAGTCCTATTTCATTACCTTCATTGATGACTTCACCCGTTTCGGTCACATTTATTTGATTTCCCACAAACATGAAGCTTTATCTTGCTTCAAAAACTATATGAGTTTAGTGGAAAATCAACTAGATCGCAAGATAAAGGTCTTGCGAACCGATCGGGGTGGAGAATATCAATCAACGAGTTTTAAGGAACTCTGTGATGAAAAAGGCATAGTTCATCAAATAACTATGCCTTATACTCCGCAACAAAACGGTGTTGCGGAAAGAAGAAATAGGACATTGATGGAAATGGTCCGATCAATGATGTCTCAGGCAAATTTGCCCATCACCTTTTGGGGTGATGCATTATTGACGGCAGCATTCATCTTAAACCGTGTACCCTCGAAGTCGGTAAGTTCTACTCCTTATGAGTTGTGGAACAATAGAACTCCAGACTTAAGCATTCTAAAACCTTGGGGTTGTGCCTCTTACGCACATTTATCCTCTCACAAATATGGCAAACTTGGGCCACGTGGGAGGAAGTGTATCTTCATCCGATACGCTGAAAACTCCAAAGGATATGTTTTCGTCGGTCAAGAGGACAATGGGGGTCTAATAGAATTCGAATCGAGGAATGTTGTCTTCTTGGAAAACGAGTTTCTAAGACAGGGTGAGATAAGTCAAGACTTATCCTTGTTTGAGACTTGGGATTAAGAAGGATCGGAACGTTCGAGTGGGAGAATTCTTGGTGAAGAGGAAAATGACCCTCATACTTCACCTATGGATGATACGAACGATACCAATCCTATTCCGAGTGGGAGTGATATTATTCCAAGTGGGAGTGATGTCATTCCAAGTGGGAGTGATCAAACTCAAGCAAGACGTAGTAATCGAACGAGGCTACCACCTCTGAGATTTGAGGATGAATTTCCTCAAACATTCATGATATTACTACAAGATGATGACGAACCTGCAAATTTCAAACAGGCCGTCACATGCCCTGCTAAATATAAATGGATAGCGGCGATGGAAGAAGAACTTCAATCCATGAAAACAAACCAAGTCTGGGACTTGATTGATTTACCTAAGGGACGTAGAGCCATTGGGAACAAGTGGGTTCTCAAAATCAAGCATAAGGCTGATGGCTCCATCGAGAAATATAAAGCTCGCCTTGTTGCGAAAGGTTTCACGCAACAGGAAGGAATAGACTACGAAGAGACTTTCTCTCCTGTCGTGCGTTTTACCTCCATTCGCTTAATTCTGGCAATGGTGGCTTGTTTGGACCTCGAGTTACATCAGATGGATGTAAAACTGCTTTTCTTAACGGAGAACTAGATGAGGAGATCTACATGGAACAACCAAACGGGTTCGTACAAGAAGAAAACAAACATAAGGTTTGTAAACTTCGTAAATCCATATATGGTCTTAAACAATCCTCAAGGCAGTGGTATATGCGCTTTCAGGAAGTCGTTTTGTCATATGGTTTCTCCATGCTCGACGAAGACAACTGCGTATACATTAAGAGGATTAAGAACAAGTATGTAATTATGTCTCTTTATGTAGATGACATACTTATAGCCGGAAATGATAAACGTCTTATCATGGATATCAAAGCTTGGCTTTCATCCGTCTTTGAAATGAAAGACATGGGTGAAGCTGCATATATCCTTGGGGTTAAGATCTTAAGGAATCGTTCCAAGAAACTTCTTTCTCTCTCTCAAGAGACGTATATAAAGAAAGTTTTAATACGGTTTAATATGCAGGACTGCAAGCCAATTGATACTCCAATAAGCAAAGGCGAGGGTCTATGTTTGGAAATGTGTCCCAAAGATCCAAAAGAAAAGAAAGCTATGGAAAAGGTTCCATACTCCAGTGCTGTCGGGAGTCTGATGTACGCCATGATGTGTACCAGACCAGACATTTGCTATGCTGTTGGTATGGTAAGCCGTTACCAATCCAACCCAGGACAGGCATACTGGAAAGCGGTGAAGAGGATATTAAGGTACCTCAAAGGGACTGCGGACTATGTGTTGTGCTATCAAGGCAATACCTTGAAACTCGAAGGCTATACCGATGCTGATTGGGCAGGTGATCTCGACGAGCGAAGATCTACCTCAGGCTTTGTTTTCTTGCTCGGGAATGGTGCAATATCCTGGAGCAGCAAGAAGCAAACCTGCATCGCCCTATCAACCATGGAAGCCGAATTTGTAGCATTCAGCATGGCGGTCCAAGAAGCTGTTTGGCTTAGGAAATTCTTAGACAGGCTGACGGATGCCACTGACTCGAGCACTGTTCCTATATACAGTGATAGTCAAGCTTCGATTGCCTATGTCAAAGATCCTAAATTTCATTATAAGACCAAACACATTGATATTCGATTCAAGTTTGCGAAGGACTATGACAAACGGAAGGAAGTAGACATAGGATACATATCCACGCATAAGATGATAGCGGATCCCCTTACTAAGGCGATCCCCAGAGATGTGTTCTTCAAACACTTATCATCTATGGGAATGCGTAGGTGCTGAGCTGTATCATGTAATATTTCCTATGTCTATAGAAGATCAAAGTTTAATAAAAAGAAGAAGTTTTTTTATATATTGCATACAAGTTTCTTACAAATGATTTTATATACATTTGTGTTTAAGTCTCAGCTATTTTATTGTATGTATGTCGGACAGATTAAGGTTGGCTCTCTCACATGAGCAACCGCCTTATCTTATCAGATGGATAAGATAGAGATGAGACTAGTTTAAAGTCAAAATCATTAGACAAATGATTTAGAGTCGTGACTTAAACAAGATAGTCGAATGAAAGATCTGCATCATATGGATGCTTACAAAAGATCTGAGATCTGTATCACAAGGATATTTAAAAGAGATCTCATAGGATTTTTTAAATCCTATCTGTCTTATGCAGGATGAGAGTCCGGGAATATTTCATGGATAGTAAGGGGACTCAAAAGATAGGCACTGTGGTGTCTGATCTTTCATCCGTACAACATCATTAAGACATACTCTCCCTGGAAAAGGAGTGATGTTGTAATACGTGTTCATACCACGTATGCATTTCGACCACTGAGTTAGTAGCAATAGTGTTTGCTATTATGTGAGACTCAAAGGCCATATGGGTCTTAACTCTTACCCTCAAGGACTCCAATTGGTTCCTTTAGATTTGACGAGATGATCGCTATCTTAGCGTGTTGCTAATGGGCTATGATAATTCGGCTCGGCGGGGCACGTTAGAAAAGCGAATCAAGTCAAGATCAGAAGGTTCGCAAGAAGAGGAAGATTGATTTCATATTCGCATTTGGACTTTAATGATTCAAAGCTGGCCAGCCAATTGTGATCCAGATGGGATTCAATTGTTGAATATAAAGTATAAGAAATGTGAAGAAATAATCCAGGGTAAAGCATGCGTTGAACTACTCAACTTTGCACCTTCGAGGTCGTTGTGTATCTCTAACAAGTGCACAACAACAGACTCTACGTGCATGACGGTCGTACGGTCTATTTCTCGGTATGATAGATGAAAGAACTAAGAGAAAGAAGTTCTCTTACAATCCCCTCAAGTGTGAGTGGGAGATGTTGGATATGGATGACGTTTGTACACCCTTGTAGAGGATGTACGAGGGAATACGGACCTCGAACGTCGCGTACACGAAGTCGTGTGCAAAGGGAATCTGTTCCCTTGCGGAGAGGATCTCTAGATTAGTGGGAAAGTCGCATTATATGTGCATAAGTGCATGCGACATATGGCTAATAAAGGGGGAATATCTTAAGCTTATGTTGTACCATGCATATGGTACAACTTAAGCTTATAATGTGCCATGTATGATGGTACACTTTAGTTAAATTGTTCCAAAGGAACAATTACTCCTAAAATAACTACCTTGGGGGCTATAAATAAGACCCAAGGCTTAGCCATTTCCTTACACTTTTTGCATGGTATTCTTGCCTTGCATTTCATTCTAGCGAAGCTTTGCCGAAATCCTTCCTCTCTCTTTATCCAAGTTCTTAATCTAAAAGTAGAGATTTAGATTGTGGATTTAGTAGCCTTACTCTATTCGTGAGAAGACTCGATCCGTCGTGGCAAATCCGAAGGTGAAGTTCCGAGACTACCGTGCCGCATACGCAAGCGAAAGTCTCAACTTCATTTATCGATCCTAACGCTGTTTTGACAGGTTCCTACACTTTTGACCGTGCACGCATTAATTTTAGAATTTGTTTGTTTGTGAACACTCTAGAGTGATATGCCGTCGTGAACGTCTCTGAGAGTATTAAATAGTGGCACTAATTTGGAACGACATTTCTCGAGTCGCTTTCCCACAATTTAATCTTATTCGATGAGACGTTGCGATTTTCATTTTTGACGGGAGATGTTTCTATTTTTAGTCTCGTCGTCCGACGTCAAAATTGAGATCCGTCTTCTTAGTTGCTTTCTTTCGTCACCACGATCACCACGATATTTATTTTATAATTTTTGGAGTTTATTTGACCACTTTTATATTTTTAGCAAGGTATAAAATATTTTTAAAAGCTATGTTTTAAATTAATTTCGGCCAAATAAAATTTATTTGAGTTTAAAACGTTTTAAATAATTTTTGAGCCAAATTCCAGCTCATTTGGGCCGCACCCAAGCCTGGGGTGAGTTGGAGAGGGTGAGATTCAAATTTTAAATATTTTTAAACTCCTAATCCCATTAGGATTAGCCCTAGACCTAGTCAACCCATCTACACTATATAAACAACCTCTAGGAAGACCTATTTTTGCAAGAAAATAACCCTAGCCGCTTCCAAAACACAAATTTCACGTTGCGACGAATCGTCGCAACGTTGCTGCACCGTCGCCCGCACCGACCGAGCCAAACAGCCAAAATCCCCCGCACCGACCGCTGAAACCCCCCGCTCATCCGCTCCGCCCGCTTCGCACAGCCGCTCCGCATCGCCCCGCTCGCATCCCCGTGTCCGACCGAGAGAATCTCTCGGTCAGACCGAGAGTTTTCCCCGCTCCGCTCCGCACCCGCACCGCTGCAAGCCCCCGCTCTGTTCGCCCGCATCGCTCCGTGCCCGACCGAAGCAACCGCCCGCTCACGCCCGCTCCCCGCTTCGTTGCAACGTTGCAACGTTGCAACGCACCCGCCAAGCGCCCGACCGGCGCTGTCTCCCGCTCCGACCGAAGAAAGCCCCCGCACCAAGCATCCGCCCGCACGTTGCAGCCCCGCTGCGCTGCATCCCTCGCACCCCTAGTGCCCGACCGACAGAGCTCCCCGCACCAAGCGTGTCTGACCGAGAGCCAAACGTCGCAACCCCGCACCCGTCGCACTGCATGCCACCGTGGGCCCCCCAAGTTCTCCAGAGGTATTGTGGGTCCCCTATTGGTCCCTAGGACTACTGTGGGCCCCACCTAGGTGCTTTCTCTCTGACGATTTGCTGCGTATGATGTTGCGACACGTCGTAGCCCGTCGTCGCACGTGCTAGCTTTGGAATCTGGATTCGTTGCTCCGGTTGCTGCTCTGAACTTTCCGGCGAGGAATCTATATTGGAATCAGGACTTGGAGCGCGTTCTCTTATTCCAACACCTGGCGTCGCTACCCGACGTCAGTGTAGCTTTCGCGTCGTGTTGAGGTAACGCTTTGCACCCCTAGGACCCCAACCCAATTGCCTGCTAATCAAGACTAAAATTGCTGTTTTTAAAATGTTTTAAATGTTTTAAATTCACTAATCAAGATTAATAATATGGACTTTAGGCTGGTGGACTTGTGCACGTAGGATAATTGTGACTTTGGACTCGTTGGATGATGTGCTCAGACGTTGTACTTGCAGGCAAGTGAAACTTGCCAACTCTTGTGTAGGGCCATGTTTTTAGGCCACTTCCTTGTTTTTAGCGTAAAAGAGACTAGTCAGTGAAATGATAGCTGGCTAGACGCCTATTTGATCCAGTTTGACAACGAAACTAGATCCGTCACCTTAATTGATCTAGCTTGACAACGAAGCTAGATCCAACCCTTTAAACTTTTGATCATGCATACTAAACTGTCATGTTTACTTTCCTTACCTGTACGCTTTACTACTTGCCATGTCATGTCATCCATGCATTGAATGTCGCATTCGTAGCACACGCTACAATACTTGTACTTGTACTTCCTTGTCCGGCTAGGTGCACCCCTACGCCATACTTGTTAAAAACACTTCCTGGCTCGTGATCCAGAAGAGAGCATTCCCGTTCGGGGGTAAGGCCCTGGCTCGATACACGTGGAGGGGTAGGGATAAACGATCACTTGAGCTTAGGAGTTGGCCCGATCAGTCACTCTAGCCAAAAGGCGGAATCTCTGTGCATGAGGTGCTTACTTTACTTGTCTTGTACTAGTGAGTGTTACTTGTATAACTTGTCATCCATGCCATGTTTAAATGCCATGCTCGTACTTTACTTTACTTGTTGCACTCATACTTTAAAACTGCCATGTCATTGCATTCATGTTAGAACTACTAGGTTGCTTTACCTACTTTCAGTTTCCTTGCACAAGTCTCTTGTAGACTTGCTGACATGTGCCCCTTGCTCTTTTGGGTGTCACATGTTAGACCCTGAGCCAGAGACCGTTGCTGAGTACGTGGTGTTTTGCTGACGCTGAGCCTGAGTCCATGTCTGCCCAGGAGGAGTTTTGTGGACATTGGGTACCATTCTTTGAGTCTTTGCTGAGCTTCCTTTTGTTTTAGGCCATCTGTTAGTTGTCGGTGTGTGGCACCTATACTTTGTACTTTGTACTTTTGTTGGCCATGTTTGGGCCTTTAGACTCTTTTTCTTTTCAGCCTGGTGGCTTTTTCTGTGATGTTGAAACTTATTTTATGGATATTCTGAGTTATCGCTTTTGTCTCATTTCAATATTATTATCGTTGTTTCATTCGCGTTGTGTAACGACCGGTTTTTATCATTACTATTATCCGTATTTCTTCCGTACATTTTATCTGTATCCGTTGTTAGACGTTTTGTCTACATACTCGTATCCGTACACGTATCCTTTTTCATACTTATTATTATTCTTATTATTAACCTTTCTAAAATTATTTTAAAATGTATCTCCTTAAAAATCTGTTTTAAATTTTCATTTCAAATTCAAATCCGAGTTGCACATCTTTTTTTAACTTTTAAAATCCAAATGTAGTTTTCTATTTTTAAACCCCATTTAGTTGACTTGAATTGACCCTAATTAACCCCTTTATAACACAATCAATTTGTTTTATTTAACCTTCCTAATATGTCTTAACCCTTTAAATGCAAATCATATTAATAATAATTTTAAATACCGTTTTTAATATGAATTCAAATCCCCTTTCCTAATTTAATATAATCCCTTCCTAACCTAACTCCAGCCCATTTTTGACTATAGGCCGAACCCCTCATGCGCACAGCATTAACACAAAAAAAAAGAAATCAAATAGAAAAAAAACTGAGCATTTAAGGCCCAAAAACCCTAATCTATTGCTTCCTACAGAAACCTAACGAGTTGCTCCTCACGAGTTGCTCTTCAACCACATTATTCTATATATAAAAACCCCTAGTACCATCAATAGCCCCTATCAACCCTACTTCTTCTTCCTCCCCTCTTCCCCTCGCGGCCACCTCCCATCGCCCTGCAACACCCTCACGGCCTCCCCTCGTAGCCTTGCAACCGCCGCACTGGACGCCAGCACCATCCTCCCCTCGCCACGCTTCATCAGCCGCACGACACGCCTAGTCACCGCTCGGTTGCCGTCGCCTCAGTCACTGCCACCGTACGGAGCTCGCCCATCGCCAGTTACCGGTCGTCTACAGTCGCAGGGCCCATCTTCCGACGTTCCTTCTCCCTTCAGTCGCCGCTTCGCCTCTCTCGACAACCTCAGCTTGCGGCTAGTCGCCGCCATCTGCAAAGTGTCGCAACGGGCAAACACGTGAGTGACTGCATATGTTTATTTTGTACGAAGATTTTATACATTATTTGAGTAGCCTAAGATACTGTGGATACTTGTGTAAATGATGTGAGTGGTTATTAAAACGTACACTGGTTCTGCAGTACGCAGTGATATTAAGTAGCATGCATTAGAGTATATAGGCTGATATTAAAATATAACTGATAACCCAATGAATGTATTATAAGTTATGAAGTACCTTATACATAACACCGTTTATATACTCTGAGATAAGTTAACATCACACGAGGTTAATACCATATAAGTTGATATGCTGTAATATTTATAATTAGATGCATACCCAGCATTTTTATATGTAAGTTGATGTGTGTTGTTGGGTTAGCTTACACTTTTTAGCCTGATGTTACGGAACCAATCTCACAGATAAATCGCGCTTCTAGCCCCTATTCACCAGGACGCCCAAAACACTTCAGGCAAGTATATACAACTTGCAAGTATATGGTTTTCCTACAGCTTTTGATGACGCAAGTATTTTATTTGTTTTCAAACATCCTCAAATAACATACGTCGCGAAATTTGTCAAGTAAACAACTTTTATATCCGAAATGGTTTTTAATGAATTCTGTTAATGTGTTGGTTGCTTTAGTCACTTAGATGATACACACGAAATGCTTTCCTTTCTTGTTATTCGATTTATTATGTGATGTGTATCATTTTGCATTGTGAAAAACTTAGCCCTCGGGGCAATCACAGATATTTGCGCCTTAGGGCAATTTTCGGACTTTGTGCCTTCGGGCAAATTGCAGATATTGGGCCTTCGGTCAATTACGGACTAATGGGCCTTCGGGCAATACGGACATGGGCCCGCGGGGCATTTACGGAATGTTTGCCATACGGCAGACATTGAACTACGGATTGACTTTATGGACACTTTGGGTGGGGTAGTCTAGTGTAGTAGAGGCTGGAAAGCTGGATTGCACTCTATTGGTGAACTTGACCGACACCTGGCCGGGTCGGTGAGTACAGAGTCACGGGTAGCTCCCGTTGACTTGGGTGTGATGCTGGTCACCTCCCCCCTCTGACACTGGGCTTGTCACTAGATTTAGTACAGGTTGGCACTCTTGTTTATTGCTGCTAATATTGTGGATGTATAAGCTGTCAACTAAGCTCAGATCGTGTTTTACTTTGTACATCGCAAATGACATGCTTTACTTTTTGCATTACGAAAACCATGTATGCCAGTCGTTACCTTATGCACTACACTTGTCACTACTTTTACTGTGCACACTACACTTGCTGTGCTAGTTACTTTACACACTACACCTTGCTGTGTTTGCTACTTGCACACCACACTTCGCCTGCTCACTACTTTGCACATTACACATTGTTTATGCTCATATGTGTCAATCTATTACTATGTTCCTCTTGTTGAAATCATATTGTGCCCCTCATCTCCTAAAGCTTTGTAACGTCTTTAAATCTTGCCGAGGGTCATTTTACTACTAACGTTTTAAATCTTGCCGTGCGACCCTCGCTGACGTATATTTCCTTGTTTGTGAAATATACGTTAGGTTTTGAGCAGAGTTCACAGAGGAGATTACTTGGAGATTGAAGAAGACGACTAAGAGAACCAAGATCACGAGATCCACTACTGAAGACGACGGACACTGCGCAGCTTGCTGAAATTTTTAATTGTTGTATTTTCTTTCAGGTGTATTTTAATTTCTTGTAACTGTTGTAATGGCCATGCTAGGCCGTTAATTCTTTTGTGTACATGTAATCTGGAAGTCAAGTATAATGATGATATTCTGTATTGTTCTGAGATCGCAAGCAAGAACCTGTATTTTCAAATGGTGTATCACTACATACGCTTATTGGGTTGGGGCTTCACCGCTCCAGCCCAAGCGGGCCCGCTCGCGTCCTCGCTCCCAAGTATAATGGGAAGCGGGGCATGACTCGTTGCAAGGACCTGCAGTTAAAAATTTGATTGACGCTTATCAGACTTGCAGCTTTGCAACTTCAAGTCTGAGCGGACCTTCTCACGCTTCGCCTCCAAATTTTTGGGAAGCGAGGCGTGACATGGCGGCAAGGCTAAGCGGTAGGCTACCTCGCCAACTCTCTCCAGAATGTCAAATGGTCCAATGTATAGCGGGCTCAACTTCCCCCGTTTCCCAAAACGAATCACACCACGATTCGGGAAAATCTTCAGGAACACATGGTCGCCTGGCTGAAACTCCAAAGGACGGCGTTTAGCATCCGCCCAATGCTTAAAACGGTCCTGAGCAATCCTCAGCCTCTCCCGAATGTTCCTGACAACATCCACAGCCTCCATAATCATCTCAGGTCCCAACAGTTCCCGGTCACCAATGTTATCCCAACTCAATGGCGATCGACATTTCCTCCCGTACAGCGCGGCAAAAGGCGCCATGCCAATACTCGCCTGGAAGCCGTTGTTGTTAGAGAACTCTACCAGATGTAGATGGTCCTCCCACGAACCCTTGAAATCCAACATGCACGCCCTCAGCATGTCCTCCAAGATCTGAATCGTGCTCTCAGACTGGCCATCTATCTGCGGATGGTACGCCGTGCTGAAACTCAGACTCGTACCCAAACTCCTCTGCAAACTCTGCCAGAACTGAGATGTGAACCTCGTGTCTTTGTCCGACACGATACTCACGGGGACTCCATGAAGTCGTATGATCTCCTGCACGATTCACGTTACATCACTATCTGTCTAGGAAAAGGAAATAGAAACTGAGAGTAAAAGAATTTACCTCCATGTATCTCCTCGCTAGCGCCTTAGTGGACTGTCCTACTCGGAATGGAATAAAGTGCGCGGATTTGGTCAATCGATCTACGATCACCCAAATCGCGTCATTCTGCTTTGGACTCCGGGGCAGTCCAGTCACAAAGTCCATAGTGATGTGTTGTCACTTCCACTCCGGAATCGGAAGCGGTTGTAGCAACCCTGCCGTACGCTGATGCTCCGCCTTCACTTGCTGGCAAACCAGACACTTGGCCACACTCCGAGCCACGCTCCTCTTCATGCCATGCCACCAAAAGTTCAGACGAAGATCCTTGTACATCTTGATACCACCAGGATGTATAAAATACGACGAACTGTGTGCCTCAACCAGCAACTCCTCTCTAATATCCCCAGCTGGCACACACACCCTAGCTCCATACCTCAGCGAGCCATCCTCATGAATCAAAAAGTCAGTCCACAGACCGGCTTCTACCTGCTCCCGAATCTTCACCAGCTTCGGATCTCCAGCCTAGCCAGCCTTGATCCGATCCACGATCGTCGACTGTATCTGCATACACATCAACGGAGAAGCCTCCCCAGGAAGGACAATCTCAATTCCAGACTCGTAAAAATCATGTTGCAATCTCCACTGCGAAGTCAACATCATCACCGCTGGAAGCCTACTCAGCGCATCCGGAACCACATTCACCTTGCCAGGGTGATACTGCAAATCGATCTCATAATCCTCCATGAGCTCCAACCATCGACGATGTCGCATGTTGAGCTCCTTCTTAGTAAAAATGTACATCAAGCTTTTGTGATCGGTGAAGATCTTCACTTTCTCACTCAGCAGGAAGTGCCTCCAAATCTTGAGCGCAAACACGACAGCAACCAACTCCAAGTCGTGCGTCGGGTAATTCTTCTCATGAGTCTTGAGCTGACGCGAAGCATACGCCATAACATGCACGTGCTGATGCAACACACAACCGAGACCCTTGCCAGAAGCATCGCAAAAGATCTCAAATCCTCCACTGCGATCAGACACAACAAGAACATGGGCAGTCGTCAATCTCTCCCTCAGAACACCAAAGGCATTCTCACAATCACCCGATCAAACAAAAGGTACATCCTTCCGTGTCAATCTGGTCATCGGCTCAGCAATACGGGAAAAGTCCTTAATGAAGCGTCGATAGTAACCAGCAAGCCCAAGGAAACTCCGGATCTCAGATGCTGACTGCAGAACAGGCCACTCTATGATGGCCCTGATCTTCTCGGGATCCACTGAAATACCATCTCCAGACACCACATGCCTGAGAAAAGCAACTCTATCCAGCCAAAACTCGCACTTCGAAAACTTAGCATACAAACGATGCTTCCTCAAGAACTCCAACACTGTCCTCAAGTGCGAGGCATGATCTTCCTCCGACTTTGAATAGATCAGAATGTCGTCAATAAAGATAACGACAAACTTGTCTAAAAATTCATAGAAAATCAGGTTCATCAGATTCATGAAAAACGCGGGAGCGTTGGTTACACCGAAGGGCATAACCACAAACTCTTAGTGTCCATACTTTGTCCTGAATGCTGTCTTCGGAACATCTTCCTTCTTCACCTTCAGCTGATGATAACCACTCCTCAAGTCCAACTTCGAAAACACCCTCGATCCTCCAAGCTAATCAAAAATATCATCGATGCGAGACAACGGGTATTTATTCTTGATGGTCACCGCATTCAGCTCCCTGTAGTCCACGCACATGCGACGCGAACCATCCTTCTTCTTCACCAGCAGCACCGGTGCTCCCCACGGAGTCACACTAGGATTGATATAACCCTTCTACATAAGCTCATCCAGCTGCTTCCGCAATTCCTCCAACTCGGCGGGTGCCATACGATAAGGCGCTTTCGAAATCGGCTGCGCTCCTGGAATAAGATCAATCGAAAATTCGAGAGCTCGATCGGGTGGCAATCCAGACATCTCCTCGGGGAAGACGTCATCGAAGTCCCGCACTACCGCTGGCCTCTCCTGCCCCATCAGCATAGCCACAAACTCCACCGATCTGGCCCGAAATCTGACAGGGCCAAGCGAATTGCTACCCCGGCTAAACTCAAATACTGGATTTCTAGGAATCTCGAACACCACCTTCTTCCTCCGACAGTCGATCGTAGCATAGAAGCTCACAAGCCAATCCATCCCAAGGACCGCATCATAGTTGATGATGTCGTGGACAATGAAATCAGCATAAAGATCATGTCCACAGACCACCAACGAGCAAGAATTTCAACCACGATGCACCGAGACCACGCCATTCCCTATAACGATATTCCAACTCTTGGAAAGAGGGGACGTCGTCAAGGAATGCTTCTTCACGAAGCACCGTGTCAAAATGCACATCGATGCACCTGAGTCAAATAGGACTCGTGCAGGAAATATGCACACCAGAATCACACCTACAAACAGTCTAACAATCAAGCCCTATTCTAGCAAACAATCATGTACAAGCAAACAACATAATCTAACAAGCAAAACTAATTAAGAAAGGAACAGCTAGATTGAGGATTACCCGCGATAACCTCATCCACAGCCATGCTCTCCACCTCAGACATCAGAAAAGCCTGCCGCCTCGGCTGAAAGGCCTGCCTCTGTGGAACAAGAGCTGCTACACGTCCAGCAGGAACAGTCTCTCTCTGCTGCAACGGCTGTGCTGCAACAGGTTCTCTCCAAAGCTGCTTCGACTTCGGGCAGTCCTTCATAGTATGAGTAGGATCTCCACAGACAATACACTGGCCCAGGAATCTCCTACACTGCTCCTTGATATGCCCAGTCTTGCCGCAGAAATGGCAAGTCTTCTGAATAGGCCCTCCTGGCCTCTTGAACTGCACCGGCTGATTAGGCTTGAAACCAGGCCTAACCACCGCTCTGGCCTGCTCCATAGGCCTCTTCCCAGCTCCAGCAACATGTCCTCTCCTTTGGTTCACAATCAGCTCCTGCCTCCGCGCCGCTATCAGAACCTTCTGATAGGACTCCAGATTAAAGGAAGACACAATACTCTGAAGCTCCAAAGCAAGTCCCTGCAGGAACCTCTGAGCCCTTTCATCAGCATCCTGCACCATCTTTGGTGCGAACCGACTCAGCCTGGTGAACTCCTGGTGGTACTGATCCACCGACAAGCTCCCCTGCTTCAAATCAATGAAGCGCTGCAACATCTCTCTCCGGACAACCTTCGAAAAATATTCCTCATCGAATCTAGACTTGAAGGTAGCCCAAGATATCGGCTCCTCCAACAGCTCCTCCTTAGCATCCCACCAATTCCGGGCATTGTCCCTCAGCTGCCTCTTCGCCAAGTCAACCCAGCCAACCTCGTTGACCTTGGACATCTTCAAATTGTCCTCAATATTCCTGACCCACTCGTCAGCAGCTAGAGGACCTTCAGTACCATCAAAATATGCAGGACCCAGCTCTCGAAACTGCTTCGCTCCTGGCTCGGAACGAGGGGCCTCCAGAATTGCCCGAGCAGCTCGAACAACTGGAGCATTCTGGACTTGCAGGAGCACGCCTTGCTGCACTTGCATCATCTGAAGCATCATCCGCATCATCTCCCCCATTGGTGGGCTCCCTATCAGGCTCCTCGTCATGAGGGGGCGCACCAACACCAACTCAGGTATTTCACCTTCCTGCAATCTAATGACACAGAAAACGAAACAATTAGACTCATAGCTTATGACTCGGATGTCGAATTTACATTTGTGGACAATCAAATATTATTATCGTTATTCCGTTAGTTTGCAGTTACACATGGACCTGCATGGGCCACCAACAAAACCTGTCACGCCCCGCTTCCCTAAAATGGAGGCGAGACGTGAGAAGGTCCGCTCAGACGTGGAGGTGTGAAGCTACCGCCTGATAAGCGTCAAATCTGAATATATGCAGGTCCCTGTAAATGCAAACGGAACAAAGATAATAATAAGGCAAAGGAGACTGATATAAGTTAACCAATCTCAGAATTTGTCCACAATAATATTCAACATCACAGAAAAAGCCACCAGGCTAAAAGGAAGAGTCTAGGCCCAAACATGGACAATAAAAGCCAACATGAACAAAGTATTGGTGCTACGCACTGACAACTAAAGCAGACTAAACAACACCACAAACAGTCTCTACGACTGATCTCCCGTGTCCTCAGACTCCTCGATGAACGCGGGCTCTGACTCAGCGTCAGCGAACACCACGTCCTCAGCAGCAACCTCAGGCTCAGGATCTAACATGTGTCACCCAAAAGAGTAAAGGGCACATGTCAGCAAGTCTAAAAAGACTTGGGCAAGGAAACTAAAAGGAAGGTAAACTAACAACCTAGCAGTTATAGTATGATCAATAACATGGCAAGTATAGGATGGAAGTAACAAGCAAGGTAAGGTGTAAGTAACAAGTAGCAAGTAGCAAGTATGGCATGGATGACGAGTTTTACAAGTATAAACACGGACAAGTACAAGTCAAGTAAATCACGTCAAGTAAACACATCGTGCACAGAGATTACGTCTTCTGGCTAGAGTGGCGGATCAGACCAACTCGTACACTCAGGTGATCGTGTATCCCTACCCCTCCACGTGTATCGAGCCAGGGCATTACCCCCGAACGTGTAATGCTCGCTTCTGGATCACAAGCCAGGAAGTGTATTTGGCATAGGGTTGTGCCCGCTAAAAGCATGTGCCTAGCCGGATCAAGTAGCACAAGTAATGTAGCGTGTGCTACGAATGCAACATTCAACCTGGATAGCATGACATGTACAGATAATTCGCGTACCGTTAATTGAATTTAAACATGTCAGATAAGATGCATGGATGACAAGAAGTGCAAATAATTAAAAGTAGTCGGATCTAGCTTCGTTGTCAAACTAGATCCTGAAATTGCACCTAGGCGAGTATCATTTCGTCGCCTAGTCTCTTTTACGCCTACAACGAGCAAATGTCCTAAGGCATGGCCTAAAACCCTAAGTGGCAAGTTTCACTTGCATGGCACCAAGGATGACGATCAACGAGGCACGTCACAAAATGTTAAACTACGGAGATGGGATCGCTGCCATAGCAAAACACCATCATAATAATATCCAATCCAGTTTTATTAGGGTTTAACAAAAATCACAATGTGGGTTAAGAGAATATTAAAGGGTCGATTCACAAACCGTATCGTAGCGG
Source organism: Scilla litardierei (assembly GCA_030789695.1). Taxonomy (NCBI): domain Eukaryota; kingdom Viridiplantae; phylum Streptophyta; class Magnoliopsida; order Asparagales; family Asparagaceae; genus Scilla; species Scilla litardierei. Next base: position 188,641,670 of record CM061142.1, on the reverse strand, counting down.
AAGAACGATGCCGAGCAAGCACGGCAACGGAAGAACGATCCGGAGAACTATGGCTCAGATCTGGAAATGGCGAGAAAATCTGGAGAAATTGGGATTTGTGGGGTTTTGGGGTTCGCCGACGGCCTAAAAGAGGTGGCCGGCGCAAGAATGGCAAGAAGGAAGCTCTGAGGAGGAAGGAAATGGCTTGAGGAATGTTGGGGAAGATCAGAGCTCTAAGGGGAAAGAAAATGTCCAAGAGAAGTGAAAGAAAGAAGAAGGAACGATCGGGAGTTTAAATAGAAAAAGTTGCGGTGGCTGGGCCGAACCTAGGGTTTCGGGGTCGATTAGTCGGTCAAAGAAGAGTTGTTGACCGACTAGTTTAAGAACTAGTCGGTCGGTCGACCAACTGTGACCGACTAAGATCAAACAGTAACTCGGTCGTCAAAATGGTCAATGAACTAGTCGGTTAAAGAACAATGGCTAACCGACTAGTTTGAAACCTAGTCGGTCGAAAAACGTTCTTAGACCGACTAACGATAAACAGTAACTTAGGTGAAATTAATCAAAGGAACTAGTCGGTCTGAGAGCAAGTTCTGACCGACTAGTTTCACATCTAGTCCGTCGGTGGTTGTTCTTAGACCGACTAAAGGCAAACAGTAACTCCTGAATAATTGATTTAATGAACTAGTCGGTTCCAGAAGAGTTCCTGACCGACTAGATTGGAATCTAGTCGGTTGGTTCTCCTTCTTGAACCAACTAAGATGCACGAAAAGTCTCGAATCGAAGCGCGAAGCTCCAGGAAGATTCCTACGGCTTCTAAGATCAACTTATCTCTAAGATATGAGCGATATGAAGCTCGTCACGAATGACTTACTCCAAACTCAACGATCTAAGGAAGAAGCTAGAAAATCACAATGAAACGAACGAAAACGAAAGCTACGGAGACGGAAAATCACACATAAGGAGAAAATCCACCAAAACATATATATAATATAGATAATCCAAATACATGAAAAACCAGTCGTTACAAATGTTAGGGACGAGGGAATATTGGAAGGAATCGTGGGAGCGAGCAGTTGAAATGGAGATTCATGCAAGAGGGGGTTTGGGATACCCCTGAGTGGTGTGCGTGATATGTGGGTTGCTAATGATGGGGAGTGGAAAAGACCAAAACGTGGGTGGTTGGAGTAGAGTCCACTCAACTGTGAATTGCTAGAAAGGGGAGATGTAGTTAGGATATTATAGTTTGAATTTGAGTTAATCTGTTAGGATATCATAGGATAAGGCGTATTAGAATTAATTAGGTAAGATCTGATTAAGGAAGTTATTTGGTTAGAATTTTCAAATCATTACGAGCAAGATTTGATTTGGTAAGCTGATTCGGTTAGGATTAGAGGTAATCGATTTAATTAGTGTATCTAGATTTGTTCGGGTTTCTTAACTCTTATTATGATTTAATATCATATACAAGATGTGGTTGGATTTAGGGGAATATTTTTGGTTACTGCTGATTAGGATCTGATTTGGTCTTGTTAAGATGTTTGGGATTATAGAAATAGATTTGATTACAATTGATCTGGAGATCAATTTGATTCAGATTTGTTTTGCTAAGATCCGATCGGTATAGTTAGGGTTGGATGAAATATATTCGATTAAGATACCTTGATTAGAAGGATCGATCTGGCTGAGATACTAGATTCAGATTGGATAGTTTATTCGGTATAGATGTTTTAATTAAAAGATCGTTTGTGTTAAGATATCTCGAATATTATGATCACGTCCCTACAATCAACATCAACCCAGGATTAGAGTAGGTATTAACGTGATCGTTAAATCGCGTGCCCGGGCTATAATGTTAATAATAAAAACATATATATTAAAACCGCTAATAACTCTCTATACTAATTAAACGTACGAATTACGTATAGATGAAAACAAGCCGTTACATCTGACCCACCTTATTAGAATTCCGTCCTCGGAATTCGGTAAGGCTATTGGGAAGGTGTAATGACCGCAAGAAAAACGAAGCAGTGACGGGGAAGGTTCAAAAAATGAAACTTGGAGACTTGGTCGTTTTGGTGAAGGGTATCGCGAATCAAAATCAATAAAAATCAGAATGTGAATATGACGAGGGAAGAATTGGGTCGGTGGATCAAAATGTTGGGCTTATAGTCGTCGACATATGAATATAATGTCGAAGATATCTACGAGATCGGGGGTGGACTCATACGGTAAACTAATGTTTAAGAACCTAAGTAGCATGGCTGGGATGGAGTTCAAGGAAGGTGATCTTGAGAATCAAGATTGTAATCTTACCTATGTTGTTCGAAATATTTTGCATAAGCACGACCTGCATGGGCCACCACTAAAACCTATCACGCCCCGCTTCCCATTGTACTTGGGAGCGAGGACGCGAGCTGGTCTGCATGTGCTTAAAACAAGAAGGATATACTTTTTTTCCTTCCTCCTTGGTTTAAGCACATTACACGTCTGTGATAACAACTTGCAGGTTCTTGCATGCAACTCAAAAAACACAGATAAGTTATTTATTTACAATCTCAAGTCTCAAAGATAGTTTACAACAATGAATGAAATGAAGGAGGGTCATAAGCCCATACAAATATTGAAAGAGACAACAAGTACAAATATGATGCGAAGGCACATTGCTCCTCAGCGAAGGAACTTAGCGGCAAGGCACTCCTGGTCAAACTGCTTAGTCTCTAAGCATACTCCTCTGCAAACCTGTCTAATACCTGATGTATATTTCACAAGACAAGGAAATATACGTCAGCGAGGGTCGCTCGACAAGATTTAAAAAAAGATAAAAAGAAACTTGACCCTCGGCAAGGTTTTCAAAAACATTTACATGACAATATAGTAGCAAAATAGAAGTCACATTAGTTAAAGCATGGCAGCGTAAGAAACATAAGAGCACTGGCAAGTGTAGTGTGCAAAGCAGTGAGCAGGCGAGGTGTAGTGCACAAAGTAACGAACATGACAAGGTGTAATGTGTACAACAATAAGCATGGCAAGTGTTGTGTGTACAACAATAAGCGTGGTAAGTGTGTGTACAGCACTAACATGGCAAGCGTGGTGTATAAAGCAGTAAACATGGCAAGTGTGGTGTGTACAGCAATAAGCGAGAGAAGTGTGGTGTGTACGACAAGTGTAGTGTGTACAGAAATAAGCATGAAAAGTGTAGAGTGCACAGCAGTAGGCATGATATTAGTACACGAACAAGGTAGGAGTAACTAGCAGAGTACGCAATCCTCAATAGTAACAACAGGATTAAAAGAACGTGACAATCAATCAAGTGTGCCTAGTGAAAAGCCCAATGTCTGAGGGGAAAAGTGACTAGTATTACACCCAAGCCAACGGAAGCTACCCGTGACTCTCTACTCACCGACCCGGCCAGGTGTCGGTCAAGTTCACCACGAGAGTGTAATCTAGCATTCCAGCCTCTACTACATTGAACTACCACACCCAAGTGTTCTGCTGGAACATGAGCCAGTCTAATTCATATTACAAGCACGAGCTTGTCAACTCACATGACATCACGATTTCACGATTTCGCCTCTTGGGCGCACGAATTCATAATTTCACGATTTCAAGATATTCCGTACCATCAAGTTGTTCCATTCAATCCAATATGTTCGATGCAGTTTATGATCAGCATGTAAGTAGTAGGATACATAAATAAAACAATGCTTGATTTGGCAATTTGATGTATCAATATTTTAAAACAAGGAAAAGTACACTTGCCTGACAGGGACGGCCTTGGGTGCCCAAGCGTTCGTAATGAGTGGCGCATTATATCTGTGGCATTAGGTTCGTAACATCAATTACGGAAATAATATTGAACCCACTCACGTAGGCACAGTTAATCCGTTACACTGTTTATAACCTACTGCTACAAGATACTTAACCCATTTAATAGGTAGCTATACCTATCAAGTTACTGATTTTATATCAATTCTCACTGCCAGTATTTGATATGGGTCAAACTAATAATTATAAACAGTATACTAACATGTGTATACTAACTAACATTATTTACTAACATTGCTAACTAGAAAAATATAATAGACTACTAGTCACATGCTTAGCTGGCTAGTACTTACCCACTTGCATATAGGTACTGTTTACAAATCTTATAAATTAACTTATACAATTGTTTCTACTGCACTGGTCACATTGGAATAATAAAAATCAACTTATAGAAACTCACATACTCATCGTATGTGACTTTCCATTCCTTTCTCCTTGTTTCTTTCTTTTGCAGCAAAGTATAAGGGATCGAGAGCTCGGGGCCAGGGTTGGAGAAGGTGCGGCTGTGGTTCAGGGCGGCAAAGGGGGGCAGATCAGGCAGCAGGTGGCGGTGGATTAGATCTCTCTGGGCGACTGCGACATGGAGAGCTCGCCGTGATAACTGGGGAGAAAGAGACGGTGGTGGCCTGGGTGAGAGAGAGGAGGGAGCGATCGTCGGTGTCGGAGGGGAGGGATCGATCGCCAGCATCGGATCTGGGCGGTTGATCCGATTCGGCCTTGCTGGCTTGTTGCAGGCTGGAGGAGGGAGATGGAAGATCGGGATGGGGTCAAGGGCGTCGGCGACGGAAATAGGGGACGGGCTGATGGCGCTGGGCGGTGAGTCGAGGCAAGTCGCCGATGTTCGGAATGGAGGGTGGCTTGCGGCGTGTAGGGGAGGACGAAGAAGGTATTCGTGCGGATGGTGAGGGCCTGGGTTTCGGTGGCCACGACGTTCGCGAAAGTGGATGGGTGCGAGGGAGGCAGAGGCTGTCGGGGTGCGGGGTCGATTCTGTGGTGGTCGTCGATAGAGCACTGAATTGTGGAGGAAAGGGGAGGGTGATGGGCGTTGGTTCTCTCGATGTGGCAATGTCTGTCGGAGGGGCAGTGCGGCTAAGCAGAAGGCCGAAGATGGGGTGAAGGGTCGGAGCACGGTGGAGTGAGGAGAGGACTGTAACGACTGGTTTTTATCTATTATATATATAAATAATGTGGCAAGTTCTCTCGATGTTGGTTGTTCTCTCCTTTGTATGGTTTTCCCATTTCTGTCGTTGGGCGTTTTGCTCAGTCCTTTATAGCCTTCTAGTTCCTTTCCATAGATCGATGAGTTGGAGTAAGTCATTCATGACGAGCTTCATAGCGCCCATATCTTAGAGCTAGGATGATCTTAGAAGCCATAGGAATCGTCCCGAAGCTTCGCGCTTCAAATCGGAACTTTTCGTGAATTTTAGCCGGTTCAAGAAGAGGAACCAACAGACTAGATCGCAATCCAGTCGGTCGGCAACTCTTCTCAGACCGACTAGTTCATCTTATATTTTTCGACTGAGTTACTGTTTACAATTAGTCGGTCTAAGCACATTCATCGACCGACTAGTTGCGAAACTAGTCGGTCAAGACTTGTTCTCAGACGGACTTGTACAGAGTTTCTTTTGTCGGTTGAGTTACTGTTTACAGTTAGTCGGTCGAAGAACAATTATCGACCGACTAGTTGAGAAACTAGTCGGTTAGAGTTTCTTCTCAGACCGACTAAACTGTCAGTACTCATTATCTTTCATATTCGACCTTAAGTCGGTTCATAAACGTTCACCGACCGACTAGTTCCCAAACTAGTCGGTTGACGAGTCTTCACAGACCGACTAAATCTGCCTACCCTGTACAGACCCTGTTCACTGTTTGTTTTTAGTCGGTTTCAGTTAGACGACCGAACCGACCGACTAGATCCCAAACTAGTCGGTCGACCACCCTTCACTGACCGACTAGATTGCCCAGTAACCCTAGGTTAAGTCGTAGCCGCCGCTATTTCTTCCTATTTAAACCCTATACGTTTTCATTTCTTTCTTCACTTTTCCTAGCCAACCTTCTTCCCCAATCATCCCCCAACCTTCCTCTTGCCTTCCTTCATCCTCCCGAGTTCTCCCCCCCCCCCCCTTGCGCCGGCACCACCCCGTAGGCCGCCGGCCGACCTCCAAAAAACCCTAAATCTTCCATTTTGCTCCAGTTTTCCCATACCTTCTCCATTCCCCAGATCCATTTTAGATCAGCTGCAGGAGATCCCTTCAGCCGCAACTTCTTCCTCGGATCGCTTTTCCGTTGCCGTGCTAGATCCGATTTGGTGAAGGCAACCCGGAGATCGTCGAGATCTTCTTCTACCTGCAGTTCGTAGACGTCTTGGTCGTCGTTCTTCCACTTTGAATACGGTTAGTGATCTACCTTTTAATCTCCCCATAAACCACACTGTAATTTAGAAAACCTAATAAAAATGGATTACTAGACGTTGTAGGATTCCAATACAAAATATGGATTAGATCTTTCAATTCTAATTTTCTACTTTGGCCATGACAGCAAACCCATTTCCCCGTAAAGTAACGATTTTGAGACGAACTCTCGTCGAGCAACAACCGCGGTACCAGGCAAGTGAAACTTGCCAACCTTGTTTTAGGCCATGCCTTAGGACATTTCTTTGTTTCTAGCGTGAAAGAGACTAGACCGTGAAATGATAGCGGTCTAGGCGCAAATTTCAAATCCTAGCTTGACAACGAAGCTAGAATTGCCTTTTGTCATGTCATGTCATGCATTTGCCTGTCACGTTTAATTTCTTTAACGGTATGCAATTTAAATTGAATATCTGCCATGCATTGCATTCCTTACATGCCATTTGATTTGTATGTTGCATCGTAGCACACGCTACCAAATACATGTACAATCCGTGTTTCCATGTTTCCGGCTAGGCACCTGCTATGCGGGCATAACCCTACGCCATACTTGTTAAAAACACTTCCTGGCTCGTGATCCAGAAGCGGGCCAACTGTGTTGGTTGAAAACCAATGCCCGATACACGTGGAGGGGTAGGGATAAACGGTCACTTGAGCGTAAGAGTTGGCCCGTACAGCCTCTCTAGCCAAAGGGTGGAATCTCTGTGCACGACGTGCTTACTTTACTTGTACTTGTCCTTGTGAGTGTTTACTTGGTTTCCTTGTCATGTTCTTGTTCCATGCCATGTTATTCATTGCCATGTCATACTTGCTGCTTTTACTTATCTGCTGCACTTCTCATGTACATGTCATGTCATGCACATTTTAGAATTGCTAGGTTACTTTTACCTTTCCTTGCAATTTCCTTGCATAAAGTCTTGTAGACTTTGCTGACATGTGCCCCTTCTCTTTGGGTGTCGCATGTTAGTTGCTGAGCCAGAGACCGTAGCTGGGGACGACGAGTTCGTGGAGTTTGAGCCTGATTTCGTTGATGATGTGGAGTACGAGGACATCGGTGACCAGTCCTAGTGTTTCCTTCGTCGTTTCTCTTTGTTAGTCTGTTGTTAGCTTGTCGGTGAGTAGCACCTTTTTGTTAGTTGCTTTCCTTGTTGGCCATGCTGGGCCTTTTCTTTTAGACTTGGTTGTTAGCCTGGTGGCTTTTCTGCGGTTGTTGAAATATTATCTGGACTTGGAGATTTATAATATTTATTATTATTCATCTCTTCCTATTATTGTTATCTTTGTTCCGTGTCACATTACAGGGACCTGCGTGTTATTCCAGACGCTTTACAGGATGGAGCCTCACATCTCCAAGCCTGAGCGGGCCTCATTACGCCTCGCCTCCATTTTAGGGAAGCGGGTCGTGACAGGTTTTGTTGGTGGCCCATGCAGGTCCACTCTATAACTGTGACTTAATCGGAACAACGATAAGAATTATAGAATGTCCGATAAACAATTTCGACACCCGAGTCATAGGGCTTAGTGTTTGATTTTATTTCGTTTTCTATGTCATTAGATGGCAGGAAGACGGAATACCCGTGCTGGTGGAGGTGTGCCCCCTCGTGTCGAGGAGTCGGACCGAGAGCCCACCAACGGAGAGATTATGCGGATGATGCATCAGATGATGCATGTGCAGCAGGGGATGCTTCAGAATGCCCGGAATGTTCCGCCTGCTCGAGCAGCGCAGCCAGTCCAGAATGTTCCTCGCTTCGAGCCAGGAGCGAAGCAGTTTCGGGAGCTGGGCCCCGCCTACTTTGATGGGACCAAAGGACCTCTAGCTGCTGACGAGTGGACCAGGAATATGGAGGACAACCTAAAGATGTCAAAGGTCGACCCGACTGGATGGGTTGACTTGGCGAAGAGACAGCTTAGAGATAATGCTCGGAACTGGTGGGATGCTGAGGAGGAGATGCTGGAGGAGCCGATATCTTAGGCTACTTTCAAGTCCAGATTCGATGAGGAGTACTTTTCGAAGGCTGCCAGAAGGGAGATGGCGCAGCGCTTCATTGACCTGAAGCACGGGAGCTTGACGGTGGACCAGTACCACCAGGAGTTCACCCGGCTGAGCCGTTTTGCACCGAAGATGGTGCAGGATGTTGATGAGAGGGCACAGAGGTTTCTGCAGGGGCTCTATTTGGATCTTCAGAGCTTTCTGTATTCTTCTGATCTGGATTCCTATCAGAAGGTTCTGATTGCAGCGAAGAGGCAGGAGCAGATTGTGAACCAGAAGAGAGGATGTGCTTCTGGAGCTGGGAAGAGGCATGTGGAGCAGGCCAGGGCAGTGATGAGACCAGGGTTCAGGCCCAATCAGCCGGTGCAGTTCAAGAGGCCAGGAGGACCTCCTACTCAGAAGACTTGCCATTTCTGTGGCAAGACTGGGCATGTCAAGGATCAATTCCGGAAGATGTTGGGACAATGATTGGTTTGTGGTGATCCACTGCATGTCATGAGGGACTGCCCGAAGTCCAAGTAGCCTTGGAAGGGACCTGTTGCAGCTCATCCATTGCAGCAGAGAACATCGGTACCTACTGGACATGGAGCGCCTCTCATTCCGTAGAGGCAGGCTTTTCAGCAGGTTGTTCAGCTGAGGAGGCAGGCTTTCCTGATGACTGCAGTTGAGGCTGAGATTGAGGATGAGGTTATTGCAGGTAACCCTCAGCCTAGTTGTTCTTTTCTTAGTTAGTCTTATTTGTTGGAATTTGTTTGGCTGTTTGTTATATTTATTGGAATAGGGTTTGATTGTTAGATGACTTGTTAGGTGTGATTTTGGTTTGCACATTTCCTGCCCGAGTCCTCTTCGACTCTGGTGCATCGATGTGCATTATTTCCTGGAGCTTCGTGGAGAAGCATTCCTTGTCGACTTTCCCTCTTCCCAAGAGTTGGGATATCGTTACAGGAAATGGTGTGATCTCGGTGCATCGTGGTTGCAATTCTTGCCCTTTGGTGGTCTGTGGACATGAGCTCTATGCTAATTTCATCGTCCACGACATCATCAACTATGATGATGTCCTTGGGATGGACTGGCTTGGGAGTTTCTATGCCATGATCGATTGCCGGAGGAAGAAGGTGGTGTTAGAGATTCCAGGCCATCCGGTGTTCGAGTTCAGCCGTGGCAGCAGTTCGTTTGGTCCGGTCAGGTTTCGGGCCAAGTCGGTGGAGATCGTTGCTATGCAGATGGAGCAGTGTAGACCAGCTGTGGTGCGAGAATTCGACGACGTCTTCCCCGAGGAGATGTCTGGATTGCCGCCCGATCGAGCTCTCGAGTTCTCGATCGATCTTATTCCGGGAGCGCAGCATATTTCGAAGGCGCCCTATCGCATGGCACCAGCAGAATTGGAAGAATTGCGGAAGCAACTGGACGAACTTCTTCAGAGAGGTTACATTCATCCCAGTGTGTCTCCGTGGGGAGCACCGGTCTTGCTAGTGAAGAAGAAGGACGGTTCGCGTCGCATATGTGTGGACTACCGGGAGTTGAATGCGGTGACAGTTAAGAATCGATATCCGTTGCCTCGCATTGATGACATCTTTGATCAGCTTAGAGAATCGAGGGTATTCTCTCAGTTGGATCTGAGGAGTGCTTATCATCAGCTGAAGGTGAGGAAGGAAGATGTTCTGAAGACAGCATTCAGGACGAAGTATGGACATTACGAGTTCGTGGTTATGCCTTTCGGTGTAACCAACACACCCGCGATATTTATGAATCTGATGAATCTGATCTTCTATGACTTTTTAGACAAGTTTGTCGTTATCTTCATTGACGACATTCTGATCTACTCAAAGTCAGAGGAGGAGCATGCATCGCACTTGAGGACAGTATTGGAGATCTTGAGGAAGCATCGGTTGTATGCTAAGTATTCCAAGTGCGAGTTTTGGCTGGACAGAGTTGTTTTTTTCGGGCATGTGGTGTCAGGAGATGGTATTTCAGTGGACCCCGAGAAGATCAAGGCTATCAGGGAGTGGCATGTTCCACAGTCAGCGTCTGAGATCCGGAGTTTCCTTGGATTGGCTGGTTATTACCGGCGGTTCATTAAGGACTTCTCCCGTATTGCTGAGCCGATGACCAGACTGACGCGGAAGGATGTACCTTTTGTTTGCTCTGTTGGCTGTGAGGAGGCTTTTGGTGTTCTGAAGGAGAGGCTGACGACTACCCCTGTTCTTGCGGTGCCTGATCACAGTGGAGGATTCGAGATATTTTGCGATGCTTCTGGCAAGGGTCTTGGTTGTGTGTTGCATCAGCATGGGCACGTGGTAGCGTATGCTACACGTCAGCTTAAGACCCATGAGAAGAATTACCCTACGTACGATTTGTAGTTTGCAGCAGTCGTGTTTGCGCTGAAGATTTGGAGGCACTTCCTGATGAGTGAGAAGGTGAAGATCTTCACCGATCACAAAAGCTTGAAGTACATTTTTACTCAGAAGGAGCTTAACATGCGACAGCGTCGGTGGTTGGAGCTCATGGCTGATTATGAGATCGATCTGCAGTACCACCCTGGTAAGGTGAATGTGGTCCCGGATGCGCTGAGTAGGCTTCCAGCGGTGATGATGTTGACTTCGCAGTGGAGATTGCAGTAAGATTTTTGCGAGTCTGGTATTGAGATTATTCTTCCTGGAGAGGCTTCCTCGTTGATGTGTATGCAGATATAGTCGACGATCATGGATAGAATCAAGGCTGGACAGGCTGGAGACCCGAAGTTGGTGAAGATTCGGGAGCAGGTGGAAGCCGGTCTGCGGACTGACTTCTTGATTCATGAGGATGGCTCGTTGAGATTTGGAGTCAGGTTGTGTGTGCCAGCTGGAGACATCAGAGAGGAGTTGTTGATTGAGGCACACAGTTCGCCGTATTCTGTACATCCTGGTGGCACCAAGATGAATAAGGACCTTCGCCTGAACTATTGGTGGCATGGAATGAAGAGGAGCGTGGCTCGGAGTGTAGCCAAGTGTCTGGTTTGCCAGCAGGTAAAGACGGAGCATCAGCGTGCGACAGGGTTGCTACAACTGCTTCCGATTCTGGAGTGGAAGTGGCAACACATCACTATGGATTTCGTGATTAGACTACCTCGGAGTCCGAAGCAGAATGACGCGATTTGGGTGATCATAGCCGATTGACCAAATCCGCGCACTTTATTCCTTTCCGAGTAGGACAGTCCACTGAGATGCTAGCGAGGAGATATATGGAGGTAAACCCCTTTACTTTCCATTTCTATTTCTTTTCCCTAGTTGAGATAGTGATGTGACATGAATCGTGCAGGAGATCGTACGACTTCACAGAGTCCCTGTGAGTATCATGTCGGACAGAGATACGAGGTTCATGTCTCAGTTCTGGCAGAGTCTGTAGAAGAGTTTGGGTACGAGTCTGAGTTTCAGCACGACGTACCATCCGCAGACAGATGGCCAGTCCGAGAGGACGATTCAGATCTTGGAGGACATACTGAGGGCGTACATGTTGGACTTCACGGGATCTTGGGAAGATCATCTCCACCATGTTGAGTTTGCCTACAATAACATCTACCAGGCGAGTATTGGCATGGAACCTTTCGCCGCGCTATATGGGAAGAAATGTCGATCGCCACTGAGCTGGGATGACATTGGAGACATGGAGCTGTTAGGACCTGAGATGATCGTGGAGGCAGTGGATGTTGTGAGGAATATACTGGAGAAGCTGAGGATTGCTCAGGACCGTTTCAAGCATTGGGCAGATGCTAAACGGTGTCCTTTGGAGTTTCAGCCAGGTGACCATGTGTTCCTGAAGATTTCCCTGAATCGAGGAGTGATTCGCTTTGGAAAACGAGGGAAGCTGAGCCCGAGATACATTGGACCGTTTGACATTCTGGAGAGAGTTGGCAAGGTGGCCTACTGCTTAGCCTTGCCGCCATCTTTGGAAGGAGTTCACTATGTCTTCCATGTGTCGCAGCTTCGTCGGTACATCAGCGATCCGTCTCATGCTGTGGATTTCTTAGAGATCACCATTCGCCCCGATCTGATGTATGACCAACAGCCAGTGCAGATTTTGGACAGGCGTCAGAAGTCACTCTGGAACAAGACAGTCAACCTTGTTCGGGTGATGTGGCGACACGGCTCGCCAGGAGAGTCTACTTGGGAGAGAGAGGATGAGATGAGAGAGCGGTACCCACTTTTGTTCCCTGACACGTGAGTGTTAGGAAATTCCGAGGGCGGAATTTTTCTTAAGGTGGGCAAGATGTAACGACTGGTTTTTATCTATTATGTATATGTGTGTTGGTTGTTCTCTCCTTTGTATGTTTTTCCCGTTTCTGTCGTTGGGCGTTTCGCTCAGTCCTTTATAGTCTTCTAGTTCATTTTCATAGATCAATGAGTTGGAGTAAGTCATTCATGACGAGCTTCATAGTGCCCATATCTTAGAGCTAAGATGATCTTAGAAGCCATAGGAATCGTCCCAAAGCTTTGCGCTTCAAATCGGAACTTTTCGTGAATTTTAGCCGGTTCAAGAAGGGGAACCAACCGACTAGATCGTAATCCAGTCGGTCGGCAACTCTTCTTAGACCGACTAGTTCATCTTATATTTTTCGACTGAGTTACTGTTTACAATTAGTCAGTCTAAGCATATTCATCGACCGACTAATTGCGAAACTAGTCGGTCAAGACTTGTTCTCAGACCGACTTGTACAGAGTTTCTTTTGTCGGCTGAGTTACTGTTTACAGTTAGTCGGTCTAAGAACAATTATCGACCGACTAGTTGAGAAACTAGTCGGTTAGAGTTTCTTCTCAGACCGACTAAACTGTCAGTACTCATTATCTTTCATATTCGACCTTTAGTCGGTTCATGAACGTTCACCGACCGACTAGTTCCCAAACTAGTCGGTTGACGAGTCTTCACAGACCGACTAAATCTGCCTACCCTGTACAGACCCTGTTCACTGTTTGTTTTTAGTCGGTTTCAGTTGGACGACTGACCGACAAGATCCCAAACTAGTCGGTCGACCACCCTTCACTGACCGACTAGATTGCCCAGTAACCCTAGGTTAAGTCGTAGCCGCCGCTATTTCTTCCTATTTAAACCCTATACGTTTTCATTTCTTTCTTCACTTTTCCTAGCCAACCTTCTTCCCCAATCATCCCCCAACCTTCCTCTTGCCTTCCTTCATCCTCCCGAGTTCTCCCCCCCCCCCCCCCCCCCCCCCCCCTCACCCGGCACAGTTGCGCCGGCACCACCCCGTAGGCCGCCGGCCGACCTCCAAAAAACCCTAAATCTTCCATTTTGCTCCAGTTTTCCCATACCTTCTCTATTCCCCAGATCCATTTTAGATCAGCCGCAGGAGATCCCTTCAGCCGCAACTTCTTCCTCGGATCGCTTTTCCATTGCCGTGCTAGATCTGATTTGGTGAAGGCAACCCGGAGATCGTCGAGATCCTCTTCTACCTGCAGTTCGTAGACGTCTTGGTCGTCGTTCTTCCGCTTTGAATACGGTTAGTGATCTACCTTTTAATCTCCCCATAAACCACACCGTAATTTAGAAAACCTAATAAAAATGGATTACTAGACGTTGTAGGATTCCAATACAAAATATGGATTAGATCTTTCAATTCTAATTTTCTACTTTGGCCATGACAGCAAACCCATTTCCCCGTAAAGTAACGATTTTGAGACGAACTCTCGTCGAGCAACAACCGCGGTACCAGGCAAGTGAAACTTGCCAACCTTGTTTTAGGCCATGCCTTAGGACATTTCTTTGTTTCTAGCGTGAAAGAGACTAGACCGTGAAATGATAGCAGTCTAGGCGCAAATTTCAAATCCTAGCTTGACAACGAAGCTAGAATTGCCTTTTGTCATGTCATGTCATGCATTTGCCTGTCACGTTTAATTTCTTTAACAGTACGCAATTTAAATTGAATATCTGCCATGCATTGCATTCCTTACATGCCATTTGATTTGTATGTTGCATCGTAGCACACGCTACCAAATACATGTACAATCTGTGTTTCCGTGTTTCCGGCTAGGCACCTGCTATGCGGGCATAACCCTACGCCATACTTGTTAAAAACACTTCCTGGCTCGTGATCCAGAAGCGGGCCAACTGTGTTGGTTGAAAACCAATGCCCGATACACGTGGAGGGGTAGGGATAAACGGTCACTTGAGCGTAAGAGTTGGCCCGTACAGCCTCTCTAGCCAAAGGGCGGAATCTCTGTGCACGACGTGCTTACTTTACTTGTACTTGTCCTTGTGGGTGTTTACTTTGTTTCCTTGTCATGTTCTTGTTCCATGCCATGTTACTCATTGCCATGTCATACTTGCTGCTTTTACTTATCTGCTGCAATTCTCATGTACATGTCATGTCATGCACATTTTAGAATTGCTAGGTTGCTTTTACCTTTCCTTGCAATTTCCTTGCACAAAGTCTTGTAGACTTTGCTGACATATGCCCCTTCTCTTTGGGTGTCGTATGTTAGTTGCTGAGCCAGAGACCGTAGCTGGGGACGACGAGTTCGTGGAGTTTGAGCCTGATTCCGTTGCTGATGTGGAGTACGAGGACATCGGTGACCAGTCCTAGTGTTTCCTTCGTCGTTTCTCTTTGTTAGTTTGTTGTTAGCTTGTCGGTGAGTAGCACCTTTTTGTTAGTTGCTTTCCTTGTTGGCCATGCTGGGCCTTTTCTTTTAGACTTGGTTGTTAGCCTGGTGGCTTTTCTGCGGTTGTTGAAATATTATCTGGACTTGGAGATTTATAATATTTATTATTATTCGTCTCGTCCTATTATTGTTATCTTTGTTCCGTGTCACATTACAGGGACCTGCGTGTTATTCCAGACGCTTTACAGGATGGAGCCTCACAGCTCCAAGCCTGAGCGGGCCTTGTTATGCCTCGCCTCCATTTTAGGGAAGTGGGTCGTGACAGGGACGAGGGTGGTCGGGAGTGTTGCTCGGAAGCGACTGGCGGTGGCTGTGCGGGAGTGTCGCCGTCTGGAAGGGGGAACCGGGGATGGGAGCACGGAACAGAGGATTGAATTTTGGAACAGAGGATGGGATCTCGGGGCCTAAGGTCGAGGTGGAGGCGCGCATGCGTGGTCGAAGGGGGTGGCGAGTTGCAGCGAATGGAGGGGAGGTACTGGACGAGGGCTGAGGCGTCGAGTGCTCGCCTAAGCTTGCAGTCGGCTGGTCTGGGCAGACGACGAAGGCTGACGAACAGATCAGAGGTTTGTGCCGAGCGGGTTTGGTAATGGGCCTCGTCGGGGGTGCGATGGTCTGAGGGGGTGGCACCGCGAAAGGATCGAGAGGAGCTAGGGCGTGTGTTTCATGGTGGGGTTCACAGGTGTCGGGGCTGATGAGATTCGCCGACGGAGGACACCACCGGCTACATCGGTGGAGGATTGGGCGGCGAAGACGAGGGGCGCTGGGCGTTTCGAGGCGAGGAGGAGGGACGCGACTGGGCGTTGGGGTGAGTCGAGGCCAGCGGCGACGAGCGGGGAAAGAGTGGAGTGGCCCATGGGTTTCGAGGAAGGTAGGGGAGGCATCGAAGGGTTGGGTGTTCGAGTTAGCCGTTGGGTTTGTGTTGGGGCTGTAGAGACTATCGAGGCTTTTGAAGGGAGAAGGGAAAGCCCACGTACACGGGTGGTTGCATGCGGAATGTTAGGGACGAGGGAAGATTGGAAGGAAACGTGGGAGCGAGCAGTTGCAATGGAGATTCATGCAGGAGGGGGTTTGGGATACCCCTGAGTCGTGTGCGTGATCTGTGGGTTGCTAATGATGGGGAGTGGAAAAGACCAAAACGTGAGTGGTTGGAGTAGAGTCCACTCAACTGTGAATTGCTAGGAAGGGGAGATGTAGTTAGGATATTATAGTTTGAATTTGAGTTAATCTGTTAGGATATCATAGGATAAGGCGTATTTTTAATTAGGTAAGATCTGATTAAGGAAGTTATTTGGTTAGAATTTTCAAATCATTACGAGCAAGATTTGATTTGGTAAGCTGATTCGGTTAGGATTAGAGGTAATCGATTTAATTAGTTTATCTAGATTTGTCCGGGTTTCTTAGCTCTTATTATGATTTAATATCATATATAAGATGTGGTTGGATTTAGGGGACTATTTTTGGTTACTGCTGATTTGGATCTGATTTAGTCTTGTTAAGATGTTTTAGATTATAGAAATAGATTTGATTACAATTGATCTGGAGATCAATTTGATTCAGATTTGTTTAGCTAAGATCCGACCGGTATAGTTAGGTGTAACGGCAAGTTTTCTTAGTGCACGTTTTTCCGTAATGAAGATTAATTCAAACGATTCCAATAATGACTAAATGATTTTCTTACTATTTTTTGTCGTCCAATCTTAAAATGGATTTTTGTATTCGTACTTGAGAGGATACGAATCCATGGCATTTTCGTAATTTTTGGTGTAGGTTGTGAAAATCGGTATTTTAGTGTTTAAATAATTTACTCTTCCCTAATTACGTTTACCCTTCTATCAAATATTTTTACTAATCAGTTTTACTATTTAGTTTTACTATTCATTAATTACCTTTATCACTTACTAATTAACTTTAGTAATTTTTACCATTTACTACGTAACCTTTATAGAATTTACTTACTAATTACTTTTAACTAATTACTTTTACTAATTACCATTTCCTAGTTACTAATTACCAGTTACATTCATCCCTAATTAATTCTAGATCTAACCCCCTTTTAATCACCTCCTTTGGACAGTTCAGATCCGACATACACTTCAAGGCACCCCCACCTCCAGCTATCTCCTTCTTCATGATATCTCCCCTGCACTATCCTTATATCAGCAGCTAGCAAAAACAAGGGGGGACGACATCAGTTCCTCTTTCCCTGCAAACCACTTCCCTAATTGGAATTCATCCCAAACCGATTCTCCAATAACAATCGAACCCATCAAATCCACCACCATCAGCTTCACAAAACATCATCCTCTTTAAACCAAAATCAACCCAAAAATCCTCCATCAGCTCTTCCCCAAACCAGAAGCAAATCAAACCCCAAAATTCGAAATCAGCCCTCAAACAAATCAATCCCCCAAATCACTTCCCAAAACCCATTTCCCAAACACAACCCCAAGCTGGTTTTGAAATCAGAAATCAAAGAGGGAGGAAACAAACCCAAAATCTGAAACAGCAAACTCTAATTACCAAGTTCAGATCTTCCTCTCCTTAAACTCTCCTTCCCCATTTCCCTCTCACCTTCTTCGTCGCCTGAGCATCGCGCGCGCCACCAGCTCCGGTCGCCGGCCACCAACCCCAGGCTTGCGTCGCCTGCACCTGCCGGAAGCTGCCCACGGCCGCCGTGAGGTTGCCGCCGGTCGCCCCCGTCCTCCCCGCGTGCATGCCTTCATGGGTGCATGGGTTGAAATCAAAGTGCAAAAAAAAGAAAGAAAATGAGGAGAGGAAGGCAGGGAGACAGAGGGACACAGAGAGTTAAAGAGAGAGTAAGAGGGAGCCTAAGAGAAAGGGTTAGCCTTAAAAGAATAAAGAAAGAGTAAAGAAAGAAGATAGTAGTAATGAAAAGAAATAAAAGATGAGAGAGAGCTATAAAGTTTCTTATTGGGTTTGGGTTTAAAGTTATCTTATTTGGGTTTTAACTCTTATTGGGTTTAGTTTGTTATTGGGTATTGGATATGGCCATTGGGTTTTAAGATTATTGGGTTGTGGGGCATCATTGCTATTGGGTATTGAATGTAATATTAGACATGATGTTAACCACACCATTAGCTTAAGGTAAGATTGTTATTAATAGGGTATTAATATTAATTTGAACATTAACTTGTTATAATTCCATCATGTTAATAATTGTTAAACAACGTTAGGTTAATAATTAGAATAAAATGAGGCGTATCAAGTTAATTTAACATAATATAAACATCACCCTAGCCAGAGAACCTGATAAAACCAGACGAACCCAAATTAAGAATTATTTTAATATTGTGTTTATTCACGAAAAATCTAATTCATTGATTTGTTTAACCGAAACAGAAAACCGGACATACCGACACGTAGTACCTGTCGAGACGAACCCAACGACACCAAAAACACTGAGATCGAGCAAGTATGCAATTTATATTGATTTTTGAAGGTAGATACTCTTTTAGCCTTTTGCATGTAAAGCTGTATAACTCAAAACCTACACGTGAAATGACGCGTGAAAACTCTACCACGATATCCGTGGCTAAAAATGTGATCCAACGACATATAATTTGATATATCTTATTTTAGAACATTAGCACAGAAAATCAGTTTCCATGTCGTACTTGTTAAATTCTCATACTCAGCACCTTTGTTAAATTGTTGTGAATGTTGCTCAATACCCTCGTAACCATGGAAATTGTTGTATAAAAGATAAATGATCATGTTACTTAATTGCTGCATGTCTCAAAATGATAATCAGATGTGTGACATCGTGAAATCGTGCGCCTCGAAGGCGAGATCGTGACTATCGTGATGTCATGTGAGTTGACAATTCGTGCTTGTAATTCGTGAATTAGGCTGGCTCGTGTTCCAGCACATGTTTGGGGTAGGGTTAGGGTTGAGCGGCTACTAGGCGTATGACGGGGTACTCTCTTCAAGGGCACCACCCCTATGCGGTGGGTTAGCACCAATCACGATAAGCCCCCGTGTGAAGAATGACCCACTCATCACGACCTAAAGGTGAGAACCCTATGCGTGATAGAAAGCATTGCATTGTAATTGTAATAATCATGTTACTTGCTCGCACATCAGGATTGCCATGTTATAGTGTTACTTTTACTTCGTTATAACTGCAATGTCATAACTGCTCACCTTACTTATTAAACTGCTTAGAACTGCGTGCTAGGATGTACTTTACTTTACTTCATTATTCTTAATCAGCATGTTTAAACTTGTTGTCATTGTCCCGTTTAATTCTTTAAATGCCTCTTAAATTCAGTATAAAATTTGTATACCTTGCCTTGGGGTCTAACCTCTACTTGCAGACCCTTGCTGACAAACATTCATGTTTTTGGATGTATGTCAGATCCCGAGCTATAGCACCAGGAGCACTAGTTGAGATAGCTGGACCAGTGGACCAAGACTAGTTGACCTAGTGAAAATTTCATTGCACTTCTTTTCATTCATTGCACGGGTCATAAGACCTACTATTAGTATTCTTTCTGCATTGTTGTAATTCTGTTGGGACGTTTGAGATTGTAATAATGTTTTACTTATCTGTGTTGTTTTAAGTAATGCAAGCAAGAACCTACGGTTTTTCATACAGACGCTTATTATGTTAAGTCAAGGAGGAAAGAAAAGCAAAAGTACATCCTCTTAACTTGCACAAGCGGGCCCGTTCGCGTCCTCGCTCCCAAGTCTAATGGGAAGCGGGGCGTGACATGTTTTAATGGTGGCCCATGCAGGTCTATGCTCATGCAAAATACTCTAAAACAGCATGGATAATATTACAATCTTACTCTCAAACAACACCTTCCCTAGAATCTTCTACCCCGATCAAATTCATTAGAACATCCTAGTCCTAAGATTCCTGATCCTTAGTCAACCAAATCAGTATATCCTTGATTTTTAATCTCCCTTCCTTTTTTCATTCCACTTTATGACCTTAGGAATCTATTGTAGTCTTTTCACAAGTCATTTCCTATCCATGCTCACATTTGATCAATCTTTTCTAATCCTTGCTCTCGACCCACGTGATCTTCCTGACAGCCAGCATTATCCTTTTGAATCATCCACATTACTATAATGATTCTACTTTCGCTAATAATATCCTTCGTCGATAATCCAAGTAATTTTCAATATGAATAAAAAACCGTACAATTGATAAAGACTTAATAAAAACATTAACAAAACCTAAAACATTAAATTTTTAGGATTTAACTAGTTAATAGGATTAATTAGTCGTTATATATATTTAAAAAAACCTTTGTTGATGGCATGCATATAAATTATAAGCTTACTTCAATGGAACATGATCCGGTCAATGTGCTTGGCTAAGTTTGTTGGATCACCCTAGCTAGACTAGGGGTAAGTGATCCTGGCTTAGTCACTTCTCTAGCATTGTCCGCTGGACCGCAAGGACGTAAATCATGATTATGTAACACCATCGATCTTCTTCACTATCAACCTTCGTTTAGCTTGATGACCTCTCAATTGACCTTTTTAGTACGCATGAACTCTAGCTACGGAGAGTAGCGTTCGAATTTTCGATCATCAGAAGTTTGAGTTCGACAACTGAAGCTGATCGAAAGGATGCTTAGAAGTATTCGAGTGATGGTACTGGAGAATTTAAGACGACAGACGTGACGTGCACGTGTAGGCTGTTGCATTTTTGCATCCTTCTTGAGCTCGTATTCCTTTTCTGACCCTACTTTCATCTTGACCCGATTTTTCCATGTGTTTGAATTCTTTCCCGCCTAACCTAACCTACCCTATCCTGACTTTCGGCACCCCCTTTAAACCCTTACCCCCTCTTTTTCCCCTTTTTAAACCCCTCCTCTTCTTCCTCACCAAGACACCCCACGGCTTCCCCTTCGCCCCGATACTACCCTCTCCCTCACCTTGCCTCCCTCTCGGCGAGACCAACCCATCTCGCCTCGAGCTCCTCCGGCCTCACCCGAAGCTCCACCCCATCCTGGAAGCCTCTGCTACATCGCGCAGTCTCAGCCGTCGCACCTCACCGCCTTGGATCAACAGTCGCCGATGGCCCATCAACGACTTTGGGGATTGTTGGGCTTAGCGACAGCCCTCACCATCACCCTTGTTGTTGTCATGTGGTTGAGTTCTTGGGAATTCGCCGTTCTTGGTATTCTTTGGAGCTCCTTTTTCTGGTTCTTCCCCCTTGAGCTGCCCCGCTTCGATTCCTTCTTAGGGCCGCTCCTTTGTGTTTGTGGGTTCGTGAGTTTTTGGTCGCTGAATTGTTTTGGGCTGATGGTGATAACCGTAGATGTCGACCAATGGTATTGGCAAGGAGTATCATTAGGGATGAGTATTGGCTTGCTTTTGGCCTTAGGTGTTGAAGTTGGATGCCAGTCTTGTGCTCGGATCTGGGAGACAGCTTTGATGCTGGCTTATTGTTGGTGTTATTGAGATTGCTGGAAGTAGTGGTAACAATGATCTTGCTCCTTGAGAGTTGGCCTTATATCTGCCTTTTGGTGTCGATCTGGATATTGGCTTGTAATTGGGTAGCATGGCAGATGATGTCTTTTGTGCTCGGTTGGTTAAGTTGTAACAGCACGGATGCATTTGGATTAGTCCTCACGCTTTTGTATGCGATGGCAATGATTTACATGATTAAGACCCAGTAGTCATCCTTGACAGGAATTGAAATTTTAAACTTTATGTTCTTTTTTTGTGTAGTTTAAATATGGCTTACTACTGACCTATCACCTCAGGTTCCAAGTTCGAACATGTTTCATTATCATAATAGCTATCATTTTCATGTAATGCCATTATCTCATATTTTGGCTACTTGATAGATCAGAAGTAACTATGGTGATGAAGGTACTAGAAATGATATGTTATGTTCAAGGTTGTAAAAAACGCTAGGCGCTAGGCGTTCGGATTGCTAGCGCCTAGTGCCCAGAGCATTAATCGGGGATTAATCGGGGATTAATCGGCCTAGGCGGATTTGTATTTTTTAATTATTTTATTTATTTTTATATTATATATTTATGTTTATATATATATAATTTAAAATACATTAAATATTTAATACATACTAAATCAAATCCAGTTTACCTAATGTAGAGTATTTGTGTGCAACAAAATAAAATTTAAATGATACTCTTGTGCAATTAAGCCATTTATCAAAAACGCCCAGACACCGCCCAGGAACCGCCTAGGAACCGCCTAGAGCGCCCAGACACCGCCCAGAACGCCTAGGCGGCCGATTAATCCCAAAAACGCCCAGATTGACCGCCCAGGCCATACTCGGAGCGTTTACTGGCCGCCTAGCGCCTAGGCGCCGCCTAGGCGGCCGCCCAGGCCGATTTTTAGAACAGAGGTTATGTTGATGGATAGTTATGTGGATTGATTGAAATTGTTTAGAACAAGATACAATGGAAATGGCAAGATGTGATTTAGTAGTTTGTTAAGTATGGTGAATAAATTTATGAGTTGTCACGATAAAGAATGAGTTGGGAGCCTGACAATTATTGATTGTAAATAGTGATGTATACTAGGCGTATTTGTAATGGTCGTCATACATTAGCAACTGGTGTATCATCATTATATTGATTGCTTGATATAAAGATAAGATTGGAGTTGGGAGAGGTCACAATTGTAGTGTTACCAGTTAGATTATGCAATGGACAATGTGATGATATATAATGGATAAGACCACTTAGGAGAATAAATAATTTTGGAGAATTTGGCTACAGAGGAACTATACATTAGAGATTTCACAGGAAATGTTACTGCTCTAATGTCAACGATAAGTGAAGGGTGAAGAAATTTGCAAATGGTATTGATTGAGGATATTTAGTGTTTACCTTCAAAGGTTATTTTGTACAAAGTATTGATTATTTTGAAGCAAGAACCTTGGGCTATAATTCGAACGATAAGGTCGGATCTGTAGCTAAGTTTTATGATATGCTTATAGTTGTAATATGATTCGGCGATGAGACGAGTAATGATGATCTATTTTAGTAACACTATTTGAGGTTATGAGTTTAGCAACATGTGTGTTAAGATATTGGGGTTAATGTTAAGAGGATACGTATATACATTATTCATCACTCATCTGCATCCCTGCACATCTTGGGTATCCGTCCCTAGTCTTTTCTCTTACCCACTAGCGATTAAGGCCATCGATGGTGCTTAGTCATCCGAATCTCTTTTTGAAACTCAACCTTAACCACATCACATGTATCACTTCTTGACTAGTTTCACTTCTTCATCTTGAAGTATTCCCAGGTCATAGTTTACCTCGTAGAATACGATGAGATACATCGACATCTCTTAATGAACTCAAATCCAAAGAAATTCCGAAGACGGAATTTTTTTATAAGGTGTGTAGAATGTAACGGCCAGTTTCCTTAGTGCACGTTTTTCCGTAATGAAGAATAATTCAAACGATTCCAATAATGACTAAATGATTTTCTTACTATTTTTCGTCGTCCAATCTTAAAATGGATTTTTGTATTCGTACTTGAGAGGATACAAATCCATGGCATTTTCGTAATTTTCGGTGTATGTTGTGAAAATCGGTATTTTAGTGTTTAAATAAATTACTCTTCCCTAATTAGGTTTACCCTTCTACCAAATATTTTTACTAATTACTTTTACTAATCAGTTTTACTAATTAGTTTTACTATTCATTAATTACCTTTATCACTTACTAATTAACTTTAGTAATTTTTACCATTTACTACGTAACCTTTATAGAATTTACTCACTAATTACTTTTAACTAATTACTTTTCCTTATGACTATTTCCTAGTTACTAATTACCAGTTACATTCATCCCTAATTAATTCTAGATCTAACCCCCTTTTAATCACCTCCTTTGGACAGTTCAGATCCGACATACACTTCAAGGCACCCCCACCTCTAGCTATCTCCTTCTTTATGATATCTCCCCTGCACTATCCTTATATCAGCAGCTAGCAAAAACAGGGGGGATGACATCAGTTCCTCTTTCCCTGCAAACCACTTCCCTAATTGGAATTCATCCTAAACCGATTCTCCAATAACAATCGAACCCATCAAATCCACCACCATCAGATTCGCAAAACATCCTCCTCTTCAAACCAAAATCAACCCAAAAATCCTCCATCAGCTCTTCCCCAAACCAGAAGCAAATCAAACCCCAAAATTCGAAATCAGCCCTCAAACAAATCAATCCCCCAAATTGCTTCCCAAAACCCATTTCCCAAACACAACCCCAAGCTGATTTTGAAATTAGAAATCAAAGAGGGGGGAAACAAACCCAAAATCTGAAACAACAAACTCTAATCACCAAGTTCAAATCTTCCTCTCCTCAAACTCTCCTTCCCCATTTCCCTCTCCCCTTCTCCGTCGCCTGAGAATCGCGTGCGCCACCAGCTCCGATCGCCAGCCACCAACCCCGGGCTTGCGCCGCCTGCACCCGCCGAAAGCTGACCACGGCCACCATGAGGTTGCCGTCGGTCGCCCCCGTCCTCCCCGTATGCGTGCCTTCATGGGTGCGTGAGTTTTCGAGCTCCTCTCCCCATTTACGTGAGCTCCTTTGCTGGGCTGAAATCAAAGTGCAAAAAAAGAAAGAAAATGAAGAGAGGAAGGCAGGGAGACAGAGGGACACAAAGAGTTAAAGAGATAGTAAGAGGGAGCCTAAGAGAAAGGGTTAGCCTTAAAAGAATAAAGAAAGAGTAAAGAAAGAAGATAGTAGTAATGAAAAGAAATAAAAGATGAGAGAGAGCTATAAAGTTTCTTATTGGGTTTGGGTTTTAAGTTATCTTATTTGGGTTTTAACTCCTATTGGGTTTAGTTTCTTATTTGGTATTGGATATGGCCATTGGGTTTTAAGATTATTGGGTTGTGGGGCATCATTGCTATTGGGTATTGAATGTAGTATTAGACATGATGTTAACCACACCATTAGCTTAAGGTAAGATTGTTATTAATAGGGTATTAATATTAATTTGAACATTAACTTGTTATAATTCCATCATGTTAATAATTGTTAAACAACGTTAGGTTAATAATTAGAATAAAATGAGGCGTATCAAGTTAATTTAACATAATATAAACATCACCCTAGCCAGAGAACCTGATAAAACCAGACGAACCCAAATTAAGAATTATTTTAATATTGTGTTTATTCACGAAAAATCTAATTCATTGATTTGTTTAACCGAAACAGAAAACCGGACATACCGACACGTAGTACCCGTCGAGACGAACCCAATGGCACCAAAAACACTGACATCAGGCAAGTATGCAATTTATATTGATTTTTGAAGGTAGATACTCTTTTAGCATTTTACATGTAAAGCTGTATAACTCAAAACCTACGCGTGAAATGACACGTGAAAACTCTACCACGATATCCGTGGCAAAAAATGTGATCCAACGGCATATAATTTGATATATCTTATTTTAGAACATTAGCACAGAAAATCAGTTTCCATGTCGTACTTGTTAAATTCTCATACTCAGCACCTTTGTTAAATTGTTGTGAATGTTGCTCGATACCCTCGTAACCATGGAAATTGTTGTATAAAAGATAAATGATCATGTTACTTAATTGCTGCATGTCTCAAAATGATTATCAGATGTGTGACATCGTGAAATCATGCGCCTCGAAGGCGAGATCGTGACTTTTGTGAAGTCATGTGAGTTGACAATTCGTGCTTGTAATTTGTGAATTAGGCTGGCTCGTGTTCCAACACATGTTTTGGTTGAGGTTAGGGTTGAGCAGCTACTAGGCGTATGACGGGGCACTCTCTTCAAGGGCACCACACGTATGCGGTGGGTTAGCGCCAATCACGGTAAGCCCCCGTGTGAAGAACGACCCACTCATCACGACCTAAAGGCGAGAACCCTATGCATGATTGAAAGCATTGCATTGTAATTGTAATAATCGTGTTACTTGCTCGCACATCAGGATTGCCATGTTATAGTGTTACTTTTACTTCGTTATAACTGACATGTCATAACTGCTCACCTTACTTGTTAAACTACTTAGAACTGCGTGCTAGGATGTACTTTACTTTACTTCATTATTCTTAATCAGCATGTTTAAACTTGTTGTCATTGTCCCGTTTAATTCTTTAAATGCCTCTTAAATTCAGTATAAAATTTGTATACCTTGCCTTGGGTTCTAACCTCTACTTGTAGACCCTTGCTGACATACAGTCATGTTTTTGGATGTATGTCAGATCCCGAGCTATATCACCAGGAGCACTAGTTGAGATAGCTGGACCAGTGGACCAAGACTTGTTGACCTAGTGAAAATTTCATTACACTTCTTTTCATTCATTGCACGGGTCATAAGACCTACTATTAGTATTCTTTCTGCATTGTTGTAATTCTGTTGGGACGTTTGAGATTGTAATAATGTTTTACTTATCTGTGTTATTTTAAGTAATGCAAGCAAGAACCTGCGGTTTTTCATACAGACGCTTATTGTGTTAAGTCAAGGAGGAAAGAAAAGCAAAAGTACCTCCTCCTAACTTGCACAAGCGGGCCCATTCGCGTCCTCGCTCCCAAGTCTAATGGGAAGCAGGGCGTGACATTAGGGTTGGATGTAATATATTCGATTAAGATACCTTGATTAGAAGGATCGATCTGGTTGAGATACTAGATTAAGATTGGATAGTTTATTCGGTATAGATGTTTTAATTAAAAGATCGTTTGTGTTAATATATCTCGAATATTATGATCGCGTCCCTGCAATCAACATCAACCAAGGATTAGAGTAGGTATTAACGCGATCGTTAAATCGCGTGCTCGGGCTATAATGTTAATAATAAAAACATATATAGTAAAACCGCTAATAAATCTCTATACTAATTAAACGTACGAATTACGTATAGATGAAAATAGGTCGTTACACACGCGAATCGGGAGCAAAAGATATGGTCGCATGATCGAAAAATAACTACGCCTAGGATATGACTCATGAAAAGTCACGGGGAAATCCTACGGTCGGTAACACAGATATGTAATGATTAGAAAGTTGCTAGAAATCAGAAATTCCTAATCATCGGGCCGTTTAAAGATCAGGGGAACTCAGTACTAAGACTTCATAATGAACTAGACTGTAACAGAGAGATCTTGGGGAAGGGCCCTAAGAGAAACAAGTTTACGCTCTGCTGGGCCAGAAGTCGATGGACCCGAGCGAACGACTAAAAGAAGGACTCTAGAAATCTAACATGGTCAGAGCCGGGTGAGAGGCTACTTGAGTATCCTAAGACGAGTATGACTAAATCTTAACCACATCGCCTGACTATCCACCTGGACGCCTATCTAAATCTTCTTACCATCTAAGACTGGAAAAACTTAATTTAGACTTGTACATGGATATTAAATGAATGCGATACTCTTATTGTTCCAAACTTTTGCATGACCTGCATGGGCCACCACTAAAACCTGTCACGCCCCGCTTCACAAAACTACGGAGGTGAAGCGTGACTAAGGCCAGCTTGGGCTGGAGCTATGAAGCTCGGACCCAATAAACGTCACAGGGGTGCCATTTTAAAATTTTCAGGTTCTTGCATTTATAAAATTCGGAACAACAGAAAGTACATAAAGAAAGTTGCATTCATTAATATAAAGAGATAATATCCAGCGAGTACAAAAGTCTAAAAAGAGAAGCCTAAGTATGGCAACAAACTACTGAAAGAGAGTAAGCTAAAAGTAGTAACCTCTGAAAGGCAACGACGGAAAAGACCTCTAGGTCTGGTCCTCGTCAGGAACGTACTCCGGGTCGACATCTGGCTCCACGTACTCAGGTAAGTCCGGCTCGTCAACGTACTCCGGCTCAACACCTGATGTACAACACCCAAGAGAAAAGGAACTGTACGTCAGGTAAAGTCTACAAGAAAGGGTGAGAGACTCTACTGCAAGTGTAAGGTAATTTAAGAGCAACATTTTACTGGTTGATTAACATGATGTTGTTTTGACATGACAGTTATACTATGCAAAAAGTAAAGCGGTGCAAGAAAGTAAAATGTGACAGACAGTAGCCATAGCGTGTACTACCGGCTACGGGACTAAGCTAGACGAGACAAGATAAAAAGACAAGACGTGTGTGTGACACCAAAGAGAGTGCACGCCTGCAGCATAGAGAGTGACAAAACTCTCTATCTGGTGGACGTTCTGTAACGGTCGGTTTCCAATCGTACTTTCTTTGTGCACGTGCTCTTGATCG
Source organism: Scilla litardierei (assembly GCA_030789695.1). Classification (NCBI taxonomy): domain Eukaryota; kingdom Viridiplantae; phylum Streptophyta; class Magnoliopsida; order Asparagales; family Asparagaceae; genus Scilla; species Scilla litardierei. Next base: position 188,613,608 of record CM061142.1, on the reverse strand, counting down.
TGCACGTGTTTATTTTAGACTTTTTTTTGTTTCTGAACATTTTTGTGTGATATGTCGGTGTGATCGTCTCTGAGAGTAATAGATTGTGGAGATATTTTGGAACGACATTTCTCGAGTCGTTCTTCCGCGATTCTATCTTATTTGATGTGACGTCACGACTTTCTGTTTTGACGCGAGATGTTTCTATTTTTAGTTTCGTCTCTCGACGTCAAAATTTAGATCCGTCTTCTTCGTTCTCTTTCTCTCGTCGCCCCGATCACCCCAATATTTATTTTACAATTTTTGGACTTAATTTGACCTATTTTACATTTTTGAGTAAGTTATAAATAATTTTAAAACATACTTTTATAAGTATTTTAATTATAATAAAATTCCTATTTAAATATTACTCTTCAAAATAATTTTTGACCAAGTCTCACATTTTTTTGGCCGCAACCACCCTTGCGTGAGGGAGAGAAGAGGGAATTTATTTTAAATGAATTATTTTAATTATTTTAATCAATCTCCTAAACCCTAGCCCTATCCCTAAAACCCCTACTCTATTTATAATATCCCTAGGTCATCTCTTTTTTGCACAACACAAACCCTAGCCGCCGTTTTTCATCTCCCAAACTCACGCATCCATCAGCAGCCCCCGCAGCAGCCAAGTCCCCGCATCCCCTCGGCCAGACCGAGCAAAACCCCCCCAGCCGCTCGGTCTGACCGAGGCCCGCTCCCGCATCGCCCCGCTTGCAGCGCATCCGCTGCAAGCCCCGCAGCCGCTCGCTACGACCGAGAGCGCCTCCCAGTCTGACCGAAGCCCCGCCCCACATCCGCAGCCGCTCCGCAACGTTGCAACTTGCAACGTTGAAACCCAGCTCCGCAAGCGCTGCGACCGATGGCTCCCATCGGTCTGACCGATCCCGCTCCCCGCATCCGCACGCTGCAGTGCTCTGTTGCAACCCCGCTCCGCTGCAGACCCCGCACCAAGCGCCCGACCGACGAGATCCCCCGCATCCGACCGCTGCGACCGACGCTGCACACCCCGCACCGCGATCCGCTGCATCCAAACAACCCAACCGCCGCACTCTCTTGGTCTGATCGAGAGATCTCTCCACATCGGCTAGGTCTGACCGACGTCCGATCGTCGCAACTTCGCATCTTCCACACCAATTGTTGCCGTGGGCCCCCCAAGTCCTCCAGAAGTGTTGTGAGTCCCCCATTGACCCCTAGCACTGCTGTGGGCCCCACTTGGGTGTTCTACTTCGTGGAATTTTCGTCTACGACGTTACGACACGTCGTAGGCCTTCGTCGCAAGTATCAGCTTTTGGAAATTCATGCGTGGACCAGATTTGACGCCGAGGAGTTCTCCGTTCAGACACGACTTCCATCCTACGACGAACCCCGGTAAAGGTTGGTCCCCCGAACTCGTAGAAACCCCCACAATAGCTAATTGAACCCCAAATTAAAAGTCGACAAATTGAACTAAAATTTATTTCCAGCACCAGTAAAACGTTGTACAAACATAGAAAATCGACGAACGGACTTTTTGACTGTGCACATAGGATAGATTCGTCGATTAGGCGGAAACATCAAAATGTGACTTTTGACGAATAGGATAGTCCCGATAACCTAGAAACGAACCCTAATAGGATTTGATGAAATTGAGACCTGACACCGTCGCCGTGGCACTGTTTCAGACGGACTTCCGCAGACGAGACGCTTGGACGAGACGCTTCGGGAGGACGACACACTCGCCATCACAGGCAAGTGTATCCCACTTGAACTTTCGGTCGTGCTTAGGCCTTAGTTGGTTAGAACTGATAAGTGTGAACAAAGAGAACCGGACGTGAAATGATAGCGTCCGGGACGACCCCTGACGGCTCAGACTTGACGACGAAGTCTGAGCCTGACAACAACAACTTTTGACATCATAGGGCTATCATGTGTGTGCGTGCGTGTGGACACCATAGAATAACCCTTCCCGTCTTGTCACGTCCCGTCCTGTCTTGCATAGCCTGCGGGCAATAGGGCACTCACCAGTGGTTGGGTGATCCTTTGTACTGATACACAGCCCAGAGGGCAATAGGGTACTCACCAGTGAGTGGGTGATCCCTTGTCGTGATACACAGCCCAGAGGGCAATAGGGCACTCGCCAAGCTAGAGCGATTGATCCCTTGTCGTTCTTGTCGTGTCTTGTCATACTTGGAGTTTGGGGTTGGGTTGAGCATGCGCACGGCAAGAGGGTCTGATCCCCCTCGAACCGTAAGGCGTGAACCTTTTCGTGTCTCACTTGTCTTGTCTTGTCTTGTCTTGTCTTGTCTCGTCACGTCCCGACTTGTCTTGACACCTGTAGGTTAGTCCCGTAGTTGGTAGCACACACTACGACTACTACTTGCTACGCTTTGCTTTCCTGCTGCGTTACTTCTTTTGTTACTCAGTTATAACCCCAGCATGCTAATCAACCAGTAAATCGTTGTCTAAAAGTTGATACACTTGCAGTAGAGTCTGACCACTTTTTGTAGACTTTACCAGACGTACAGTTTCCTTCTTTGGTGATGTACGTCAGGTGTTGAGCCGGAGTACGTCGACGAGGCGGACTTGCCAGCAGACGGCGAGCCAGAGGACGTTGATCCGGAGTACGACCCAGAGGAGGACCAGAGTTAGAGGCCTCTTGTTGCTGTTCTGGAGTTTCATATTTCAGCTTTGTTGGGTGCGTAGCACCTTTTTGCTTTCTTGCTTAGGTTGGGTGCTCGCACCAGTAGTTTCCTTTTCTGCAGTTGTAGCCATTTCCGGCGTTTTAGAATTTCCGTACTTTGGATGTTATTTGGAATAAAATGAAATGATATCTCTTTTCAGTACTTTTGTTGTTCCGTACTAACATGCAGGGACCTGTTCCTTCGTTTTGGAATACCACAGACGCTTATTGGGTCTGGGCTCTCAGCCCCGGCCTAAGCGGACCTTAGTCACGCTTCGCCTCCGTACTTTTGGGAAGCGGGGCGTGACAGGTTGTAGTGGTGGCCCATGCAGGTCCCATCCTTCTGCGAATACGAAACAATCGAAGTATTGAACTTCATTTTATTATCATCCAGTAATTGTGCGAGTCTAATTTATGTCTTCTATCAATAGGATGGCAGGACGACGTACTACCCGATCGGGGAGCTCAGGAGATGGAATTCAGGAAGACCAGGGCGGAGAGTTCCGTCAGTTTTTGGGTGTGATGAGAGAGATGCTGGATGTTCAGCATCAGTTGGTTCAGCAGTCCCAGCGTGCTACCTAGGCTCCCCCAGTTGCACCACCACCACCTCCACCTGCCCCTCGAGCTGCTCCAGGAGTGAAGCAGTTCAATGAGCTCCAGCCGAGGACCTTTTCAGGGAAGGAAGGACCCTTAGCTGTTGATGAGTGGATCCAGAGCACTAAGGAGAAGTTAGTTGCTACGAAGATTCTTGACGATACCCGAGTGGAAATAGCGAAGATGCAACTGATGGAGAATGCAAGGAACTGGTGGTGCATCGAGGAGAGGCGTCTTGAGAAGCCAGTGGATTGGAAGACCTTCAGATCGATGTTCAAGGACAAGTATTTCACCAAGTCTGCTAGGAGGGAGTTATTGAGCAAGTTTATAGATCTGAAGCAGGGGGGATATGACTGTCGAGGAGTATGAAGCTGAGTTCGAGATGCTGAGTCATTTTGCCCCGCATATGGTAAGGAAGGAGGAGAAGCGAGCAGATCGCTTTCGTCAGGGACTGCGTCCGAAGATTCAGGCTTCTATGTCTTCGACAAATTTCACGACTATGAGAGCTGTTCTAGATGCTGCGAAGAATCATGAGATTATATCGCGTCTACCTGACCCTTCAGCTGATAGAGGGAAGCATCCGATGGAGCAGTACCTGCCACCTGATAGGCCGGCGATGAGGCCAGTTCAGACGGTGCCATTCAAGAGGCCTGGAGCACCAATTCAGATTCAGGGCAAGGGCCCGTGCCACTTCTGCGGAAAGCCTAGACATGTTCAGGCCAACTGTAGGAAGAAGATGGGGCTATGCTTAGTTTGTAGGGATGCATCGCATGCTGCGAAGGAGTGTCCGAGAGCTCGTCATGCTATTGTTGGAGCGCCAGCCCCGCTGCAGATGAGAGCGCCTGCCCCAGTCCAGAGAGGACCTGCTGTTCATGGACCACCCTTGGTGCCACAGAAGCAGATGTTTCAGCGAGCAGCGCAACCCCAGAGGCCGGCTTACACCATGACAGCTGTTGAGACTGAGGAGCTGGATGGAGTTATTGCAGGTAACTCTTGATTCTTGTCTTTCTTTTATAGTTAGATCTTATTATTTGTGTTGTTTGTTGACTTGTTTGTTAAAGTAGCTTGGTTTGACCGTAGTTCTTTATATCTTAGGCACCATTCTAGTGTCCTCTCACCCGACCTTGGCTTTGTTCGACTCCGGTGCATCTATATGCATCATATCCCGGAGGTTTGTAACAAAGCACTCCATTCCCACCCATACACTACCTAAGTGTTAGGACATCACCACAGGGAACGGAGTGGTGACAGTGAACTTGGGATGTCGATCGATTTCTTTGGTGATCAGTGGACACGAGCTCTTTGCATATTTCATTGTCCACGATCTGCCACACTTCGATGTCGTTCTTGGCATCGATTGGTTGGGAGATTTCCATGCCTCGATCGATTGTCACAGCAAGAGGGTGGTGTTTCGGATTCCAGGCCATCCGGAGTTCGAGTTCCGCAGTAGAGATGAGTCGCTTAGGCCCATCAGATATCGTGCCAAGCCGGCGGTACCGATTGTTGCAGCTATGCAGATGGAGATGGAGATCGAGTGACCAGCAGTCGTCAGAGACTTCGACGACGTCTTTCCAGAGGATATCTCAGGTTTGCCACCCGACAGAGCTTTAGAGTTTGGTATTGATCATATGCCGAAAGCGCAACTGATATCGAAGGCGCCGTACCGTATGGCTCCCGCTGAGCTCGAGGAGCTGCGGAAGCAGTTAGATGAGTTGCTGCAGAAGGGTTTCATCCAACCTAGTGTGTCACCATGGGGTGCACCCGTTTTGCTTTTGAAGAAGGATGGGTCCCGCAGGATGTGCGTGGACTATCGAGGATTGAATGATGTCACGGTGAAGAATAAGTACCCGCTTCCGCGCATCGACGATATCTTCGACCAGCTTGGAGGTTCGAGAGTTTTCTCGAAGTTAGACTTGAGGAGTGAATACCATCAGTTGAAGGTGAAGAAGGATGATGTTCCGAAGACAGCATTCCAGACGAAGTATGGGCATTATGAGTTCGTGGTCATGCCATTTGGCGTGACCAATGCGCCAGCTGTGTTCATGAATTTGATGAACTTGATTTTCTACGACTTCCTGGATAAGTTTGTCATTATTTTCATTGACGACATCCTGATTTATTCGAAGTCTGAGGAGGAGCACAGCTGTCATCTGAGGACAGTGCTGGAGACGCTGAGGCGACACAAGCTTTATGCCAAGTATAGCAAGTGCGAGTTCTGGCTGGACAGAGTCGCATTCCTGGGGCACGTGGTGTCTGGTGATGGCATATCTGTGGATCCGGAGAAGGTCAGAGCAGTCAGAGATTGGCCGACTCCGCAGTCAGCGTCAGACATCAGGAGCTTCCTTGGTTTAGCAGGCTATTATCGGCAGTTCATCAAGGATTTCTCGAAGATTGCAGAGCCGATGACGAAGCTGACGAGGAAGGACGTGGAGTTTCTTTGGTCAGATGCTTGTGAGGAGGCCTTCAGTATCTTGAAGGCGAGATTGACCACAGCACCGGTGTTGGCAGTACCGGATCGAAGCGGAGGCTTCGAAGTATATTGTGATGCATCAGGGAAGGGCCTAGGATGCGTCTTGCATCAGCATGGCCACGTGGTCACGTATGCTTCTCGTCAGTTGAGGACTCATGAGAAGAATTACCCGACGCACGATCTGGAGTTGGTAGCAGTGATTTTTGCACTGAAGATTTGGAGGCACTTCTTGCTGAGGGAGAGCGTGAAGATTTTCACCGATCACAAGAGCTTGAAGTACATCTTTACGCAGAAGAAGCTCAACATGCGTCAGAGGCGATGGTTAGAGCTCATGGCTGACTGCGAGATAGACTTACAGTATCATCCGGGGAAGGTGAACGTAGTGCCTGATGCTTTGAGTAGACTTCCCGCTGCTATGATGCATACTGCTGACTGGAGGATTCAGCAGGAGCTGAGAGAGATGGATTTGGAGGTCGTCCTACCTGGTGTGGTTCTTTCATTCATGAATTTGCAGATTCAGTCCACGATCGTGGATTGGATCAAGGCAGCACTGACAGGAGATCCAAAACTGCAGAGGATCAGGAGGCAGGTTGAAGCTGGACTACGGACGGAGTTTATGATTCATGAGGATGGTTCGCTGCGGTACGGCAGCAGACTCTGCGTACCTGCAGGTGATGTTCGGGAGGAGCTATTGAGCGAGGCTCATAGCTCGCCATATTCTATACATCCTGGAGGCACCAAGATGTATAAGGATCTCCGTCTGAACTATTGGTGGATTGGCATGAAGAGGAGTGTGGCACGGAGCGTTGCCAAGTGTTTGATATGCCAACAGGTGAAGGCTGAGCACCATCGTACTGCTGGGTTGCTGCAACCGCTTCCTATTCCGGAGTGGAAGTGGCAACATATTACGATGGATTTCGTGACTGGTTTACCTCGAACCCCGAGGAGAACGACGCAGTCTGGGTGATCGTAGATCGATTGACCAAGTCTGCGCACTTTATCCTATTCCGAGTGGGCCAGTCTACGGAAGATTTGGCAAGGAAATATCTGGAGGTAAAATTTCTTTTTACTTCTCTTTTAATTTCCTCTTTGAGTTGGTTGTGATGTAGACCGTGTACGTGCAGGAGATTGTACGCTTACATGGAGTCCCCGTGAGCATCGTGTCTGATAGAGATACGAGGTTCACATCTCAGTTCTGGAGAAGTCTGCAGGAGAATTTGGGTACGAGTCTGAGTTTCAACACGACGTACCACCCGCAGACTGATGGCCAGTCGGAGAGGACTATTCAGATTCTGGAGGATATGCTGCGAGCTTGTACGCTCGATTTGAAGGGATCGTGGGAGGACCATCTCCACTTGGTGGAGTTTTCATATAACAACAGCTACTAGGCGAGCATTGGCATGGCGTCGTTTGCTGCCTTATTGTCACGCCCCGCTTCCCATTCTACCAGGAGCGAGGACGCGAGCGGGTCCGCGATGTGCTTAAAACAAGGAGGAGTACTTTTTTTTTCTTTTTGAAATCTTTTTCTTTTCTTCCTCCTTGGCTTAAACACACTAAGCGTCTGTATAAAAATTGCAGATTCTTGCTTGCAAGTTTAAGAAGCAGCTCAAACAACATTATTACATATCCAGTGTACAATAATTAAGATACAGCTTGGCCTAGCATGGCCAATACAAACAAGGTACACGAATTACATTAATCAAATATATATATATAAGTGCTGACGCGAAGGTAAAAGTCTAGTCTTCTGTGGGTAGATACTCCACGTAGTTTTCGAGCACTGGCTCGACTCCCGCAGTAGTGTCTTCAAGGAACTCATTATCGATACCTGACGGACATTTCGTAAAACAACAAAATGAAATGTCCGTCAGCGAGGTTTACTCGGCAAGATAATCTCAAAATCAAAATGTTGGACATTTTAAATTTAAACAATGGTGAACTTTAAAGACAAGCAATAAGCTTAATTCACAAATAAGCAATAAAAGAGATAAACCAGGTTAAAGTAGTTAACACAGTTAAAGCAGTTAAACATTTGCAACCTGCAGCAATTAAATCATTGATAGCCATTTGCAATACCATTTGCAACCTGTGACGATTTAGCATTAAATAAACACACTGTAGCAACCTGCAGAAAAGATGTTAGAACAATAGTCAAAAACCAGTCTATACTAGTGATAAGTCCATGTCCAAGAGTACTAGAGATAACCAACATGCAGCCTGCGACGGGAGCAACTCCGAGGCTTACCCACCGTTCCGATATGGCAACGGTCAAGGTTCTAACCCCCGTAATGTGTTGGAGGTAATTTAGTATGGCGCATCCAGTCATTCTGTAATACTTGTGATCATAGACTACCCCAAACCCGGGTCAAGTCAAGTGGCGGTCAAAAGAATGTGTACTATCTGTCTATTATTGAAATTCCATCTTTCATTCTATATTGTTAAAGTTCCATCTTCCATTCAATATTGTTGAAGTTCCATCTTCCATTTCAGTCAATTCAGTCTCGGTTTTCAACAGTCCGTACGATAGTTTCACAAAAGTTCACCACTTTGCGATTCGATTTAGCAATTAGAAGAAAACATAAAGATCACTTAAATTGATGAAAGAACGAGTAAGATCTAATTTTAACTAAGCAAAAGAGTTTAAATTAGCTTAAAATACTTTCTAAGACTAGTAGTTATTTTTCAAGATTTTTAAACAATTTTTAAACAATTTTAAATAGCCAAAAAGCAATTTTAAATCAAGAATGATTTTTAAAACATATGTTCAAGGAATTGTTTAGAGCAAACCGTACATCAGAATTCTTCAAACAAGGTGTCAAAATGATCGTATTCACTAGTACTACGACATATATTTTTATCGTACGTAAGTGCACGTAAAAATCACAGATTACGAATTTTAAAAGGATTTTTAAAACAAGAATTTATCATTACAACATATCTTCAAAGATTTATTCCGGGCAAACCGTACGTCAGAATTTTGCAAACAAGATGTCAAAACGATCGTATTTACAAGTACTGTAACATATATTTTTATCAGACGTACATATACGTAAAAATTGCAAGCTACGAATTTTAGAAGAATTTTAACCTATTTAAGTTTTGCCTTTAAAAATTCACTGTGAGAAATATACTTGCCTGATCGCGACGAAACTAGCGCCAATGGATTCGTTTCGACGTTTCTGATTTTCTGGGACTAGTCACACATTTTTCTGGGCCCTATATAATTACTTATGGATTTAAAACCAATAAACTCATTTATTAATTATTAAAAAATACGAAAAATACGAAAGTTCGAGATATTTACAAGTTTGCCATCGTGTATTAACTTACGCACGCCGTCGTTCGAGCGCTGCATGTCGGGGGCGGCGGGCTTCAGCGGCGGCATCGAGCTCGGTGGCCGACGGGGCGGAGCGGCGAGGTGACGTGGGGGCGGCCGTTGGCAACGGCGGCGACTGCGGTTCGGCGACGGCGGAAGGCGGCAACGGCTGCGGCGCTGTGGGATCGGAAGCTCGAAGAGGCGGGGGTTCGTCCGGGGTTGCTGCCGTGAGCTCGGAGAGGAGCTCGCGGTTGAGCGGTGTACGGAGGTCTCGGGGCTTCGTCAGGGCACGACGACGGCAATGCAGCGGCGGCGGCGGAGGGTCACGGAGGCGGGCGGAGCTGCTGGGCGAGGGGAAGCGACGGTGGTGGCGCTGGGGGAGTGCTCCGATGGCGGACGGGGGCGGCGAAGCGACGGTCGTGTCCGCCTGAGGTGAATATGAGGGAGGGGAGAGAGAGAGAGAGCGGGAGTGATAGAGTGAGCGAGATAGAGAGGGGGAGCAGGCGGTTTCGTTTGAGAAGAGAGAGCGCCTGGGTTTGAAACGAAACGGGGAGAGATAGAGAGATCCTCTGTGTGTGTTAAAATCAAGCTGAGGGGGAGGGGTTTAATATATAGGGTGAATGAAATAGGGTGGTAGCTGATGAACGGGGGAAAGTCCCACGGTTAGCTGAGGGGATGGGTTAGATGGGGTAGCTATGGTTGGATTAGGTGGGGTAATTAGGGTTAAGTAGGTAATTAGCAAGGTAAAACCCAATTAACGAAAGGTCATTAGTGTAACGAAATTACGGAAATGCCCCTACTAGTAAACGTGTCCGAAAAATTACGAAAACATACCCACGGGATCGTATCGTCACGAGGATCGCGAATACGAAGACCGTTACGGGATTTGGACTACGGGGATACTAGTTTTTGGCCAAAACGTTTAGAAAGCGGGTTTGCGGGTTCTCTAGAGAAATGGTATCAGAAAATTATGAAATTAATGTGGGGAGCCCCAAATGATCATAGGATGCTACTGCAGAAGTTTGAAAACATTTTGAAGACGTTTGAATAGAAACTAAATTCATTGACCCAAAACTGCAATATCCGAAAATGAATTTTTATCAGATCTTTTAGAGGTATTTGTTGAAATCCGATCTTACTAAAATACTCCATAACTAGTCTGGTACTCCAAAATATTTTTATAGGAGATTTTTGAAATCAGTTTAAGACTCCTAACAAACCATTATAAAATACAATTAAAATTGAATTTTCTTTAAATACTTAATTTGAAAGTATTGGAAAAATACATGCCGTTACATTCTACCCTCCTTAAAAATAATTCCGTCCTCGGAATTTCTCAAAACTTTATAAAATAAAATAAATACTGTTATTAAGAAGCTCAAACAAATAAATGATAAAATGGAAAACTAGTCGAATGATTACAATTTAGAAAATAAGTTGTTAATAGCATGAAATATAATGTGATATAATGGCATCAAGAAAACAAGAGATATTTCTAATAAGTATTAACATCATCATAGTTTCCGTAACTAGTCCCGACCAGTATCACTACAATAGTTACCATGCCTTCTCAAGTAGTCCAAAATTAACATGAGATAATCACATGAAAATGAGGGCTATTATGATGACCACATCTGTTCGAACTTGGAACCTGAGGTGATAAGCCAGTAGCAAGCTATTTAAACCTCATAAATGGAAGAACATAAGGTTTATTCGTGCTACTGGGTCTTAATCAAAGATGTCGCTCATCATATAGCACGTATCGACTAATCCACGGGTACCAACACCATCAATTTCCATAATGCCCAACCACATGCTAACGTCCAAATCACCGCCCAAAGGTAAGTACAAGGCCAACACTCTAAGTCAGTACTCACTGCCAGCATTTCTTCCGTCAATCTCCATACTATCCAACAATAAGGCAGGATCCATGCTCTCATCCAGAGCCAAGCACAAGGCCTACATCCAACTTCAACACCCAAGGCCAATATCATGCCAATATTCATCGCCATCACTCCTTCCGTAGACCAATACTTGACATTCGCAACACCCAACATCACCCAACAAATGAACAACCAAAAACATGCTTTCCCGCACACCAAAAGGAGTAGACGCAAGAGGAAGCCTAAACGGGATCTCAACGAGGGTGAGACCCAAGGCAGAGAGCTCAAGAGAAGCCCAAGGATCACGGCTTCCCAAGATCTCAGCCAAGCGGCGGTAGCGAGGGCGGCGGTGAGGGTTGCTGCTAGGCCCAACAGACCCCAAGGTCGTTGGTGGGCCATCGGCGGCTGGCGATCCACGGCGGTGAGCGCTGCGACTGGCTGTCGATCCATGGCGGGGAGCTAGGGCCTACGGGATGGAGCGAAGCGGAAGCTGGCGGATCGGAGATCGGAGCGGTGATGCGGGGTCCGATCGAGCTCGCTTGGGGAAGAGGCCGGGAGGAGGAGGGTGATATCTGAGGGAAAAGGGAAAGCCACGGGGTGGCTTGCGGAGGAAGGAGATGGGTTAAAAAGAAAAGGGGGGCACCGAAGTCGTCGGTGTTAGGCGGGAACGGGGCTCGAGGAGAGGAAACGGACAGAACGCAATAAAGAGGGGAAAAGGCGGTCAGTGGGAAATGAATCAAACCCTTGGGGGAAAGAAATTGGGTACAAGATAGAAGTAGGGGCTAGAGGAGAAATACGAGCACAAAATGAAAAGACGCCAACAACCTACACTGGCACGTCAGGTTGGGTCGTCTCAAAATCTCTAGTATCATCCTCGAATACTTCTGAGCGTCCTTCGATCTGCTTCCGCGGAGGAACTTGAACTTAAGATGGTCGGGTATTTTGAACTCTACCCTCCTTTGACGACAGTCAAAGGTGGCATGAAATGTCCTTAACCAATTCATTCCAAGAACAACATCAAATGTTGGCATCTCTACCACCATGGATTTAGCAAAAAGACCACGGCTACAAATCACAATAGAACATTGGAGGCATCCGCTGGGAACTGCCAGCGGTCTCGACCATCCAACGTGGAGTCAGAGGTTTAACAGTTACAGTGATAAGAAACATGTCCAAGCTCTAAATAATAGAGTAAGTAGCTTAGTGGAATATCTCGTACCTGGGATTTACTTGGTCCGTAGCCTCAGCTTCTTCTACCGTCATGGTACAAGCTTGGCGTCTTTGGGGTAGCACCTGTTGTCGAGTCTGCTGGTACACTTGTTGTTGGTTGACGTTGTTGAGCAGAGTTGGAAGGCTGAGACTTCCTCTCAGGACAGTCGCTTGCAGTGTGGCCCTTCGATTTGCTTCAGTGGTTGAACTCGAACTTCTGATGATCCAAAATTCGAATGCTGTCCTCCATAACTAGAGTTCAAGGGGACTAAAGAAAGATTCTAAGAAGGTCAATCGAAAGGTCATCAAGCTAAGAGAAGGTGATAATGATGAAGATCGATGGCGTTACATAATCATGATTCACATCCTTACGGTCCAGCGGACACGGCCAGGGAAGTGACTAAGCTAGGATCACTTGCACCCAGTCTAGCTAGGTTGATCCAACAGACTTTAGCCAAGCACATTGACCGGTATCATGGTCCATTGAAGGAAGATTATCATTTATATGCGTGCCATCATCAACTGAAGGAAAGGTGATGAAACGAGTAGATGGTTCATCCAATGAAAATAACTATAACGGTTAGCAAAAGTGGCTACTATGGAGGGTATAACCAAGAATGGAACACGAGTTCCTAAGCAAGGGTTAAGAGTTCGAAAAGTAATAAGGTTTAATGGAAATAGTTCGTTACGAATTTTGTGGTAAGAAGCAATAGGAAACTTTCAAATCAAGAAGTGGACATGTTATGAAGACAAATACATACAGCATGATAAGGTATGCTAGTAATGACAATAAAGACGATGGGTGTCAAATTGACATAGAGGGAAAAGATTCAGATATACTGGTGATTACCGGTTCAGCAGCTTTGTGGAGAATATAGGGTTGAATTTCCTGTTTTTCCTTTACGCTGCCCAAGATGTCGTTGTTGGTGACGTCGTCTATATCTGGTCGACCTGCCATATATACTTCAAAACAAACCGCAATGTAAGGTAAGTTAAAATCAAATCACCATCAGTTGTGAGTATCTGGTTGACCTGCCAAACTTCAAAACAAACCGCAATGTGAGGTAAGTTAGAATAAATCTATTCTAGTTGTATACTTAGATATTAATGTCATTTAAACCGATCTTAAAGCATTTGCATAAGCAAGACCTGCATGGGCCACCACCAAAACCTGTCACGCCCCGCTTCCCATTCTACCGGGAGCGAGGACGCGAGCGGGTCCGCGATGTGCTTAAAACAAGGAGGAGTACTTTTTTTTTCTTTTTGAAATCTTTTTCTTTTCTTCCTCCTTGGCTTAAACACACTAAGCGTCTGTATAAAAATTGCAGATTCTTGCTTGCAAGTTTAAGAAGCAGCTCAAACAACATTATTACATATCCAGTGTACAATAATTAAGATACAGCTTGGCCTAGCATGGCCAATACAAACAAGGTACACGAATTACATTAATCAAATATATATATATAAGTGCTGACGCGAAGGTAAAAGTCTAGTCTTCTGTGGGTAGATACTCCACGTAGTTTTCGAGCACTGGCTCGACTCCCGCAGTAGTGTCTTCAAGGAACTCATTATCGATACCTGACGGACATTTCGTAAAACAACAAAATGAAATGTCCGTCAGCGAGGTTTACTCGGCAAGATAATCTCAAAATCAAAATGTTGGACATTTTAAATTTAAACAATGGTGAACTTTAAAGACAAGCAATAAGCTTAATTCACAAATAAGCAATAAAAGAGATAAACCAGGTTAAAGTAGTTAACACAGTTAAAGCAGTTAAACATTTGCAACCTGCAGCAATTAAATCATTGATAGCCATTTGCAATACCATTTGCAACCTGTGACGATTTAGCATTAAATAAACACACTGTAGCAACCTGCAGAAAAGATGTTAGAACAATAGTCAAAAACCAGTCTATCCTAGTGATAAGTCCATGTCCAAGAGTACTAGAGATAACCAACATGCAGCCTGCGACGGGAGCAACTCCGAGGCTTACCCACCGTTCCGATATGGCAACGGTCAAGGTTCTAACCCCCGTAATGTGTTGGAGGTAATTTAGTATGGCGCATCCAGTCATTCTGTAACACTTGTGATCATAGACTACCCCAAACCCGGGTCAAGTCAAGTGGCGGTCAAAAGAATGTGTACTATCTGTCTATTATTGAAATTCCATCTTTCATTCTATATTGTTAAAGTTCCATCTTCCATTCAATATTGTTGAAGTTCCATCTTCCATTTCAGTCAATTCAGTCTCGGTTTTCAACAGTCCGTACGATAGTTTCACAAAAGTTCACCACTTTGCGATTCGATTTAGCAATTAGAAGAAAACATAAAGATCACTTAAATTGATGAAAGAACGAGTAAGATCTAATTTTAACTAAGCAAAAGAGTTTAAATTAGCTTAAAATACTTTCTAAGACTAGTAGTTATTTTTCAAGATTTTTAAACAATTTTTAAACAATTTTAAATAGCCAAAAAGCAATTTTAAATCAAGAATGATTTTTAAAACATATGTTCAAGGAATTGTTTAGAGCAAACCGTACATCAGAATTCTTCAAACAAGGTGTCAAAATGATCGTATTCACTAGTACTACGACATATATTTTTATCGTACGTAAGTGCACGTAAAAATCACAGATTACGAATTTTAAAAGGATTTTTAAAACAAGAATTTATCATTACAACATATCTTCAAAGATTTATTCCGGGCAAACCGTACGTCAGAATTTTGCAAACAAGATGTCAAAACGATCGTATTTACAAGTACTGTAACATATATTTTTATCAGACGTACATATACGTAAAAATTGCAAGCTACGAATTTTAGAAGAATTTTAACCTATTTAAGTTTTGCCTTTAAAAATTCACTGTGAGAAATATACTTGCCTGATCGCGACGAAACTAGCGCCAATGGATTCGTTTCGACGTTTCTGATTTTCTGGGACTAGTCACACATTTTTCTGGGCCCTATATAATTACTTATGGATTTAAAACCAATAAACTCATTTATTAATTATTAAAAAATACGAAAAATACGAAAGTTCGAGATATTTACAAGTTTGCCATCGTGTATTAACTTACGCACGCCGTCGTTCGAGCGCTGCATGTCGGGGGCGGCGGGCTTCAGCGGCGGCATCGAGCTCGGTGGCCGACGGGGCGGAGCGGCGAGGTGACGTGGGGGCGGCCGTTGGCAACGGCGGCGACTGCGGTTCGGCGACGGCGGAAGGCGGCAACGGCTGCGGCGCTGTGGGATCGGAAGCTCGAAGAGGCGGGGGTTCGTCCGGGGTTGCTGCCGTGAGCTCGGAGAGGAGCTCGCGGTTGAGCGGTGTACGGAGGTCTCGGGGCTTCGTCAGGGCACGACGACGGCAATGCAGCGGCGGCGGCGGAGGGTCACGGAGGCGGGCGGAGCTGCTGGGCGAGGGGAAGCGACGGTGGTGGCGCTGGGGGAGTGCTCCGATGGCGGACGGGGGCGGCGAAGCGACGGTCGTGTCCGCCTGAGGTGAATATGAGGGAGGGGAGAGAGAGAGAGAGCGGGAGTGATAGAGTGAGCGAGATAGAGAGGGGGAGCAGGCGGTTTCGTTTGAGAAGAGAGAGCGCCTGGGTTTGAAACGAAACGGGGAGAGATAGAGAGATCCTCTGTGTGTGTTAAAATCAAGCTGAGGGGGAGGGGTTTAATATATAGGGTGAATGAAATAGGGTGGTAGCTGATGAACGGGGGAAAGTCCCACGGTTAGCTGAGGGGATGGGTTAGATGGGGTAGCTATGGTTGGATTAGGTGGGGTAATTAGGGTTAAGTAGGTAATTAGCAAGGTAAAACCCAATTAACGAAAGGTCATTAGTGTAACGAAATTACGGAAATGCCCCTACTAGTAAACGTGTCCGAAAAATTACGAAAACATACCCACGGGATCGTATCGTCACGAGGATCGCGAATACGAAGACCGTTACGGGATTTGGACTACGGGGATACTAGTTTTTGGCCAAAACGTTTAGAAAGCGGGTTTGCGGGTTCTCTAGAGAAATGGTATCAGAAAATTATGAAATTAATGTGGGGAGCCCCAAATGATCATAGGATGCTACTGCAGAAGTTTGAAAACATTTTGAAGACGTTTGAATAGAAACTAAATTCATTGACCCAAAACTGCAATATCCGAAAATGAATTTTTATCAGATCTTTTAGAGGTATTTGTTGAAATCCGATCTTACTAAAATACTCCATAACTAGTCTGGTACTCCAAAATATTTTTATAGGAGATTTTTGAAATCAGTTTAAGACTCCTAACAAACCATTATAAAATACAATTAAAATTGAATTTTCTTTAAATACTTAATTTGAAAGTATTGGAAAAATACATGCCGTTACACTTATATGGAAGGAAATGTCGATCGCCACTGAGCTGGGATGACATCGGAGATTGGGAGCTGTTGGGTCCAGAGATGATAGTGGAAGCTGTGGATGTCGTGAGAGACATCAGGGAGAAGCTTAGAGTTGCACAGGATCGCTTCAAGCATTGGGCAGATGCCAAGAGGAGACCCTTGGAGTTTCAGCCTGGAGATCACGTCTTCCTGAAGATTTCTCCGAACCGTAGAGTTATTCGTTTTGGGAAGAAGGGAAAGCTGAGTCCGAGGTATATTGGACCTTTTGATGTGCTAGAGCGTGTGGGAGCAGTGGCCTATCGCCTTGCTCTGCCACCGTCTTTGGAGGGAGTTCACGACGTATTCCACGTATCTCAGCTACGTCGGTACGTCAGTGATCCGTCGCACACGGTTGATTTCTCAGAGATTACAGTTCGCCCGGACCTGACATATGTCCAGCAGCCTGTGCAGATTTTGGACCGTCGACAGAAGCAATTGAGGAATAAAGTAGTCGACCTGGTGAGAGTGATGTGGCGTCATGGATCACCTGGAGAGTCCACCTGGGAGCATGAAGATGATATGAGAGAGCGCTTCCCGCATCATTTTTCCAGCAGTGCTTGATGTTGATTCCGAGGACGGAATCATTTCTAAGTTGGAGAGGATGTAACGGTCGGTTTCCGATCGTACTTTCTTTGTGCACATGCTCTTGATCGTGCACATGTTTATTTTAGACTTTTTTGTTTCTGAACATTTTTGTGTGATATGTCGTTGTGATCGTCTCTGAGAGTAATAGATTGTGGAGATATTTTGGAACGACATTTCTCGAGTCTTTCTTCCGCGATTCTATCTTATTTGATGTGACGTCACGACTTTCTGTTTTGACGCGAGACGTTTCTATTTTTAGTTTCGTCTCTCGACGTCGAAATTTAGATCCGTCTTCTTTGTTTTCTTTCTCTCGTCGTCCCGATCACCCCAATATTTATTTTACAATTTTTAGACTTAATTTGACCTATTTTCCATTTTTGAGTAAGTTATAAATAATTTTAAAACATACTTTTATAAGTATTTTAATTATAATAAAATTCCTATTTAAATATTACTCTTCAAAATAATTTTTGACCAAGTCTCACATTTTTTGGCCGCAACCACCCTTGAGTGAGGGAGAGAAGAGGGAATTTATTTTAAATGAATTATTTTAATTATTTTAATCAATCTCCTAAACCCTAGCCCTATCCCTAAAATCCCTACTCTATTTATAATAGCCCTAGGTCATCTCTTTTTCGCACAACACAAACCCTAGCCGCCGTTTTTCATCTCCCAAACTCACGCATCCATCAGCAGCCCCCGCAGCAGCCAAGTCCCCGCATCCCCTCGACCAGACCGAGCAAAACCCCCGTAGCCGCTCGGTCTGACCGAGGCCCGCTCCCGCATCGCCACGCTTGCAGTGCATCCGCTGCAAGCCCCGCAGCCACTCGCTACAACCGAGAGCGCCTCCCGGTCTGACCGAAGCCCCGCCCCGAATCCGCATCCGCTCCGCAACGTTGCAACTTGCAATGTTGCAACCCCGCTCCGCAAGTGCTGTGACCGACGGCTCCCATCGGTCTGACCAATCCTGTTGCAACCCCGCTCCGTTGCAGACCCCGCACTAAGCGCCCGACCGACGAGATCCCCCGCATCTGACCGCTACGACCGATGCTGCAGACCCCGCACCGCGATCCGCTGCATCCGACCGACCCAACCGCCGCACTCTCTCGGTCTGACCGAGAGATCTCTCCGCAGCGGCTAGGTCTGACCGACGGCCGATCGTCGCAACTTCGCATCTTCCACACCAATTGCTTCCGTGGGCCCCCAAGTCCTCCAGAAGTGTTGTGGGTCCCACATTGACCCCTAGCACTGCTGTGGGCCCCACTTGGGTGTTCTACTTCATGGAATTGCCGTTTACGACGTTACGACACGTCGTAGGCCTTCGTCGCAAGTTTTAGCTTTTGGGAATTCGTGCGTGGACCAGATTTGATGCCGAGGAGTTCTCCGTTCAGACACGACTTCCATCCTACGACGAACCCCGGTAAAGGTTGGTCCCCCGAACTCGTAGAAACCCCCACAATAGCTAATTGAACCCCAAATTAAAAGTCGAAAAATTGAACTAAAATTTATTTCCAGCACCAGTAAAACGTTGTACAAACATAGAAAATCGACGAACGGACTTTTTGACTGTGCACATAGGATAGATTCGTCGATTAGGCGGAAGCATCAAATGTGACTTTTAACAAATAGGATAGTCCCGATAACCTAGAAACGAACCCTAATAGGATTTGATGAAATTGAGACCTGACACCGGCGCCGTGGCACTGTTTCAGACGGACTTCCGTGGACGAGACGCTTCGGGAGGACGACAGACTCGCCATCGCAGGCAAGTGTATCCCACTTGTACTTTCGGCCGTGCTTAGGCCTTAGTTGGTTAGAACTGATAACTGTGAACAAAGAGAACCGGACGTGAAATGATAGCGTCCGGGACGACCCCTGACGTCTCAGACTTGACGACGAAGTCTGAGCCTGACAACAACAACTTTTGACATCATAGGGCTATCATGTGTATGCGTGCGTGTGGACACCCTAGAATAACCCTTCCCGTCTTGTCACGTCCTGTCCCGTCTTGCACAGCCGGCAGGCAATAGGGCACTCACCAGTGAGTGGGTGATCCCTTGTACTGATACATAGCCCAGAGGGCAATAGGGCACTCACCAGTGAGTGGGTGATCCCTTGTCATGATACACAGCCCAGAGGGTAATAGGGCACTCGCCAAGCTAGAGCGAGTGATCCCTTGTCGTGCTTGTCTTGTCTTGTCATACTTGGGGTTTGGGGTTGGATTGAGCGTGCGCACGGCAAGAGGGTCTGATCCCCCTCGAACCGTAAGGCATGAACCCTTTCGTGTCTCACTTGTCTTGTCTTGTCTTGTCTTGTCTCGTCACGTCCCGACTTGTCTTGACACCTATAGGTTAGTCCCGTAGTTGGTAGCACACACTACGACTACTACTTGCTACTCTTTGCTTTCCTGCTGCGTTACTTCTTTTGTTACTCAGTTATAACCCCAGCATGCTAATCAACCAGTAAATCGTTCTCTAAAAGTTGATAACTTGCAGTAGAGTCTGACCACTTTTTGTAGACTTTACCTGACGTACAGCTTCCTTCTTTGGTGATGTACGTCAGGTGTTGAGCCGGAGTACGTCGACGAGGCGGACTTGCCAGCAGACGGGGAGCCGGAGGACGTTGATCCGGAGTACGACCCAGAGGAGGACCAGAGTTAGAGGCCTCTTGTTGCTGTTCCGGAGTTTCATATTTCAGCTTTGTTGGGTGCGTAGCACCTTTTTGCTTTCTTGCTTAGGTTGGGTGCTCGCACCAGTAGTTTCCTTTTCTGCAGTTGTAGTCGTTTCCGGAGTTTTAGACTTTCCGTACTTTGGATGTTATTTGGAATAAAATGAAATGATATCTCTTTTCAGTACTTTTGTTGTTCCGTACTAACATGCAGGGACCTGTTCCTTCGTTTTGGAATACCACAGACGCTTATTGGGTCTGGGCTCTCAGCCCCGGCCTAAGCGGGCCTTAGTCACGCTTCGCCTCCGTACTTTTGGGAAGCAGGGCATGACACGTTCACCCAACCCCACCCCAAGTGCTCAAGAAAAGACAAGAGTGGACTGTACGAGTATCGCTCATTCCCTTGGTGAGTGCCTCTCCCTACGGTCAGCCGGGGTGCTCACTCCCCTGATGAGACACCGAGACTTCCCGTAAGGTGTACACGAAAAGGAACAGTATGCCGGGACGCTCACTCCCCTGGTGAGACGTCGAGACTTTTCGTAAGGTATACACAAAGGGAACTGTCTACCGGGATGCTCACTCCCCTGGTGAGACGTCGAGACTTCCCGTAAGGTATACACGAAAGGAACGGTTTGCCGGGACGCTCACTCCACTGGTGAGACGTCGAGACTTTCCGTAAGGTATACACGAAAGGAATGGTCTGCCGGGACGCTCACTCCCTTGGTGAGACATCGTGACTTCCCGTAAGGTATACACGAAAGGAACGGTCTACCGGGATCCTCACTCCCTTGGTGAGACGTCGAGACACCCGTAAGGTATACCACATGAACTATAGGAGACACGACATGACTAGTTATGAATGTTCTGTTGTTCAGTTGTTGTTCTAGGGGGTCCACACGTATGCACACACAGATAAAACCTAGGGTGTCAATTGTTGTTGTTGATGTTGCGCTTAGACTTCGTTGTCAAGTCTAAGCTGTCAAGGGAGTCCCGGACGCTATCATTTCACATCTGGTTCTCTTTAAATGTACTCTAACATTCTAAGAAGGAGATGGCCTAAACGTGGTCGTACGAGTACAAATGTAAACACTTGCATGCGGTGGCAAGTGCGTCGTCAGTCTGGAGTATCTCGTCGAAGAGGTGTGTCAGTGAGGGTCCATCTAAATGGTTCAATGGCGGTGTTAGGACACGTTTTTCATTATTCCTATTAGAGTTCATTTTTAGGTTCAACGGGGCTATCCTAGCAGTCAAAGTCACATTTTCGTTTCAGTTCAACCTAATCGACGATCTATCCTATGTGCAAAGAAATTCAGTCCTTCGTCAATGTCTAATATTTGCAACATTTTAAATGTGCGGAAATGAAATTTAGTTATTGTTGACGATTTTTAGATTAGGTTTTTGTTTCGCTACAGTGGGGGTTCTTACTACGCGTTAGAGGACTAACCTTTTGACTAAGTTCAAAAAGCAGATGTTGGGTCTGAACGGCGATGGATCGGCGTCATCTGCAATATTTCGGCAACAGGTAGCATAGCAAGACACCACTAGACAGCGAGGTGGTGGCACAAACAACGAGCAAGCGGCGATCTCCCTCCCGTTGCAGGTAGCACAACGGATCTTCACGACGGCGGCCACGTCGGGTAAAAACGCGTGAGTACGGCAATGCACATGAACTCCAAGGGTCCAAGGGGCTATCGGTGATTGAATTAGGTCAGTGGGGGTTGCTCGGCCTGGTGGTTGGCTGACGGCGTCAGTACACGGCGGTGGGCGGCCGTGAGAAGCCGAAGAGGACAAATTCGTGCAATGGTCGTTGTCGCGCGTCTCAGTGAAAAAACAGCGATGAAAGAGTCCAAGGAAAATTGCAGTAGCTAAAGGACTTCAAAAGGAATCCAACGGTGGTGGAGTGGTTGTCGGAAGTGGTCACTGGAAGTGGTCGGAGGTGGCCGTGCATCGGCGTTGAAGAACAGCGCACAGATCTGTCAAAAACAGCCACTAGGGCTCATATCAATGGGTTTTTGAAGAGATCGAGATGAGATAAGTGAGCAAGGAGAGATGAAGTTGATAGGGAGGTTCGATAGGAGTCCAACGGTGGTAGAGTGGTCTTCGGCGGTGACCAGAGATGGCCGAGCGACGGATTTTTCCGACGATGGACAGATCTGTCCAAAACTGCCGTTGAGGCGAATTCGAGAGGTGTTTCGAGGAGGTAGAGATGAGAGAAGAGGGTAAGGGAAATTGGAGATGATCGGGGGGTCAACGGAAAGTTGAGTGGGGGTGGTGGTCGTCGGCGGTGGCGGCAGACGGTCGACGGCCGTGACTTTTTTCCGGCGATGGGTTTAGCTGTGCAAAATTCGGCCAAAGCTTGGGTTTGTTGCGGCTTTAAGAGCTCTTTGGGAGGAGGAAAGGAAGGAGAAGGAGGAGGAGGAGCTGGTGGTCGGAGGTGGGAGGCTAGGGGCAGCCGTCGACGGCCGGAAGAGGAGCAAGGGGGCGGCTAGGGTTGATGCGTTGGGTTTGGGAGAATTCGGCCAGGTTGTTTCATTTGAAGAGATGATTTGCTATTGTTGTTTTTAAGTGGGGTATAGTTTAGGGGTGACTAGGAGAGAGGGTGAGAGAGGCGGTGTACAAAGTAGGGTAAAGTTGGGTGAGGTTAGTGGCTGAATCACAATTCATGATACGTACTAATCTCCCAAGATTTAATTAGCAACAGAATTTTGAAATTGATATGGGTATAATGGGCTTGGGTTTTGATTAGCGGTTTGGGTGGGCTAGGAGAGTCAGAAAATTACGAAAAAAATATCGGGACGACCGTGACGAAGAGAGGCTCGGTGATACGATGGTCAATCATGCATTTGGTCTATGGAAAATGAACAGAAAAAAATAAGAGATCCGGCGACTAAGTCTAAAGCTACGACGACCCTGCAATCAAACTCGATTTGTGGGAGAACGACCCGTGAAATGATGTTCCCTAAAAAATCCCACAAATACCTACTCTTTCTTACGGTCACAATGGCATTTCACATTGCATAGTCTGAATCCAGTAAAGAGTCAAATAAAATACGTGTACAAAAAACGTACGTACACCCAGAAATACATAAGGTCGAAAAGCGACCGTTACAATTTTTCCTCATTAAGGAGTCCATTCTCCAAGTGTGTTCTACCATCAATTCTCATCCAGAACTTTGGAGATTCCGTCACCAATTTTGTGTTATAATTCTCACATTATCAAGGCTATGGGTGCTATAGTTTCATACTCTTTCTTTCCTTTATTTGGTGAATCTCGTGTTGAAGAGATTGTACAAGTTTGAAACACGGGGAATGTTGGCATCTTTGTATGTTGATTGCTTGTCGGGAGTAAGTGTTATAGGAATTGAAATCTCTACGGGTAGAGGACTGGACGTAGGATCACAAGGATCCAAACCAGAATAAATCTCTTTGTTTGTATTTGCTATTTTCTGATTTTGTTATGTACTTTCGCACTCTAATTGAAATTTTTTAGTTACTTTTAATTTTGCAATTTCGTCGTGATATACAGTATTCCCCCCCCCCTCTCAAGTGTATTTGGTGTGCCAGGAGATCCAACACTCCATAAACCACAAATGCATCCTTGGTTCTTCTCAAGTACTTAAGGATATTCTTGACTGTTGTCATGTGACTTTCATTGGGATCTAACTGGTATCTACTTGTCATGCTCAAAGAATATAATGGTCGAGTACATATCATGGCATACAAGATATATCATATAGCCGAAGCATAAGGAATCTTACGCATGCAATCTCGTAATCAGATGTCATGGGACATTGAGTCTTGCTAAGAGAAATGCCATTAGACATTGGCAAGAATCCTTTTTTAGATTCTTGCATGCTGAACTTATTCAACACCTTGTCTATGTATGTACTTTGACTCAGAGCAATTGTCGTTTTAGATCTATCCCTATAGATCTTAATCCCAACGATATAGGCCACCTCGCCTAAATCTTTCATTGAGAAAGAACTCCCTAACCAAATTTTGGTTGTTTGCAACATTGGGATGTCTTTTCCAATGAGTAATACATGTCATCAATATATAACACAAGAAATACTACTGCGCCTCCACTAACCTTCTTGTACACACAAGGTTCATCTTCATTTTGTATGAATCTAAACTCTTTGACTGTTTCATCAAAAGGAAGATTCCAGCTCCGATAAGCTTGCTTTAATCCATAAATGGATCTTTGAAGCTTGCAAACGTTTGTAGAATTCTTTGAATGAACAAAACACTCAGGTTGTTTCATGTACACATCCTCGAGCAAGTTTCCGTTAAGAAACACTGTTTTGACATCCATTTGCAAGATCTTGTAATCATAGTACGTAGCAATTGCAATTAGAATCCTTATTGATTTAAGCATTACGATTGGTGAAAAGGTTTCATCATAGTCTATACCATGAGTTTTCTTGAGCCTTTTGCAACAAGTATTGTTTTAAAGGTAAGCACTTTTCCATCCATGTCAGTTTTCTTCTTAAACCCCCACTTCCACCCAATGGTTTTAACTCCTTCAGGTGGATCAATCAAGGTCCAAACTTGATTATCATACATGGATTGCATTTCAGATGTCATGGCTCCTAGCCATTTCTTAGATTTTGGACTTGACACAGCTTCTTGATAGGTAGTGGGCTCATCTTGATCTATGAGCAGCACTTCACAAGTGTCTGTTATGAGAAATCCATATCTCTCGGGCTCGTATTGTGGCCTATCAGATCTGTGTGGTGCTTGTGTAGCTCGTACAGGTTCTACAACTATTTTTGGAACTTGTTGAGCTTCCATTATTGGTTCTATGCTATCTTGTGGTTCTCGAAACTCTTCGAGGTGTACTTTGCTCACAGTGGTTCTTTTAGAAATAAATTCAATATCTAGAAAGACACCATTTCGAGTAACAAACACTTTGTTCTCTGAGGGATTATAAAAGTAATATCCTTTAGTTTCTTTAGGATATCCCACAAAAAGGCATTTATCAGATTTCGGGGCTAATTTATCTGAAACTTGTCTTTTCACATAAGCCTCACAGCCCCAAATTTTTCTAAAAGACAAACTAGGTGTTTCCCAGTCCATATCTCATATGGTGTCTTTTAACCACTTTAGATGGAACTCGGTTCAACGTGAACGCATCTGTTTCTAAGGCATGGCCCCAGAAGGATAATGGAAGATCTGTTTGACATGGATCGAACCATTTCTAATAAGGTTCGAGTTCTTCATTCAGATACAACATTCCACTGTGGTGTTCTTGGTGGATTCAATTGTGAAACAATTCCACAACCCTTGAGATGATCATAAAATTCTTGGCTTAAGTATTCACCACCCCAATCAGATCGCAGTGCCTTAATAGTTTTGTCAAGTTGATTTTGTACTTCATTTTGAAAAGTTCTGAACATTTCAAATGATTCATGTTTATGTTTCATTAGATAGATATAACCATATCTACTGAAATCATCAGTGAATGTAATGAAGTACTGAAACCCTCCCCTAGCATGGATGCTTAATGGACCATATACATCCGTATGTATTAAGCTTAATAAGTCATTGGCCCTTTCACTATATCCAGTGAAGGCATTCTTCGTCATTTCACCTAATAAACAAAAGTTACAATTTTCAAATGATTCAAAATCAAATGAATCCAAAAGTCCATCTTAATGGAGCTTATATATGTGTTTTTTGTTTATATGGCCAAGACGACAATGCCATAAATATGTGGTATTCATATTATTGGGTTTGGATTTCTTAGAAGTTATGTTATAGATTTCCACATTGTCGGAGTTGTCTAGATTTAGAACGTAAAGGCCATCATATGAATCAGCAATACAATAAAGCACATCATCATAATGAATGGAGCATCTCTTATTCTTAATAAGAAAATAAAATTGTTCATCATCCAGACAAGAAACTGAAATAATATTCCTACTCAAAGTAGGAACATAGTAGCAATTATTCAACACTAATAAAAGCCCATTTGACAAAAACAATTCATATGATCCTACAGCTAAAGCAGCAACTCTTGCTCCATTTCCTACTCGTAGGTCCACTTTGCCCCTTTTCAGCTGTTCACTCCTTTTCAACCCCTGCACATTCGTACAAATGTGAGATCCACATCCAGTATCTAATACCCATGAAGTAGAAGTACATAAATTTATTTCTATAACATAAATACATGAAGATGTAGTCTCACTACTCTTCTTCTTCATATCTTCCAAATAGAGCTTGCAATTCCTCTTCCAATGACAAGGTTTATTGCAGTGGAAACAAACTCCCTCCTTTGGAACTGTTGCAGGCTTACCAGCAACTTTTGATTTAGCCTTTCCTTTAGGGAAACTTTTGTGTTAGCCTTTCCCTTACCTTTCATCCCCTTCCCTTTTTTGACCGTAAGTACATGACTATGCTTTTTCTTTATACTTTGCTCAGTCGTTTTGAGCATCGAATGCAGCTCATCAATGGATTTCTCCATGTCATTCATATTGTATTGCATAACAAACTGGTCAAAACCATCATGCAATGAATTGAGGATCAAATCCTTAGTCAGTTCTAAATTGAGGGGATATACAAGCCTTTCAATATGATCAATGTAGCCTTTCACCTTCAAAACATGAGCTCTCACTGATGCATCTTCAGCCATTTTGCAAGCATGCAGAGCTTTGGTAGTCTTATACCTTTCCTGACTTGCATGTTGTTAGAAAGTCTCCTTGAGATGAGCAATCAGCTCATAAGCCTCCATGTGTTCCAGATCCTTCTGAAGTTCTGGGCACATAGTGGCTAACATAAGACAGCCAACATCGACAGAATCATTAAGATGTTTCTTATACTTATCCGTTACAGCCCTTGAAGCATCAACAGGTGGGTCTTCAGGGAGAGGTTCATCCAAGACATACAGCTTCCTTTCATGCTTAAGAACAATTCTCAAGTTTCTGAACCAGTCAAGGAAGCTGGTGCTATTTTCTTTCAGCTTGTCCTTCTCAAGGACAGATCGCAGTGATAGTGCAAAAGTGTTATGTAATGCCATTGATCTACAAATATGCAAAATAAACATTAGTACCAATTTCATTTTAAAATGTTTCATAAAACTCCCACAAAATTAATAACCCTCAATATTAATTACAATAATTGTAACACTTTAGTGGGTTAAGATCCATATTTCACCTAACTTTAAGTCAGCTTTGGTATGACACTTAAAATCAATTTATTTAGGTAGGTAATACTTTACCAATTACATCTCATATAATTCTTAGATTCTTTATGGGATTTTGACATCATATGTATCAGCATGTTATAATCCCATCTAATGTCCTTAGTCCCAAAACCATTTTGGTAGCCTAATTAAGTCTAACCATTTTTAAATATATGGGTAGCCCAATTACCAATCATGCCATACTATGATAACCTAATCACGTTGCTTTGGTAGAACCCGCATTTTGCTGATCATAGTCTTGACAGGAATTCAAATCATGAGTGACATAAGACTTAAATTATGGTGATGGAATTTTAATATTAAGTTATGATGTCTATTTATATTTATATATTATGCATCATTCCATTTATGGCATCTCATACACATATATCATCATACATCGCATATAATACAAAACTGATAAGCATAATATATTTGAAACATGTGATAGCATGCAAAAACATCATACATACATCAAAATAAATCATGTTATCACATATCATGGCATTAAATTTTATTAAAATTGTTGTATTAAGATTTCTGTTTAATAACTTCCACGACATATAAGGCGCAACGAACACGACGGTCCCCACTGTGGAAGGTTGTCTACATACACTGCTCGTCACAATTGTTTAGGGTTTCTATCATGCATAACTAGTTTATATGCAGCAAAAAATAGAAACCTACCAAGATCCATGCGTTTCAAATTTGATTCGATCAGATTGTTAATCTTTGTTGATGATTCTACTGTGTCGGACTGCAGGTGCTGCTCTACGAACGACCAACCTCTATCAGTATCCACACACAAACATCACGAACATGAATTACGATGGTGCTAGCTCCTTCTCTACAACTAGGGTTTCTCTCTCGATCTTTGCTTTTTTTAAAATGGGAGGGATAGATTGAATGCGTAAAATGACTGAAAATCCTCTCTATACTATATATAGAATCCCACGTTAACCCTTTAACATGTTTCAGTTATGCAACGATATATTTAGAGATAATATCATAACAAGATATATTATTCATTAACTCTTTAACACGTTTTAGTTACGCAGCGATATCTTATGGATAATATCTTGACGAGATACAATATTTAACAGCTAAGATATTTCACGTTATATAATATGTCATAATCCTTTTGTCACACGATATCTTATTTGAACATAAGTCATGGACAGTGTCATACTTATATTGTTCAAACATTCAATTTCTCGATTACTAAGTAGACTGATACAAATGACATTCATTTGGGCACGGCCATACATTTCACAGTCCTACTTATCAAGGGTCCCATTAGATATCTATTTCATAAGAGAGTGACAAATTCCATCTTGTTCACTCACTTTCCTCTGCATGATTCACATCATGTTCAATCATAACCTTTATGATTATCTGATTAGAGATAACGTTTGGTTATGTCAAAACATGATGTTCCTCATGTAGGAAACTGTGATGATCTCAAATCTAAGGATTCTATGACATAACTATTATGAGATCATTTATAATACTAATCCATGGTATGATCTCATATCGAGTCTATCCAGTACCTTGTTCTCCAACAAGTACCTATAAGTTTTATTTGTATCACCATACATATAATTATCTCATAATTATCAACCAAACTTATATTAGTCTTAATTCATCATTATACCTGTAATGATGAATTACTAGGGATTATTAGAATAATATAAAACAGCTATTCAAATATTATTATAATGAAACATGCAAGCAATATAACAATAACATTAAGAGAAACATTTTATAAATGAAAATTGACATAACATAAAGGTCCAAATATTTGGCCTAGGGAAAAACCACTAACACCAACTCTACTGGTGATGAGGAGGCGAGGTTTGACAGAGTGTTGGGTAGGAGTTCTTCAACAGTGCATGTGTTGGACCTATGCTTGCTCGAATTTAGATTACTCGGCTTTCGTGAATCGTAGGTAGTTCTGCATCATCTTATCTTGAGCCTCGTAATCCCGATCAGCTGGTGAATGCTCGGGTTGGAATCACTGTGCAGTTGAACTGTTTGTGCCCCCAAAGCTCGGGTCAGCCTGAGTCTGTTGATGGCATCCTCGTATTATACCATATTGTTTGTGGTGGGGAAATTGAACTGAAGAGTGTATTTAAGTATGTTACCCTCAGCAGTTTGGACAACAATACCAGCTCCACTCCCTGCCCTGGTGGCTGACCCATCTACCTACACAATCCACATTCCTCATCTCCCTGTTGTAGCTACTGACGGGCTACTACCTGTCAAGGAAGTATAAGGAAGGTAGGATATCGAGTTAACAGTTCATACCTCTGTCGGGGATTCGTCATCGTAAGTGCATTGAACAATAAAATTAGCCAGAGCTTGCCCCTTAAAGGTTGTCTGTGATTTGTAATGAATGTCGAACTCACTTAACTCGACTCTCCAATTCAGTATCCTGCTTGATTGTTCCAATCTCTTCATGGTTTGTTCCAGGGGAGTGTCCATTAGGACTAGGATGGTATGAGCTTGGAAGTAAGGTCGAAGCCTTCTCGTCGACTGAACTGGAGCGAAAGCCAACTTCTCTATTCTGTTGTACTTGACTTCAGCCCCTCGGAGGATCTGACTTACGTAGTAGATCGATCGTTGCAATACAGATTCTTCCTTGACTGTAATGACCCATTTTTCAATGGGTCATCATAATTTACAATTAATATGCAGATCCTGCTAGGTACCAGTGAAAATAGAATATGACTAAGTAGAAAATAATACCAAAATTGGAATCATACTTGTACGAGCAATATTAGGAACTTTGCGTACCACGAAAACTAATCTCCAGTGCTAAAAGTTCTCCTACTAAACCTGTAGAAGATAATATAAGAGGGAATTAAAAAATAGATTACATCTAAACTAAGCTAACAGTTTATACATACCAAACAATCACAATATCACTAAACAAGAAAATGATATACTAAACTGAAAATGTAACTTAACTGTTGATTAGAGTTTAACTTACCATTCTAAGCCGTGACTCATGTCCAAGGGAGTGATTTTCATTAACCGGTTTTGTAACCCCATTATTAGTGTGATTAGCAGACAATTGAATATAGTAACCTCTCATTCCGGAAGAAAGCGAAAAATTGTATTTGACCCCTCGTTCCATAAAAGGAGGAAAATCGATTACTTTTGTAATATGCCACACTTCCATGAGAAGAGTGATAAAACGAACACATTAACCAAAATCACATCCACACCCTTTAGAAAATGAGCTAAGTGTAGGACATCCTAGGTGTTAGTTTAATGTCATAGGGTGTCAATATCAAGTGTTGCTCGAGTTCTCGATAAGTGTTCATGTTCTAAACACTAAAATATGTGGTTAGGGAGGTCCTATGCAAAAGTCCCATATTCCAATAACGTTGTGAACAATATTAGTAAATCATGTGCCATGCACCAGTGTCCAGTAATTGTATCAATGTCATTATTTTGCATATGCCCTATTACATAATTTAGGTGGCATACTTAGCAGTTCATCATTACATGAGAAGTAATCAAATCACATTCATAAAAGTAAAGAACAATTTCTTATTTTACAAAATCGATTTTATAATTAAACCAAATAATAAAACCAAGAATTATTTGCTAAAAAGAAATTAAATGATTTTAAAGAGCTGTGGGATTAGATTCGCATTATTCAGCATCTCAATAATTAGTACTTTACCAGCCTAGGGAAGTTTTATCATTTAGCAAAGAGGCAGTCAACAGACACATACTTAACAAGCCAGATTAGAACAAATAAAAAGGCAGGGTCAAATAAAGAATCGAGAACTCCAAGTTTTAAGATTGGGCCCAGCTAATAGGACATGGCTCAAACAACAACAGCTCAGCAACGACCCACCAAAACTAACAGCAACGGGCAACTGGCCCCAAATGAAAAGAATCCACAGAGAAATCAAACTCACGGAAAAGGAACTATGACTACATACAACTCATGAACTGCAGAATAATCAAACATCGTGATGATAGCGAAACAGAACCTCGGGGCGGCCAACCTACCAACAGAACATTAGAGAAAAGAAACCAACCGAAACTCAATAGCAGAAGCGATGACGGAGCCTCCGTGAGTCTTTGGGATGCCGAGGAATTCATCAGGGAAACCCCTAAAAACCAAGTGAATCATCATCTCTTAGCACCGAGAAACCCATTATTTCCCAGCAATCCAAAACCCCAAAAATTTTAGGAATTAAATAGAAGAATAATACTAAACTGAAAGCGTTGGAAAAGCATATAATCTACCTCAATGGTGAATAAATCAAAAGGATCAAAATCCCCCAAAATCCAAACCCGAAGAGCTCGGAAAACTCAAACCGAAATCAGAAATTTAGAGAAAGGAGAAAGATGATTTTGGTATGCATAAAACACTAAAGAAATCACCGAGTATAAATAGAGGAGAAAACGCGTGAAGAACTCGGAGGAGGATTTCGATTCGACTAGGAATCCTTGCTGATTCTATCAGATAGGGTTTTTGAACCCGAGGATAGGGCGACGAGTTGATTACATGCGGCTAGGGTTTTAAAACCCAAGAAGAGGAGCGGCTTGCGATTAGGGTTTTTGTCGAAGGTGTGATAGGCGGCTACGTCTACTTTCGCTCCGGAGAAAATAGCAACAAGCAAGGGAGCCCCAGGCCATCGCATTGTTTTTTGGTTTTTGTTTCTCACTTCAAGTGAGGAGATGAGAATAAGTGGGCTTCTTATTTCAATTCCATTGGACCATTATTTAAAAGGGGAAAAACAGAAAGAGATGAAAAGAGGGGATTGAGCCCGTGGGCTTTGGACTTTTCTATGGGCTTCTGGGCTCACTTAAGAAAAGAAGGAAGAAAGAATTGAATAGGGAAGAAATAATGTAAACTCAGTTGAGAAGAGAAAAGATTTGGTTAGGAAAATTTGAAAAGAAATGTCATTAAACTCTTAGAAAAAATGGGTCATTAAGGTCGAGCTAACAGCCTCTTGAGTAGCTACTATGTAGATGATTAACTGATCCCCCTCATCGGGCTTCTTGAAGAGTGAAGGACTGCAAAGATACTCCTTTAGTTTGGATAAAGCCTGCTTACAGTCTGCATCCCACTCGATGACCTTCCTTTCACCTTTGGGGTGGGCTATAGCCTTTCTTAAGACCATGAAGAAAGGAGGGGATCTCTTCGCTGATTTAGACAGGAAACGCTCGAGGGCTGCGATCCTGCCATTCAATTTTGGGAGCTCCTTGATTGTGGTCGATTCCTTCATGTTGATTATCATTGCCACCTTATTGGAGTTGTCTTCGATTCCTCGGTTCGTAAGCATGAAGCCGATGAATTTCCCAGATCGGACTCCGAATGTACATTTGGTAGGGTTCAATCGGAGATTGTACTGTCAAATCGTTGCAAAGATCTCTGTGAGATCTACGATATGGTCAGCTAGGCTCTTCGACTGGACCAACATGTCATCAACATAGACTTCCAAGTTTCTTCCAATTTGGTCTTTGAAGACTTTATTTACCATTCGATGGTATGTCGCTCCAGCATTCTTCAATCCAAATGGCATCTTTCTATGGCAGAAAATCCCTCGATCTGTAATGAAGGAGGTTTTCTCCTCATCCTCAGGCGCTATCTGGATCTAATTGTAACTAGAGAAGGCATCCATGAAGCTCGAGAACTCATACCCAGAGACATTATCTAGAGATGGTCGATCTGAGGAAGGGGTAACTGTCCTTCGGGCACGTCTTATTAAGATTGGTGAAGTCCACACACATTCTCCATTTACCATTCTCCTTCTTTAGCATCACCACATTAGAGAGCCACCCAGATAGCAGACCTCCCTGATGAAGCCAGCCTCTAGAAATCGATCAACTTCTTCGACAACTGCCTTCATATTATCAGCCCCGATGTTCCTCTTCTTCTGCTTCACTGGTGTGAAGGTTGGATCGATGTTCAACTCATGAGAGATGACCTAGGGATCAATGCCTAGCATATCATCAGGAGACCAAGCAAAACGTCTGCATTTGCCCTCAAGAATATGATCAACTGTTCCCTTAGGTTAGAGGGAAGTCTCGACCCAATAGAAACATTTTTTCCCTCTTCATCAGCGACCCAGATCGACTCAGTCTCCTCGACCAGGGTTGGCCACTGATCCGCCAGGTTGCCTTCATTGATGTGGAGGTCGACTGGGTAATCTTGCTCTGCTCTTCTGATTAAGACGAAGAGAAGGTAGTATGACCTAGACAGCATCTGATTTCATTTCACCTTTCCGACCCCCTGGGGAGTCTGAAACTTGATCATTTCGTGGAAGGTGGAGACTACCGCTTTTACTGAGTTAAGAAGTGGTCGGCCTATGATTCCATTATAGGCTGAGTTGATCTTCACCAAAATGAAGTTGGTCATTTGGGTGACCTAACGGGGGAATTTCCCCGAGGGTGACCGGCAGTGCAATCACGCCTGCGACGGGAGCAACATGTCTTATGAACTGACAAGGGGACTAGGACATTCTTTTAGCTCTGATGAGGCCAATCCCATCCTTTCCAAGGTGGTCAGGAAGAGGACGTCACATGAACTCCCAGTGTCGATGAGCAGCCTCCTTACTTCAACTGTGCTAATGATGGCGCTGATGACAACGACATTGTCATGTGGCTGCTCCCACACCCACCAAATCCTCATCCAAAAAAGGGATAGGAAGGGTGGCATCCCTCGGTCGCTTTCGCCCCTATGGCAGTGGTCATCACTCTCCCAACATATGAACTCTAGGTCGAGGTAGATAACACAATGTGTGGTGGTCCGCCCGATATCATGTCGAGGACATCAATATAGAGCAGAGTAGAGGCATTCTCCTTGAAGGGGACGAACCTCATTGTCCCTTGGTTGGTGGGGTAAGTCTACAGCATCTTCTGGATTAGCAGAGACAGTGATGTTGACTCCTTTCCCACAACTGTTGACACATGAATTCATGTAACAGTAAGGTGGAGCTGACGAGGATGCCTCTGATGACGTGGTGCTTCGTCGGCTAAAGGGTGGGACCCGAAGATGGCTGAATCTAGGTCAAGGAGAGCTAAGTCCGAGCTATCGAGTGAAGCCCGACCCAACTCCGACCTATCAGCTGAGTCGACCGCTGAGCTATCTGTAGCACAGACAAATCATCAGGGGGTCGGATCTGGATTCCAATCCAAATCTCCTCTGATGCTTAGTCGGTAAGGGACTTAATAAGGCTCGAGGTAGTCAAGCCTGACCTATTGGGAGGTCGAGTTGTTACTGTCATGCCGAGCTATGGAGGAAGAAATATAAGTGGAAAGTGATAGAGAGTAAGTTGTCTGAGTACCTAGTGCATAGTATCTCTGGAGCTTGAACCCTTCTTCTGTTGTCCTTTTCTCCATTTATAGGTAATGATTTCTCCTTTTGGCTGTTAATGGGTAACGAATTTACCTTTATGGCGGTGTGATCATCTCCGGGATTGGGGATAATGGATACCCATTTATTTCGACATTATTAACCAATCCCTTGATATTATCAGGGATCAACAGGCAGATGAGTTGGCGCTTCGACTGGGTAAGAGGCTTGCTTTCTTTGGAGAGTTCTTGGGCCTTCGGGCTGAAGCCTTTCTCTTCTCATGGGCTTTCCTTATCGTGCGAAATATCCCTCTCTGCTCTGTGGGCCGGCCCAATGTAGCAACAATATCTATGTTAATCTAATTCATCATTTGCTATTATTTTTAATTCTTAGGAATTGTTCAAAATTTTGGATATGCTTAATATATCATTTGTAACTTTTCTTATTTTGTTGGAATGATGAAAATTTCGATGATGATTAATCTAGCTATTTCTTGTTTCATCTCTAGTTAGGATTTAATTTTTGAAACTTTTGTATTTTTTCTGATTACTTAGTCTAAAAAATAAGGCTAATTTTCAGAAATCTACCTTTATATTTCAACATTTTTTAGAAAGTACTGCCTTTAACTTTGAAAATAACAGAAACCCATCCTAAACATTACTTTTCCCATGAGTCATCTAACATCACTACAAGATAGTGTTATGATCCCTGAATACTAAGTAACACACTAGCGGTGGGTGAATAGTGTAGTGCCAATTGAAAATGCTAGTTAAAAATAATTGAGCAAATGTCGATATATAATTGCAACACAAATAATAAAGAGACAAAGGTAGTCACAAACATAAGAAGTATTCTGGTTCGGCTATGCCTATTCCAGTCCTACCCTCGTTACCCGACATGTGGATTTTCACTTAAAACTCAAACAAGTGTTACAATCCCTAAACTGGGATACAAAGGAATAAACCATCCTAGGTTGGAGTAAACCCTCCAATATAGTCTCACAACCTGAGAGCTAGGTTACAATGAAAATGTAAACAAAGTACACAGTTACCTTTGCATTGAATAGATATTACCTATGTGAAGGTGGAGGCATGCAAGTGTGAAATACCAAGTGCTTGATGATGAGCTTGAATGCACTTGGAAGCTTTCTCTGTTGATCAAGAATCACAGCCCAACACTTTTCTCAAGTGTATGAAAGAAAGATAGAAAAAGAAAAGATTTACTCTTGGATTTTGGCTCTCTAAAGGAGTTCTGCGTGTAGGGATATCCAAAAACACAGCTCAAAGGGTCTTAAATAAGCCCCCAAAACAGTCCAAAAGGGTCTTAAATAAGCCCCCAAAACAGCCCAATAGAAGCCAAAAATAATGGCTAGAAAAAGCAATCTAACGGCTAGGAACAGGCAGAAATCAGACGTCTGAAGAAGATTAGTTTAACATTTGAAATACTATTCAACCGTCTAATAAGCCTTCTTAAGTCGGATGAGCCAGTGGTTGGACACAAAAAAAGTCCAATACTCAGCAACCAGACATCTGGAGTTCACCACTCAGTCGTCTGGGATACTGTTCAGACGTCTGACAAATGAACATCATTCATCCAACATAGGCTGTGCTTATCCAACTAAAGGATAGACACACCATACAGCTGGAGAAGCTTTTCCATCCGTCTGGTCCAAGTCAAAAAACACTAAACACAGCATTTTGGCCAAGGAGCCTATATGGATGGGTTCTAAGGAAATCCTTTGGTTCTCTAAGATAGTAAATGATGCAAATGAGTGTGTGTGGGGGGCATATATTCAAGGTTTACAAGTATACTATAAAATAAAGAGCAAAATACATGAAGATATATATTTAAAAACACATAAAGTTCTTCTAACTTCATGCAATTCTTTTGCTCTAAAGCCTTAAATCCATCATCCCTAACATCCTATTGTCTCTATGAAGATGCTCGTTCCATACTGCTAATTACGACCAAATTTCACTCTTATGCCGCAATCTTCAAGAAACCTTTTAGATGAATATGTGACTTAAACAAGTAGAGTCATTAGTAAGAGCATAATGTAGTGATCATCATCAAAACAATATTGTGCTTAATGGCCAATATACAACAAATAGAAGTAATATTTTAACATGTTATTCAAAGATTAGTGTGATTTTTGGAGACTTAAAAACTATTGGAGGAAGTAATTAGAGCATGTTTAGAAAGACTAAAGGTAGTTTTCTATTAATAACGTTAAGAAATTAATTTGAGAAATAAGGTAACGCATGGTAGATTTCTATTACTTTCAAAGTTCATGACCGTATTTTGGGAAAATGATGAAATATAAAGATAGTGTTTTGAAAATTAGCTAACAGATAATAAAAAAGAAAAATAACAAGAAGTCTTGCTCAATTAAAAAGGAGAGAAAATATTTTAAATATATTCTTAAATATTCATGTTGTATTTTCTTTGTATTTTGTTTCTACTTTATTTTCCAATTTTATTTATTTAAGTTTATTTTATATCTTTTCTCAAAGAGCTAGCATAATAATTTGCAAATTTTTATAAATGGGTCTTGAGACCTTTCATATATCCACACATTGAGATTCTAAACTCTTTATATTAATATATAAGTGAGGCTAGGTAACCTCAAGCCATCACTCTTTCTGGAAGACTCTTGATCTCTCAACACGTTATTAGCACAAATTATGCTCGTAGAGAAGTAAATGATGCGACGAAGATCTGATGAATTTTTTCACGACGGCTTAAGATAGAAGCTGATGCGCGGATCGTTACAAAAAACTTCGTAGGACGATCGATCTAGAGGTATTTCTAGATTTGTGCAAAAATTCCCATTTTTTTCATCATCATAATATCCTAGATCTAATTTTATTTAGATCAAAAGCATTTTTAGGCCATATATTAAATTTCCTAGATCTAAAACATAATTTTAAGGATCTAGAGACCTACTTATCATAAAAACTTGATTTTTTTATGTAATCTTAAGCATAATTGTTAACATGTCATAGATTAATTGTACAAAACATCTGTTTTCATTGCCTTGAAAAATAAAAACACAATAAACATCATATTTTATCGATTCTATGGCGGTGACCTGAAGCCACCGCACCCTAAACCACAATTGATTGAATTCGGCTTTTCAACAGCAATGATCTGGCTTTGGACTGCCTCGGAATGGCCTCTGATGGCCACGAACGGCTTGCAAAGTCCTCTTACGACTGTCACTGGCCTTGGATCTACCCTTAACATGGCCGGCTATAACCGGATTCTACCTGCTACGGCCAGCTACAACCGGATTCTGCCTGCTATGGTCGGATACAACCGGATTCTGCGTGCTATGGTCGGCAACACAAAAAACAAACAAACCCCCATTATATCCCGCGCTGCCCACGGCGACCGATCACCGCCATCAGCGGCGGCCCGGCGAACTCCCACCCCCCAACAAGGGGGACCCTTGCGAACAGCAGGGATAGCCGCCGCCGCAAGCGGCAGCCCGGCTATTCCCCCCCAACAGGGGGGACCCCTGCGACCAGCGGGGTGGCCGCTGCCCTAGGCGGCGGCCCTATGGATAAACCCAAACCCATTAGGTTTAGGGTAACGGGAAAGGGGAAGGGGACAGGCCCTCCCTCAGAATGGGCTAAAAGCCCGATTAAAAAACAATTTTCATCTTCGAGTGGGCGTCAGCCCACAGCCTGGCCGTGGGCTGAGACCCACAGGCCGAGATTTTTCAAAAAAAAGAAAAAGAAAAAAGAAAAAATACAACTTATTATCTTTTAAGGCATGTGCCTGAAGGCCACGGACAGCCCGTGGAAGGGAAAAGCCTAACGGGCCTGAAGCCCGAGGGCCTAAATTATTTTATTTTAAAAATTTTCTTAAAAATAAATTTATTAGTATATATATATTTATATATAATAAATTCAGATAATTACCCAAAATTCCTAAAAATTCCAGAAAAATCTATAAATTTGGTAAAAATTCTGGAAAAATTTAGAAATAAATCAGGGAACATACTTGGAGGGGATTGACAAGAAATAAATGCTTTAGGGGCACATGTTGCTTGGAGATATCGATAATATATGTTTTCGGGCTCGTTCAGATTTAAATTTTTTCTGAACATGACCCGGTGCATATCGCGGGTGATCCGAAGCCTCCGCTTCCACCACATACCCCACCAAAATTTCTTTTTTGGGTTAAAGTCCCATGAAATTCCTGGGGACGGGTCATATAATTCAAGGCATCTGAATAACAAAACATTAATGTTCAATTGATTTAATACCTTGTTTGCATGTCATTTTTATTTTCATGTATATAATTGTTTTGTATTCTTCAAATGAATTGCCAACTTAAATGCTCAACATATCTGCATGATATATTTAATAATTCATGCATTTATACTCACATATATAAATTATGTATTATGGCACACGATTAATTATAATTTTCAAAAAATTTAAAATTCATATCTATAAATGATAATTGAACCTGAAGTTTAAAATCAAATAACAATACCCTTCTGACCAAACAAAATACAAGGGATTATGCGAAAACTATTTATGCCATCTTCTTTAAGATGCGCACTACGCTGTAAATAGATCTCACAGATCTATGGTCTATACAGACCGATATGGACACCCGGAGTATGCCATAACACCGCTTAACTCTTTTAGAGTAGTCTCACTTTATAAGAAAAGATTCTTGAATCTAGCCTTAAGTATAAGCTCACTTCTGAAGTCGCGGCTTAATAAATAAGTGAGAAATTATTTATGACATTCGCACCCACGTATTTATTCCTCTTAATCATGTTTCTCTATCCACATAAAAACTAAATAACTCAAGAAAATAACGGCCTGAAGACCACATAGGAGTATTCAAGTGGACTGTCAAAAGTCCCACATAAATTCAAAAAGTGGAAGTATAGAAACAAGCTCATTACATAGTATATGTCTCCTAATAGAGACTACTGTTCATTCTTCCTTATAAATAACAATATGGAAGATTGAAAAATAGGGAAAGTCCATGACCAACTATGTCCTGATATAAAAAGGAGAAAGGGAAGATATGATATACCTTGACATGGAATAAGCAATGGCAAAACCAAGATCAGACCCAGAAGTTTTGATAAGACCCATATTGTTGTTGCAATATGAAAGGTCATTAATTTATGCCATAGATAACATATACAAAGCTAGTCTAAAGACTTAAGTCGATCTAGCTATTGTATACTTATCTATTCCCGGTGAAACCATAGACTTTTGAAAACAAAATTAATCTGTTGCTATAACATAATTCTTAGTGAGTATTTTTTCCAACATAGTTGTAGACCTATGCTTTCAAAAGCATTTAACTGTAATAATAGTCAAATAGAAAACTATTTTTGGGACGTCTGACTTGAGATTCAGGCTTTTCAAAACGGAATACTCTATATGAGGATGCCCAATACTCTAAAAAAATTCTAAAATAGAAACTTACCCAGTTTTGATGGATATTCGTTAAAATGAATTCCCTTATGAATGACTCAAGAATATAATGGCCTTGAAGACCATACTTGAACGTTCAAATGGATTTTTAAAAAGTACCACATAAATTCGAAACGAGGAATTAAATGGAACACCTGTAGTGTCCAGAATCGTCCAATTTTTAAATTTGGAATGATACGATATGTCACCATGGATTGATGATGCAAGACATCATTAACCCATCCTATAAATCTAAAGAACACGAAGTTTCTTCAGAAGGGTGCGTTTTCATTGTCCCATTTAACGGGAAAATGATTACGAGATCATCTCCACTACGCATGGACATTGACTCTCAAAACTTCCTC
The DNA here is from genome assembly GCA_030789695.1 of Scilla litardierei. Lineage (NCBI taxonomy): Eukaryota > Viridiplantae > Streptophyta > Magnoliopsida > Asparagales > Asparagaceae > Scilla > Scilla litardierei. Next base: position 188,573,467 of record CM061142.1, on the reverse strand, counting down.
TAATAGAATTTAAGGTGATATATTTACTATCATCGTTAAAATAATAAGACCTCTGGGTCTCTTGAGAGTATTTGAGGGATAAAAGTGGACTTATCCACTCCCTACATAGGGCTGATGATGTACATTAGTGTACTCATCCATATATCCTCTAAAAATGGTCATAATCAAACATATTATCCAACCGCAGTCCAGATTTTTCAAAGCATATTGGACACATTACTAAATGGCAGGAACATTGGATAACACTGGAAAAATCAACCACAATTTACAACTGGAATAAAGTCAAACACTCTAAAGTTTGTGTTCACACCCAAAATGGGTTATATGAATAAATCATTAAAATGATTTAAACAGACTACTGATCCGTTAAAAATCCAGTTGCTGATGACTGCATGGGAACATGCAATTATCATGCATACCATCAAAATGCCTTCTTAGAACCTATTTATATGGGTCTGATCACCCCATATAAACAGTTCTGAGAACTCCTAAGGGCGGAAGCGTTTAGAGCACATCTTATAGATTGTGCCATGATGTGTCCACATCCCCATAGCACCACTATAAACCATCAGAATGCCGTTTTAGAACTATTTATCGGAAGTAATTACCCCAAATAAATAGATTCCGAGCACTCCAACCGGGGAAGCATTTAGAGCACATCCCATAGATTGTGACATGCTGGGTCCTCATATAAAGATTCGATAGTAAAGATTAGATCCTGAAGATCCTTCACATTCAGAACTCTTTAAATTCCCAGTATTAGGTCCAACAATGGATATTACCATCAACCCTGAGCTTGAAGCTCAGTTGACCATTTCAATATCATGAATCGTGATGAGATCCTGAAGGTCTGCAATGATGAAACTGTTAAATAGTTTTCGAACATATTTACTGACAATCCGAATATTGTCAAAATCACACATCCCTACTGCTAAAAATCTAGCTAGGATTGACATACCAAAAATAATGGATGCAATCCACCAGTAGTAGAAGTGGATGTACTCAATGGATGATATGACATACTACGAGGCTCCAAAGAGAGGAAAACTCTTGTAGACTTTTAAACAATACCACCACCGGAAAGTGAGCTCATCTCCATATCCTCTCCCTTTCTAGAACCTCTAGAAGAGAGAATCGGGAATAAATTGAAATATTATTGAATAATGTACGTACATGGGAGGTATTTGGATAAAAACACACTTATCGATAATTACTCACATTTTATTTTACCGTTTTAGTGATAATTATAAATATCGTTCCACACTCTGTTTCCTGAAGCAAACGTAGAGATTGGCCAAAAATATGGAACGAGGCAATAATAAGTTGAGTTGGACTCACTTATGAAATGTGAAGTGTTTGAAACTGAAGTCCTGATATCAAAAGATATCAAACCTATGGGTATAATGAGTATTGAATAAACAAAACTAATAAATAAATAAAATCGTATGCTAAAAGTGACATGATATAGCTTAGATGTTCATTTCGCTGAAACCAGGAAGCAAGTGAGATGAGCTTGACTCACTTACAAAATAAAAATGATGCATCAGGCTCCCTGGTTATGTTTGTGAAATTCCTGCGATTGGCAAAGGGAAATTTGGTTTTTGCTGATATGGATGTTGTGACAGCATAACCTTATGGATTTATTCCTATTTTCCTTACTTGCCTGAATAGACTTTGGGTCGTCTATTCTATGAAATATATATATAATTCAATCAATAAAATTCCTTATCAAAATAAGGAATCCTACTAAAGGCTGTCGTTGCATCTTTAAGAGAGCAATGAAAATGATTTGAGATTATAGTTGCAAACAACTCAAATCTCATTGGCTCTCCTGAAGAGAAAACCAAAATTTCTATTTAAGCAATACTATCAAATATGATATGGAAGACCTAGGCAAAAATAGTTTAGTATACAGACTATCATCCAGAAGATGAAACTCTCATCCAGATGATGAACACATCATCCAGATGATGAAACACACCAGATGAAAATATATCCAGCTGATAAAAATAACATCCAGAAGATGAAAATCATGTGATATTTAACTTCATACTCTCGAAGTTGATGAAGAAACATGGACAATTGTAATCCATTTAAATACACATATTGGTTGTATGAATATACATAAAGACCCCTTCTGTTCGCTGGAAGAGAGGAAAGATATCTTAGGTCTTGAAGTGCCTTACTTAAGTGTCTTTGGTACACTCCTTTATCTGGCATACTGCACGCATCACTCTATTACGTTGGCAGTAAATCTGTTAGCCAGATACAGTGCAGCACCTGCAATGCACCACTGGACCGGAGCTACGCACCTTCTGCACTACCTCTAATGGTCAATAATATAAAGGATCATCATCCATGTTAAATATATTTACAGATGCAAGTAATACATCATCGCGATGACCACCTCGAAGGACATGCCATATCCTGGATATCAGTAAAGCATGCGACTAAGGCTACATCATCCTACCATTCCGAGAAGCAAATCAAGAGTATGCATACCTACGTCCTGAAGTAGCTCACAGACACAGTGATGACTGGGTCAGAGACTAGAGACGTTGAGCTATCTATCGAGTCTACAGACAATGCCACTTTCCTAGCTCATCCTTGAGAAGGCTCCATCAAAGGCGATGTGACAGAGTACACCTCTTCAGAGGAGCTCCCTTTGAATTCAGTAGCTGCCATATACTCGCGATACTTGTATAGATGAGCGATGCTTGTAATTTGTATTTTTTTTCTAGGAATGTTGTAGATGAGATTGATGTAGCCTATGAAATCTGTAAGCCTGAAGCTTGTACAGATCAGGGGGAGTTAAATGTAGAGTTATACTCTTTTTCCTTCGCTATGATTTTTCCTACTGGGTTTTTATATAACCAAAGGTTTTAACGAGGCAACTACATTAACTCTGGATCCAGAAGTATCCACCCCTAGTGATATCCACAGAACATGGGAAGTTAAAGAGACTTGTAGTCTCTAAACCAGGATCCAGAAGTATCCACCTCTTGTATACTCATAAGCACTATGAATCCTGAAACACTTATATGTCTATTTTATAATGATGGATGGGTAAGGGGAATTGTTAAGAATGGGTCTTGAGACCTTGCAATATCCATCCATTGAGATAAACTCTTTATATTAATATATAACTGAGGTTATGCAACCCCTAGCCATCACTCTTTCTTGGAGACTCTTCATCTCTCAACACAAATATTTTTAGATGAGCGCTAGAGGAATCTTCCTTTACTCTAATATGTTATTTGGTTTCTAAAGGTTTTTGCTATATCACATTGAATTACCAAAAGGAAAAAAAAAGAGGAAAATGAAAACAACTCTTTTACAAAAATAGGAGCCATAAGGTACATTATTTCCATGATTAATTTTATTTTATCTTATTTGGTCCAAAGAATGGCAAAACAATCTAAAGATACTTGATTATCAAGGTATTGAAGTTTTTATTAAATATTTTAATATTTTTGATAGTTTTATAATTGATTTCTTTTACCTTCATCTCTTTTATAAACGTTTAGGATCTCGAATTCAAGTTTGTTGCCCTCTTTATCTTTTTTTTTTTAATTTTTAGGTTTTTAAGCATACTCATTGAAAGTTTTCAACTATTTCCTTTCATATTTGTTAATATTTTAAATGTTTTTTTGTATATTTACCATCAAATCTTATTTATTTTAAAACTTGCCCTCCAAATCTGGACTTAAGCATAGCACAGTCAGAGAAGTGACTACCAATGGGTGATCCAACTGGGGCTACTTAGGATCAAGAAACATGGGTGCATGCATCAATATTAAACATTGGTGTCCTTATTAACAATAATAATGCCTTAGTTATTGTAAACACAATTCATTGAAATAAAATGGACCAACTAGCTACAATAGTTTGTTCATAAAGATCAATTAAATTAAGGACTATAGGCTTCTTAATGAATAGTCCACAAATCAAGCAAAATTGCAGTGTCCAATTGGTGAACTACAACAAGGGTTGTTTCTTCTTTGCTCTGTTCTTCTTTAACCTATTTATGCTCAAAAGAATGGTCTAAGCTATTGTTCTAAAAATTTTACATTTTGTTGTGAATGGAAATAACCAGAGTCGGTTAGGATTGCGGGTATCTTAGAGATACGCCCATATCTATGTATTCTATCTTTCTACTCTCCTACCATGCCTATAAATAAAGGGCTGGGGTTCTTCCCCCAGTAGTTGATTCATAACACGTTATCAGCACGAGCCTCTAAAAATTATCTTTTTAACAAAATTTTTTTCGTTTGTTGCGAAGGCGAAGGCGAGACGGGAGATCCACGAGCGCGGTGCTAGGCTTCCTCAATCGAGCGTCGTCATCCGCATAGGGCTTCGTGCAACCGTCGCTATATCCGAAGGACGGATATAGAGGTAAAAATCACCAAAACGATGTTTTTAATCATATGTATGATTGCCCCTCCCCTAGATCTCGCAAGATCGATATGTGGATCAATTGTCGCTTTGAAAACGACGAACCGTTCATCCCAAAAACCAAATTTTTAGGGTTTAATTTGTTTTAGCCCTCGTTTGTGCCCTCTGGCGGCTTGCCGCCGGCCTCATCCCCCCCTCCCCCGCCTGAAGCGAGGGGGGCCGCTGCCACCCGCCAAATAGGGCGGCTCCGCCCTGTCCCCCCCCCCCCCCCCCGCCCGAAGCGGGGGGGCCCGCCGCACCGCCCGCAAGGGCGGTTCCCTCCGCCCATAGGGCGGCTCGCCCTCGCCCCCCCCCCCCCCCCCCCCCCCCCCCCCCCCCCGCCTGTAGCAGGGGGCGGCATCCGTTTCCGCCCAAAAAGGGCGGCTACCGCCGCCCTCGCGCCCCCCCGCCTGAAGGGAGGGGGCGGCCTCTTCACACCGCCCGAGGGCGGTTTGCCCCCCCCCCCCCCCCCCCCCCCCCCCCCGCCCCCTGCCCGAAGCGGGGGGCAACCGATGTTGCCGCCCTAAGGGCGGCGCCGCCCCGAAATCCCCCCCGAGGGGGGCCCGTTCGTCGCTACAGTAAGGGGCGACGGCGGCAAACCCTAGCCGCCGTCGCCCCTACATCAATGGGCCTGAAGCCCATTACAAAAAAAAATTTCTCCTGTGGGCCCGAAGCCCGCAGGCCGGCTGCGGGCTTCGGCCCGCAGTCCGAATTCAATCAAAAAAATTTTCTAAATTATTTCATGCCGGCCGAAGCCCGGAGGCCGGCTGCGGGCTTCGGCCCGCAGGCCTAATTGAAAAAAAAAAAGAAGGGAGGGGGAGGGGCTAAGGCTATAAATAAGCCTTACAAGGCAATTTTTGGGCTAAAAACCAATTTTAAAAGGGCGTCTGAGGGCAAATAATTTCGTGATAAATCACGGTAAATGATGGGGCGACTACCTGGCATATCAGGGCTTATTGGGGATTTGGGGGGGGGCTTTTGGGATGATTTAAAAAGGAAAAACATTTTTCCTTGTAAAACGAAAATGTTAATTATGGGCTCTTATTCAATTTTATTGATTAAACACACTCATTCAACCCTTGCATCGTAATGATTTTTCTGTAAAAATCATCTTTAGATGCTTTACATCACTAGGCTTATTCTGTGGATATTATATGCGTGGTTGTGTATTATATTTAAAACTTAATAATTAGGAAGATCCTGGGACCGCTCTGCCGTTAGTCACCTAACCTAACGGTGGATGACGTTGCCCAGTGGTCTAATAATTATTAAGTGATTAAATTGTTTATCCATATCTGTGAATATTAAATGCATGCGATGCATGAGATGAAAATGTCTGATGAAAATGTTGATGAGCACAATATTTCTGCATGAATGGCTAAATGTGGTTTTTGGATCGGCTGTTTAAGTCCCACAATTTATTTCCCGCACTTTTCTTTTATTTTTGAGAGAAATTGTAGTGAGGAATTTATGTAAATGTCAAAGAAAGAAGACCAACTTACATGGAGACGGAGGCCACGCTTGAAGCTGGAGATATCTTATGGGACCCGCGGGGTTTCCAAAGTTGTATTTTCCTTTTTAAGCTACAAATTTGTATAATTTGGACTTTGGACTTTGGACTCTTTCTTGTGGGACCGGCCGATCCACACATTTAGCTTTTTGTTAAATATTGCCTCCGCATGAAAATGTTTTCTTTGATTAAAAATTAATTCATGCATGTTTGTGCTCTGCTAGATAAATGGCTAAAATTGCAAGCGTTGATTTCGAAGTGCTGGATGCATCAGGTAAAAACTATCTAAGCTGGCAGCTAGATGTAAAGTTTCACCTGCGGGCAAAGTCCCTCATTGCTGATGTAACAAAAAAAGAAAATGTTAGCGATATAGAGAAGGCGCAAGCTATCATCTATATTCGCCGTCATGTTGACACGACCTTAAAGGCTGAATACCTTATGGTCGAAGATCCACTTGAGCTATGGAACTGCCCTTGAGGACAGGTATAAACATCAGAAAGATGTTATACTCCCAAGGGCATGATACGAGTGGGAGAACCTGAGACTGCAGGACTTTAAGTCCATTGCTGAGTATAACTCAGCACTTTTTAGCATCACCTCACGCCTGAAGTTGTGTGGTGAGAAAGTCTCAGAAGATCGCATGCTGGAAAAGACGTATACGTCTTTCCATGAAAAAGATGCGATACTCATGCAACAATACCGTGAACGCAAGTTCACCAAGTATTCAGAGCTGCTGTCATGTCTTCTCATGGCCGAGCAAAACAGAGAGCTTCTTCTCGCCACTCACAATATGTGCCCTCCCGTCACTGCCCCCTACCTGAAGCTCTGTGGCATGATAGGCCACTGGTCCAGAGTGTGCAGGACCCCAGTACATCTCCAGGAGCTGTATAAACAAAGCAAGAAAAATAAAGCTGAAACAAACCTGGTGACATCTGATGCTCCAGTCAAGTTCTCAGCTAACGACTTTGAAAATGATGACCTGCTTGATTAGCCTTTTATTTTTATCTTAGAAAAATTGTTTAGAACATTTCATGATTATGAGAGCATTTGAATTACGCAATCTGTTTTGAATGAAAATGTTTTAGTAGACAATAAATGTTTATCTGAATATGCATGTGCCTATACGATTCATCTTTTAGATGAAACTGCTCTCATAAATGTTTAGTAGACAATAAACACGTACGATTTTTCAATACAAAGCCCAATATTAGGGCCATATTGAAGATCCAGGGAACGCAACACCGTTGCCCCCAAATGACACAGAAACAAAAATAAAAAGGATGCTCTAATCCCTCCAAATTCTAAAAGAAACTTTCTAAGTTTCAAGGACATCCGTTTCAACGGATTCCATTTGGAAACAACAAATGTAAATGAATTAAAAAAAATTAATTACCGTATGCAATGTCTCAAGAAAGAGGAGTAAAATCCATACTTGAACGTTTTGAGAGCCTTATAGGCCTCTACCATACGAAGATTCGGAGAAAGGAAGCGGAATTAAACGGAGCACCTGAAGTGCCCTACATCAGCCAAGTTTTTTCTCTGGCATGATGGACTTGGCCACCCTGGATTTCTAATTATGCATCGCATCTTAACCTATGGGTATGACTTGAAGAACCAGAAGATTCTTCAGAAGGGAGAATTCCCTCGCATCCCTTACTATAAGGGAAAACTAATTGCAAGGCCATCTCCACGAAAATTTGAAAAAAAAAAATCTCCACGCTTCCTCAAAAAGAATACAAGGAGATAGATGTGGATAAAATCCACCACCCCTAGTGGGCTATTTCGGTACTTCATTGTACTGACAAATGCATCCTCAGAACACTCGTATGTGTGTCTACTACAGACCCGCAACTTAGCTTTTCTAAAGCTATTGGCACAAAAATAAACATGTTGCGGGCACATTTCCCAGACAATCAAATGTAGAAAATAAGTCTGGTTAATGTTGGGAAATATATCTCCCGGTCATTTCAAGAGTACTGCCAAGCAACTGAAATAAAAAATGAACATAAAAGTGCCGCATGTTCATATCCAAAATGGGTCGGCAGAGTCACTGATAAGTAGACTCCAATGGATTGAACGTCCATTAAATTTCGATTGCCTATGGATGCATGGGGACATGCAAATTCTGCATGCTGCATCGTAAATGAAAATAAGACCCTCTGGAGGTCAGAGTCTCCAATGCAACTTGCATATGGAATGCCACAGAACATTTCTCATCTGAGAATCTTCGGTCGTGTAGTTTTAAATCCCCATTGCACCACCAAAGAGGACCAAAACGGTACTCAACGTCGCCTAGGTATCCATGCAGGGTTTGACTCACCCTCACTTATAAGATACCTAGAACCCCAAATGGGGGAACGCATTTAAGGCACATCTTGAAGACTGTGATTTCGATGAGAAGAGTTTCCCCAATATAGGCCCAGATACTGGAAAATCTGGCGCGAAGCAAATGTTAACGTGGGATACAAATAGCTTGACCCACTAATGATTCGGTAACAAAACAAATGTGAAGATGTGATCATGAAGATCCTCCATAGAACAATGTTCATCACTTACCGAACTCATTTACTGACATCCAGAAGATTGTCAGATCACACATCCCTACTGCAAAAACTCCAGCTAGGATTGACATCCCCGAGAATGGATGCAATCCACCAGCAGCAGAAGTGGCTGATTCTCAACAGAAAAGAGGCAGACCACCAGGCTCCAAGGACAGAAACTCCTGGAGACCTTAAGACAATACTACCACAGGACAATGAGCTCATGTCCACACCCTCACCCTTTCCGGAATCCACTGCAGAGGAATTGCTGGGAAAAAGTGAAATTGAAAGTAAATGTTGTACGTACTGGGGAGGTGTTGGACAGATAGAACATAAATTGTCGACAATATATTCACGTATCATATTGCCATATACATGTCAAAAGCGATGATGTGTATAAATTATCGTTCCATACTCTGTTGCCTGAATGCAAACGTAGAGATTGGCCAATATGTGGAACGAGGCAATAAAAGATGAGCTGGACTCACTTATGAAACGTGAAATGTTCGGACCTGAAGTCCAGACACCAAAAGGTGTCAAACCTGTGGATAAAACAAAGTATTACACACATAAGAAAAATAAATACAAAATCGTATGCTATAAGGTACAACCTATAGCCAAAGGCAAATTTCGCTGAAACTAGGGATCGAACAAACCAAAATGAGCATGTCTCATAAATGATGCATCAGTCTCCCTAAGTTATCACAAGCGAATACCTTACGATTTGGCGAATGAGAACTTTGGATATGCTATTATTGGATGTTGTGGCGGCATACCTTCGTGGATATCTTGGTAAAGATAATTTCCACAAAAAGCCTGAATAGACTTCGGGACGTCTATTCTATTGAAGAAAAACAATAAAAGTAACGTACAGCCAAGAGAATCGCTTGACAAAGCAATGATTCCTACTGAGGGTTGTCATTGCATCTGAGTAAAGAGCAGGATTTGAGATCATAGTTGTAAACAACTAAAATCTCATCGGATCTCCAGAAGAGAAAACCGAAACATCTGTTCAAGCCTGACTTTTAAACACGAAATAAAAAGACCTAGGCAAACATAAAGTCATGGCTCAATGAATCCTGTTACATACGCCCAGAAGCGCGTTGGAGAAAGTAAAAGGACCATTGTCATCCAAATTACACCTACGGGAGTATACTTAATGGATGTACAAAAAGAACCCTTCCGATCGCTGGAAGAGGGGGAGGATATAACTGGTCCTAAAGTCCCTTATCTAAGTGCAATCAGGCACTCCTAGCTAACTGCACGCGTCCCGATACAGCAGGTGCTGTAAACTCATTAGCCAGAGATAGTTGGCACCTAAAGGGCCGTTAGACCGGAGTTAAGCCTTCTGCGCTTCCTCCAAGGGTCAAAAGATTTGGACTTACAATATGAAGTAGCATCCTCCAAATGTTTATGCAAATGCAGGTTACAGGTCCGGTCCCTATACTGAGAAATCACAGAACGGGTACCCACAGTGGGATGGCCATCTACTGCAGATCTACAAAGCAATTCATGAAGGGGACATCACCCTATCATTCCGAGATCCTTACCACACCAATGGTGTATTTGAGGGCGCCCGCTGGTACATCACATCCAAGTGACGATTGGGATAGATGCTGGTATTGTGGAGCTGACCACATAGTCTGAAGACCACATCAGAGGCGACGATACTTAGCACACCTCTCCAGATTTTCTGGATTCAGCAGCTACTTAATTGCAATAACTTTGTAATCTGTGTATATTTTCGGAATGTTGTAAATAGGAGTGATGAGATAAGCCTAAGAGATCTGAAAGCCTAAGAGCTTTTACAGATCAGCGGGAGTTGAGTGAATTTGTACTCTTTTTTCTTAGCTATGGTTTTTCCCACTGGGTTTTCCATAGCCAAAAGTTTTAACGAGGCAAATCACATCATCTCTGGATCCTGAAGTATCCACCCCTCTGTGACGCTCAGAATCCAGAAGTATTCATGAGCAGAGTCACTTGTACAAATCAGGGGGAGTTAAAGAGCGTTTATACTCTTTTCCCTTAACTATGGTTTCTCCCACTGGGTTTTCCATAGCTAAAGGTTTTAACGAGACAAACCTCACCAACTCAGGATCCCGAAGTATCAACCCCATGTGAGACTCTTATTACGTTCAGAATTCCGAAGTACTCTTGAGCAGAGTCCACGCCTATGGCTGGATAAGGGGGAGTGTTGTCAATGGAAATAACCAGAGTCGCTTAGGATTGCGGGTATCTTAGAGATACGCCAATATCTATGTATTCTATCTTTCTACTCTCCTACCATGCCTATAAATAAAGGGCTGGGGGTTCTTCCCCCAGTAGTTGATTCATAACACATTTCAATTTTTCTTGATCCAACTGCCTGGCCAAAGTTTTTGTACAAGTAGTGCTGAAATATAATGGTAAACTTTTTACCCAACTTTTAATAACCTTGAAGTTCATGTTACGTCTCAATCACGATACTACTATTTATTTTTGCGTTTTATAGGGAAAAAATAAATAAGTAAGTGAAAAATAACAAATACCCATAAAATAAAGGGGAGTCAAAAAAATTAAAGGGGGTTTCGTAACTCTGTTTGAAACGGGTTATTTTTCAACAAAAAACTATTGGGATTTGAAGGGTATTGAAACAATATTAAAGATTTGGAGGGTAAATATCAAAGTAAGAAAGATATGAAGGGTAAATATACAAAAAGCACAATATATTAAAGTAACTGAATGTCAACATCAGAATTATTAAAAAAAACTTCTTTTACTTTAGTTTTTTTGAAATAAAAATGTTTTGAATCATATTATGGATGTGGGTTCATTCCATTACTTTCTTCAAAATGGTCACCTTAGAACACTCTCTTAGGAGAATCTCCAAAATATCTTTCATAATGCAATAAAGAAATTTACATCTAACCAACAAGTAAGCAAATCATAGGTAACTTCACAATATTCAATAATTAGTTTTAGATAAAATAAAAGTGAAAACTTAGAAATAAACATAATTTTAAAAGACACTTTTCATAATTTCTACTATTATACATTTGTTTTGAAGTTGCTATATATTGCATTTTCATTAAATTATGGTATATATGTTTTAGTTGCTGACTGTAAGTGCTGACCAACGTTCTATTTAGTAATTTTACAAGATTTTTACCCTTTGTTTTTCCTTTCTTTTTATTTCTATTGGGACATTTTGAATTTATATGATTAATTAATTACATAATATATATTTAAAATTATATAAGCAAAGAAACTAAAATCGTAATAGATTTAAAATATTTTGTTTACATATTACTAATTAAGCACCCATTATTTTCTCATTATTTATTGCTTATTTGATTAGAATCTCAAAGTCATACAAAATAAATATTAAACAAAAATTCATATCAAATTTGAATTTTATAAACATGTCAAAACAAATATATACACACAAAAGAAATTAATATATAATTTCAATTTCACTGTATCAAAAAAGAATTATGAAAAAAGAATCTAAATTTAACCTGTTATGAAGGGAAAATCGTAGGGTCAAATGTGTAGAGGGTTAGGAGCCACATGCCCTCATATATATAGTATTTAATGATGGGTGGATACCCAATGTGCCCAGTGGGCCTATTCACAACACTTCCCCTTATCCAACCAATCATGGAATAAGAGGTGGATTCTTCAAGATCCAAGTCAGGAGAACTGCCTTGTTAAATAAAGAACAGTTTCTCCTTAACTTCCCCTGTTTTAGGGATGGGTCTAGGAGTGGATACTTCAGGATCCAGAGTCAACGAGGTTGCCTCGTCAAAACCTTGACTATGGAAAATCCTGTGGGAAAAAACCAATAGCAAAGGGAAAAGAATACAACACTACTGTTGACTCCCCCTCATCTGACCAAGCTTCAGGCTTGCAGATTTCCTATGAATATATACATCAGTCTCCTAGGTATCTATACATTCATAGTTCTCCCGTCATGACCCAGTTTACATTTTCTCACACTCCTCATCCCAATCCCACTTACAAGTTTCTCAAAGATACTAGTAGGCAGAGATTTGGTAAGAAAATTCGCCAAGTTATTACTAGATTGGATCTTTTGTACCTCAATCTGCTTTTGTTTCTGAAGGTCAAGCATCCAGAAGAACTTGGGAGAGATATGCTTCGTCTTGTCGCCTTTGATGTAGCCTCTCTGTAGCTGGGCTATACATGCTGCATTGTCTTCATAGATTGTAGTAGGCTAAAGGACGCCGGGCTTCAGTCCGGTAGAGGTGAGAATGTGCTGGATCACAGAACGTAGCTAGAAGCTATCTTTACTTGCGTCGTGGATTGCTAGAAGTTCTGAATGTGTGGATGAGACGGTCATCATGGTCTGCTTCACAGATCTCCAAGATATGGCAGTGCCTCCATAAGTGAACATGTATCCGGTCTGAAACTTCTCTGTATGATGATCGGATTTGTAACCTGCATCAGCATAAACAACTAAACCTATTGTTGCCCCTTTCCTATATAATAGACCTAAGTCTATGGACCCTTGGAGGTAGCGCAGAAGATGCTTAACTCCGGCTCAGTGCCGTTGTGTAAGTGCAGCACTATATCTGGCTAGTAAGTTGACTACAAATGCTATGTCTGGGCGAGTGCAGTTAGCCAGGTAAAGGAGTGCACCAATAGCACTTAAATAAGGCACTTCAGGGCCTAATACTTCATCCCCCTCTTCCAGCGGCCGGAAGGGGTCTTTATGTACATCCAATGATCTAACGACCATAGGGGTACTGAGAGGGTGGCACTTATCCATTTGGAACTTTCTCAGTAAGTTCGATGTATAAGTTGACTGATGTAACAGGATCCCATCGTTAAGATACTCTATTTGAAGACCTAGACAGAATTTTGACTTTCCGAGGTCTTTCATCTCGAAAGTTTCTGTCAAGCTTCTAGAAATCTCAGTGATCTCTTCGACAGATCCGAAGAGGTTCAAGTCATCCACATAAATGGCTATAATGACAAATCATGTTGTCTTTGCTCTAATAAAGATGCAAGGACAGACTGGGTCATTTGCAAATCCTTGCTTCGCAAGGAATTCGCTTAGTCTGTTATACCACATCCTCCCAGATTGTTTCAGACCATATAATGGTCTTTGCAGTTTTACTGAGTAGATGTCACATTGTCTCTCTTTTAGTGATGCAGGTAAAGAATAACTGTTAAGCAATCTCACAAAGATGTCTCGATCTAAATTGCCATATAGGTATGTTGAGTATTGATTCCCCGGATTTGGTTTTGATGATGAGCAAACATAACTATCGTGAACTAACACTTTGTGAGCGCAGTTATGGAGATCGTCGCCAAAAGTCTACGTATATCAAAAGCGACGTCTCAAGACTTCTCAAAGCGCGTGATCGTGTGCCTGAAGCTTCGTTGAAGCTCTAGGAGCATTATTGAAGTCAAGAAGATTCGATTGAAGCTTTAGAAGACGGTTCATCATGTTTTATTTATTGTCTTCTAGCTTCATCGTATAGAATGTTAAGCCTTGAGTGGGTCTTACATTATTAGAGCGAGGATCATATTAGAAGCCCATACAAACTTTTCCGAAGCTTCACGCTTCATTTCGCGGCTTCTTGTGCATGTTAGTTGGTTCAAGAAGAAGAACCAACCGACTAGATGGCAATCTAGTCGGTCGGCAATCCTTCTTGAACTGACTAGAATGCCTTGCTCATTTCAGCTCATTCCCTGTTGACCAATTAGTCGGTCCAAGAAGGTTCACCAACCGACTAGTTGTGAAACTAGTCGGTTTGGAATCCTTCTTAGTCCGACTAGTTATGTCTTTCATTTCACAGCCTGAGCTACTGTTTATCGTTAATCGGTCTAAGAACAATCATCGATCGACTAGTTGAGAAACTAATCGGTTAGGATTTGTTCTTAGACCGACTAGTTCTCCTTGTAGACAGCCTATCGTATTTCATCTCTTAGTCGGTCAAAGAACACTCACCGACCGACTAGTTGTGAAACTAGTCGGTTGGCAAGTCTTCTTAGACCGACTAGTTCTATCGACCTGAACTTTATATTCTTGGTTGTCATCCTCTTAGTCGGTCCAAGAAGAATCACCGACCGACTAGTTGAGAAACTAATCGGTCAGTGATCCTTCTTAGACCGATTAAGCTGCTTCAGAAAAGAGCCGTTGGAGCATTTATTGCTCGAATTTCTTCTCTCTCTTTCCTCAATCCTATATATACTTGGAGGGGTTCTTTCCTAGTATTCAAGGCTACCTATATTGGGTTTTAGAGAAATAAAAGAGAAGCAAATCAACTCCATTCTAAAGCTATCTCTTCTCACTAGAATCTCTCCCTCACTCTTATTCCTCAAGAGAGATTCATTGATAGTGAGCCATTCAAGCCAAGGGCTTTGAATCCAAGTCACCAACTCCTCCCTAGCCATCTATTATTGTCCATCTTGGTGGAGCTAGGGTTTGGTGCTTGCTTCTTCCTCAAAATCCATTCTTGCCCTAATTTGGTAAGTATACTCAAGGCATAGGATTTTGTGGTAAGTGTTTCAATATTGCATTTACTTTGCTTTTGCAAGTTGTCACTCTCGATTTGTGAGAGTTTGCTTAGTCCCAGGTTGTGGGATTAAGGTTTTGCGTGTTCCCGGGTTGTGGGATACACGGACATCGATTGTAGGTCGATTGCACTTGTGGGGTTTCCGCAAGTGGGCTAAAGGAAATCTTGGGTTAGTGATTTCTAACTCAAGTATCCGGAGGGGATCCTGGTGGTTGGGACGTAGGATCACCGGAAACAAGTCGGGGAGACTTGGGTGGATCCGAACCCGTTATATCGTATTGTTTGCGTTGTTTAATTCTTGTTGTTTGCAGTTATTCCGCTTTGTGGTTTGTGTTTTGCACAATAATTAGGAATAACACTCTTGATTATTTTAAAGTACTATTCACACTCCCCCCCTCTAGTACATGTGCAGTAGCTACGCAGGGCATTACAATGTATGCAGTCACGACGTCCATAAGCTGCATATCCAAACTTTTTTGAGCTGTTAAGCCAATAAGAAATCGGAAGGTGATCGCGTCCATGACCGGGGAGTATGTGGCGTCAAAATCCACCCCTGGTCATTGGGTAAAACCCTGCGCTACAAGCCTTGCTTTATAGCGAACGATCTTATTCTGTTCATTTCTTTTTCTAACAAATACCTATTTATAACCCACACTAGTCATAACCCGTGCCCGTGGGCATGGTTCATTTAAGATTCTCCCCCGCGAAATCTATGTTCCCTGAAAAATTTTCACAGCCAAAATTTAACAGAACAATAAATTTAATAGAACAATATTTAACAGCACGGGCACCTTCGGCGCAGGCGTCTTCAGCGCGGAACAACAAATTCAATGCAGGCGTCTTTGGCGCCTAACCAAAAATTCGACGTCGAACAACAAATTTGGTACCCGCGCCTTTGGCGCGGAACAAATTAGCGTAAAAAAATTTAGCTCGCGGGTGCCTTCAGCGCGGAACAACAAATTCGGTGCGGAACAACAAATTCGGCGCGTACGTTTTCGACGTGGAACAACAAATATGACGTCGAACAACAAATTTGGTACATGCGCCTTCGGCACGGAACAAATTAGCGTAAAAAAATTTAGCGGAATAACAAATTCGATGTAGGCGCCTTCAGTGCATAACAACAAATTCGACGTTGAACAACAAATTTGGTACACGCGCCTTCTGCGCGAAACAAATTAGTGTAAAAAAATTTAGCGGCCTTCGGCGCGGAACAACAAATTCGATGCGGACGCCTTCGGCACGGAACAACAAATTCGACGTCGAACAACAAATTTGGTACCCGCGCCTTCGGCACGTGCAACAATAAATTCGACGTCGAACAACAAATTTGGTACCCGCGACTTCGGCGCAGAACAAATTAGCGTAAAAAAAATTTTCAGTGCGGCGTCTTCGGCGCGGGCAATGCACTTTTAATTTCAAAATTTATGTTCCCAATGCAATTTGCCCCCAAATTTAATCCCCACCATTTTTCAAGGAACTTCTAATTTCAAAGTTTAAGTTTCCATGGCACTTCTCCCCCAAATTTTAATCTCCACAATATGTTTAGTGCAGGGTAGATGGAAGTCATCCAATACATGGAACACAATAGTTGATCCCTTAAATGGTGACCCATTCATCAATGTTGCTGAAGTTCAAAAGAAGCAGAAATAAATGTATACAACATTCATGGTTTCCTTGATAGACGAAATAACTCATCAGAAAAATTAGATTGCACTTCAGATCTTTTTTTGAGCTTGTATTTTTCCCTTAAAATAATTTTCTACAATTTTATAATTTATGTGTTTGTTCTTTTTTTGGTAATTCTAAAATTGTCATACTGATCTGCAGCCATTTGTGGAAAGCTTGGCTATATGCCCAAAACATAGGCTACATAACCCGCTCAGAGCCCCAGAAAGGTTGGTTCTCTTTATTCTTGTAAAAAACCATCCATTCAAGGCTTTTGATGCCACCATGGATACATGTCATACATGTTTAAAGGCATTTCTACTCATGCTTGTTGCACACTCACAAGCACGTACATGATTGCACCACCATGATTGAATACAAATATCCAACTAAAAGTTCAAAATTTACACTGACAATCTTGACCTGTAGCACTACCAAATATTTTAAACATAAAAAAGAAAATGAGGAGAATCATTTTGTACTTAGAGAGTACTTTTTTTCTTCCCTTATAAAGAGGAGTTTACATATTTAATAGCTTCTTAATTGTCTCTATATTTGCAACAGTTTGCAGTTTGGCTCTAAACCACCTGAAATACTTTTCATATTTGTCTATGCTTTGTAAATGGTGGTTAACAATCATTTATCATCGATTTACATGTCTTGCCATTGTCAAATTGTTTTTATCATGTCCTTATCTCTTTCTATATATTCATTTATCCTGTAGGTTATAAAGTGCATGGTAGAATATCTAATTACAAATCCATCCCTATACTTTGATATGTGAATACTATTGCATAGTTTTTAAACAGTTTTTAAATCTATTCGTAGTTTATTGATTTTTTAAATGCCAACATTTTATTTGTACTATAAAAAGTTCAGATTGTTTGCTTGGTTGATATGTTCTCGTTAGCTCGTTCAAAATTTCTACTTTGCTGTTGTTCTCAATATAACACTGAAAAGCAATATTTTATAGATATCTTATGTTCGGAGAGTTATCTGCAAAAGCTGCTCATATGCTTGCACAGCCAGAGGTACAATACTTTCTGAACATAATATTTGATTTCGTCAATATTTTCAAGGATAAAAATGATTTATACTCTAAATTTGCATTATGACGACAATGATGATGATAATAAGTCATCAAAAATATATTGTCATGCTTAATCATGTCTGCATATCAGGTTGCAAATTTCTTCTCAAGGCTTATACAGAGAGTTTCTCCAAAAAGTTATGTGCAAGCTCTTGCTGAAGTCCAAGTTACCCAAAAATTCTTGGAGAATTTTTCTGGAGACCAGGTGTGGACCTACTGGCCCTAAAAAATTTTGACATTCAATTAATATGAAAGTTTGGTCTAAAAAGATGCAACCAATATTTGTTTCCATTTAACATTGCACTAAGTCAAATCCTTTCTAGACTGTGTATTCACTTTCACATGGGCTATTTTATTAGGCTGTTTTTGAGTTCTACCCTAGGATTGCATACTCGATAGGTAGGGCTATCAACTTTGGTCCTAATTTTACTGTTTATTCACTTTCACATAGGCTATTTTATTATGGCATTTTGAGTTCTACCATAGGACTACATATTTGACAGGTAGTGCTATCAACTTTGGTCCTAATTTATGTATTTGCCATAACAGCCATTTCAGGCCATATCAATGTTAGCTACTAAATGTTTTAACCCTCTTGGAGGGGCCAAATATGTATGTATGATTAAGATGGGTCAACCATGCATGTGTGCTATAGAAGAAATAGTTACCAATTCTGGTGATCTTCTTCTTTTACTTATTTGTATTGCATTTTCAGGTAGAGTGGTACACAACAATTCTACAATTTCTATTTTTTTTAAAATAACCCATTTTGTTATATATTTAAGGGTGTGGTTAAGATTACCTGTTACTTGAGGCCTTGAGGTAGAGTGTCCTTGAGGCCTTCTTACTGATGATAATGTGGATATTTATGAACAACCTTTTCAGAAGCAACAACAACAAAAGTATGATCTAAAATTAGTAAATAATAAACATGAACCCTTGTCAAAGCTATTGAGAATTAGCCTTGAGAACCACGCTTTGCCAAATATCCAATGTTGAATTAGAATGTAACTATTTAGAAGGAGACCAAGTTACTCTGAAGTTACATTTACATGGTATGTATTAACAAATCCAGTTCAGGATTATCTATGCTTTGTCCCTGTAATGATTGTTTATCGCTTACTACTATTTTAAACATTCCACATAAGAAATTCAAAAATTTGACATTAGACCTATTTACTATATGTACAATGCTCTGTGTATCGTCCCGTTTGTTCTTGATAGAAAGGAATTGAACAGATCTACCTTATCGAATCGGCAAGCCTCCAAAGCAGCTATTGTAGAAGCAGATCCTTCAGTAACCAACTAACGTGAATGAGATGCCAACACACTTAATGTACCAGCTGCTACCTTACGGGTGGCCCAGTCACTATTGTCAAGGCATTCCTAAATGCTTTGTACCAATGTTGGCATACTCTGAGGGATGAGGGCTGATTGCTCCTACCTGTAGAAAAGTTACATGGTAAGTGTCTCTGTGTGGATCACTTGATCAATAAAACATTGATACAACCGGCTTGAATTAAGCATCTTCTCCATATTCACTTAAGGGTGGTGAATCTAATTTTCTACCAATGCAAACATATACGGGTATCCAACTATTTTAATAATTTGCAGTTGCAGTTCAAATACAGAAGCAAGAAAATGAAGATTGGTACCTGCACTAACAGTGTCTAATTCCTTGACCTCAACATCAATGATGATTAGGGTTTGAAGAATAGGAACGAAATAGGGCAAGGGGTGATAAATACCTTGACCTCAACATCAATGACAGCCTCGTCAGGGAGCTTACCGTTGCTCACCTCCATCCCTCAGATCGCTCTTCTTCTCGCTCAAATGCAAAAATTGATTCCAGTGAGTTGTCCCCTAACCAAAACATGATCCCCAATGTTCCTTCATGTTACTCTTTGATCGCATCTCCTTTGAAAAAAATTGTCTCCACTGTTCAAAAGGAAGCAAACGAATAAATTTTACCAACTAATTCAAGTGATTAAAGTTCAAAAATTAGCAGTTCACGGGTTTATATCCCAAATTAGCAAAGATCAAAATAAAATCCCAAATTAGCAATTCACGGGTCTATCAAAAATTAGTAGTTCAAAAAGAAATCTGAAATGAGAAATCCCAAAGTAGCAGTTCACGGGTTCAAAAATTAGCAGTTCAAAAATAACAGCCAGCGTGGTTACCTGCGACAAATCGATGGTAACATTGTTTCAAACATGCATGCTCTTGAACAAAGATTGTTTCAAATGCTAAGACCTGCTACAAATCGAAACCTTGCTCTTGAGGTTACCTACGACAAAGATCAAAACGACACCTTGCTGGCTGCGACAACTCAGAAGGGGAGAACAAAGATCAAAGAGATGATAGCAGATTGAAGCGGATTCTCTTGAGGCTCTTGAGGCTGTTGGATGAAGATCTTGAGCCTGGGGGAGAACAAATGTCATGTTAGTGCCGATTTTTTGTGTAGAAGGCGAGGCGTCGTGGGGAGGATTCGAGGGCGTTGTGCGTTGGTGGGGTGAGATGCTGGGAAATTTAGGAAGAGAAATGATTATTGTTCAAATTGTACCCAACTCAAAGAAAACCCACATATGGGCCCTTTCTCTTTCTAGCTGACCCTACATCAATTTTTCTCACAAAACACAGCTTTTTGGGTTGAGGTGATTGCAAAAAGAGAACTAATTCCTGTCATGTTCAAATTAAACCCAACACAATGAAACCCACATATTCACCCTTTATATTTCCAGCTGACCCCACCTATTTTTTTCTCTCAAAAATCAAAGTTGTCCCTCCCAAATGTTTTATATCAACTGATCTCATCCATTGATTTTCAAGACCAAATCTCAGCCACTCTTTATCTTGTCCTAGTCAGCCCTAGGATTCAAAAATCACTGTCAAATGTATAATAGACTAGTCATAACCTGTGCCCGCGGGCACGGTTCATTTAACAATTCCCCCGCGAAATTTTTGTTCCCCGAAAAGTTATTTCCACGGCCAAAATTTAACAAAATAATAAATTAGCGTAAAAATATTTAGAGGCACGGGCATTTTCGGCGCGGAATAACAAATTCGGCGCAGTCGCCTTTGGCGCAGAACAACAAATTAGCGTAAAAAAATTGCGAGGGCGCCTTCGGCCTTCCAAGCTAAAGTGTTTTCCCCAAATGCATTAATTGCGTACACTCTACTATTCTACAGAAACTTTCATTTACCCAGAAATGGTTTTCACTCCAAAACTTTCCACAAAATTGACTCTCAACCATTCATTCATAAAGATTAAATCTCATCCGTTCTTATATCAACCCTTTTGTCATAGTCACGTGTCTTAGTCAGCCCTAGAATTCAAAAATCGTTGTCAAATGTATAATAGATTTATTTACCAGGAACAATTGAAGTATTTAGAGAATATGAGTGCACGTACCAACCCATCGACCGAATCTTCGAAAACCCAAACATTTCTAATACTTGTTTCTAATACTTGATAAATCCATGTTGAATATGAATATTTTGATAAACATATCACAAATGTTTTAGGAACATATTACATATATATCTAAGACAACAGATACGTATCTTAGAACATCTCATCAGAACATGATATTTGATGTAGATGCATGTGTATATGTTGACCAATTTTCTAAGGAGGAGATCTATCGATCAAATATCAATTGATAACATTAGCCTGGAAACGTTCATACCATCGAAAGTATTGAGCGCATAGCTCAATATATAATTTTAGGATATTCTGTATTTGTGCACATATTGGTGCATCATAGATTGCACAGCCAAGAACACATCAACATCAATGGCTAATGGAGTTCATGCATGATATATAGGCCAACCTTACAAATGACATTAAGCACTGGTTTGAATAGAAGACAGGTTCATTTTCAAATGATAGATTCATCCAAACATTCTGATTCAATTGCACACATTCATCAAATTTTCTCAACTCATTACATTAGATTAAGCATCACCACAGCTGGCATGAGTGATTCCCCATTTCTTCCCCCATCCATAGCAGAATCAATATCTGAACCTGAAACGATAAATAAAGCCATCACCCTCAAAATTATAATACTTGTTGGGCACACAATAAATGAAAATTTTTGCAAACAAAAATAAATGTACATTTAGAGATTCATTCCTGCAGGTAACATGAAGACATCCTTGGCAGTCTCAAGTAGCATCAGATCTTTCCCTCTCTCATCTACTTCGAGCCCCCGAAACTCTTCACAGATCACCCCTGAATGCCAAGCAACTTTGCATATAGCACAGAACAACATCCTACAACTTGGGCATTCAGACTGGTCCACTCGCCCCTCATCCACTTCGCCGGCCAGCAGCAGCGCTGAACAATCCTTAAACAGGCAGTAGCAAAACTTATTCGCACCGACGACCATAGCTTCGCATAATGTAGCCCCGCACCTCTCAAACACTTCTCTAAGGATGATATCTATGGTGTTACATTTACCCTATTACATCGGTTTCTTTACATTTACTATGATGGACACAATCTTGATAATAAAGATTTTAAAAAATAAAGAAGAAAATCAAAGAACATACACGCAGGCATATGCACTGCTTAACAAAATAGTTGTCCCAAAATTTGAACTACACGACATTGCTTAATATAATTTGAACATACACGCAGGCCCGTGCCGCTAAATACATACACACAAAATTTGAACTGTCCAAATGTTTAACAATAATTCAATAATCCAAAAAATTTCTTCCAATAATCCAAATGCTTAACAAATTTCTTCCAAAAAATTTCCCAAAGCCTTTGTCCAAGATTTCCTAAAGTCAAGTTTAGTTGAGGAACATCAATTGCACATCATTTGCAGAACGTAAATTGATAAAAAATTGATTATAGGAAATCAAATGTAGAACATCAGGTGCAGGCCAAAAATCAGGCCAAAAATCAATTGCAGGCCAAAAATCTGTTACACAAAAATCAATTGCAGGCCAAATCAATTTGATAAAGAAAAACAAAACAATACCGCTGATTGGCAAATCGCTCAAAAAGGAAATTACCCATCTGCCTTCTCTAGGATTAGCTCATCTTCTTCGATCATATGGCAAGTTTTTGTCAGGACAGAGTTCTTAAAATAAGGATTGGTGTCAAAGAAAAATTCTAGTTTGAAACCCTTTTGGTCATCAATTCTACACCATTTTATGTCTTTTAGGTACTTTAAAGCCCCCTCATCATGCTCCTGGATCTGAACTCATGAAAGAAATAGAATCGGGCATGATACATCGGGCATGGTATCATGTGGGATAATAAACTGAATAATGTTGAAGAAAACAGCAAATCCATCTTGCTTACCTCCTCAGCCAACACGCCATTTGTCTTCATTGCCGTGAGCCAGAAATCAGGTATACCTTTTTCTGAGGTATGAAAATGATATAAGCACTGAAATCTCCATAAACTACTTGAATATTTTGAACTTACAAACCTTCAGGGGCTTTGTCCTCAGATGAGGCTTCTTCTGTAGCTACCTCAGTGCCAATTTCATAACGCTGCATAATTTAACATCACAGATGTAACTAATTTAACAAAGAAATTAGCATAATGCCTACTCCAGTGGAATGAACAGTCAGTCAGATGTCAAGCGTTGATTGAATCATGGGTCATAACATTCACTGGGAAGAAGTGTGCGTATCAATTGTAAGCAAATAACAATAACAATTATTTTTATATCTGTTAATTGTTATCTAAAAATTAGCACCATTATCAATTCCGGTGCAATTGATTACTGCCAAAAATCAAATGATGCAAAAGAATAAACCCAACGAAATAAATGATTCAGAGTTACCTGCTAAAAAGAATGAACCCAACTCGGGAGATTAAAATCGCAAGATCAGAGTTACCTGCTAATGCCCGCTACAAATCAGAGTTACCTGCAAGATCAAAATCGTAAGATCAAATGCAAGATCAAGATCAAATGAAAGAAGATCTTAACAAAGATAGCAAATCTAAAACAGGACTGAGGATCAAATCTAAAAACCTGTCATCAGCTGAAGACCAAGAGGCGAAGAGATGCGAAGAGATGAAGGAAGATGCGAAGAGATGAAGATCCAAGAGGCGTTGCGAGGAAGCCTGCGAGGCTGGAGGAGGCTGGAGGAGAAGCGTGCTGAAGCGGAACCCATCAAGGCAAGATATGCTTGGAGATTTGGTGTTTTTTGGGTAAAAGGCGAGGCGTCTGTGGGGAGGAGTCGAGGCGAGACGTGGAGATTTGGGGAGGAGTCGAAGGGTTGAGGGCATGCGTCGAGGCGAGATGTGGAGATTTGGGGGAGTAGTTGAGGGGTTTCTCATCGTAAACAACCCAACGAAATAAATAAATGATGCTTTTTTCATCGTACACAATCCAACGAAACCCAAATATTAACCCTCTCTATATTGCAAGCTGACCCCACAACCCAACGAAACCCAAGCGTGCTGTGGGAAGAAGAGAAATTGTTTTCTTTTTTTGAGCTGACCCATCTAAATTACATCAACCCATCTTAACCGTTGATTTTCCATGATCAAATCTCAACTGTCTTTTATCTTGTCCTAGTCAGCCCTAGGATTGAAAAAACACTGTCAAATGTATACTAGATGTTTTACACCTTTTGATGTCTGGAGAATTGGTCCGAAGACCTTGCGTTTTGTGAGTGAGTCAAACTCCACTCCTATTGCTGCTTTCCACTTTGGTCAATCATCTCTGCTTTAACATTCTGTCAGAGAGTGTGGTTCAATATCATCGTCGCAGTCCGCGACGTTGATGGCAATATTGCATGCAAATGTGTCATCTATAATGGTACTCTTTCTGTCCCAATACTCCCCAGTTCGTACATAGTGTATCGAAACTTCAGTTTCTCCCGGTTTTTCCTCTCTTTGAGAGTTTGGAAGAGATGAGGGCGCAGGGCTTATAGTAGCATCATGTGGTGGTATTGTTTGACCATTGCCAATGGTACTACTCTTTCGAGGGACTTGATCCTTGGATCCCGATGGTCGTCCTCTCTTTTTAAGAGGTCCAACCATCTCTGCTGCAGGCAGACTGCATCCATTTTGCAGTATGTCAATCCTAGCTGGAGTGTTAACAGCAAGGACGTGTGATCCGATAATCTTCTGGTTGTCGGTAAATTTGTCCGGCAAGAGATGGACAGTGTTTTGGATATAGAGAGTATAACATCAAGGACATGTTTTGGATAATCTTCTGATTGATTTAGGTGAGTATAGCGCATCTCTAAGTTTAATGTGTGTGTAATTAAGGAGCAAAATGATTGCTTCTCCTGATCCTTCAATTATGTCGGTTGGTCCTGAGATTGTTCTCAATAGACCATAGTAAATATCGATGCTCGTAAAGTAGTCTATGCATTGAAGACTAGAGTGCGTTGAGCACTGTCCACTAGGCATATAGATTCCATATCTAAAAAATGAAAAGTATTTAATAAATACTACGAAGAAGAGAATACTTTCATTAATGTTTTAAAAAGCTGACCAACAAAGTAGCTAACATGGAATAGAAAGACATAAAATAAGATACAGTGCTAGAAAGAGGATACAGATGGTCCATGACTACATAGTGTCGTCATTCATGAAATCTTCTGGATTCCATGTAGTAGCTGGTAACACTTCCCCATATATTGAGTTTGTCTCAGCATGAGGCTTGAGACATGCTTGGTAGAGGTCATGTAGGTGTCTGGATGTGCGACAGTTTCTGGACCAATGGCCAGTCATTCCGCATCTAGATCATGATCCTCCCAGTCTTTCTTGGGAGGACCACCTTTATTAGGCATCCGATGTTGCTTCTTTGCCACGAACTTCGGGTTCAGGGGAGGAGCCTTAGGAGTAGCCTTTTTCCGCTGCTTCAATTCTTTCCATTTATGGAACTTTGCCTTCTTATCCGTCTTCTTCTTCTGGAAAGACTGGAAATGTGTCTCTGCAGGAGGTGGAAGTGGAGCAGAGCCAGGAGGGCGAATATTGTGAGTGGCAATCAACAACTCTCTGTTCTGTTTGGCCATTAGTAGGCATGAGAGCAGATCGGAGTACTTTGTGAACTTTCGTTCATGGTACTGTTGCATGAGGATCATGTCATTCTCAGGAAAAGACGTAAACGTCTTCTCTAGCAACATCCTCTCAGTCACATTCTCACCACACAACTTCAGGCGTGAGGTGATTCGGAATAATGCTGAGTTATACTCCGCTACGGATTTGTAATCCTGTATGCGGAGGTGAGTTCACTCGTATTGTGCAAGAGGGAGTATGCCATCCCTTTGACGTATGTACCTTTCCTCAAGTGCGGTCCACAGCTCATAGGGATCCTCTAAAATAAGATACTCGTCCTTCAGGATCGAGTCTAAGTGTTTCCTGATATAAATAATGGCTTTCGCCTTAAGTATATCGGAAACTTCTTCTGCAATAGGGGCTTCTATAGAAGCATCCTTTTCAACTGTGGCAGTACTGATTGTTACCTTTGTTGTAGGTGTTAGATTGAACCCATGAGAACGCAAATGGAACTTCAGTTCCAGCTGCCAACTCAAGTAGTTCGACCCCATCGGCCTTCAGGACCGAGAAATCAACATTAGCAAGTCTAGCCATCTGTGCAATCTAGCAATATAAAGATAACATGAATTATTTGACTATTAAAGTAAAACATCCACGCATTTAATATGAGCAAAAAATTAATTTAGAACTATGGGGATCAGCCAGCCGAGCACTAAAAAAAAGAAAAAGTCCGAAGATACATCCCATAAATCAAAAAAGTGCATAAAATAAAGACAACTTGTGACCTTTAAGAAAAGCCCCTTTCTCTTTATGCAAGCGACTTCATCTATATGGGGTGGTCCTTCAGCTTTGACTTTTACATTTATAACCTCACATACAAGTTCTCTCAAAAAGAAAAAATTGCAGAAAAAGGGAAGAGTGTCGGAAACCTAGCTGATCCCTAAAAACATAGTTCTAATAGCACATCCACGCAGATATTATATACATATACAACCACGCAGATATATGACATCACATGCATAGATTAAGAAATAATCCAAAAAATGAAGTGCGTGCTAAAATATTTTAAAGCATTTAATCATGATCCATTTTTCATTTTTATTTATTTTTCCGTCCAACCCTATCACAATTTAATATTTCTTTAATTATTGGGCTTTTGAGCCCAAATAATTTAAAAAGAAAATTAGGTGAAAATGTACTAATTTCCAGGCTTTTGGGCCATGAAAACAACCGAAATAGGGTTAATGGGCCTCCCCCAAAATAGCCTGTTAAGGGTCAGGGTTTCGAAAAACCCAAGGGGGCTCGCGGCGGCCGCTGCGGCGGCCGGCGACGTTTGCAGGGTGCGGCCGGCGGTGCCTGCAGGGCGTCACAGACGCGCTGTTAGGGCATGGCAGGCCGCGCCCTTTCAGGCGCGGCCGGCGGCACCTGCAGGACGCGGCAGGCCGCGCTTTTCCAGGTGCGGCCGGCCATGCCCTTTTGGGCATGGCCTGGTCGTGCACGAAGGCACGGCCATGGATCATGAAAAAAATTTGATTTTTACTGTTTTTAGACAAGAAGATCTAAATAAAAATTCGATTTTTACCGTGTTCATGAAGATCTAAAACATGCAGATCTACGGAAAAAGCAAGTCTAGATCTAAAAAAATTGAGGATTTACCTCTAGATTCGGCTAATCTAGACGACAGTCGATGAAGGATGCCATTTATGCTCCCCGTTGAAAAGAACTAGATCTTCTTAAAACTGACGTTGGGGATGAACTCCTCCTTGAGAGCCGCCGTCTTTTTCCTACGAGCATCATGCTGATAACATGTTATAAAGGGAAAAGCGTAGGGTCAAAGGTATAGATGGTTAGAAGCACACTGCCCTCATATATATACAGTATTTAATGATGGGTGGATACCCAATGAGCTCAATAGGCCTATTCACAACATAACCAAAATTGTTATATTATTACTGTATCAAATTATAATCTCAATCTAATAAGATTGTTAACTAAATACAATTTATCGGGTTACATGGTATATTGGCTCCCTTCTCATGTGTAATCGTTTTGGACGCATGCCTCACTTAAAAATTGTATTCAGGTGATCAACATAAATATATTTTATTCAGATCCCATCATGAACAGAGAAATTGATACACATTAGTGTCAACAAAAATACATCCTTGGTTACAGGAGAAGATGAATGAATTGTGTAGCTAAGCGTCGATTAACCATGCATCGACAAATATGACATTAAAAAAAAAGGAACAAATGACAGTGGCTCGCTCTGGTCCGCAGGCTCAAAATAGTCTCACTGCTTGGGTAACAAAGGCATAGCGCATGCTGTCAAATGGTAGAAATTGTAATCTTGTATTGCCTACATGCACACGGTGACGATCACGAGCTATCTTAGCTCAAACAGCTCAAGGATCAGCCAGGTTTGGTAGCCGCAATCATCACAAAGGGACCATTTCTTGTGCAAGTAAAGCCAACCAGGCCGCAAGCTCTGCATAGATCTTCCAGTTCACCTTCGGATAAATAGAGATGGTTGCTTGATGCCCTAGTGTAGACCTACAAGAAAAACAACATGATCAGGCGCAAAAGATACATTAAAATCGTATTCAGTTAGGGCCTGTTCTTTTGCAATATTGTTGGCTTGGATTCCTCCGCTCAACACTATTTAGCTACTGTTCAGTGGATTCCGATGTTCGGTTTCTTTTGTGTGTTCTTTTCGCAACTCAAAATCTCGGAGAGGAAAGCTGACGTGGCCCTTGTTTTTGGATTCCCGGCCTTGATTTCGTTCACTCCGTAAAAACCGTGGATTACAAGAGAATCCCGGCCTTCTTTCTTTCCCACCAACGCGCGCTGCATTTGCATTTACTTTTTTTTTAATTTCGTTGTGTTGCAACGAAACAGAGTGGTGGGCGCCTGCAATTATCACAGCTATCTGATTCTTTTGTACTCATTTAATTAAGATTAAATAATAATAAGTAATTTATTAATAATATATAGTAGACCCCACACCACTTTCCACCTTCAACTTTCTTCAACCAATAGAACACACTACACGAAGTGGACCCCACCTCAACTTTCCTACCCCACAATCCAACCCTACTTTCCAACAAAAGAACACATTACACACCAATTTCTCTCTCATCAGATTCCTAACTTCTCAACTTTCCCAAATATACTTTCAAGCAAAAGAACAGGCCCTTAGCTTCCAAGAATAACATGATCTGCATTGTACACTTCGTCCATAACATATGAATTCTTTTAACTGGTGTCAATATCAGGACTGAGTCCTGGCTCAGTGGTTAAGTGTGAAGACCCAACTCAATAATTCATTTTAATAAAAAGTAATTTCTTATGTCCTATAAAAGCCAAATGAAAAGAAGAATCATTATTTATCTCACTAACTACAATGCCTTTATCCCAATACGTAAAAATAACATAATGCACCATTAGGAGCCCAGGGCGAAATCCAGAACCATGGCACGTAAAGAAGGCTGACCTATGTTTTAAGGTTAGAACAAGTATGCATGCAGTTCAAATCCTTGAAAGGAAATATCATTACCTGACGTGCAGTCCTGATTAGTGGAATCGCTGGATAGAGAACATCAAGTATGAAGGTTGTGGCTACAAATACACCTCCAGGACGCAGGACTCTGCTTATTTCTGCAACCTGGACGACCAATAAACTTAAGAAAGGGTAAATTTATATTTCCAGGACATGTAAAATTGCAAGAAAAGGATATTTAGTTTGGTCACAGTTTAGGATAAAAGACCAAATCCGGTATGCTTTCAGGAGACAAATATTTAGGAAGGTTGTCAACTTGATATAATCGTAGTATACATGAATCCGAACTTCCTAAATTACCAGTAAAGTGATAAAGAGGTGCAGAGCTAAAAGACTAGGTGATATTTCCATCACTGAGCATTATATGGAAGTACATCCTAGACTCCTAGCACAACCGTACAAGGCAAGGTGACAGTGACATAGCTCAAATTTACAACATACACATAACAGTCAACAGATTTGTATAAAAAAACTATTTCATGACATATATGCATGTGCGTTTTGTTTTGTTTTTTGTTTTGTTTTGTTTTTTTTTTTTTTGGGGGGGGGGGGGGGGTCTGGGTGTGGGTGTGGGTGTGGGTGTTTAGTTTGTTTTTTGATTTTGGTTTTTTTTTTTTTTTTTTTTTTTTTTTTGGGGGGGGGGGGGGGGGTGTGTGTGTGTGTGTGTGTGTGTGTGTAGTCCTTGAGCCTTTACAATTATTCACAGCTTTATCTTCCAAACCATTTAGATTGGAAGCTAGGATGTTATTACAGTGCAAAATAGGAGTTTGACAGGCCTTCATAAGCAGGATAACTATTCACATGTCACATAAGTGTAGCTGATAGTGTGATGATGATCCAATTTGGGGTTCTAGTAGAGTTTTTTCAGATTTTATTTGAGTTATTTTAATATTTTTATTTATTTTTAGTTGAGTATTTTGTGAGAGTTTGAGTCTTTTAGTTTTCTTATTTTGTTATTTTTAGTCCCACATTAGATGTATTGGGAGAAGGTCAAGTTGTAAGGCTATATAAAAGCCTCAAACTTATTTTATTTTTCAATGAATAGAATTGAAAATTCTTGATGTAAACTTTGCGTTTGTCAAAAATTAAATATTTTACATTAAAACACAAAAGTGTGCTTGGTTAACTTGGTGTGAGGTCCGAAGCGAAGCCAACCCGAGCTGATTGAGCTATCGACCGCACTGAGACGGAGCTGCTACAATGCAACTTCATTATTTTACATGGTTTTCTCCAGATTTCCATATTTATTTAACATATTTTGAGCGTATTTTGGTGACTTTTCTATTATTTTTAGCTTTTCATGTGAAATTTCCTATCCTAATCATCTGGATCAAATCTTTACAAACTTAGAGACCTTATGTGGTGCTTCAAATCTGATCTTCATTCCAGATAACCTCTAATCTGATCAAATCTATAGTTGTTAAATTTCAAAAAAAATTCTATTTAATTTTGTCCAGATTAGTTGCTATCATTAAAAATTGCATCATTTTCTAGCCTCGATCTGTGTTGAATTATCATATTTAGGGCTGAATATCAAACATATAGATTTGGACCTTAGAATTTATTTTATTTATTTACATAATTAATGCACTAATATAGTTTGATATTACAAGATGTTATGTAATGATAATACACTAGGATCAGATATTAAAGATAACTTAATGCAGAAGCTATATATTAACTTCAAAAGATATACTTACAACTTAAAACTTACATAAACGAAGTAGGAGATCACCTAACAATCTTAGAAAACAAGTTAACAAAAGAACAAAATTTTAAGGATGCAAAGCATCCAATAAAAATTAAAATAATAAGAGACAAGATTATAATTGCGAGAAAAAATTTAACCGAGATAAAATCAGACGTTGGGTTAAGATAGATACTTTCAACTTTGATAGAACATATAATCCTCAAACCTTTCCAAATTAACTAGCAAAGATGGAATATTTCTTCAAATGATTCCAGTTATTAAATAAGCGAAAAGTTCACTTAGCTGGAAGTAAAACTTATACGGTGTCAAAATTTTCTGAACATTAATAGAGAGATAACAAAAGAGAGCATCTGAGACTTGTACAAACATGGAATGAAATCAAATCAAAATCAAAGGAAAATATGCATCTCTTACTTTTAGAGATCATTTCCTAGAACAACTGAACGACCTACATCAAAGAAACATGGCTATGGAAAAACACATGACCATGTTTAATAACCAATTTTTTTAGGAATAAGCTACAAGAAAATTACTAATATATCCTTGTTGGGTTTCGTTCTAGGTTGAGAGTAGACATTAGACGTGGGATGCTTTTTTCATACTGTAGATAATGTGCAACAAGCATTTTATCTAGTCTTAAATTTAGAATACATTAGAACACTAATAGACAGAAAATCTATTTTAAAAGTAAAGAGTAACCTAAGCAGTTAAATATAACATTATGACTAAACCTGAAACTATTACTTGCTAAGAAAACAAATATAAATGCTAATATTGAAGAATTATTTCAACAAAAATCTAAAAAGATATAATATTTCAAATAGCATAACTATAATCATTTTGCTGGTCAGTGCATTAATCAAAGCGTATTTATAAGAGAGGTTAGTAATGATGATTGATTAACCGAGAAAGAATACATTCAATCTGTGGGGGTGCTGGTGAGGAAGATGATGATATAAAGGAATCTAGCACCAACTTGCATATCATTTGGTATTTAGCTACTAAACCTAGGAATGAGAAAGATTGACGAAAGATAAATATTTTTTACCTACATCAAAATTAAAGATATGTATTTTAAAATGATGATTGACAGAGCTAGTTGTACAAATTTAGTTACCGAGTCAGCTATGAAGAAGATAAAATTAAAATATAAACCTCATTCACAGTCTTAAACCACGTTACATGAGTTGATGATAACTCATATCTTATTACCCAACATTGTCTGGTGTCTTCAATTTTCAAGCTATAGGGATTACAGCTGGTGTAATGTCATACCAATGGATGATATACATATTCTGCTATGTAGGCCTTGGTTGTATGACTTATATGGTATACATTCCGAAAGAATCAACACATATATGTTTATATTTGGAGGAAAAGAATTGTGTGGGCCCTTTGCAAACTCAATAGTTTAAAATCAAAAAATGAGTTGATCCGTAGCAAGCCATTAACTCAGATACATCATCCTGTGATTCTGAATTGATTAGAGCAAGACTTTGATCTCATCCCTAGTGATTTCCTAAGCATTTTGAGTATCATTTGAGTACTTCGTATCCTCAAACTTATGAAATTCTTACAATTAACAATGATACTCACAAGTTTGCTGCAGAATTGAATAGAAATTTATAGAAATATACACTTATGGATGACAAGATGATTAGAGCTTACCCAGAGAACTTCATGTAGATACAATGAGGAGCCTTTGCATGCATTATACTGGTTCTTAAGGAGCTTTACTAAGTGATGATCCCGATACACCTGAGTCGAATATTGCATGAGAGCTTGATGACAGACATTCATCAGTACCATTTATTATTCATCCTTCAATCCTGTCACCATGGAGCAAATTATGTTATTCTGCCTAGTTGTGCTATCTTATCATCATTCAACATATTGTGAAGTTCTCAAACCCAGAGAGAATAATGAGGATCTAATTTGGGATTCTAGTTGGATTTTATTTGAGTTATTTGTCTTTTTATTTATTTTTACTTGTGTATTTTATGAGAAAGTCTTGTAGTTATTTTATTATTTTAGTATTTTTAGTCCCACATCAAATGTACAAAGAGAAAATTCAAGTTGTAAGCATATATAACAGCCTTAAATTTATTATATTTTTAATAAATAGAATTTTAGAAATTTTGATGTATACTTTATGTTTGCTAAAAATTAAATCTTTCACAACGGAGTGTAAGAGTGAGCTTGGTTGCCTAAATGTGAGGTCTAAAAATCTCCGTATGTGAGGCATGTGAATCGATAATCGTTAGATCTCCAAGCTATGAGGCTCAAAATTCTATCAAATCGCTAGATTTTTTCCCCAAATCTTCAAATCCTTAATTTTGTTCTTCCAGAAATCCCCCCACCATTCTCTGTAGTGCCCTGGGAAGCTACTGCACATGTACTAGAGGGGGGTGAATAGTACTTTTAAATAATAGGGAGAGTTATTCCTAATTATCGTGCAATTAACAAACAACAATGCGGAATAACAACGATCAACAAGAATAAATGCAAACACAAACAAATGGTTTAATGGGTTCGGATCCACCCAAGTCTCCCCGACTTGTTCCCGGTGATCCTACGTCCCAACCACCCGGATCCCTTCCGGATACTTGAGTTAGAAACCCTAACTCAAGATTTCCAATATGACCACTTGCGAAAACCTCACAAGTGCAAACGACCTACAATCGATGACCGTGAATCCCACAACCCGGGATCACGCAAAACCTCTCACAACCGAGAGTATACAATTCAAATATAACTGAAATGAAATGCTTACCAACAAAATACCTATGCCTTGAGATTTCTTACCAAATTAGGGCAAAGAGGATTTTGATGGAGGAAGAGTCACCAAACCCTAGCTTCAAGAAGATGACCAGCAATGGAAGCCTAGGGATGAGATGGATGACCTAGAATCAAGCCATTGGCTTGGAAGGCTCACAATCAATGAATCTCTCTTGAGGAATAAGAGTGAGAGAGAGATTCTTGAGAATGGGAGAGCTTGAAGATGAGAGTTGAAAGCTTCTCTTTTTGAATCAATAGAACTCTGGAAATAGCAGCCTTGGATCCTATGAAATAACCCCTTCAGGTATTTAAAGGATCAAGGGAAAAGAGAGAGAGAAACGTCGCTTTCAAAACTCCAACGGATCTAAATCTGAAGCAGACTAGTCGGTCTAAGAAGGATCACTGACCGACTAGTTCATCAACTAGTCGGTCGGTGATTCAACATGGACCGACTAACAGCTCGACAGCCAAAAGAGTGATTTCCAGGCAACATGAACTAGTCGGTCTAAGAAGACTTGCCAACCAACTAGTTTGCCAACTAGTCGGTCGGTGAGTGTTCTTTGACCGACTAAGAGTGAAATGCACGAAGCTGAATACAAGTTACACTAGTCGGTCTAAGAACAAATTCTGACCGACTAGTTTCACAACTAGTCGGTCGATGAATGTTCTTGGACCGACTAACTGTAAACAGTAACTCAGGCTGTACAGTGGCAAGCTCAACTAGTCGGGCTGAGAAGGATTCCTAACCGACTAGATCGTCATCTAGTCGGTCGGTGAACCTTCTTTGACCGACTAATTGATCGACATGGCTGAGCTGAAATGAGTTAGGAAATCTAGTCGGTTCATGAAGAGTTTCCGACTGACTAGATCGTCATCTAGTCGGTTGGTGACTCTACTTGAACCAACTAAGATGCACTAGAAGCCGAGGGAAGAAGCGATAGGCTTCGGGAAAGTTTCTAATGGCTTCTAAGATAATCCTAGCTCTAAGATATGAGCGATATGAAGATAGACATGTAAGAATTACTCAAGGCTTAACATTCTATAAATCGAAGCTAAAAGACTATGAATAAAACCTTAAGGAACGGTCTTCGAAAGCTTCGATGAAATCTTCATGACTCTCAAAAAGGTCCAAAAGCTTCAACGAAGCTTTAGGCGTTGAATACGAGCTTTGAGAAGTCTTAAGATGTCGCTTTGAGTGTTCTCGTGAATTTGGCGACGATCTCCATAACTGCGCTCACAAATTGTTAGTTCATGATTTATTTATGTTTGCTCATCATCCAAAACCAAATACGGGGAGTCCAATACTCAACATTCTCCCCCTTTTTGATGATGACAAACTAACATAAATAATAATCAATAATAATGTACTAAATGAAATTTACTTACTCCCCCTGCATTGATGACACATTAGTTCAATATGAAATAATAAACACATGCATCAATCAGGCGAGAATAATAAAAATACAAATCCATTTATCGAATTTGAAGTACATTTTTATTTTCTTAACTCCCCATGAATCTAACATATCAAATTAGATTCATGCTAAACTATCATTTAGCACATGCCATTATTATATCTCTCCCCCTTTGGCATAATCCAAAAAGTGCGGGAGGAAGTCAATGATAATAAATCATGGCCAAATAATACATGAAAAACGGGAGTCGAAGAATACGACCTCGGTCCAATGACACCAAAGTAAAATACCAAAACATATTAAAGGTGTGCCAAAGAGACTTTAGTCGAAAAACGAAAAAATGAAGTCATCAAAATACCAATTGTAAATTCACGTATTGATGAAAGGAATTTATTCTCCAATATTAACAATTATAGCTATTTTAGTGCATGGAAAACAATTCTATGTTTTCATACAACTAAAGCTATTGAATCAAAATAAATCGTCGAGCGACGAAATCAATATCAGGGACATACATAAAATGTGCACAAAGGAATGAACCATCAGAAGAGTGGTGCACATCATAGAATATCAAATGTCACAATATCGATCGAAAAAGAACATAAAGTAAAAGCACATCAAAACTAAGTGAAGTGTGCGATGAGAAGTGACAAGGTGATAAAAGTAATACGAAAATCATCATAATAACTTTTAAGAACATGCCATGCCAAAAATAGATATGAATTTCAAAGCATTTATGGCATTCACAATTTTATCATGCTAGGAGAAACAAAATGATACCAATGTAAAGACATAGATTCTAACCAAGCATGCATTCAACCCTCATGGATACCAAATGTAATATCATACTTACAACATTAAGCTCCCCCTACATTGGTGCATTACCTAAGCACCATCAACTCGGTTTGAATGAAAGTCTTCGCAAATCGAGGAGTTGGTAGGGTTGGTATCCCACGGTGGATTGAACCTAGAAAACTTCATTTTGGTATCCAAAAATCCTTTTGGATCCAATGGGTTAGACAACAAATTTGAAATACGAAATAAAAATTATTGTAACCCATAAATTAATATAATCAAAATCAATTTTATAAACATATGCCTTGGTACCCATAACATGATCATAAACTCATGGTACCAAGCATTGAAGAGTTAAAGGAACTAACCCTTCGGAAACCAAGTCCAAGAGGAACTTGACTTTCCAACATAATCATCATTCAAAATAACATCATTACTATAGGATTGCACATAAACATTCATATCATCATCGCTAGTGTTCTTGGGACCCCAAATAGTGTACATTTTGGGAATCCTCTTCCTAGTGGTTGCATGCACAAAAGGTTGATTTCTATGTGGTGCATGTGGCCTAGGAGCATGAGATGTGTATGCATGAGGATGATTATGAGAGAGGGCATTCACATGTGGATTAGATGTGTGAACATAAGCATTAGGACGTGCATGAGCATGATTACGTGCATGTGGGTGTCTCATATGAGTGTTCGCACGTGCTCGTGGGTGCGGAGCATAAAAATCATTATTAGCATGCACCGGTGGAGTAGGATGTGTGTTCCTACGTGGCATAGCATGAGAGTACAAAAATGCATGACCCCTCTTTGGAGGTCTACCCAAAGTGGGTTTCTTTCCAATCGGGGGTGTGTACGAAGTGGAAGCACTATTGGTAGGAGAACTACCAATGGGGTGTTTGCTCCCACTCGTCGAGGCGTCGGATGTCGGCC
This sequence comes from Scilla litardierei, assembly GCA_030789695.1. NCBI lineage: Eukaryota > Viridiplantae > Streptophyta > Magnoliopsida > Asparagales > Asparagaceae > Scilla > Scilla litardierei. The sequence goes on along the minus strand of CM061142.1, from coordinate 188,536,521 downwards.
TAACAAAGGTGGTAGGCGATTTGGATGAGTCTCCCATCTTATACCCCAAGCCAATGTGGTGTTTGGCCGGAAGTAAGTCATTTAGGATATTATCCAAATGGCCCTTACCTTTATTGAAATCATTGATACGGCCTAACGTGCACTCATACTTCTCTTTGAGAGAATGCAAAGAAGCATCCAAAGTGGATACTTGCGATGTGAGTGCATAAACACGTGATTTGAGATTCTTATTCTCAATACTCAAAGTTGAGTTTTGAGACGTCAAATCCGCTATCACATGTTCATCCGAATCCTCAACAAGAACATGCTCAAGTTGAGATTTGAGGGACTTCACCTCATTTCTCAACAAGCCATTATGAGTAAGCAAACTTGCTTTCTCATTGGCGAGTGTCTCAACAATGGTGTCATTGTTGGTGATGGTAGACTTAGGAGAGGTTTGGAGGATAACAAGTTCATCTTTGGTCTTATTATATCTATCTACTAATTTAGTAAATTTAGACCAAATTTCTTGGTTTGCTAACCTCATTTCATCAATAGTAGGTTCTCCGATTTCATCCTCGCTACCATCCTCGCTTTCATCCTCGCTATCATCGAAGGATGACTTTCGATCTTTTGCCTCATTAGCCATGAAGCAAAGTTTTGCTTTCTCCACTCTTCCATCATCCGACTCTCCACTTGAGGAATCCTCTTCGGAATCGGTGAATGTGCCAACAAGTCCTTTCTTGTACTTTCTCGACTTGTCGTACTTCGATGCTTTCCCCTTCTCCTTGTGTTTGTAGAGAGGACAATCCGGTTTGATGTGTCCTGGCTTGTTGCATTTATAACACACGGGAGTAGAAGCATTAGTCGAACTAACTTTAGATTTATTCAAAGATATACCTTCTCGGAGGAATCGATCGAACTTCCTTGCCATACGGGCAATGGATTCCATGTCCAATTCATCTTCCGATTCTTCATCATCGGTAGATGGAGCGGCCTTGAAGGCAATCGCCTTTTTCTTTGGCTCATCTTGCTTCAAGTACGCTTTCATCTTTTCCTTCATTCGGATCTTACTATCCTTGCGTACCTCGTAAGACAACAAGGTACCCATTAGTTGTACGACGGTATATTTATTCATGTCATTGCCTTCCTCGATGGCGAAGGTACGCTTTTCCCAACATGATGGAAGACCGTCGATAATCTTCGCGACTTTCTCCTTTTGGGTATAGACCTTCCCAAGAGCTTCCAAGTCGTTTGATATATCCACGAAGCGAGCGTAATATTCCTTCATGGTTTCGCCCTGCTCCATATGAAACAACTCAAATTCTTTATTAGCAACGACGAGTTTAGAATCTTTTACCGTACTCGATCCTTCGTGCAATATGAGGAATTGGTTCCATATTTGATATGCACTCTTACATGTGCATATCTTGTTGAAGTCCTCAGGCTCCAACGCACAATTCAAGGCATTCATTGCCTTGGCATTGGCTACTTCCGCGGCGACCTCCGCGGGAGTCCACTTCGCAAAATCTTCTTCGGAAGGCTCGACATACTCCGTCATGGTGGCTCTCCATAGTGAAGCGCTCCGGAGGAAAATTTGCATCCGACATTTCCAGTACCCATAGTTGGTACCGTTGAAGTGTGGAGGTCTGACTGAGGATAGTCCTTCCATAACTGAAGAAGCTCCATCGCGGTTCTTGAAGACGTTGTAGTCGTTGTTCGTCATAGCTTTGAACTTTGGCTATGTGTAGCTTTGAACTTGGCTTTGATACCAATTGTAGTGCCCTGGGAAGCTACTGCACATGTACTAGAGGGGGGGTGAATAGTACTTTTAAATAATAGGGATAGTTATTCCTAATTATCGTGCAATTAACAAACAACAATGCGGAATAACAACGATCAACAAGAATAAATGCAAACGCAAACAAATGGTTTAATGGGTTCGGATCCACCCAAGTCTCCCTGACTTGTTCCCGGTGATCCTACGTCCCAACCACCCGGATCCCTTCCGGATACTTGAGTTAGAAACCCTAACTCAAGATTTCCAATATGACCACTTGCGAAAACCTCACAAGTGCAAACGACCTACAATCGATGACCGTGAATCCCACAACCCGGGATCACACAAAACCTCTCACAACCGAGAGTATACAATTCAAATATAACTGAAATGAAATGCTTACCAACAAAATACCTATGCCTTGAGATTTCTTACCAAATTAGGGCAAAGAGGATTTTGATGGAGGAAGAGTCACCAAACCCTAGCTTCAAGAAGATGACCAGCAATGGAAGCCTAGGGATGAGATGGATGACCTAGAATCAAGCCATTGGCTTGGAAGGCTCACAATCAATGAATCTCTCTTGAGGAATAAGAGTGAGGGAGAGATTCTTGAGAATGGGAGAGCTTGAAGATGAGAGTTGAAAGCTTCTCTTTTTGAATCAATAGAACTCTGGAAATAGCAGCCTTGGATCCTATGAAATAACCCTTTCAGGTATTTAAAGGATCAAGGGAAAAGAGAGAGAGAAACGTCGCTTTCAAAACTCCAACGGATCTAAATCTGAAGCAGACTAGTCGGTCTAAGAAGGATCACTGACCGACTAGTTCATCAACTAGTCGGTCGGTGATTCAACATGGACCGAATAACAGCTCGACAGCCAAAAGAGTGATTTCCAGGCAACATGAACTAGTCGGTCTAAGAAGACTTGCCAACCGACTAGTTTGCCAACTAGTCGGTCGGTGAGTGTTCTTTGACCGACTAAGAGTGAAATGCACGAAGCTGAATACAAGTTACACTAGTCGGTCTAAGAACAAATTCTGACCGACTAGTTTCACAACTAGTCGGTCGATGAATGTTCTTGGACCGACTAACTGTAAACAGTAACTCAGGCTGTACAGAGGCAAGCTCAACTAGTCGGTCTGAGAAGGATTCCTAACCGACTAGATCGTCATCTAGTCGGTCGGTGAACCTTCTTTGACCGACTAATTGATCGACATGGCTGAGCTGAAATGAGTTAGGAAATCTAGTCGGTTCATGAAGAGTTGCCGACTGACTAGATCGTCATCTAGTCGGTTGGTGACTCTACTTGAACCAACTAAGATGCACTAGAAGCCGAGGGAAGAAGCGATAGGCTTCGGGAAAGTTTCTAATGGCTTCTAAGATAATCCTAGCTCTAAGATATGATCGATATGAAGATAGACATGTAAGAATTACTCAAGGCTTAACATTCTATAAATCGAAGCTAAAAGACTATGAATAAAACCTTAAGGAACGGTCTTCGAAAGCTTCGATCAAATCTTCATGACTCTCAAAAAGGTCCAAAAGCTTCAACGAAGCTTTAGGCGTTGAATACGAGCTTTGAGAAGTCTTAAGATGTCGCTTTGAGTGTTCTCGTGAATTTGACGACGATCTCCATAACTGCGCTCACAAATTGTTAGTTCATGATTTATTTATGTTTGCTCATCATCCAAAACCAAATACGGGGAGTCCAATACTCAACATTCTCTTCTTCTTGCGTCATAAAATGAGTAAGGAAAAATCAAAATTTGAAGAACTACCTCCAATACAAAAGAATTTTGAAACATGAAAGACCCATAAAAGGAATGAACAAGTTGTAGTTACCAGATGCATGGTAAACCCAGACAATTTACATGACAGTAGACTTCTTGGCACCAATTATCAAAGGCAGCAACAAATACGAGTTGGGCAATGACGCAAAACGAAAGTGGAAAGGATGTGGTAAGAATTTGGAGCAAAAGTAGATTATGTATTTGATAAATTTTTGGATCTCGCACCCCGAAAATTTTTCGATCACCAGCTCGCACGCCTCACACGTGAGTTTCTTCGGGCCTCCGGTCCAGGCAATCAAGCCCAGGCTCGCACACCAATGCAAAATATTTAATTTGCAAAGAAACTAAAAGTTTACACTAGAAACTAATTTTCATTGAATTCTTCATAACAAAAAGTAAGAAGTTTGTGGCCTTTATATATGCTTACAACTTGACTCTCTGGATCTGATTAGGACTAGAATTCTAAATCAACTAAAACACTCAAATAAAAAAGACTCAAATAACTAAAACTCTCAAAGTAACAAAAAAAGACTCGACTAATTAGAATCCTATAAGGACTCAAATTCCATCTCCAATTTTATTTCCAATTCGTTCAAACTTCAATTCAAATTCGATCTTTATCATTCTCCCTGACTCAAGAAGTTCACCACACCTGGTGAACAACAATATGAATAGCATAACCGAACAGAATTCAGTAGTCCTTTGCAGCTAGAGAAGATATGTCGATGAACTTTGAAGAATAATAAGATGTGGATCTGTAGATGACCATCTTCTGTGAAATTCTCCCAAATAGTAAAAGAGGTGAAAGCATATAAAATCTTCTTGGGATGTGGAGAATCTGGGATATGACGAACTCAATATGCTCAATATCCTCAAGCATTTGTGAAATACTCGACTCAGTCACATTAGGATTGTAACTCAATAAAGCTCGTCGAGAACCTGTATGATGCATGCAAAGCCTCTTTGTTGGTTCTAATACGAACATCTCTAAGCAAACTCGAATCATTTCTTCATCCATAACTATAAATTTCTGTAAATTTCTATTTGACTTTGCAGCAGACTTGTGAATATCATTATTTATTGCAAAAAAATTCATAAGTTCCGATATGCAAGGCACTCAAATCATATGCAAACTGCTCGTGGAATGCAGTAGGAATAATGTCAAAGCTAGATTCTAAGGAATTGGGACTCCTATGATGAAATATTTGAATTAATGGCTTTCTAAGGATTAACCCATTCTTTTGATTTTCAATTATATTCTTGGATTTACGAGGAGTTAAAAAAATTCCTTTAAACATGAATGTGTATGTGTTGGATCTCTCAGAATGTGCAATATCTAGGTCATACAGCCAATGCATACCTAGCAAAATGTGTGAAGCAACCATAGGTATAACATCACACCAAAACCATCGTGATCGCTCAAAAACTGGTTAGGCACTAAACAACGTTGTGTAACAGAATGTGATTGATCAACCCATATAATTTTATCAGGATGCAGATGAGATTCAACTTTTAGTCCTATCTTTTCAATAGCTGAGTTGGCAACTAAATTAATACAACTACATCCTCCGTCAATCGTCACTTTGAATAATTTATCCCCAATTTTGACATAGTTAAAGAAAATATTAGTTCTTCACTAATCAGTCTCATTCTTAGGTGTAGCAACCAAACAAATAACTTGGAAACGGGCACTAGAATCTTCTTCTTCTTAATCTGGGATAGCAGTAACATTAGGAATATATTCTTCTTCAATTTTATCAGCATTGTTGAGCTCTCACATAATTAAGATATATTAGGACACTGACAATCAAAACGACCACAGCCATGACATTTAAAACATTGCACCCATTTAGGATTTTTTGTGATAATTCTCCAAGCTTAGCCTTTACATTCATCTCTTTAGTGACATTCGTTTTTTATTTAGTCATGTTGTCACTCGGCCGCTTAAATTACTCACCGGATTTAAAAATAGGCTTCTTATCTATGGGGCTCTCATTGATGTCAAATTTAGGGCTAGATTAAATGATTGTTGCATGTTGTCTACGATGTGGGAAAGCATCTCACGCCTAATTTCTGCTCTCAATCTAGAACGAAACCTATCAAAGATATATCGTGGGTCTTCTTGAAGCTCGTCCCTAACAAATAAATCATTGAATTTAGTCATGCATTTCTCAACAGTCATACTCCATTGACGTATGTCGTTCAATTTTTCAAGTAGGTGATCTCTATAGGTAGGAGGCAATATTTTTCTTTGAGCTTGATTTTCATATCATTTCAATTTTGTATGTGTCACAGATACTCTCTCGTTGTCTTTCTATTAATGTCCAAAAAATTTTAGCAGCCCCTACTAATTTTATTTTAGCAAATTGGACCTTTTGTTCATTTGATAACTGGTACCACTCAAATAAATGCTCCATCTCTGCTAACCAATTTGAAAAGGTCTTAGGATTATAAGTTCCATCAAAATTAGGAGCATCTACCTTAATCCATCGTGCAATATTATCTTGTCCAAAGTTTTCCTTAATATTCTCATCTTGTCTCCTATTATTTCAATTGTTTTCATTTCTTATCCTCCGATGTTCATCATCAAATGTAATGTGTATCATCCTCAAAAAATTTTTCTTTGCTCAGTTTATATTCTATGGCTTCTAGGCGATCTCTTGTTCGATCTTGTTGGCTTTTAGTTCTAAATATATCTTTTGGAGTTGATTTTCTAGCCTCTGAATAGCATTATCATTCGTGTTGTATCATAAAGATTTACCACTATGCAAAAATATGCAATGCCAACCAATCACACCAATGCAGAGGCAAGACCATAGACACCAACTAAATACATGCACTAATTATGCAAATAAAATAAAAATCCTAAGGACCAAATCTACATGATAGAATGCAGTCCTAAATACGCTAATCATCACACAAATCGAGACTAGAAAAATGTGCAATTCCAATAATCTCTATTAATCTGAACAAAACCAAATAAAGGAATTTTTGGAATTTAACAGTGATAATTTGATTAGATTAGAGATTACCTAGAGTGCAATCAGTTTTGTTGTATCAGGCAAGGCCTCTAAACTTGTAGCGCTTTAAACTAGACGATCAGGACCGAACATTTTATGCAAAAACCTCAAGAAATTGCCAAAATAAGCTGAAAATACTGCTGAAATGCGACTAAAATATGCTGAAATTCCTCAGAAAATAGTCAAACCGCACTGTGCAGTCGTGACTTAGTCTCTTGGTCAACGGCTCAAGATTGACTTGGCTCAGTCGGCTCGAGCTGGCTCTGGTCAAGCCGCTAAACAGATTGACGGCTCGGCTCAACTGCGTTTTGGGGTCGGCTCAGATGAGCCAAGACTGTAGCTTGTCGACTCAGTCGAGCCGATGGCAATTTCTCGAGTGAAACGGCGGCGTTTTGCTGCAGGATTAAGCAGCCCCAGTTGACGTCGGTGATGGCATCAGCAAACTCCGATGAGTTTGAGAGCAGCGATTTTATGAGTTTTGAACGGTGGTGGTGGTGATGTTGGGTACGGATGAAGTTGATGACGTCGTGGGAAGTCGGGATGGTGGCAGTGGTCGTGGGTGTCCATTGGAGGCTCCAACGAAAACGGTTTGAGTATCTAGGGTTTTTGGACAGTGGTGGCGGTGAATTTTGGCAGCAGAGTTTAGTCAACAGTGATGGTGGGTTTCAGTTCCGATGTTAGCTATGGTGGAGGGAGGGGGTTTGCGGTGATCAGATTGTGACGGTTAGGGTTTGATGGGGCGACACAAGCAACAACGTGAGACTCACTGTAGGTTTGTTTTTTCATTTTTTTTCATTTTTTCATTTTTGCTTTCTATTCTCTGTTATGTTTTTTCCAAAATTTATTCTCTTATTTATTTTTTTGAACTCTTCTTTTAAATCTAACAAAAAGAAAATATTTTTTGATAGAGGAAAGAAGAACTAATCAGAATTAGCTCTGATACCAATTTGACACAAACGGAAGTGAGTGATGTGGGGGAGAATTTGGAAAACAAATGTAGATTATGAATTTGATAAATTTTCGGATCTCGTGCCCCGAAAATCTTTCAATCACCGACTCATACGTCTCCCACATGGAGTTTATTCGGACATCCCGCCTAGGCAATCAAGCCAACTCTTTAATTTACGGAGAAACTAAAAGTTTACACTAGAAACTAATTTTCATTGAATTCTTCATAACAAAAAGTAAGAAGTTTGTGGCATTTATATAGGCTTTCAACTTGACTCTCTGAATCTAATTAGGACTAGAAATTCTAAATCAACTAAAATACTCAAATAAAAAAGACACAAATAACTAAAAATCTTAAAATAACAAAAAAGACTCAACGAATTAGAATCCTCCAAGGACTCAAATTCCATCTCCAATTCGATTTCCAATTCGTTCAAACTTCAATTCAAATTCGATCTCTATCAGGCAATGCCCCAGAACTAGCATATCCATTTTAAGCACATGTAACCACAGAAGAAGCCTCCGAAAATTTTCAGACTGTCGAAGAGTTCATGAGGCTGTGAGATAAATGGTCTTCTATAGGGGTTGGCATTCATCAATAAAATGCAAAACATGCAAAGAGAAATTATGTTATAACAGACTACATTTCTTGGCTTATGCAATAAACTTGAAAATTTACACAGTTATAATTTTGCATTTTGATTTATTTCTAAGCACACCTATAATAAAATTGATAACTTACACAACACTATAATTGAGCATTTAGATTTATTAAATGATATTTCCAGGGAAAAATTAATAATGACAATTATTATTTATAAATTATTTAATGAGGTATATCATTGGGGTTGAAGCATTATTAAGTTGTGCATTTAATGAGAATAATGCCATTAAATTGAATTGAATCTTTTTTTGTTTTTATTTGTTTAAAAAATAAGTTACAGTTAATCTATGACATTCTAATTGAAATTCCAATCTCAGTTCAGAGGGAGAGGAGAAGAGTTTCCATTATAATATATAAGGTTAGTAATAGTTGATAAATACTCTATGTTATTAGATGGACCATACTCCCTAGTCCAACTACCAAAATGATATTTCAGTACACTATTTAATGATATTATTCTGGCATTCACTACATTTCAAGAAATTGGAGTTTAAGAGTTCGGGTATTGGATTATTCTTTGTCGGTCACCTTCCAGTTGACCCAAACATTTGAAGACTGTTTACATCTTCTTATCAAATTCTGGAACAATGCTGGTGGGTTTGAGGCCAGGAGTCTACGTCCCTAAATCGCCTCATTTGCTTGATCTCTGGAACCCAAACTTCTCACGAATCCAAACTATGATACCGGATCTCTTACACGCTATTGCTTATGAATCCAACCCTTGCACCCAAAACTTCTTCCCACAAGACAATTTCTCATAATACCCTTTTAATTTATCTTTCAGATTTGGACAGTCTTTTCTGGATAGAAAAGAGGAGAGAGAAACAGGGCAACAACACATTAGAGCTTTCTTCTATCATCTTGTTGCTTCTGCGGTTCCACCACTAAATTTGTTTCAAATTACATCTTATTGTGACCTGACAAGTGTTTGAACCTTAGCCATAAATTTAAAAGCAGATAATGGTTTTAACATAACACAACCAAATTAGTTAAGCAAATACACACTGTTCACTGTCTGAATGTTAAGCATATTAGTCATTAGCATTGACAGAAAAAAGCGTGCAATTTGGGGCTTTAGTCAAATTCCTAACACTTTGTTGTTCACATTTTGTAGTTCCCAGCAATACAGTGGATTCAGTTATTCGTAGAATGCTTACAGCAGCAGATGGTGAAGGCCAACAGTGCAATGCAGCTCCAGCATGCACAGCATCAACAGAGCTTGAAACAAAAGGGAGTCTAGAGATATCAGCCCTGACTAAAAGTAAGTTCCTGAAAGAACGTGAGAATAAGGTTTCAAAGAAACACAAGAAACTAATCAATGAAATCCCAACACCTGTAGACTTGATCTCCTATTAGCAGTAAAATAGACAAACAAAAGTTATCTAAAGAAATCGGTAAAAAATTATTACTCCTTCGAAATTTCCTCCTGCATAATGAACTCATCGCATTGACGCAACATATTCTCCGAGAAGTCCAAAGCAATGACAAGTGAATATAATCTGCTCTTTGCAAATAACCTGGAAAACAATCCGCTCCCACAACTTGCATCAATAATTGTCCCTCCAAAGGTGCTCTTAAGGTAACCTTTAGCCATTTCAAACTGCAGCAGAACAATGAATGTTTGATCATTAGCACTAGTAAAATATAAGTTTAACAAAAAAGACTGTTTATCCACCTTAAACCAAACAAATACATTTACAAAATCTTCCCTTATACATGTGCCATACTGAGGGACTGCTTTATAACAATATCAGCAGTTCTGAAATACTACTTGAACAAATTCTTGTCAACACTGTAGAGGCCAGAAAAAAAATTGAACTTTTTAATCTTCCAAATTACTAGTACCAAGAATTATTTAAGAAAGCGATACAAAAATTGTATAAAGTATAAACTGTGCAGCACAAACTGAAAAGCAAAATGAACAGGTTTGCAACTTCACTTTGAATAGCATGATATATGAGTGTTTAAACCTCTTTTTCCAGGCCAGGGAAACCACCCCAAACAAAATTTTGACGCCATCCCCTTTCATAAAGAAAAGATACCAATGCAGTCCTGTTCCAAACAATTATCTATAAGAATGGATGATAAAGTCCAGACTAGAAAAAGAATAGCATTGAATGATTTCGTTTGCTTGCTCTTGTAATAATTATCCCTCTGGTCCACACTTCATGGCTTGCATAAGACTAAACAGAGTATCGATTGCCAATGTTTTGAATGTAAAATGGTTGTAGAAAAACTAGAATTGACTGAAACTATAAAATTTGTGTACTGTGCATTACCAGCTTGATTTAAAGGCTAAGTTCAAAAACAGATATGAAATTATTGTGCTTGGCCAGTAAAACTTAGAGCAACATAAATAATGTGCCCGTTATAGGTTGATGCAGGCAAGTGTCTGACACAATAAAAAATATATGTATAAATGATTAAAAAAATTAATGGCGTCGCAAACTAATCAAGCATATTACTCAAATAATTCAGAACTTAAACGGCAATGCAACTGAGGTCAGAGCAGAACTTATTTTAAATGGGCTTATTTGCAACCAGTGTAACTTAAATGGGTGGAAATGCACTGGCAATTTCTACATTATGTGTAAATGAAGCAACAAACTTTCATAGTCATTTAAAATATAAATATAAATATAAATATATAATAGATTTTATAGCATAAGTATAAAAGCAAATTGCTTTAAGAAACAACATGCAAGATGACAAAATGCAAATCTGATTATGTGGCCGGATAATGTTCTTTCATTAGAAAGAATCTAGTATAATATTATACGTACATACAACTTTTTACACACCCACACATGTACCTACGTATGTACATAATACATATGGAATAATGCCGCCATGGACATTCGGTGTTACCAATTGTGATGTGATTATAAACGAACAAGAGGTTGTGAGCTGTTCGGAATTCAAGAAATTGGTTGTTTTTAGACCAACTATTTTCTAAACTATTTTCAAAAATGGGGGCAGCTCACAGCTGTCCTGAATCATTCATGATTATAAAAGAGAGGAGAGTTGATATACATGCGATGTCATTTATATCTGGAACAACGTTAACTTTTTCCTACTATTTGAACACTTATTGTAGCCATATATAACTTATTAAAATTAGTATTAATGATCAGGATTTAGGACTAAGCAGGGATTCTAAACTCATGGCAAGTTTGATACTACTTCACTTCCCTTCCGATGACACTGAAACTCGGTTTCCTTTCATCTACAGCTACTTTGAGCTCTGAAGAAACCCCTCCCGATACACTGTTCTAAGAAACCTCACACAATGACAACTCTGTCAGTCCTTGGCAGCCAGTTCTCCCTCTCCTCTTCTTTACAAGCAAGCATTCGCTGTCCTCATATCTATTTCTTCTTCTCCTCGAATAGTTCATCTCTTCTCCATTTTAAATCAAAATTCCCTAAACTCGTATGGTTCTGTTGACGAGTAAATCCGTCAATCTGATGTGTGTGTTATCCCTCGGTCTGAGCTGTCTCTGTCAAGCTCAAACGGTCTTTGAGCTAGTACGAGCTGTTGGAGCTCAAGCTGTTCTAGCCTGGTCGAAGCTATCTGCAAGTTGCCTGCAATACAAATAGCTCGTGAGGGAGGACCGGACGTGGAATCCGACCTAATCCCATTCGATACTTAAGTCAACACGTGACTCAAAGAATGCTCGGGGCAACTAAGGCCGATCTATTAGGCAGACCCACCAATAGTTGTCGCGTCGAGCTAAGGAGAGCATGTAGAACTTGGTTTCGGTTTTAGTTTCGATCCTTTTTTAAAAAAATGATTTCGACAAGTTTCGCTAATTTTGTTAATTTTAGAAGTTTTGATTTCAGATTTATCTATTTTCATAAATATGCATTGTAGCAATTTTAAACCAAGCACGCTACTAATTTAAACATACACTCAAACCCAAGCCCAAATCCAATCCAAACTCGAGACTAAGTTAACAACGTATCCCAAACCAAAACCCAAACTCAAACCTAAACCCATAAAGCAATTATTTTCGTTTGGGCATAAGCCCGGAATACCCAACAAATGGGGCTTTATGACCGTGAATGAGTATGATGCTGAATTTTCAATGCTCGGCTGGGATGATTTATAACGTAATTCTTGATATTCTGATCCTCCATCAGATACTCTCTTAATAATTCTTTTATAATTACAGATTTACCACTAAAATAGTTGCTACTCCACTTGTTCATGGAAGATAGTTCCACATGATCTGGATTTCAGCATCTGGAAGTAGATATTAGTAGTAAACATGACTATGTACACCACAATACTGTCAATAGCCAGGAGAACGAGGCCGTAGACAAGCATATCAATGTAGTTCAAACTAAGAAGAGCAAGCGCACCATCAAACTAGAGAAGAGTGTCCTTCAACTGATACACACCATGTAATTCAAAAAGACAAGCTCATCAGACACTCAACGATCGGTAATGTGCAACTACTATCACAAGACAGAACACATGAAAGACTGTCGATGTTGGAACACGTTGTATTAGTTTGTGATGCATATAAGTTCTCTAACAGAGACTGTCGTCAACGAATTGACAAGCCAGCATCTACAACAGTCATAACAACCAGTACCAGCCATCAAGAATAACCTCTACCTCCCTAACAGCACGCTTTCTAACATGCTCAGCAGAATTCCTAAAAGTGTCAGGCATACATCATGACAGCTGAAATAGAAACCATTACTTCATGAATGGCATCACCTTTTTTATTGAAACATGCTTTGTTTAGGTGAATAATGTATTCATGCATCTTTATTTTATGAAATTCCTATGACGAAATATTTTTAAGGTGTGTAAGATGTAACACTAACCCTTTTCATGCAATGAAATATTTTAAAAATCAAAATTTAATTTCAAAATAATTATTTTTATTTTGGTGTTATTTTTTTAAATTTTTGAGCTTGTTTTCAGCTAAAATTCATTAACCTGTTTAACCCAATCCCGTATTATTATTAAAATCAAACCCATTTCATTTATAAAACTTGACACATTACCCTTATAAATATCTTTTCCTCTTGACTCATTCTTTTTCTATTTTCTTTTCATTTCCATACGTTTTTTCCTCGAGCGAACAAGGTGATGGTGGTTTCATCGCATGATCGCACCTCGTCGGTCTAACCGACTGCCTCTGTTACTTCTCAAGAACACTTATTCTTCTTCCATATATTCTCCATTTCTTGTCTCCTGTAACCCCACATCAACTCTCAATAACCCCCTAGAAATCATCTCTCAAATATATAGATATAGCTCTCTTTGACCATTCTTCTTCATTTATCATCTGAAACACCATTAATTTAGGGTTCTTCCTTTTCATTCGAGCGATATCCACAGCCGCAACCAACAACAAGATGGTGTGGCCACTTCCCGACAATGAACATCGATTCTCTTTCCTCCTTTGCTCTACAGTGATAAGTAGGTTCCCATAATCTCGTTATGGCCTTGATAAACTTAGCCCAAGTTTGCTCTACGTGATTTTCTAAGGATTTATCGATTGATTGGGATGGATATGCTCTGCTCTTATTCTTGCCATTTTGGGTATTTTTATGTTTTCTAGGTGCTAATGCCTCTGATTAAATGTCGGCTTGTTCTTTTTAGGGCAGTTTGCCTCCAACAACCCAGCTTAAGCTTTAGCTATTCTGCTTTGAGGTTTGTTTTACCATTGATGCCACGGTTAGGTTTCTGTTTGGCCTTAAGCCTTTGCTTCCGGTGCCAATTGGCGGGATGTCCCTGTTCGGTTGCTGGTTTGCTAGAAATGACTCTGTTTTGGGTCCATTCTGGTCCTAATTTCTTGTGCTGATTTTGAAACCTTTGTTTGGGTCTTTGTTATGGTCCTGAGACCTTGTTTGGGATCTATTTTAACCATGATGGTATGAACGGCTTTTGTTTAACCTTGATGACTCTGCTAAAGTTCTGCCTTGGCCCTAAGATACATGTTTGAGGGTTGGATTATTAAGTTGTATGCTATTGAGGATATTTACCCATATTCGATGATGATACAATCATTTCATATCTGGGAATACACCTTATACGTTGGTAGAAAAAATGAAACCATATCAAAATATATTTAGATTGAAACTAGGGATATGTGCATATATGATTAGACTGTACAACTGATTTTCATGTCAACCGCTTGTAGTTGTGCTTTTGGGCCAACTAGTGCTACCTCACTGTTTATGTTGATTATATTGATGATTTGGGTTGTCGCTAATATTGATGATGGATGTTGGTTTCGATTCTTCTCCTGAGTAGTATACTATTTACAGTTAAGGTCCCTTAAGCATATACTCAATTCATAAACATAAGAATTATCATATTATTTAGACACATATTGGGTTAGACATTGAGTCTATCGCTTTTATGATATGCATTCCATATTCCCACAATCATGTTATCAACTTAAAAACTACTTAAATAACCTATTAATTATCAGTCAAGTAGTTTTGCCAATGTATTGTGCTTACTCATACTTTATTGTTCATGGCATGCTCATTTTACTGTATAGATAGTTTACAGTAATTGCTATATGATTTGCACTATACATGTTCATTATTGTAGTATGCTCATGATCACTGCACACACACATGATACTCACTATACATGATTACATGCATATAATACTCAATATACCTGATTACATGCTCATGACATTGTACCTGATACTGTTCTCAATTATCATTCTTGATCACATAATAATGTACATACTATCATACTTAACGTTACATCTAGTATATAACACATGTGGATGTTAAACTTATTTATCTCAGAGGACATAGGAGCGACAAAGATCCTTACTGTAACTATGTTTTCCACCTTCAGTAATGAAGGTGTGGTTATATTACAGGATCTGTATTTTTCACTTTCCAACAAGGGAAATATGGTTTTACTGATGTCTTCATGTTTCTCGCTCTCTAACGATGGAAGTGGGATCATTTACTGTTAGCACTTTTGGGTATACAACCACATGACCGTGGTTTCTAATTATAGCCAAGTTGCACATCTTACCCTCATACATGAGCACAGCTCTAGATTAGGGATATTACACTATTCATGTCAAGGTTAGAGGTCTCAATTTCAGTTTTGGTTTCGGTCTTCTGTGGAATTTTAGGTTTCAGATAGTTTCGCTCGTTTCGGAGTTTCATTTCGTTTCATTCGTATCGTCAGTTTCATCATTTTGTGAATCGATTTCGAAGATTTTTTAAATATATATATATATACACGTAGTGACATATTATATATATAGTTATACAATATTTTATACATATAAATGCACCGATAAATTATACTAGATATATAGTTGTACAAATTTTTTAGCTAGAACTTATATATGACTCAAGCCAACCTTCTATTATTTTATCAATAAAAATAATAACAATACATAAAATGATGATGCATATATCTGACCTCATGATAAAAAATAGAGAAAATAAAGCGAAAAATAAAAAAATCTCTGTCTAAGTCATCATCCGGTTGTGGTGCAGAGTAGTAAGGTGGATAGCAATATTACGTCTATTCTGGTCCTAAAATGATATCATCATGTTATCACATGCGGAGGACCGACTCGCTCGATGATAAGCATGTCATGACTGTCTTGACTAACATAACCTCCAAAATAATTAGAACGTTGATACCATGGATGATCAGATTGCCTACCGTAGCTAGCATTCCTACTTTCTTCACTTTGATGCTGCCTATTATGATCTTTGTACATATATAAATCAGTTGTATCATAAACATAGTCCCCACTTCTCTAAGTAGGACGATTGTATTCTGAAGCAACACGACCTTCATCTGTAGGACACTGTTTATCGGGAGACGAATCATCACATCTTTCTCTTTGAACTAGTACCTTCGTTTGTTTATACTTGATCACTTGGCTTTGATTTGGTCGCGGCTAATTGATTTTTGTCTGTTCTGCTTCCGCAAGCACTTGGTCTAACCAAGACTTGTCTCTATCATCAAGCAGTTTGTCTTCTGTCTCGCTGGTCCATTACTCCAACGGATTATTCTACTGAAAAATTAACCCAAGTCAACCAGTTAATCTTTAGTTGTTCTCCACTTGCAGTGCCTTTCCCTCAGCCTCATATTATAAGGCACATAACCAACTTTTTAAGACTTTCTATAGTTAACATGTTCCTGGTCTTTGTGTTAATGAGTGAGAATGTGGTCCAATTTCATTTACAGTTTGAAGATGAGACCATTTAGCTTAAAACACAGCGTGTAAGATTTGAAACTTGCTCTCTGCCAATAATTGATCATCATTCAGCTACAAAAATTCTCTTGGTTAGAAAATCTAAAGTACTTCATATAGACATATAACAAACTAAGATACTTATAGGTAACAGACTGGCCAGCTTTATTGCCATACGTGCCTTCCTAGAGCTGAATGTACCAACTTGCACCATATATAACTCTGTCTACAATTATCATTTATAATTTCAAAATGTAAATGACTAGACCGAATCTTATATCAAAATAAAAATATTTGAAAACCATTTATCTCTTTGTCTATATCAAGTTGCTTAGATATGTTTGGTTACAATCTCTCAACTACTTGTCTAAATCAAACCAGGACCTCGTTATCATTTGTTGCCCTTGTGAAATATTGGATAATGAAGCTTCAGAAAATAACCTACAAACATGTAAATAAACGATCTGTACCATATTAAGTTTACCTTTAAAAATAAAAATTATGGTTTACATGCGGCATGAATATCTTGATGTAGTTACATATTCCATCTTTTACCAATCATGTCTCACCATTTTCTGTATCCTATACCAATATTTTTTTATTTCTTTTTTTACTCGGAGCATGGCCTCGTAAAAATAACACATCTCACTATTATCATCGATGTCGACCATTCTTAGAACTTTTAATAGCAGCTCAAATACGATGATAACATAAAGGATGATTGCCAGAAGTGCGAATTAGATTGTAATGCTAGTTGCAACAATCCTATCTTTTAGTTTGAGCTGATGAAAATTCTTGGTTAATTGTATGTGTGTGATTTATTAATTTATTTAGGAGATATTTGGGGAATTATTGTGGGGATTGATCTTCCCATGTTTGCTACCGTATGGCTTTGGCTCCCTTTGACTGGCTATATAGGGGTTCGAGTTCAATGTTTTAGTTGATTTGGGGCTTCGGCTTCCTTTAAGGGTTGTTGGTTGGGGTTCGGCTCTCTGTTTGGATTGTTAAGGCTGTCAGCTTTCCACATTACCTTGATGTTTGGGTTCAGCTCTTTGTTTCCTCATTGCTAGAAGCCCAGTATCATGTTCCCTTGCTATTTTGGGCTTCAAATCTCTATTTGCTTGTTGTGGGCTGTTTGGCTCCCTGTATGGGTGCCTTGAGGTTTCGGCTTTCTTAGTTCCTTGCTAATGGGGTCACGATTTTCCTGTTTGCCCCTGCAGTGGGCTCGGGATCCCCCCCTTGACGCTGTAGTGGCTCATTTTTTGTTGGAAAAGGGGGCGCGGTCACACCAATGGCAAACTTGTAATTTTCGGTCATATGTGCATTTTTGTAATTATGGACAAATTGGTCCTTTATATAGTGGGGGAGGGGTTAGGGCTACTTTCTTATGTTGAATTATAAGAAGAAAAAGGAAGGAGAGAAGAGTTTTAAGAGTAGATTAGCTTAGATCTTGGGAGATTTAGGACTTTATCTCGAATCAAAGGATAATAGAGCAGTCTCCTCTCAAACTAAGACCACTTATCTTTGTAATTCTTATATTCTTTTATAAAAATCATATTTTTTACCTCTCCAAACCCTAGTATTTCCTATCAAATTGGTATCAACGTGTCGACCCTCATGGCGGGAGCGAGAAATATCAAAGTTTTGGAGGAAAAACTTGATTTTGAAGTCAATGGGCTCAAGAGATCAACGGATGAAAGGTTTTCTTCGATGGATGAGAGAATGTTAGCAGTGGAGGAGAGACTCTCAAATCAAATCTTGATTTTCTTACTTTTCTGCATATAATTTAATTAAAATGGTTTGGTTGAAAGAAGAAGAGGAAGAAGGAGAAGAAATGAAGAAACATATTAAAATGTATATGAAAGGATTCTAGGGTTTTATCGGATCAAGTTGAATTTGGGTTTGGATCCACACCCAACCCCAAAAGAATGAGATTTAATATGAAAATTGCAATATAAACCTTGCTATATTAAGAATTAAATTTCATTCCCAATTTTTTTTTTGAAATTTACTTTTTAGCCCCTACATTTTGATATCTTATTATCAAAACGTGGAAATTTTATTTAAAAATATTGAAAGATATTATTAGCCATCCTAAACATATTTAGGGGTTTTCCAACTCAATAAAGTTTATAAATCTGGTAATATTTGGTCTTAAACATTAAGAAAGAAATAAGACACTTTTAAGCAATTATTGATACGAATACTTGATTATATATTATGATTATTTGAAGATTGATATATCGACACTTGAGTAAGTATTTCGGATCATGTGGATGTACATTTTTTCTCATTAAATATTTTTATAATTTTTTTGATTAGTCTTACATGTAAGTACAATTTTTCTCCTTGAACACTTTGATAAAAGAATTGATTAGTTTGAAATGTAAGTACAATTTTTCGCATTCGATAATTTGATAAAGGAATTGATTATTCTGAAATGTAAGCATAGTTTTTCTCATTAGTTTATTTTGATAAAAGAATTAATTATTTTGAAAATATAAATGTTATTCTTCTCAATAGAACATTTTGATTAAATAATTGATTATCTTGAAATGTAAGTGTAATTTTCCTATACGCTACTGATATGTCCGTATAATTTTCTTTCATTTTGATAAAAGAATTAATTATTTTGTAAAGTGCGTATATTTTCTCTCACTAAAAATTGGTAAATATAACTATGCTTTAATGAAAAATGAACTGTTATCTTTTAATATATAAAATGCAGGATGTAAATTTGTATTTAAACCAGTGTTATCTTATGATATTAAAGTGTCATAACTGTTTTCATGAAAATATAGTTTATTAAGGCAAATGATATTTCAAAATGTGACTAATGATAATTTGTATCAAGTGAATTGAAGTGTGAATTGGTTCTATTGATTATTTTATTCGAATTGTCTTTGAATCGAACATAGCTCTTACTTGAAATCTTAAGAATATCATTTGTTTGAAATGATAAAGTGCTATAAGCATGTGTTTTTAAGCAGATCTAATTGTTAGATGTTATGTAAAGACAAGTGAATATAAGATTTAATGTGAAAGTGATTTGATGTGTATAATAGAAGTATTTCTAAAAAGGAGATTTTTTGTGTTTAAACCCCTTCGAGAGTTTACTATGAAGTGATTATAAACCTATCATATGGTACAGGGTGCACCGAAAAGTGATCTTCGGGCAAATCAATTGGCATTTGGGCAAATTAAGGGGCCTTCAGGCAAAAATAAGGCATCCTTCACACAAAAATAAGGTGACCTTCAGATAAGTTAAGTTACCTTCGGTCAAAAGTGAAGTGACCTTCGGATAACATATGGCAAGGTCAAAAGTGAAGTAACATTTGGACATCCAATAGCATGGTTAGGCATGGTCTAAAAAAGTGATGTGCTTGCACATTCCTACAGTACTAGGTAATAATATGCATCAGTATGACAAATAAGAATGTTTACAATCGATAAGTAATTAATAAGTTATTTCAGCATTTTTATTTCTATGTGAATCTTTTTTATCATGATCCCTTGATGTGATCTTATGACTTTCTACGATGTGATCTTATGACTTTCTACGGTGAATTGTACAAGTTTATTTAATGCTAACAACAATGATTACGTTGGCTTATGAAAAATGTGACGGTAAATAATTTGCATCCTTTTGTTCTTTACAATATTAACCTTTTATAAGTACAAGGGATAATTCTAGGATGAAATTTTATATATTATTAATGTGATCTTGCTATTTAAAAATTGGTCTGATCCGCTAGTGAGGATTATTGTACTTATTGAGCATGTAGCTCATATCTTTTAATCAGTTCAGCTTCGGATTAACTCGCAGTCGTTCCAATCCAGATAATAGTATCAGGTTGCTCGTTTTAAGATATTTGCTTTAAGCATTTTGTGTAAGTGATTAGTGAAAAAAAGTTATGTATACAATTATATGGTTAATACTCTCTTAAATGCAATGTACATGTAGCTGCAACTGGTGTATGTATTTTAGATATTATCACATATGGCAAGTTGAAATTTTTGATATATAATAGGTTATGTGATTAAAATGCATACTGAGGCTTGATAAACATACGAGAATCAATCTCATGCCCTTCTCCCCACTGCCATGCATTCCTAACATGTAATAACAAAAGTCTTCCGATATGCATGTCGGGGGCATGACAATCACAACTTTTAAGAGCGATTGGCTTGTATTTAAGTCTAAAAAAATTATGTGTTGTTGTATACACTATCGCAAAATAGAAATTTTAATCTCTTTGTAATCATCTGATTGGTGAAGCGTGAATTTACCTTTTATATTTTTCTTTCCTCAATTTCATTTTCTGGTTTTCATATTTTAACGTTACAAGATAATCTGATTTTCATATTTTAGCGTTACAAGATAATCTTTGCTTGTCATGAATAATTAGAGCCGAAATCTTAATGCAGAAATTGGACCCAAAATGTTGCTATACTAAAGGCCCAACTTGTTTAAACCAAACCAAACCAACCCATTTTTCCATGGTTCGGATCGATTCGGATTGAAATTTAATTTGGTTCGGTTTGGCATCAGTAGTTTTGATATATGATAGGTTATGTGATTAAAATGCATACTGAGGCTTGATAAACATACGAGAATCAATCGCATGCCCTTCTCACCACTGCCATGCATTCCTAACATGTAATAACAAAAGCCTTCCACTATGCATGTTGGGGGCATGACAATCACAACTTTTAAGAGCGATTGGCTTGTATTAAACTCTAAAAAATTTTGCTTTTTTGTATACACTGTTGCAAAAATAGATATTTTAATCTCTATGTGATCATCTGATTGGTGAAGCGTGACTTTACCTTTTATATTTTTCTTTCTTCAATTTCATTTTCTATCTTCTGATTTTTACATTTTAGCGTTACAAGATAATCTTTGCTTGTCATGAATAATTAGAGCCCAAATCTCAAAGCAAAAATTGGGCCCAAAATGTTCGTATACTAAAGGCCCAACTTGTTTAAACCAAACCAAACCATTTTTCCATGGTTCGGATCGATTCGGATTGAAATTTAATTTGGTTCGGTTTGGCTTCAGTAGTTTTGATATATGATAGGTTATGTGATTAAAATGCATACCGAGGCTTGATAAACATACGAGAATCAATCTCATGCCCTTCTCACCACTGCCATGCATTCCTAACATGTAATAACAAAAGCCTTCCACTATGCATGTTGGTGGCATGACAATCACAACTTTTAAGAGCGATTGGCTTGTATTTAACTCTAAAAATTATGCTTTTTTGTATACACTGTTGCAAAAATAGATATTTTAATCTCTATGTGATCATCTGATTGGTGAAGCGTGACTTTACCTTTTATATTTTTCTTTCTTCAATTTCATTTTCTATTTTCTGATTTTCACATTTTAGCGTTACAAGTAATCTTTGCTTGTCATGAATAATTTGAGCCCAAATCTCAATGCAGAAATTGGGCCCAAAATGTTCGTATACTAAAGGCCCAACTTGTTTAAACCAAACCAAACTAAACCACTTTTCCATGGTTCAGATCGATTCGGATTGAAATTTAATTTGGTTCGGTTTGGCATCAGTAGTTTTGATATATGATAGGTTATGTGATTAAAATGCATACTGAGGCTTGATAAACATACAAGAATCAATCACATGCCCTTCTCACCACTGCCATGCAGTCCTAACATGTAATAACAAAAGACTTCTGCTATGCATGTTGGAGGCATGACAATCACAACTTTTAAGAACGATTGGCTTGTATTTAACGCTAAAAAATTATGCTTTTTTATACGCTGTTGCAAAAATAGATATTTTAATCTCTATGTGATCATCTGATTGGTGAAGCGTGACTTTACCTTTTATATTTTTCTTTCTTTAATTTCATTTTCTGATTTTCATATTTTAGCGTTACAAGATAATCTTTGCTTGTCATGAATAATTTGAGCCCAAATCTCGATGCAGAAATTGGGCCCAAAATGTTGGTATACTAAAGGCCCAACTTGTTTAAACCAAACCAAACCAAACCATTTTTCCATGGTTCAGATCGATTCGGATTGAAATTTAATTTGGTTCGGTTTGGCTTCAGTAGTTTTGATATATGATAGGTTATGTGATTAAAATGCATATTGAGGCTTGATAAACAAACGAGAATCAATCACATGCCCTTCTCACCAATGCCATGCATTCCTAATATGTAATAACAAAAGTCTTCCGCTATGCATGATTGTCATGTTGGGGGCATGACAATCACAACTTTTAAGAGCGATTGAGATATCGGCTGATACCATTAGGTATCGGTCGTATCGTATTAGTATCGACAGTTGACGATACCAAAACCAAGTGTTGGTTTCAGTATCGGTCGATACTGAATGGTATCGGTCAGTTTCGGTCGATACCTGTCGAAACTGATCGATACCGGCCGAAACTGTCGATACTTTTCAGTATCGGTCGAAGACGGAGGAAGAAAAATGTGTAATTAAATAAAAATTCCCTAAAAACCCAAAAAAAATTGTGAATCAATAGGTTGCATAGAAAGCTCGGTTAAAAGAGAGGAGAAACCCCTGGGTTTCGGCTTGAAAATGATGAAGAATTAGAGAAAGAAGAGGCAGAACCAAGGAAAAATTGCTGAAAAAGGAAGAAAATGGACAAAATGAAGATGATGAAAAAATTAAACTCACCTCATCATGTCGCCGCCTCGTCGAACATGCCACCTCACCGAACCCGTCTCGACCATCTAGCGTGAGAGAGTGTGAGAGAGCAAAGAGAGAAAGAGAGAGGCCCGAGTCGCCTTTCAGGAGATGTTGCGTTCTTTAAAAAGGCAAACTTGTAAATAAGTGATATAAGCGTAAAGTAAAACAGTCGATGCGCATATCAAGCGGATATTTTGCGGTAACCCTGTAAATAAGTGGTATGTACGCAAAGCAAAATGGTGGGTGCACAAAGCAACGCCCATCGATTTTTTTGGCAAACTTATAAATAAGTGGTATGTGCGCAAGGTAAAACGATGGGTGCGCAAGCCAAGCTTTAGGATCTATTCATTTATCTAATATTTAGTATTTAAGTACCAAGCTTTAGGTATTTAAGTATTTGATATGATTAGGAACTCAAATTTAGTTTATCTATTTAATATTTAGTATTTGATAGTATATGATTAATATTTTAGTTTATTATTTAATAGTATTTGATATGTTTATATTTAAGAACCTCCAAAACCATTACTGTATATAGTATATACATATTTAAAGTATTTCCGAAACCGAAACCGAAACTGATACCCCAAACGGAACTGTCGAAACTAGCGATACGGACGAAACCGAAACTGCTTCATAACCAGCTGAAACACCGAAACCTAAATTTTGGGAAGAACGATACCCAGACAGAAACAGAGACCTAAAACCTTGGTTTAAACCAAACCAAATCATTTTTCCATGGTTCGGATCGAGAGTCGGATTGAAATTTAATTTGGTTCGGTTTGGCTTCAGTAGTTTTGAAAAATCTGAATGGAATGTGTCTTTATGCACACTTATGGCTGCTATATTACGGATATTATCAAAATGCTTCCATAAAGTCAGATAAAAAACTCTGTATCTCGGTAAAAAGTAAGAAGTTGATAGTATGTGAAGTCGAACAACTTCCTAACAAACAAATTTATCGCAAAAACAGCATATGAAGTCTTTCAACAAGCAATGAAGTGAATTGTTTTCAAGAAATGATCTACTACCACAAATGATGAGTCCACGCCTCACTTCATTCGTGGTAAAGCCAACACAAAGTCCATTGTCAGATCCTCCCATGATGCATATGGAATAGGCAGCGGCCACTAAGGCGGTATTTTCACAATTATCCCTTTACAACTTGAAAATCTGGCAATAATGCACAGATTCGCGAAAGCCTTGTGGCCAATAATATCGCTGCTCAACCCTTAAAACTGTCTTATCTCTACCACGTGACTGCTCAATCCACCACCATGTATCACAAATAATCTGATCTCTTAACAAATTGCGAGGTACACATAATTGGATATCTGGGAATAGAAATGCCTACGGATGTATAATAAATGACACATATATGTGTTATTAGTATTGGGCATATATTGGTATATGTCATATGAGTAGCAATATATGTATGGGAATGATCCCTATTCTGCTATACATAAATCAGTATATGGATGTGTATGAATATGGAACATTAGTGTGTATCACGATTGATGTGTGGCTATCTACTAGATGTGTATGAATATTGGAGTGCACCTAATTGTATATGTATTAATATGCTAGTAAGGGTATATGTATATTGTATGTTATGTATATAATGGTACGGGTAGCTATCAATTAAAAGTTTGGGTAGCCTGACTGTATGGGTGTGTAATAGTAGAATATGTATATAGGTACAAGGATCAATATCATACATAGATATCTGAATCTACACATATCCAAATACATGTACACACATACACACAAGACTATTATACTAATAGTAGATATGCACACAGACATGCATATATACTTACTAGGATCCATGCAACCATGCACATACATTCCCATGTATGGGCATACACACCCATACACACATACTATCATGCCACTGCGCTTTTGCGGAGAAAAGAAAAGAAAGAATCAAAGAGATTCGATGAAAATAGATAAAATAACTCTTAACCAATGATAGATAGATAGCCCTTTACAAGGGAAACCAAGCCAGCCCTTAACAAAGGAAACCAGGCCAACCCTTAACCAACAATGGAGAAGCAACCCTTTACCACAGAAACCAAGCTAAAAAAATCCTCCAAATTCAATAGTAAAATTTTATTCACCAAGCTCTCTATAATTTTGGGTACAAAATAACAATTTTTATAGGGTTATACATAGAATCCTTGTGCAACTAAAACTCTAATACATGATAAAGTGTAATGCACAGAATATTCTAATCAAAGATAATGCCCAAATAAGTAAGGCCTAAACAAATTCAACATCTAAGAAATTCTTACACAACTAATACTATAATACATGATAAATTATAATTCCCTAAATATTTTAATTAAAGATAAAGACTGGATAATAAGTCCTAACTCCTAACAAATTCATATTCTAATAAATTCTTTTTCCAAGCAAACTCCTAATTATTCTAATTTCTACTCTTAATTAAACATTAATTCTACTTAAACTGAAATTCCTATCTGGACTCAGATTCCTTTAGATAACTTTAAAGGGGCTTAAAAAAATTTGACAAATTTTTTATTGCACTTGGTTCTGCATTAGACGCAAAAGCATATATGATCTATTTGACATTTGAAGTCAAACTAACACCGAGTAAATATATGAGTTGTGCAGATGACATAATCTCAGTTGTTCCAAAATCCTTTGTTTCGAGGGCAAACGTAGATTGTGTGTTTTGACTTTCTATCTATGGTAATTTTTATCAGTCAAAATATGAATTCAAAGCCAATCTTGGGTTCCTACGAGATTTGACACGTTAGTGTCATCTTTCTTACTTTTCTTTTATCTTGTTTCATTTTCTTTATATTTGATTTTCTTTATAATATGATTAGAATTGTTTTCCATCTTTTAGAATTCTAAGTCAATAATCAGTTTTGACATAGTTGAATTTCAATATAATTTTTTTTAAAAGAACAAATATTGATCTTCCTCACAAATTCAAGAATTCCTTTCGATTCATGGACACCCCATGGATCTGAGGAAGGGTGGATTATTAGATTTTTTTTTCCTTCAAAATCATGGCTTAGGTCACAATCGACTCTTCTTTGCTTCCATTCTGCGGAAGATAGTACCAGAGCCTTGTATTTTATCCTATTGGATATGCTCGTGCCATTTGTTCTGCATCATATAGCCACATTAGTCCATTGCCTACTCCCTAAATCTTGTTGTGCCACTTAGATGGCATGTCCAAAACAATGATGGGTTCTCTACCCCTGTGGAGATGGAACATCAGAAGTCTTGAGAATTCAAAATGAGGCCACGGAGACAAGATTCTAACTAGTCACCACCTTGTTGGTCTCACACTGCGATGAAAATTTTCCAACCTTAACATAAAATTTAACGGATATATTAGCTCAAAAATTCTTTAAGGATATGCCTACACCTTCTCTAATTAGAGCATGGTCATAATTAGTTCTGTTTACTCATAACAATTGCCACTAGTCACCTAAGTCTGAATTGGCTTGCAAAGTTGATTGCACTCTACCAAAGTTTATTCTGTTACTCTTTCTGGCACATGCTAATCTTCTACTGTTTAAAGAGGCATAATATATTTTAGAGTTTGGCATTTTCTAACATCATAAAAAGAATTTAGATCTTATGTACACCTAATGCTCTAGCATTAGAAAAATTTGAAGCAACTTCCCGTAACTAGTTCATGGAACTTGTGCAGCTTGACAATAGCCATGCAGCAAAAACTGAATCATCTCTCAAAGGCGAATCGGCTCTCAAATCCCAGTATAAGTAACATTTGCAAAATTGGCTGAAAACCATGATTTCTTCCCAATACAAGTGTGCCTTCTAAGTCTAAATCCGTCCTTCAAAGTCATGATTAGTTGGCTTGGTCGATTGGATCAAACACAGGAATTCCTAAAATGTGTAGACATGAGGATAAGGATACATCATATGTTAGTTTCAAGTATTTGCATGCATACATTGTATATCTATATGTGTTTAAGTACTATTATTATATGAAAGAATCTTTTTTATATGTAATTACATTTAAAAATGTTAAAACACTACATACAAACAAATCACGTCATGAAAATGGTTAGAGACATATGCAATGTTTGATATGGATGGGCACACTATATTTTAGCATTCAAAAGTGTCCCACATTTCATGGCTTCACAGTAGAATATCATAGTGGCACATCTACCTATGGTTCCGGCAGTGATAATAAAGTGCTAGAGAAGGTTGTATTTGAATTTTATCTAGGTTCAATAGATGAACATGACCTCATCACAATCCTAATGATGACTAGCCACTATTTGCCGATTCCTTTATCCTCCAGTCCTGCTCGTCTATCTACCATACATCAGAAACAAAGGGAAAAAACCGCTGCATCATGCAACACAGTCAATTTCCATATCCTCATTGTTATCGGTTCCTTAATAAGTTTAAGAGACTAAAGAACATAATAGTTGGATTAACTTACTATCTACATTTATCAACCAACAGTTCACAAGGAGCTCTTGTTTTGAGAAATGTGTACAGACGGATTGGCATGCACTGTGATAAAGCTGGCCAATGGTAAAGAAAGGTATGTGGGTCGGCATGAGAAGCATGCTTAGTTGTTTCTTCATCCAGCTTTACCAAAGCAGGTGGGCTAGACAAGATTGAGATCCCCCAGCCTATTGCAGTCTTTACATTCTGGGAGAATCTACTAGAGTCAAGATTTGGATATCCAATTTTCTTCAAACAGAACAAATTTACAAGATGTTACAAACTGCAAAACATATTGGGAGAAATTAGAGTATACCTTGAACAACTTTACCTATCTGGCAAAAGGTTAACTATACACTTACATATAGAAGAATCAGAATTTTGTCACTCTAGACATGCTCAATGGAACAACTAAAAACAGTGAATTTTTGGGAAGCTTAAACATAAAAATAAAATATTTTTTATCAGAAAAGGAGAGGTGGGGGTTCTAATTCTGTTGTATCAATCACATTTATAAATGTAGCATTATGACAAAGGTGAATAGGCGGGCACCTGAAAATTTCTGTTGCAGCTGGCATAGTTTCATCATACTCCTGGGAGCCACCGGAGATGGTCAGATCAAGATATATGCCATTATCAATGTAAGATTTCTTGCAAGTAGAGCATTCAATTATGGGGCCTGACATTCTGTAAGAAATTATCTGGATTACATTAGAAAAGAACAATGTAATTTAACAAAAGAATATGAGAATGTTATCTTCATTACCCCCAAAACATAAGAAGTAAATAGCTATATAATACAACCATTTGTGAAGCAAAAATTAAGAACTTACGTAGTTTGTTCACTTGTATTGATTAGAGGATAATAACAAATAGAGCAGGCTAGACAATTCCTGCTAGTGCTGACCTTTGCATTTACAGTCAGAACCTGAAAGAAAAAGAGGACAATTGGGAAAGTATCTTATTATAGAAAACAATAGTATCTACGATTATCCATCAAAGCAGAAGTCTAATTAAACAATAACAAGTCAACTATGTTTCATGAGTTACGTGTGGTAGATGTATCAGTTACTTATCTTATATCAGGATAGTTTGACACCAAATGAATACTTAACGGATTCTTATACACTATATCATTCAATTTATAGTGTATGGTGTATCCCAAAATATCCAGATATATCCAAGAATATGAGGTTGCAAACTCTAATGCATGAATAATGGTTATCTGGTTTCACAAAAATCATTTGTTCTCTAGTTATGTATACATTATTTGCTCACTTTTTTAATAAAAGGATGGCATTCAGGTGACTATAGATGCATATAACTTGAGAATATATTAATATATAAGGATGCACGCATTTCTTTCGATGTTAAAACGTTGAGAAGATTCACATTATAAATCAATGTTAACTGATTTACAGAATTATAATTATGTTATCAAAAAATCTATCGCATATTTGTATTCTGAAAGATTTACTGTATTCGCATACATATAACATGTATTCAAATCCCGTACATGTACCAATCTGCGAATCGAAGAAATCATAATAGTGGGGACAGTTTGAAACAGAAAGGCATTCATCTTTGTAAGTAAAATCCAACTATTCCTATCGAAAAGGCAGCAACATCTTAAATTCATCTAGAGGCTATGACAACAAGTGTATGTAAATTAGATTGTGACGTTCAGAATGGTGTTTTAACTACATATACAGGGACAGAACTCATAGCTTTATCGAGGGGGCATGACACAATACAAGATACAAAAAATCCACTAAAAATATTGCACTAGTGCTAAACATTGCAAGTTACATGAGGATTATTTTCGAAATTTCAAGGGGCATGTGAAAAATCATTTTAGGATTTGAAGGGCTTACCATAATTTTGATTGGAAAATGAAATATCATAAAGCTATCAAGGTACTTTCTCCAAAATATTCAGGGGCATCAAAGAAATTATAAGATATATAAGGGTGTTTCATAAATTTTCATGATGCATACGAGAAAGACGTATATACAAAGATGTTTTTAGAGAATTCAGCAGGGCGCAGGCCCCTCTGGATCCGTCCTTGTACATAGCCAGCATAGTTTAGCTAGGATTTTTATTTGATTTTATTTGAATTTGATTTTATTTTGTTTGTTTTGATTTTATTTGATTTTATTTGGTTCTAATTTAATGGCATGTGTTGTGCACGTAGAAAAACTATATAAATAAACTTGTATCTCATTAAGAAATGGCAGATAGAGAAAACGAACTGTTTTAGATTTAAGAAAAGTCGCTTTTAAAATATTTCTTGTGAAATATGTGAAAGTAGGTACAAGAAAGCTTTTGTGTGAAGCCTAAATCTGTAAATCGATTACATGTCGATTTGCTAGAGTATGTCGAGATTTGCCCTATGTCTAGTTTAAAACATCCATTATCCTATTTTAATATCCCTTGTCATATTTTAAAACACTAGATCTAATTTCTGTCCCTTTGATTCCTTTTTTATCTTTGTTATGTTGCGTCAAATTGGTATCAGAGTGAAAGAATCAAATCTCATCTTAAGATCTGAGATCAAAGATCCAATATTTTTAAAAATCAAAGGAACAAATGGAAAAGATGGGATCTTTCATCTGAAAGATGGAACAATAGAATCTTTCATCTAAAAGATTGGAATTAGAGATTGAACAAAATTGTTTGAGAAGTCCGGTTTTAAAAAAAATTGTGAGATATGAGAAAGTATGTACAAGAAAGTCTTTGTATGAAGCTGAGATCTCTAAATCTCATGCATGCCGATTTGCTAAATTAAGCTAAGAATTGACCTAGGTGCGACGCCCTTAACATACCTTATATTATATTAAAACCACCAATCTAGTTTTCCCACTTTATTTCCTTGTGATGCATCAAACTGATATTAGAGCAAAAGATCCAAAATCAACCTTAAATATATTATATTAAAACCACCAATCTAGTTTTCCCACTTTATATCCTTGTGATGCATCAAACTGATATTAGAGCAAAAGATCCAAAATCAACCTTAAGATTTAAGATCAAAGATCTCATCTTTTTTAGATCTAAAAAATTAAAAAGAATCCTATGTTTTCTATATTTCAGATCCAAGATCCCATATTTCCCATCTTTTTTAGCTTTTAAAAAGGAGAAATTCCTAAAACCCTAATCACATTCCTAGTTTTAAGGTTTAGATTTAACAATCCCAAACTCATAATAGTTAATTTTCTTTTGTTTCATCAAATTTGCTTGGACTTTTTTGGATTTTCCCAGATTTTCTGGACTTTGTTATTAAAAATAATTGCTACATTACCCACTACAGTAAAGCTAACAATTTCCAATAAGGTTTTGAATTGTCGACCTACTACGATTTTGTTTTCCAATTTTCATGAATTTTTCAGAATTTTCTTTGGTTCCATTTTTTTAATTTTATGGTATTTTCATATTATTAGCTGTTACAGTAACCAGATGCTATTTTTGATGATTTTGAACCCATTCTGAAGCTAAATTCAAGTCAATTTAAGCCACATATAAGAGCTTTCTACATATCTTAAGAAATTAAAGCTGATTTAAGCTATTCTTTTTGCCATATTGAAGCTATTTTTGTGAATTCATATGGTATTATGATGATGATCATTACTGCATGGGCTATTCTTTTTATAATAGTTCATAAGCGTAAGATATTCAGACATGTTTTAATATTTCATGGATTCAATGGCCATTATGGATGTGATAATTGGATGCATTAATTGGAAGATCTCTTCTCTTTTAACTTCACAAGTGAAAAAAAATATGTGTGGATGCCTATTGCAAATTATATAAAGAAGCCAATCTTGATGTAGTGAAGAACAGATTAGAATCTCGATATTTTTCATTGTTTAAAATCACGAGGTGCCGTTGTCCCAATTGGCGCCGTCTGTGGGAACGAAGGGTCACACCTATGTTAGACTCCATGCCAATCTTGCGGAACCCTGACCACGGCAAAGATCCCGTGTGTCAGGAACCGCTCTCTCTACAAATCACCCCGGCGTCCGACCCACTTCTGGGGATGGGCACCGAAACTGAACATACTTCAGCCCATGTCGTCCTGAAGAGCTTCGAGGCCGTCACTCAGGCCAGGGGAGGCTATCAGACAACTGGAACGGAGCCTCCGCCCGGCCCCTCAGAGCCCCTGAACGTGAGGCGGAACCTCCACCTTCAGTTCGAGGAGGAGGGGGAGAACAGGGGGCTCGCGGAGGAGATTGCGACCCAGCAAAGACTCCTGGAGGAGGAGATGGAAGTTGCGCGGCGGTGGAGGCGCCTGGGGGAGGCGGCCGCCGCGCAGAGGCGTTTGGACGAAGCCGCAGGGACCGCCCGAAGGACCCACCAGGAAGAAGAGGCTGCTCGCCGCCAACTCCGCCTCATCGTCGCGGAGCGCGAGAGGCTGAGGAGAGAGAACAGGAGCAACCGAGAAGTCCTTGACGAGACGGCGACGGGCCGGCGGCCCGGGGACGGGCGGGACCCGTTGCTGAACAGGTCCCCGCCTGGAGGAGGCGGCCCGCATCACCAGCACCACCCCTCCGATACCCTGCACGAGGAAGCCGTTTGTCGACAACTACGCTTCCTCGCCGCCGAGCGCGAGAGGCTCCTCTGAGAGAATCAAGAACGGATGGAGGCCCGAGGAGAGCTGGCCGGGAGGCGCTGGCGCTGGGAGAGCCGTAGCCCGCAACACGTCGAATCCTCGGCCCAGGGAAGGAGCCCCGCCAGACGACCGTCGGGCTACTCCCCGGGGGCGGAGGACCGTCGGCGGCCGAGGCGCGACCGAAGCCGGACCCCCGAATGGCGGAGAGGGGATGCCCCGGATCGCCCTACCTATCCAGAGGAGGCCACGCCGCTCGCACGGTGGATCACGTCCGCCCCAAGGCCCAAAAGGTTCAAACCCCCTCACTTGGCCACGTACAATGGGAGGGGCGACCCCCTCACGCACATACAACAATACCAGGGGGCGATGGAGGCGCAGGATGTGGACGAGGCGTTCCTATGCCGACATTTCTCCCAAAGCCTGAGGGACACCGCGCTGGACTGGTACTTCGGCTTGCCCGCGAGGTCCGTCGGGAGCTTTGGCGAGCTGTCCCACAAGTTCTGCCAAGAGTTCCGGGCCGAGCGGACGAAGAAGAAGCCCTTGGACTATCTCTGCACGATAGTCCAAGGAGAAGGAGAGACAACGGGTAGATACCTCCGTCGTTTTCAGGAGGAGAGACGGGCGGTGGTGACATGCGGCGATGAGGTGCTTATGCTGGCTTTCAAAACGGGGTTGCGGACTCGGAGCCTCCACAAATCCCTGCTCCGGGACCCGCCGACCGACTATGAGGCGTTGGTTGCAATGGTGGAGAGGCATGCGTTGGCCGAGGAGACTCTGGGTGCAAAGACCTTATTCCCTCCGGCGAAACCGTCCCAAGGCGAACCCCGGTCGCTCCCTCGGCCGAGGCGAGAAGAGGGGCACCGTGGTCGCGACCAGCTGTCCCGACCAAGGCGGGAACCGCCCGGGCCTCGCCCACAAGATCGCCCTGGCCCGGCGCGTGAGTTGGCACCGGTGCAAGAGCTCCCTCGAGCCATCCCAAGAGAAGGAGGCCCCCTACGGGCGCACTACACGCGACTCAATGCCCCCATGATGGAGGTGCTAGCCGCGGCGACAAGGGCCGGGTTACTGCCAGAGCCTCCCCGGGAGATGAGGACGGACCTGGCGAGGCGGGACTCCCGGAGATACTGCCGGTATCACCGGGACCACGGTCACGACACCGACCGTTGTTACGCCCTTAAAAGAGAGATCGAGCGATTGATCCAGGCGGGCCACCTGGGAAACTTCGTCGCGGGCAGGCGGGTGGCAGAAGGAGAGAGAATCCCCCCGAAGGAGGGGGGACGGGAAGCGCCGGCGAACCGCGACAGGGAGGAGCCACGCCCCCCGAGGGCGATCATGCGAATTGAGATGATAACGGGAGGGCCCTCCTCGGCAGGGCGGGCGCCCACAATCCCGGCGGCCGGAGCCCGACAGGTGATGGTGGCGGGCGCCACCCGCCGGCCGAAGCGAAGAAGGACACGCAGACCCCCTATCACCTTCGCCGAGGGAGACCGGCAGGAGGAAGGAAGCCAGAACGAGGACGCCCTCATCATCGAGGCTCGGATCGGGGCGATGGTCGTTGGCCGGCTCCTAATTGACACCGGTAGCTCTTGCGACATCCTGTTCCTATCAACAGTGGAGAGGATGGGGTGGGGGCGTGCAGACCTAAAGCCCGGCGTGGGCCCAGTTGCTGGCTTCACCGATCATGCGATCCCCACCGTGGGGGCGATCACCCTGCCCATAACTCTGGGGGAGGAGCCGAGGGTCGTCACCAGGGAGACGCGTTTTGTCATCGTCGACATCGCGTCGGCGTATAACGGAATCATAGGGCGTCCATATATGACGGCCGTCGAGGCGCTCCCCAGACTGCAGCACCGGATGATGAAGTTCCGGACCCCGCGGGGAGTGGGACAGGTGCGCGGAGGCCAGGAAGTGCCCGGAGGTCACGAGCCTACGCCATCCCAGTGTCGGAGCCCGAGGCGGGCCCCGACGGCTCTCATCCTTGACCAGAGGGAGGACTTCTGCGACCAGCGGCCGACCCCGACCGAGGAAGTGGAAGAGGTCCCAGTGGCCACAGATGAAGAGAGAACCGTCTCCATCGGGACGAAACTCCCGGCCTCCTTGAGGACGGCCCTCATCGCCCTGCTCCGGGAAAATGCGGACATATTCGCATGGTCGCCGGCCGACATGCCCGGAGTTGACCCGACGGTAATCTCCCACCGGTTGAATGCGGACCCGGAGGCCTGACCTGTCCGACAGAAGAAGAGAAGTGCGGGGGGCGAGAAGAAGAGGGCAGCCGAGGAAGAAGTAGAGCGGCTCCTCAAAGCCAAATTTGTTCGGCCGGTGGACTACCCCGACTGGCTCGCCAACGTCGTTCTGGTGAAGAAACCCAGTGGAAAGTGGCGCATGTGCGTCGACTTCACCGACCTCAACAAGGTATGCCCGAAGGACAGCTTCCCTCTACCCAGGATCGACCACCTGGTAGATCAGGCGTCCGGCTATGAGTTGTTAAGCTTTATGGACGCCTTCTCGGGATACAACCAGATACCGATGGCGGAGGAGGATGAGGAGAAGACGTCTTTTGTCACCGATAAAGGCACCTTCTGCTACACCAAGATGCCCTTCGGATTGAAGAACGCCGGGGCGACCTATCAACGGATGGTGGACCGGATATTCAGCCCCCAGGTGGGGAGAAACTTGGAGGTCTACATCGACGACATGCTGGTAAAGAGTAGAAGGGCCCCCGACCACCTCACCGACTTGCAGGAGACTTTCCAAAGGGTCCGCCGATACAACCTGAGGCTGAACCCCGCAAAGTGTATCTTTGGCGTGCAGTCGGGAAAATTCTTGGGCTTCATGATAACGAGGCGGGGCATCGAGGCGAACCCCGACAAGGTGACGGCCCTCATCGGAATGGCAGAGCCCCGGACGATCCGGGACTTGCAGCGACTGAACGGCCGGATCGCGGCTCTGGGACGATTCCTATCGAAATCAGCAGAGAAATCGCTCCCCTTCTTCAGGGTTTTGCGCACGGCCTTCGGCGAAGCTAAAGACAAGAGGAAGGTGATCCCGTGGGACGACGACTGCGCGCGGGCGTTCGCGGAGCTGAGAGCATACCTGCAGAGCCCGCCGCTCCTCGCACGACCGGAAGAGGGCGAACCCCTAGGGTTGTACCTGGCGACCAACGAGGAGGCCGTTAGCTCCATCCTGATCAAGGAGGAAGGAGGGGTGCAACGCCCTGTTTACTATGCCAGCCGGATCCTCCGAGAGGCGGAGACTCGTTACAGCCCTATGAGAAAGCTGCCTACTGCCTAATCACCACAGCCCGGAAGCTCCGACCCTATTTTCAGGCCCACCCCATAACCGTCCACACCGGCATGCCCCTCGAGAAGAACCTGAAAAGACTGGAGTGGTCGGGGAGGATGCTCAACTGGAGCGTCGAGCTCAGCGAGTTCGACATAACGTACAAAGCCCGGACGGCGATCAAGGGCCAAGCGCTGGCCGACTTCGTGGTGGAATGCACCACGGAAGTCCCGCCGGGGGACCGGACGGAGCTCCCATCGGCGACCACGTCCCCACGGAGGATCGAGGTGGGCGAACCTTCAGCGCCCTCCCCGACGACCGCGGGCGAATTGTGGACCATCCACGTCGACGGCTCCGCAACAGGCTCCGGGACAGGAGCGGGTATAGTCATTCAGACTCCTGACGGATGTTCGTTGGAGTACGCCCTACGCTTCAACTTCCCGGCCACCAACAACGTCACGGAATATGAAGCCGCGGCTAAAGGGTTGAAACTCGCTAGGGCGGTGGGGGCGACGAACGTGTTGCTCCTAAGTGACTCCCGCCTCGTCATCCAACAGGTCCTGGGGGGCTTCGAGGCCCGAGAGGAAACAATGAAGCGATACCTGAATCGCATCCAGATCGAACTCCGTAAGTTCAAGAAAGCGGACGTCCAACACCTACCCCGCTCCAGCAACCTCCGGGCGGATGCCCTATCTAAGCTGGCTTCCTCTTCGGCAGCCGAGATCGGGAAGGCGATCTACGTGGAAAGCCTATTGACGCCAACCATTGACGAAGGAGAACTGATGTGCACGGACGCGAGGACGTCATGGATGACCCCCATTATGAAGTACTTAGAGACGGGTGAGCTTCCCGAGGAGCGGATGCTGGCAAAACAGGTGGAAAGACGGGCCCTGTCATTCGTGCTTCTCGACGGAGTGCTGTACCGCCGCCGCCGCGCCAATTTTGACGTCCTGCCCTACCTGAAATGCTTGGGCCCGGAGCAGGCTGAGCAAGTCATCCGCGAGGTACACGAAGGCTTCTGCGGAAACCACCATGGCGGGCGCACCATCGCCCACAAAGTAATGCGCCAAGGATACTACTGGCTGACGATGATCCGGGATGCGGTACAGTACGTCAAGAAGTGCGAGGCATGCCAGAAATTCTGCCGACGAACGACCGCGCCCCCAGCCAGCCTGATGCCCATCTTGAGCCCAATCCCCTTCGCCAAGTGGGGACTCGACATCTTGGGGCCGTTCCCAAAGGCCTCCGGGGGAAGGAAATATCTAGTCGTCGCCGAGGACTACTTCACCAAATGGGTCGAAGCAGAGCCGCTGGCGCGGATCGCGTGGACGGACATGAAGGGCTTCATCTGGCAATCCATCATATGCCGCTTCGGGATTCCACGCTCCATTGTCACGGATAATGGGAAGCAGTTCGATTGCGAAGGCTTCCGCGACTTCTGCTCGGGCTGGGGGATCAAACTCCAGTTCGCGACAGTCGCCCACCCACAATGCAACGGAATGGCGGAGGCCGCGAATAAGTGTATCTTGAACCCAATGAAGAAGAAGGTGGACGCCGCTCTGGGGGCTTGGGTCGACGAGCTGCCGGAAATCCTGTGGTCTTATCGTACCACCCACAAGGCCTCAACCGGGGAAAGCCCCTTCATGCTAGCATACGGATCAGAGGTGGTCGTTCCTGTGGAAATCGGCGAGGAGACACTCCGGCTAAAGCTCTTCGACGAAGAAATCAACGGGGAAGGACTCGGCCTCAGTCTTGAGTTGATAGACGAGGTACGAGACCGGGCCCTGACTAGCCTCGTCAAGCACAGCCAGAGGATGGCGCGGTATTACGACTCCCGGGTGAAACCGCGAACTTTCAGGATCGGCGATTTGGTCCTCCGAGATGACACCTTCCGCCCCGAGACTGCAAAGCGGGGAAAGCTGGCCGCTAAATGGGAAGGGCCTTACACGGTCATCGATATTGTCGGGCCGGCCACGTACATCCTGGCTAACCCCGAAGGGAGCGAATTGGCCCACCCTTGGAACGCAAAACATCTGCTGAAATTCTACCAATAGTTGTGAGTTTTTCTTTTCTTACACGCAATATACATAACTACCCGTTCTTCCCAACATGGTTGTTCCTACACAAGCTTTGCAGTTCGATAAAACTTCGAACCCCCCCTCAAGACCTCTGGGGCAGGGCCAACCCTCGCCACCCAAACCAGAGAAGGGCACGGGCCGGGCTACGCGCTCGCTCCCCCCCTCAAGACCTCTGGGGCAGGGCCAACCCTCGCCACCCAAACCAGAGAAGGGCACGGGCCGGGCTACGCGCCCGCTCCCCCCCTCAAGACCTCTGGGGCAGGGCCAACCCTCGCCACCCAAACCAGAGCAGGGCACGGGCCGGGCTACGCGCCCGCTCCCCCCCTCAAGACCTCTGGGGCAGGGCCAACCCTCGCCACCCAAACCAGAGAAGGGCACGGGCCGGACTACGCGCCCGCTCCCCCCCTCAAGACCTCTGGGGCAGGGCCAACCCTCGCCACCCAAACCAGAGAAGGGCACGGGCCGGGCTACGCGCCCGCTCCCCCCCTCAAGACCTCTGGGGCAGGGCCAACCCTCGCCACCCAAACCAGAGAAGGGCACGGGCCGGGCTACGCGCCCGCTCCCCCCCTCAAGACCTCTGGGGCAGGGCCAACCCTCGCCACCCAAACCAGAGAAGGGCACGGGCCGGGCTACGCGCCCGCTCCCCCCCTCAAGACCTCTGGGGCAGGGCCAACCCTCGCCACCCAAACCAGAGAAGGGCACGGGCCGGGCTACGCGCCCGCTCCCCCCTCAAGACCTCTGGGGCAGGGCCAACCCTCGCCACCCAAACCGGAGGGGGCTACACACCCATGGCCCCCGAAAAATCAAAAGAAGACGGGCACACAAACCGGGACGAAATGTCGTCAGTTCCCGAGTAGGCGGCCCCGATGTGACTCGACGAAACGAAAGGACGCTCGAGAAACACGCCACCATTAATAATGCGCTCCAAACGAGGACCCGTAAGAGCCACCTGGCAAAGGCGGTTTCCCACGGGCATGAATTCAAGGAGCCCTTTAATGATGCCAACTCAGCGCAATAAATAGGGGAGAAACCATCAGCGACATCTCCCTATAAAGACGCCACACCCCCTTCTGAAAATAGGAGAACCGGCAAACATGAAAAACCGCCACTTGATCCCCCCACCCACCGGGAAACGGGCCGAGATACATCGCCCTAACAAAAGAGAGGTCACTGGCCATCAATGGTTCCCGCCGCCCAGGGCGGCGGTTCCTACATCTCCACCGCCTCCAACAGGATATTCCCCTTACAAACGGATCGCCAAAAGGATATTCCGCTTACACGAGGAAAATCCACCTTTCACGCCTCCGTCCACCCTAAACAAGGACGAGTTGGGGAAAGGTTGGCATCCGACCCCCGCCGGCAGGAAAAGCGAGAGCCCCCAGGGGTCGCAAGCCAGTACCTCCTCGCTGTCGACCTCCAGACAGGGACCTCGACAAGGCTGCATCCCCGATGAGCCCAAACGGCGAGTCCTGGCGTGTCAGCCTGCCCCGGCACTATCGGGCCCCGAACCCCACCCTCAAACCCAAACAGCGAGGCGTGGGGGGAGGCGATCTGATTGTCAACACCTACCCCGCGCCCAAACCCATACTGCAAGGCGTGGAGGGAGATGACAAAGCAATGGAGGAGAGGCGGCCCGACCAGCAAAATCCCCCCCGGGCCAAACGCCACTACAAAACAGCTTCCATACCCCCTCCACCCGGCCAAAGAGACCTTGCAACACTTCAGCACAGAAGGCGGCCAATCACCTCCGCACCAAGATCGACACAAGTTAAAAAGGGCCCGCCCGACCCGCAATGACCCCTAGATCCGGCGGTCATTAAACCACGGGAGAGGACAGCTTTACAGCCCCCCCGAGCCGGATCTGGCCCCACAACGGGCGATAAACTAAGAACTCTTGTACAAGCTGTAGATCAGCTCTTACAAATTTAAATGAAAACGTTCTTCTTTATACGCTCAGATTTTTCGGAGAATACCATAGCAGGTAGCCATCCCCCCGCCACGTGCCGGGCGAGCAACGCGCTACCCCGCCTAAATGGCGTAGGACTTCTAGGAGGTCTATGTCCGCCGCTCGAACCCCGCGATACTACGATTCGAAACCAGCCCCCCCCGCTCCCTGAAAGTCACCGACACAAGGAGAGAGGTACACGGGGGCCCGCCCTGCTTAACAGGTTCGGCCCGAGATCAAATCACGATAGGGCAGCATGTCTCACCCCGACCCCTGCGCCGACCCCCCGCCCTGCCCAAAGGCAACACAAGCCGACAACATCCCCTTCCCCCAGACCTCGTGATCTCGGACACGGGGATGTTGGGGGCATAATTAGGGATTGTGTAACTCCCGCAAGAAGCCAAGACACGTGACCCGGAACGGACCGGTCACAAGGCAGAGGCCGCGAAATAGGCGCCCAGTCCAGATAGAGCAGCAGCACTGTCTCGTCAAAGCAGCGCCACGATGCGACTCAACATAACGAAAGAACGCTTGGACTACACGCCATCGACTGCAACACGCCCCCCGAGAGGCCAGAGTGCCGGATACCGCCAGGGAAAAGCGATTCCCAAAGCGCGGGATCCCGCGGAGCCCGTTGACGACACTAATCTCCCGCATTACCCAAGAAAAACCCTTCCACAGAATCTCGCTATAAATACCCCCCCTCCAGAGGTCAGAATGGAGGAGGAAGAGAGACGTAGGGGATTCCCCTCCCCTCACTCCAGGCATAAAACGGCCCTAAACGCCCCACCAAGCTACGAAAAAGTCGACAGCCACCGGCGGACCTCACTTCCCCCGACGATGGCCGCCATAGCCCCGCC
Source organism: Scilla litardierei (assembly GCA_030789695.1). NCBI lineage: Eukaryota > Viridiplantae > Streptophyta > Magnoliopsida > Asparagales > Asparagaceae > Scilla > Scilla litardierei. The sequence goes on along the minus strand of CM061142.1, from coordinate 188,496,206 downwards.
ACCTCCGACAGGATATTCCGCTTACACGTGGAAGGCCCCGCCCGTCAGCTTTCCTCCTGCCCGTTATTGGATCAAAAGGCAGGTCCAGAAAGTCTGGCCGCGCGCCACAACACCCACGTTAATGCCGTCACCCTCTGCGATCCCCACAGGGTGTTGGGGGGGAACCCCTCAACGGCTCTCCCAGCGGCGCCACCACCGCCACCTCGTCCTCAGCTTCCCCGGGGTTCCTCCTCGGTGCGCGGGGTCCCCGGCGAGGCCGAGCGACCCTCCAGCACGACGACAGCGAGGCAGAACGCGAGGAAGCGATGAAAGTGAAAGGAAGAGGGTCCCCTCCTACGACCGAGGGTCACCCCCCCTTCCGAAGGCTAAACCATCACAGGGCGGCACCCCTGATTAAAAAAGATTCGGTTCCCGGCGCGTCGGACCGCCACCGGACAATAAGGCGGTAGGAATTCGGCGATCGACATAAGGGAAGACCGCCCCGACGCGGGGATCTGCTCCTCCCGACGGAACGAACAACAAATGTGAACAACCATCCATCCCAACCATCGGTTGACCCACATCTCCTAATAGTATTGTAAATATCACCTAGATCTCGGATAAAGATTGGTGTATAATATTCCCCCTTTCGGACTCCTCCCCCTAAGCCCAAGCGCACATCAGCGGAAGGGTCCACCGGGCACGGCCCGGCTGAAGTTCCGCGAAAACTACAAACGCGTCCGATAAACGCCTCTCAACAAGAGCCCTACCATTCTAAAAAAGTCGAGCTCCCCCTAAATCCGACCCAATAACCACCAACCTCGTTATGGGACAACGCCCCGCTTGGCTCACCCTCCGGAAGCGACCTCGCGTTCCCGCTATAGCGGGACACACCCCGCAGGACCAGCATTCCCCCCAAGCTTGGATCCAAGCCCAGGTCACGTTAAATGATAGTGTCGCGGTAGCGTTACGCCATCCGAGACGAACCGGGCTTCCGCCTCGCACTCGAATGCCAGGGGCAATTGTTACGACCTAAAGATCGTAGGAGTCCGACTCCCGCCCGGATCCGCGAACATACCCCATTAACTCACCTTTTCACAAAAGGTCCGCCGGCCCGAAAATCCGGGGCAATATGGAGACGGGCGCGCCTTGCAGCGTTCCCCGAACCGGCCGAGCCAAACGCCCACAGCCGCTCGGCCCACCGGGGGTAGCGCGCTTGGGGATGCTGGGGTAGCTAAGTCGGGCCTATCGACAGGTACGGATGTATCCTTCCGTACCGACGGACCATAGCCCATGACCGATCGGGGGGCGCGGCCAGGCCGGACAACCCCCGATCGGGCCGACCCGCCCGATTCCCACGAACCGCGGCGCCCAGAGTGGCACAACCCGACCTTTAGTTCGTCGTTAACGACAAACAACCTAGGATAATGACACGACTGACACATACGTCACCCGACCGACTGACAAAGCGCCCCCTGGCAGCTGAGCCATCTGACAGTCAATGCTTTCGGCTCTGACACACCGACAAAAGCACCCCCTGGCCGTCGTGCCGCCTGACGAAAGCCGGCCAGGCAACCCAGTTCCCGACGTCCTTATCTGGAGTTTCCGCTGACGACCGAGCCAGCTCAGCACGTCCAGTCAGCATGCCAGGTCAGCTCCGCCTAGTCATCACCCGTCAGGTATAAATACCCCCACTCCTCTTACGGAAAGGGGGTTGACGAATTCTCTCCCATTCTATTATTCACACACGAGAGCAAAGGTCTTCCATATCTTTGTTCTCCCACCTATAGCTCGTCACGCGCGGCGGACACACCGTTAGTCCGACCGGCGTGTCTAGCCCCCATTTTAAGCCCTATTACTGACTTAGGCATCGGAGGGGCTAAGGGTTGAACCCCAACCCTGCCCTTCTGACGAGTTGTTCGTGTTGCAGGAGAGCTCGCCCCTTGGCCGAAGTCAGCTTCAGTCCCCTGCCGTCCAAACGTCCTCAGCAGCATCCGGCGAGATTCGACCCCGTGTGCACCGCCGGCAACGGGGCCAACCTCCTCACCCCACTAATCACTTGTAAAATAGCCCACCCAAAACCTACTTCTCCACATAACCATCGTGCCCTTGGTTCCCCATAATACAAATTCATTGTACGCGAGTTCCACCTCGTAACAACTCTTAAAACATAAAGACCAGAATTTAAATGCTAGTAGAACCATATCTAGAGTCTGCTCATGAGTATGAGCAAGAGCCACGACCTGAGTCTAAGCATGTGGTCAAGTTTGAGCTTGTTATCAAGCCTGAACCTAAGCAAGAGCCCAAGCATGGGTTAGAAATTGAACATAAACGAAAGTCTAAGTCCAAAATCAAGCTTAAGCCTTTGATTGAGCCTAAGTCTATGGTTAAGCCTAACCACAAGTTGAGCTTGATCACAAGGCTCAGGTAAAGATTATGCAACCAGTTATTTTAAGTCAGCATTTATGCTAGAGGCCTATTATGAGCTGTACAAGCACATTGGTTTCATCATCCAAGAATTTTCATAGCCTAGCGATCATTAAATTTTCCATACATTCTTACCTCCCTTGATTTTGATAAATCCTCTCAAGATGCTTGTCTACCGGTTGACATTTTGCTTCACTTCAAAATGCAAGAATGAGCCATTTCTAACAAAAAGATATTGTTGACTTCTGCCTAGATGTTTACTGGTGTCACCATTCATCAAGTGATGAATTTCTAAAATCACAAAGAATGATAAAGATCTAGTTGGCATTTTTATTTGATTTTATTAGTATTTTATTTGATTTTGTTTGATTGGATTTTGTCTTATTTTTACCATGGCACATGTTATGCATATAGAAAAGCTCTATAAGTAAACTTGTATCTCATTATGAGAAAGAAGACAGAGAGAATGAATTATTTAGGATTTGGAAAAGTTCATTTCTAAACCTTTCTTAATGATGTGAGGAAGTGGGCTCATAAGAGCTTTGATGAGAATCACAAATCTCTATTAATCTCTTGCATGCCAATTTGCTAAAGTAGATTGAGGATTGACCTGGGTGCAATGCCATTAACCCTTCTTATCCTATTTTAAAGCCCCTGATCTAGATGTTTCGTTTCCTCTTTGATCGTTGTTTTACTATATCAAGTACCATAGTAACACTATGAGGCATGGATTACACAATCAATGTTCCTATAAGAAACACAAATAGTTCAATGGAAGAATCCATCCTAAAGTTGGACGGGTATCAGGTGCATAAGACTCTTTATGTACCTCTTCTACTTAATAAATACACATCAAATAAAATCTTGTATATATCTTATAATTTTATTTTGTTCCATGCATATCAAATTCTTGTAAGTCTTGCTAAGAGATTAGACTTCAAATTGATTAATGGCTTCAAAATTCAGATTGATTGAGGAAATAGTTATACAATTCATATTATTCATTAATAAATGAATTATGATCTTTGTATTGATTTTTACTTCTATAACATTAACATTAACATTATAATATCAACCGTATATATATTGTATTTAACTGTTGTCATAGTACCCTATTTGTTTTAGTTAAAGAAAACAAACGTAGTTCAGTATGGATGTTTTAAAAGTGTACATATCACTTCGATATCGTAAAAGTGTAAAAGTGTATCATATCACGGTATCACCTCTATCTTATTGCATCCACGTATTAGTAATCATTCATCATTTATTTATTAAGATGTTTCATAATTTTGGTTCTTGTAGATAATGATTCAGCAAATGCTATTAGGTTAATTAACTTAATTTACAGTACTTGATGTTACTTTATGACTTTAGTCATACATAACGTTATTCATTTGGTAAACTACATGTTCCCCCACCTTCTATTTTGCATTATTTCATAGATGACCCTATGTTTCTGGATTTGTTTGCAAATATATCATTCTAGCAAAGAACAAGTGATAAAAAGTGAAAAGCTGAGTTAACATTGAATTATAACAAATAAAATGAAGGTTATGTTAATTTTTATATCCTTTGAAATAAAATGATCCTTAATTCATCTTAATGCCATGTAAAGTCACATGCTCCTACCTTGTATATACTAGGAAATTGTGCATGCTATGCATGTGACATGGTATTTTTCATCTTAGTGCATAAAATCAAAAGGAAAATAAAGAAAACACTTCAAAGGTCTATGAGAATGTTGACCAAACATGGAAAATATGAGTGCCATTTATCTCAATAATGTTATTAGCATCAACTACCCATCTTATCTATTTTAAATTTTTATGAGATTTAGATTCTAATTACATGCTTTTGTTATCGACTCCTGGTTATATTGAGATACTTGTTGTGCGCAAGTGCGGAAGCATGGATCGCCGGAGAAAACCGGAACTAGGATAAGTAATCAATCAACAACCAATAGAGCACTATGAGAATTGCTTTTAGGCCCTGGACCGGCCAGGGGTGAACACCGATAAACTTTATTACAAAGGAGAGAATAAACCAAATCTTCTTCGTCACAGACGAAGAAGAAGCACACAAGATCTCTCCAAAAGCTCACAATACAATCTCTTAAAGTTGGCTCTCACAATAGCAGCTCAAATTCACTCCAACAATGTCCCACATGAAACTCTAACCTAAAACCACACATTTATAATCCTAGGTTACAATATGTGTCATCAATGGCAAGGAATTCCAGAAGATACGAATCCCGATTTTAACAGCATCCTATCCAATCACAGCTCTACGCAATTAATGTGCCGCGCCTGAGTAGGCCTCAGCCACATCCTAGTGCGGACCGAAGTGTCGAGCCAAGTGTACGAGTTATCGACCAATGAGCATACGATCCTTCGACCGAACAGAGACTTCAACCGAGTTACGACCAAATGACCCAATGACAAACGATCGACCATCAGACCCAAGCTGACGACCAATCGACCAACTGCGTTGTAGAAGACCAAATGCTCAGCATTCTCGTATCTGACTTGTGCAGAGTCAGATAGGTCGAACCCAAGCACAGTCGAGTTATCTCTGCACAAGATAACTCGTCTGTACTATCAATGCTTCTATTGCGTCGAATCGAGCCAACTTCCACAAATCTCCACCTTGGCGAGATTCGAGCCTTCGACCATCGAACGACCTCACTGCATCACCTTGGTAGAGCATCAACTGGTGTTCCCCCCACCTTGTTGCTCCGAAGAGCCAAATGTCCCGAAGGACCGAATGCTTCATCAAGCTACGAATGTCCCCTCCTGGGACTGACTGACTCTTTCGAGTTACAATGCCATCTCCTAGGGCTGACGTCAACTTCATCGACGAACTATATTGAGCAAGTCCAAACAATACTTGAACTTGACTCCCGATACAACCTTCGCTAGCATGTCCACCGGGTTGTCCTATATTCCGATCTTCAGCAAGTTGATGTCGTCTTCTTCTTCTCCTCCCACATAGTCCCTGACAAAGTGGAACCTCACATCGATATGTTTGGTGCGAGCATGTAAGACCTGATTCCTAACCAAGTGCACTGCACTCTGGCTATCATAATGGACATCGTACCGCTCATAGTAGACTCGCAGATTATCCATCAAGCCCATCAGCCATATCGACTCTTTCACTGCTTCAGTCAATGCCATATACTCTGCCTCTGTAGTAGACAAGGCCACTGTAAACTGAAGGATGCTCCGCTAACATATTGGAGCGCCAGACAGGGTAAAGACGTACCATGTCATCGATCGCCTCCCATCCAAGTCACCTGCATAGTCAGAATCGACATAACCGACAGTGTGTGGACCATAAACACTTCAGATATACGTCAGTCCAACGTCGACTGTGCAATTGATGTACCGCAAGATCCACTGCACCGCTCGCACGTGCTCCTTCTCCAGGTTGTGCATGTATCTACTCACCATGTTGATCGTATGTGATATATCGGGTCTGGTACATACCATTGCATACATCAAGGCCCATATCGCAATGGCATACGGTACGCTCTCCATGAGCTTTTTCTCATCTTCGTTCTTTAGACAATGCTCGGCACTGAGCTTGAAGTGAGGTGCAAGCAGAGTAGCTACGGACTTCATCTTCTCACAGCCAAATCTCTGTATAACAGACTTCAAATAGCGATTCTGTGAAATATGAACAATATCTCCACTTCGATCTCTTATGATTTCCATCCCAAGAATTCTTCGTGCCTCGCCCAGATCCTTAATCTCAAACGCACAACTCAATTGAGACTTCAATCTCCAAATCTCCTCTTTATTCGATTAAGCAATGAGCATGTCATCGACATAAAGCAGAAGATAGATGAACGACCCGTCAACTAACTTCCGACAGAACATGCAATGATGATAGGGGCTGCGAACATACCCTTGATCATCCGTCATAAAGCGTTCAAAACGCTTATACCATTGTCGTGGCGATTGCTTCAACCCGTAGAGTGACTTCTTCAGCATACATGCAAGGTCGTCACCACTCACATAACCATCGGGCTGAGCCATATAGATCTTCTCTTCGAGCTCTCCATGCAAGAACGCCGTCTTGCCATCTAGCTGAACCAGTTCAAGGTCGAACTGAGCAACCAAAGCCAGCAGGATCCGAATCAAGCAAAGCTTCACCCCAGGAGAGAAGACCTAATTGTATTCAATGCACTCTCTCTGTGCGAAGCCCTTCGCTACGAGGCGAGCTTTGTAGCGAACATATCCTGATTCGACCCCTTCCTTCTTAGTATAGGCCCACTTACACCCCAATTGCTTTCTTGCCCTTCAGAAGCTCCACGAGATCCCATGTGTCGTTTTTCGCCAGCGATTTCATCTCTTCGTCCATTGCACTTTTCCACCGCTCCGGGTCTTCGGATTGCTCCACCTCACTGAAAGAAGTGGTAATATCGATACATACTGTGGGGAAAGCAAATGAGACCATCTTCGAGTACCTTGCAAGTCTTCTTATCTCACGCTTCGGCCTCGACACTACTATGTAATCCTTCGACTGAAAGACCCTTGTAGACGAATTATCTCCACCAACTGAGCTTGAACCACCAACTTCACCAGCATCCGTCTGAAGTCCGTCTTCTACAGCCTCTGGTGTGGGTCGATCAGAGTCGTCGATCAACCGATATGAAATCTCAGACATGTTGTCGTAGACATGCTTCAATTATGTCGGTTCGATCTCCACCACTGGTTCATGCTCCTTCTTTAGTAATGCCGACTCATCAAACGTTACATCTCTGCTCAGGATCATCTTTCTCTGTGTCAGACATTACAGTCGGTATTATTTGACACCATTGCTAAAGCACAAGAAAATGACTTTCTTGGCTCGAGCATCGAGTTTGTCTTCCTTCACAGCATAGTAGCTTGGACAGCCCCAAACTCGAAGTGATCCATAGTTGAAACTGGCTTTTTCGACCAGACCTTCAATGGAGCCAGGGCCTCTGCCCAAAGATACTTCGATACGTCAGCTATTGACAACATGCATTGAACTTTCTCCAGCAAAGTTTGATTCATCCTTTCAGCTACACCATTCTGCTGTGGCATACTACTAACGGTGTAGTGTCAATGAATCTCTTCCGATCTGCAGAACTTCTCGACGAGATCTGACCTATACACCCACCGTTGTCACTTGGGATACGCCTGACTCACCGACCAGTCTGAGTCTCGACTAACTTCTTCCACTCGATGAAAGTGTTAAGAACTTGGTCCTTCGACTTCAATGGAAACACACACACCATGTGTGAGACACGTCAATGAAGGACACAAATTAGTTTTTCCCTCCCTATGAGGCCGTTTTACTCGGCCCACATACGTCGGTGTGTACATAGCCAAGTGCTCCCTTCGTACTATGGATGGACGTCTCAAATGAAGCACGTGTTTGATTCTCAAACACACAATGCTCGCAGAACTCAATCTTCCCGTCTTGGCTCCCTTCAGACGATCTCCAATGATAAGCTTCTGCAAAGCTTTCTCGCCCACATGCCCGAGCCGTATGTGCCACAACAATAGGTCATCCCTCCCAGCCTCACGAGTCAGAACTGCTGTGCCAGATACGACCAAACCATCCAAGTAATAGATGTTGCCACATCGCTTCCCCTTTATCACGATCATTGCTCCTCTGGTCACCCTCAGAGCTCCATTCTCCATGGTCATTTGATAGCCCTTGGCTTCGAGTGAGCCGAACGATATGAGATTACGCCTTAGGTCAGGAACAAATCGTACATCATCGATGTCTCGTGTAACACCGTCACGCATCCTCATCTGCACTGTCCCGATGCCTGTCGTGCTACAAGCTCGGTCATCACCCAGTAAGACTGTACTCTTACCACCTTCCCTGAAGGCCATAAAGTACTCTCGATGTGATGTCATATGGAATAAGCACCCTGAGTCGAGTACCCAACCATCTAACGTCACACCCTCCGAAGCACCAACCAATACATACTCCTCGACCTCAATACCCTTGGTGACGTTGGCAGTTGCGTCGTACTTCTTCTTCGCCTTCTGGCAGTCTCTGATCCAATGTCATCTTTCTTTACACAAAGCACATTGGTTCTTCACCAGCACCTTGCGCTGAGGGCCCCTTGTCTTGTCTCTGGACTTGGATCTGAAATACCCCCTTCGATCTCCACCATTCTCTTCACTGAGATCCCTTACGGCCGTAAGAGCATCGCTCGAAGCTCGGCTGCTGGTGTCCTCATCGTTCTTCCTGAACTTGTTGCTCTTCAGAGCGTTAGACACATCTTCAAATGTGATCAATTCATCACCATAGGTAACAACCGACGTCAAATACTCATACTTAATGAGTAGAGAGTTGAGAATCATCGTCTTGTCTTCATTGTCAACCTTCATGTCGACGTTTCTCAGGTCGGTAAGAAGCTTGATGTAGTAGTCGAGGTGTTCCTCCATAGAAACCCCCTCGGCTAACTTCAAACCGAAAAGCTTCTTCTTCAAGTATAGCCGGTTCTAAATGTTCTTCTTCATGTACTTGTCGTCGAGCTAATTCCAGAACTTGCTTGCACTTGTCTCCTCTATGTATGTGTATTTCTTCTCCTTCGACAAATACAGTCGGATGGTACCATATATATTTCGATTCAGAATTCTCCACTCCTGATCGGACATCTCTGCCGACTTCTCTTCTAATGCGATGTCTTGACCAAGTTGATTCAAGACATTCATGACTTCACATCTCCTTATACTGAAATTGATCCTACTATCAAACTTCTCAATTTCAAACTTCGTGTTGGACACGATAGTCCGACCTGCTGGAGTATGTGACCCAAAAGTCGACGCCTTTGAAGAACTAGCATTGCTATCGCTACTCATCTTCATCTCCTCCGTTGATCTCTGGAACCGTCAAACTCTGATACCAATTTGTTGTGCACAAGTGCGGAAGTACGGATCGCTGGAGAAACCTGGAACTAGGATGAGCAAGCAAGCAAATAACAACCAATAGTGCACTATGAGAATTGCTTTTTAGGCCGTGGACCGGCCAAGGGGGAACACCGATAAGCTTTATTACGAAAGGAGAGAATAAACCAAATTTCTTCACAGACGAAGAAGAAGCACACAAGATCTCTTCAAAATCTCACAATACAATCTCTCAAAGTTGGCTCTCATAATGGCGGCTCAAATCCATTCCAACAATGTCCCACATGAAACCTTAACATAAACCCCATATTTATAACCCTAGTTTACAATAGGTATCATCATTGGCTAGGAATTCCAGAAGATATGGATCCCGAGTTTAACAGCATTCTATCTGATCATAGATCTACACAATTAATGTGACGTACCTTAGTGGGCCTCTGTCGCATCCTAGTGGGTCGCATCCTAGTGGGCCGCATCTTAATGGGCTTCCTTCGACCGAGCGATCTTCCTTCTGTAACGAGCAACTGAAGTGCCGAGCCAAACGTACAAGCTATCGACCAACGAGCCACCATACGACCGTTCGACCGAACACGTACTTCAACCGAGTTACGACCGAACGACCCAATGTCGAACGATCGACCATCAGACCCAAGCTGATGACCGATCGACCAACTGCGTTGTAGAAGACCAAATACTCAGCATCCTCGTATCTGACTTGTGGAGAGTCAGATAGGTCGAACCCAAGCACAGTAGAGTTATCTATGCACAAAATAACGCGTCTGTATGACCAATGCTTCTACCGCGTCGAATCGAGCCAACTTCCACAATACTAACTAGATTTTACATTTAAACTAAACAACTCTTCTAATTTAATATTTCATATTTATTCTTTCTAATTTGCATAATTTATTTGGAAAACTTTACACTGCATATTCAAACATGATTTAGCAGCTATCTATTTAAATGTGCCTAAGTTCACTATAATAGTTGAATGAAGTTATTTCTAGGGGAAATGTGTATAGGAAGTTATCTTTAAAATAAGTTAATAAGATATGAGTACATTTTATAAATATACTAGAAAATACCCGTGCGCATAGTGCACGGGGGCTGGAAAAAAATCATGGGGGAAGCAATGGGCCAAAAAGAAAAAAAAGAGTGGGTGTGTGTGAAAATTGTGTGTGGGTGAAAATGCAATTTAATCTGTTTGGCGGTGGTTTTTGCTTTTTATTCAAGGGAGTGGCAAAAATGTAATTAAGGGGAAGATGGTGATTTTTTTGTTGGAGAAACTCATGTGGCATGACACATGGGGCAACTTTGTCCTCATGTGACAAAGGTGGGGCCCACACTTTGTCCCATAAGGACAATGGCATGGTTGTTATTCCCTATTTTAATATATATATGAATATAATTAGGTTTAGAAAGATAATATAGATTTATAATGATTCTAAAAAATAATGAAAGTCCCTTCCTCTCCCCCTCCCTCCCATTTCACTCAAAATATCTTTTTTTAATGAAAAAGCACCCATGTAATTGAGCTTTCAAACTAAAGTAAAAGCAATTTATATCAAATGTGCAAGAATTTTGTAAATTAAAAAATAATCGATGAATGCAATCATCTTTGTTAGGAATCCTTGTTGCTTGGATTTTAATTCATAGCTTTTCCCTATCATAGTATATTTAAATTGAGATTCAAACTTAGCGTGTTCTTTCTAAATGGCTATGATTGTTTTTAATTTGATTGTCACTGTTTATAATTTTACCGGATGAACATCTGGTACTTGTTTTTTATTTAAATTATTTATTTGAGACAATTTCATAATTGTCTTTTTTTGGAATGTGTCTTCTGTAATTATGGTCGTTAAATATAAAAGTTCAAATAAAAAGTATGCCTTGTGTTTGACTATCTAATTCTCTTAGCTTCCCACAATCGCTTCATCCATTAAACAATAAACTCACACCCTCAAGTCTGCTACAAATTCTGCACAAATCGCATTCCATTCATTTTTACAATTTTGAGTGTACGACAGGCGAATTTGTATAGAATTTAAACGCTTTTTAAGAGGAATTAAGGAATTCGTACCGGATCGGTTTCGGCGACGGACGTCGCCGCTCGAATCGCCAGCGAGCGGAGAGGCCCGATTACTAGATTTCGGGGCCTGACGTAGCCCTGATGCTTAGGGATCAGAAAGCTGCAAAGGCTCCCTATAACTGTCGCCATTCCTCCCGCTCTCGCTACCGCCGGCCCACAATTTAGATGATAAATTATTTGGCAAATCTGCGGCGAGCTGTGGCGAAACATCCGCGACTCGTGATCAGGGGTTTAAATGGGTCGGCCTGGATCGGATTCATATATGATCCGACCCGAAATGGATAAGAAAATAGGATACTGACATGTGTCTTGATTGGAATGTTTGTTCCCTTCGCCAAGTCCAACTCCGTCTTGTGTTATAAATAACTGCAAGTTATGAATGGCACATGTAAGGCTATATCAAGTAGTATCAAATAGTAGATTAGAAGTTTGTATCATACATTAAAACTATATTTTACCATTGTATGAACATTTGTTATTCCTCTAAACATAAAGGTCTTGTGTCTTCCTCAAAAAGCACTTTACAACACGTTATCAACACGCTCTTGTCAGTGACTTGTATCACCACCCTTTCATCGATTGACCAGTTCGGCTACTATGCTATTTCTGCTTGATCACAGCTCGCCCTTCTTTCGTGCAGTGCACTTGTTTGATGATTGCAGGCATACTCGCTGAACATTCCCTTCGTGGACCACAAACAAGATCTATAAGCAAATAGATGGATTCAAGCGATAGCAATGAGGCATTCAAGCTCTTCTCTGCGAACCGATCACAAGGTGGATTTAATATGATGTATGATGAATTGGGATCCGCGTTAGCCAACTCGCCTGCCATCTCGCTTTCAGTCTTCTCGTTGTCATTAAACATTTTGACTAGCCGTGTCAGTGTGTGTGCAATGGAGGAAGCAACCCAATATTGGATATGTGCGCAAGAGCCTTATTTACACTTTATTGCATGCTCAGTAGTCAGACTCCTCATCTTTGGTTATGCGACGAGGAAAAGTGAGTTGAAGATAATCCTAACGATTTGGATTATCTATCTAATATTTATATTAGTTTTCAAAGTTATGGAAACGAGAGTGAATTTGTAGTCCAAGCCATAGAAGCTAACAGTGACATCAAATGAGAAACTACACTAAAGTCTAGCCTTTTGAATGGGACGTTACCCTATTATAAGTAAGCTATAAGGCTTGGAGTTCCCGATGCGTCTATCCTAGTGTTTTCAATGGCGTTATTGGGGCTCGTCTCAGGGCATGTCCCGGGGCAGGGCGTACCCAAAACGCCCCAGGGCAGCCGAATTAAGCTTAACTTTTCTTGGGCGTTCGCCCAGAGATGTGGGGCGAACGCTCGGACGTTGGATCGCGTTTTTTGGTCCAAGCTTTAAAAGCGACCGTCCAGCAAATGATACACTTGGAGCCTACGTTTGATTGGGCTCAGTTCATTTTTAAAACCCCCTGGCCCATTCACGTGTCTCACGGACTGCTTTAAGAAAAAAGAGAACAAAAATCTAACTCTAAATTTATGTTTCCTAACCGATGACTGATAGAGAGTAGAGAGTGGGAAAAGGAAGAGAAAAACCCTAATCCTGAGAAGCTGTTTATGCGCCATTGCATCGATCGATTGAACTCGACGTTCCACAGCATATGGCATCGAACCTCCCAAAATTCCGTTGCTCCCTTCATCTTCTTCTTCGGTGTTGCAACCGACGACCGTCGACTGCCCAAACCGATCAACCAAAGGACCCCTCTTTCCATCTTCTTTCTCGTTTCTGGCCACAGCCGACCGATCGAACAACTGGTGATCCCCTTCAGTCTCCGACTCTGATCCCCTTCAATCGACGAGTTTTGAGTCAAATTTGAGGTGATTACATTTAATTAAGTTTAAAATTTTCAATTTTAGATATTTTATTTTGAAACTTAATTAATATTTTGTTACTTTAATCTTGATTACTGCCATAATAGTTGAAGTTCAATTTTAAAAATTGTGAGAATTGTTACTGTCACACAGTGTCAAATTGTGAGAATTGTTACTATGATGCTGTGAATGGCCTTGCATTTGTTATGAATCGTGATTTACAAGTCTAAGCCCCTCTTATTTGAGCCCCTCTTATTTGACGATAATTCTCTAGTTTTTCCCAATTCTTATTTGTGAATCTATGATAACTTTTTGGTTTGGTTTGTGAGTGAAATACTAAAGTTGTTTTTCTTAGTTAGATTCAAATTTTTTGAAGGAAATGAAGTAGTTGTTACTTTGGATTTGATGTTTGATGAGTGTGTTTGTTATATTACGAGCTTATGCTTTGTCTTCTTAGATAATGATACTTTGTTATAATATTTATTAGTTTTTATTTTTTATAGATTTAGTTATATATATACACATATATATTTATATTTATATTTCAAATATTTAAAATAAAAATTTGTGAGGCTTTTGCCCCACGCCTCGGGGCTTTTGCCCAGACTGGACGGACATGAAACGCCTTGCCCAACGCCTTTTAAAACACTACTCGCGGGCCGGGCTCCGGATGTTAGGTCTAGGGCAAGGGTGAGACCTAGGGTAAGAGTCATAATAGTCGTCGGATTGGGTGTAACAAGTCTTAAATCTCTTCTACGGCCATGATAGCATATCCAAATCTTTCACTTCGACCTAAGTGAGCAGCTAAAGAGAGTTCTTTCAATGGTCAGGCGAGCTACGGGAAAGGCACTGGGAATAATAGATATCAGGGCTTAAACCTCAATACATCGATACCAGCATTCGTTCGACCCTTTGTTTCGAAAGTAAGTAAAGGAGGTAATATTCATTTCCGATTTCACTCTAATGAATTGCATATATAGGTCAGCAGACACTTCTTCGATTTTCCCTGGGGAGATAAAGTTATTTTTTCTACGAATAACGGATTCTTGAACTCCTAAATAAAGAGGCTAAACTAAACTATCACCTCTCTCTATGCTTAAATCCCTACTTCCACAGCTTTTTTATTTTATAGGTGATTCCCCCTTCCTCGAAGAAAGCTGAAGCCCTTTTTCTCAGCATCCTCCTTTTCTGGGTCCTGGTGAGCTTGGACTGCTGGCAAGTACTTCTCTTCTTAGGCTAGCTAGTAAGTAAGGTAGACGCAGTTGGCAAGGCTTTCGGGCCTTAGTAGCTTATGTGTCAAATGCTTCTTATCTTTCCGATCGGATCTTGCCAGGTTGATGCCGAGAATACGCGGTTTGATAGAAGAAGCTGTTTGAGAAGAGAATAAGTTGGGTCAAAATAGTTTGCATTGTCACGCCCCGCTTCCCTAATATGGAAGGCGAGACGTGAGGAGGTCCGCTCAGACATGGAACTGTGAAGCTGCAGTCTGATAAGCGTCTGTAAAAATTTCAAAAAGTAGCAGGTCCTTGCATTGCGACGAAACAACAACAATAATAATAATGCAGATAAAAGAACATCCACCAACAACATCCAACAAATATTACAACATCACAAAATAGTCACAAAAGTACAAGTCTGAACAATAGGCCTAAAGCATGGCCAAACAAAACAAAGAGAGATAGGTGCTAACAGCAACTAAGGAACGGTAACAACTAAGGGGAGACTCCAAACGAGTCTAGGACTGGTCACCAGTGTCCTTGAACTCGGTCTCTGCAGGGACCTCAAACTCAGCGTCAACGAACTGCTCGTCCTCTGCTACCTGCTCGGTCTCAAAGCCTGACATGTGACACCCAAAGAGAAAAGGGCACATGTCAGCAAAAGTCTCCCAAGGGAAGTGGAGAACTTTTGTGCAAGGATACAAATATAGAAGAACGACTAGCAGTTCTAAACAATATGAAATGACATTTAAAAAATGCAACAGTTTAAATGACATGAAGCATGCACGTCGTAGCAGAAACTACGAAAACACTATTTCACGATTTTCACGAATCATTAACTTTTCACATTGTGCACAGAGTTTATGCCTTACAGCTGAAGTGGCTGTACGGGCACACTTCTACGCTAAGTGTTGCTTAACCCTACCCCTCCACGTGTATCGAGCGTTGGTTTCCCAACAACACTGTGCTCGCTTCTGGATCACGAGTCAGGAAGTGTTTTTCATTTGGCGTAGGGGTGCACCTAGCCTTAATAGCAATAACATTTGTAGCATGTGCTACTCAATCACGAAGGACACATGATGCATGACATGATATGAGATGAGCAGTTAAAGTGCGTACCGTTAATTGAAAATTAAACATGGCATGGCAGCATGAATGAAAGCAGGTAAAGTGTCGGATCTAGTTTCGTTGTCAAACTAGATCAAAAAGGCGTCTATGCAGCTATCATTTCACTGCCTAGTCTCTTTTACGCTAACAAACAAATTGGCCTAAAAACGTGGCCTAAACATTTACTGGCAAGTATCACTTGCCTATTTCCGGTGGTATTGGAGTTCTTCAAATAATCCAACAAAAATCAACTTTTGTCTCCTCTCCAATCACAAGAATAAAGCTAAAAAGTTAATCTAAAAAGCTGCAAAAATCTAAGAGAAAAGCTCTCTAACCTAGGGTAAAAACAGGGGTTAAATACCCCCCAAAATCGTCCAAAAAACTGTGACCAAAATGCCCCTGCGCAGCCTGAAATCCGCAATTTTTGCTACAGGCAGCGCGTCGCACTCGGCCGAGTGACAAAAGTCGCTCGGCCGAGTGATAAACCCTGTAAATTTCCAGTAAGTCTGGGTCTTCGGGGGTCTTCACTTCGGGGGCGGCTCGGCCGAGTGAGTTGTCGTCACTCGGCCGATGGCTTCTTAGTACTCGGGCGGTCGGCATTTGCCACTCGGCCGAGTGGGTCTTCTGAAGCTCAGGCAGACGAAAAACAGTAAGTTGGCGATTTTTGAATGGCTTCGTCTGAGCGCCACTCGGGCGGACGGGGTCTCGTCACTCGGCCGATGTGGCTTCCGTCGCTCGGCTGAGTGCACACATGAAGCGTGTCCGATCAGGTCGGCCGAGCGGTGTCTCGCTGGTCGGCCGAGTGACTCCTTCACTCGGCCGAGTGGGACACCAAAAATGCCCAAACAGCTTGTTTTGGCCTCCTCGTCGCTCCTGCGACGTTCTTTCTTCTTCCTCTCCTCTCCAATGGCAAAATACCCCTCGGGGAGGTCATCGGTGACACTCTGGAGTAGGTGCATCTCGAGATCACTCCAAATCGCTCCAAATCACCTGAAATGCGACAAAAACAACAAATCGTGAAAAGCATCGCAATATCGTCGATATATCGTGAAAAACATGATTTGAGCGATCTAAATGGCATGCAAACATGCGGGAAAAAGGTGTAAAATAAGGAGTGATCAAAATCCCCCAAGCTTACCTCTTACTCTTCCTCGAGGAAGATAAGTAAAAGGCGAACCCGGTGGATTCGGAAAATGAAAACGGCGAAAAACGAAAAATGAAAAACGAAGGAAAATGAAAAACGAAATAAAAACAAAGAAGAAAGAAAGAAGCGAAGAGGGAAGCTGCTAGATCATTTTCTCAGGACGTGGGTTTTGCTTACTCATATAGCATGCACCGAATGAAAAACACATGTCAAAGAGTTTTATTTTGATATCATAGTATAATAGTGCAAATAGAAATAGAAAACCCACGAACAACGATATAATCATGAAAAACGGAATAATTTTAGAATTAACATCGTCTGAATCATTTAAAGCGGTATACAAATCGCAGATCACACACTTTTCAATTGAATGCTTTCTATGAGGAGTATAAGAGTATCACGCAATAGAATAGAAAGAATGGATAGGTGTGGATTTCATGAAATGAGTGCTAGGCATAGATTTCTGGACTTCGTAAAGCTAAAAATAATCTTACCGAGTATAGAATATTACTTAGCCTAGGTTGTCGTGCAACGTCAAGTAGTCACTCTCTCACACATCATTGGATTCCCTCCCCCAAGCTTATCTATAAGCGTGGTGGCATAAAAAATATTCACATCCCCATTTTCATAAAGCTCCAAAAGTAAAGAAAATAAATACGAAAAGAGAGAAGAAAGAGAGAACATGAGATGGGATCTTTTATTGAGGTTTTTTTTCTCTTTTTTTTCTTTTTTTTTCAAATAGCATATATACACAATGATCCCAACTCAAAGAGAAGTAAGAACATACAAGAAATTTTTGCTTTCTCTTTTTTTTCTTTGGTTTTGGGAAATTTGGAGCTAGGAATTAATAGCGGGGGAAATGCCATGTAATAGAATTGCTAAGGGGAGATTCACCAATGATTTTAAAATAGAGAAATGATGTTCAAGATTTGTGGAGAAAGAAATAAATATATCTCTCGGTTCACTCTATAAGACGTGCATGACAACTTTAGCAGGGTAATCTAATCTACTCAGTTTCGATCACAAAAAAGCTAAACTAATCCAGATTTATCATAGCTAACATCATTCAATCATCCTGAAGTGAAATGTACATATCATGCATATAGAAGTGATATAGGAAAAGAAATCGGTACTCCAGATATAAGCATTCAATGCGTGAATCTTGGTGTGTTTTCTGCGATAGCATACATATGAATATTCAGACTCAGCTAATAATAAAATTTCATCCATTTTCATGTGGAAAAAGGTGTGGGTTACTATCTCTAAATGCAAGGCAAATCACATCATATGATATCAGAAATAAAGTCTAAGACATGACAGATATAGCATGCATATAGAGTAAGCTAACTCCACGTCATCATCATCACAGAAAAGTCATCTCTAGCATGAGATGAAAAAGAAAATAAAGATAAAGGGGAAAATAAAACTATTTACAATGCAGCACACAGAAAAATAAGAAAAACGTGATGCATGGTAAAATAAAAGAAAAATGATGAAAATAAGTGCAAAAGCGGAAAATGGCATGAAAAACTAAAAATAAAGGTGGTAAATCAAAAAGAACGTGAGAACTCACTCCCCCAAGCTAAATGGCACAGTGTCCTCAATGTGCAAAGTGTGGCACACCGAGAGACAAGTAATGTGAGGGGTAAGTGAGGATGCATGCATGAGGAAAAATAATAGAAAATAAAAGAAACGTAAAATATGATGCGGACATGATGCATGCAAATAAAGGAGTGATACAGATATAAAGGTGTGGCACCAAAAACTCTCCCTCTCTCCCAAAAAAGATATATGAAGATATATATAGAAAATGTGTACCCAAAAACATTGAGGGGAGGGGGGTGGGCAAAATTCATCAGGACCCAGCAGAGACGGGTAGCACAACGGCAGAAAGAATCGATGGCATCAAGAGTGCCTAAGAAGGTGGGGCTGCGCCGTCGCCGTCCTGAGGCGGAGGAGGAGATGGTGGTGCAGGCTTCTGAGCGGGTGTGGGTGTGGAAGTGGAAACAGGCTGAGTGTGTGTAGGAGTGGGGGTGGTGACCTGCTGGGTGGGTGGTGGTACGCGGGGGAGACGCTCCAGTACCTGGGTAAAGCAGTAGTGAATATGCGGGAGCAGGTCGAAGCGGCCAGCCATCGCAGTGACGGTGGCGGACAGGGTCCGAAGGTCACCTCTGAGGCCACTCACCGCCCCCTCGAGAGCACGAATACTCTGAAGTATAGTGTCGGGGGGAGGTGGTGCAGAGGGACACACCGGTCGGGGCTGTGCAGGTCGGGGTTGGCGTACTCTGGTGGCGTAGGTGACGGGCTCAGCAGGCAAGGGAACGAAAGGTGCTGCGCTCGCAAGTGTGGGCCTGGCCTCAGTGCGAGGCCGGGGCACCGGCTGGTGAGAAGTGGAGGCAGCAGCAACGAAAGAAGAATACAAAAGTGGCAACGAGGCGGCCAGAGAGGTCGGTGACACAGAAGTGTGGACAGACGCCACGACACTCTCAGAGAATACAGCAGCGGTGGAGACAGGGGTGGAGACTACGGTCTCTACGGTAGTGGCAAAAGAGGGCTCTCCGCACTCAACTATGGTCGGCGGGCGCTCGGGTGGGGCAGAGGAAACGGGCTCGGCAGACAGAGGGCCAGTGGTGGTGGTGGCAGGCGTGGAAGCAGTGGAGGTGGGCTCAGCTAGGGTACTCCCGACACCGACAGCAGTGTGGACAGAGGTGTCGGGAGCAGCAGAAATATCAGGGATAGGCTGAGGGGCCACTGGGTCAACAGGGGCAGCGGGCTCAGCAGGTGCAACAGGGTCTGCGGGGGCAGCGTGGGCAGTGTGAGCCTGCTCGGCCTCCTCGGCCTCGAGCACGTATGCGGCTGGGATCAGAACATCCATCGCAGGGAGCCAGTCCACCTGGGCCGGTGCAATCTGAGTCCGAGCTGGGCTCAGAAGAATCATGTAATCGGCACCGTAAGGGCCGTGCAGCCAGACCCAGTGTCGCTCACCGTGCGGACGCAGCATCTTCATCCGGGCCATAACATCAATGGACAGTGAAGTGGGGCCCGATGCTCGTCGCATGTCATCTGGAAAATCCTCGCCGGTCATAAGGGCGAGCAAGGTGATCAGGCCGCCGCAGCATATCGGTGAGCGAGCGCCCACCGATACGATGATGCGGTCCAAAAACCAAGCCGCGACATCAATCACGACGACGGGGACCAACTCATCGTCCTCCCTAGATAGAGCTCTGGGCCGTGTCATCGCGTAGAGCATATAGAGCTCCGGCGTGGACATCGTGCCCGGCTCATATCTGGCCAAAAAGGTCGTCGCCATAAGGCGCTGAGCTATACGGAGGCAGGGATGGACAATGGCAGAGGCCTTGGCCCTACTAGGGTCAAAGGCAGCGTGAAGACCCGTAATCCGGGCCCAGAAGGCGCCGGCGTCGAAGGAAGGTGGGGGGATATGGGTGGGGGCGTAACCTCGGTCGGCCCCGGGGACGTCGGGCCACGAGAAGAAAGCTCTCATCATACCGAGAGTGACCTGGCACTCTCGGTCCATGAACCGAAACGAGCATCCCTCGTCGGTCCAGGCGATCGAACTAAGAACCTCAAGTGTCGGACGGATAAACGTGTCCGCCGACACCTGGAAGAAATCTCGCCAGCCCATGTTGTCGTACAACGTGAGCATCCCCTCGAGTACCCCCAGGCGTCCTAGGTCTGCAAGGTGTGCGAACCTGGAGGGTACGATCGAGTGCTGGGAGATACGCTCAAAAGCTACGCGGTGTGCGTCGTTCCGGAACGTGATCCCCAGCGGCCCGATAAGTGGAGCCGGAGGTGGTGGCTGTGGAGCGGCAGGGAGTGGCTGTGCGGGCTCTGCAGGTTGTGCGGGGTGTGTGGGGCCTGCAGGCTGTGCTGGGTGGACGGGGTGTGGTGGAGAAGGCGGAGGAGAGTCCTCCACCTCGTGGGAAGGGCCGGCATCATCCGACCGCTTCCGCTTGGCGGAAGCTCTCCTCGACCGCGGACGTGTCCGGGGCGGCATATGGGCCCCGAGCGCTCACCAAAAAGCGTGAAAAGTGCGGCGTGCGTAAAATAAAGGAAAGAATATACCACGACACGCCGCGAGCGCAAAGCAATGGAAGCGTGCGAAGACGACGCCTCCACGCAGCCCAAATCAGTCCCTGGAAGCCCCCCTGGGCTCCCCTAAGCTCCCAAAAATAACCTGCGCATGAAACAGAGATATCAGCGAGTAATATTCAAAGCGTATGGGGCATTAGGGATATAATAGATAGAAATAGAAATTAATTTGGGTTTGGGGTTCGTTAAGCACATGGATCCTCGAAAAATACACAAAAGAGGAGAAAACAGGCGAAAATGGGGTTACCGGAGTCGGCCGGAGCAGTGGCCGCCGGCGGCGACTCGGGCGAGGAGCGGCGGCGGCTCGGCCGGCGGTGGGTGGCCGAGCGGCGGCGCGGGGTCGACGATCGGGCGAGCGAGCGAGGGGTTCGGGCGAGGGAGGTGAGGGGTCGGGCGAGATCGGGTTTGCGTGTTTCGAAAAACGCGCCCTCCCCCGCCCCCTTTATCGGAAAAAGTTACGACTCGGCCGAGTGACTGGGTCACTCGGCCGAGTGAGATCAATGGAAAATTCCTCCCCGCTTACGCTTCGACCGAGTGGCCTTGCCATCCTCGGCCGAGTGGAGTAAGTCCATTCGGCCGAGTGGCTCAAGCTACTCGGCAAGACTCGCCCTAGGAGCGTATCAGTTTTACTCGACCGAGTGAATATATAAACTCGGCCGAGTAGCAGTTATACTGAAATCAGGAAAATAAACAGAGAGTTGGGTACAGCAGACTTCACTCGTTTGTGAGCGGCTCGGCTGGACGAACTTGTGTACTCGGCCGAGTGACTAGTATACTCGGCCGAGTGAGCCTTGTGTTCTGCTGTTTGTCTTCGTTTGGGCTCTAAACTCCGTTTTTCTTCCTCCAGTCGATTTCATCTTCCTCCTAAGCATCGAGCGCCTTCCTGGGGCGCTCCTCGTCGCCTTGTGCATCCTCCTAATGATGGGTACCTTGTTCTCCTCTCCTGTCAGGAAAAATCGGACCCGTTATCACAAAATTTTTGGGCGAACGACTCAAAACACTAAAAATTTCTAAAACAAAAATAAAAGAAAAGTGAAAATAAAGCAATAACCGTCGGGTTGCCTCCCGACAAGCGCTCGTTTAAGGTCGTGAGCTCGACCCCCTATGATTTTCAATTAATGCGGGATGTTTGGTGCATATGGGATGCACCCGTCAAACTTTCCGGGGAGAACTCTTGGATTCGGAAGTTGCGGCGGCGTGTTCTCCCTCGGTGGTCTATCGTCTCGAATAGTGTTGGGGGGAGGCTCCCCAAGCTAGCATTTGCTCCGGTTCTCGGTTTCACCGGTGACGTCGATTTCCGTATCGGCGGAGCTTTCTTCGGAGACTTTAATTTCGAGAGCTTGCAGAGCTCTCGAATCCTTGCGACATCAGTGTCGCCTTCATCAATCTCAGCGGAGAAGTCGGGGGAATCCTTTTTCTTCTCATCTTGGCCTAAATCCGGGCCTTCCTCGAAATCTTCATCGAATAGAGCGCCGATGGAGTGAGGGATCGCCTCCTCAATAACCTCGTCAAGGAGGTCCATGTAGTCAAGCTCCTCGTGGTAAGGCATGTGTTTCATTGCCTTAGGAATATGAAGCTCCACCTCGATGTTGCCGACGTTCAGTGTTAGGGTACCTTCTCGCACGTCGACAATGACACCGGCGGTGGCGAAGAACGGGCGTCCAAGTATCAATGACGTATCTCCCTCCTCCTTAACGTCCATGATCACGAAGTCACATGGCAAACATATGCCCCCCGAGACTTGTAGCGGGATGTCCTCGGCGATTCCTACCGGCCTTGTTATCCGTCCATTGGCTAATTGTATCCGCATGTCGGTAGGTTTCAACTTCGTCCTGGTGTTTAGCCTTAGGAACATGGAGAGAGGCATGAGGCTTACACTAGCCCCTAAATCCACCAACGCCTTTTGTAGAGGGACGCCGCCCAAGGTGTAAGGAATTCGAAAACTCCCCTGGTCTTTGAATTTGGCCGGCTCCTTCTCTCTCTTGGTGAACCAAGAGCCCTCCTCGGCGAGCATAATCTTTTCCTTCCTCTTCCCCCCGAAATCAAATCCTTTAAAAATTTAGCATATGTGGGGATTTCCACGATGGCGTCGAGGAAAGGAATGTTGAGGCTAACCCCTCTCAGATACTCGAGAAATTTTGCTAGCCTTTTCTCTATTTTTACTCTAGCAAGCCTCTGGGGGAATGGGACCGGTGGCATGAAGCGCCTCTCCTCAATCAATTGCTCCGCTCTAGATTTCTCCTTTTCTTGTGACTCTTTCTCCCTCTCAACTTTAACTACCGACTCGATCGGCTCTACATTCTCCTCCACGGGCTCCTCGGTAGGGATCATGGCGGGGGTGGTATCCTTCCCGCCTCTAGTAGTAACGGCAACCACGACATTGATGTGGCCGGTGTTGCCCCGTGGGTTTTGCTCGGGTTGAGCCGGCAATTGTTGAGTATTCCGATTGAGCAACGCCAATTGCTCCGATATTTGTGCCACAACGGTTGTAAGGGAGTCTTGGCCCACCTTCAAGGAAGCATTGACCTTCTTTTGCTCGACCATAAACTTCTCCACTCTAGCTTCGAAGTCGGATCGTTGTTGAGCTTGTGGAGGGTTTTGATTTCTCCACCCTTGATTGTATCCGGGCGGCCTATAGGGTGGAACTTGTTGCTTCGGTTGGAAATTTTGTTGTGGAGGCCCCCTCGGCGGATAGTGTTATTGTTGGGGTGGTGGTGGTGGTCGAGCTTGTTGAGGCGGTTGTTGCGGCGGGTTCAAAGCTCCTTCGTTGTTGGCATAAGAGAAACCGGGATGATTTCTTGTGGCAGGATTGGCCCAATACCCTTGGTTCCCCGCGATATATTGTACTTGCTCCAAGGATCCCTCTCCTTGCTCTCCTCCCAAATACATAGCTTGAGATTGGTCTTGCCAATCACACATTTGGTTCGTTGGTTCAGAGGTGGAAGGGGTTCCTTGGGGCTCCGTGATAAACTTCTCCAGTCTCTCTACTACCTTGTGGAGAGAATCAAACTTGCTTGTAAGCTCCGCTACGGCCTTCGCCTCATAGATGCTAGTTGGCTTCAAGGAGGACGTAGAGTGTCCTCGCTCATCGCCCCATTGTTGATTGTTTGAGGCCATCTCCTCAATTAGGGCCATAGCTTCTTCGGGAGTCTTTGATAAGATAGCACCATTTGCCGCGGTATCAATAATTTGCTTGGTCCCCGGTTGGAGACCATTGTAGAAGCTATGAACTAGCTCCCAATCTTCAATTCTATGGTGCGGGCATTGATGCTGCAGATCTTTGAAACGCTCCCAAGCCTCATAGAGCGTCTCTTGGGGTCCTTGCTTGAAGGACATAAGAGCGCTCCGAATCTTTACCGTCTTGGAGGGCGGATAGAACTTGTCAATGAATGCACTCGCCAACTCGTCCCAAGTGGTAAAGACTCCCTCAGCTTGCGTCCTCAACCAATAAAGTGCATTGTCTTTTAGTGTGAAGGGGAAGAGACGCAGTCTGATGGCATCGATGGAGACCCCCGTCATCTGAAATGTGGCGCACTTCGACAAGAATAGCTGGATGTGGTAGTGGGGATTTTCATGGGCATTCCCATGAAATGGATCCTGCTGCATCAGAACCACTAGTCCAGTCTTCAGCTCAAAGTTCTTGTCAGCCGCCAACTCCGGCATGGCAATGGATGAGGTCGTAGGAGAGGTCTTAGGCCGAAGCCTATCGCGAATAGAAATGATCCTCGCCATTCTTGCCGCTAATTGTTCCGCAGTTTCCGGGTTGGTCATAAACCTCCCTTCCGGATCTTGTCTTCTCTCCACTCTGATTCTCCGCGCAGTACGCTCAATCTCAGGATCAAATAATATAGCTTCAGGGTCCGCCGTTGATCTCGTGTTCATGCACGGGAAAACAAAGTTTCAAAGAAGTGATTAGCGCAATGGAAGGGTTAGGTAAAAAAATAATGAATTAAAAACAAAAAGAAAGAAATAGCTAGGGCGGTAAGATCAAACGCAATCGCCTCCCCGGCAACGGCGCCAAAAACTTGATCGCTCCGGAATGTAACCCAAAAGTGCGACCGTGTAGTTTTACCGCAAGCGCACGGTGTAGCGGCGAGCGGGTTATCGAACATAGGGAGGACGAATGACCGTGCTTGTTCCAATCAATCTGGCTATTTAAGAACAGAGAAGAGAGAATTTTGCCTTTGGCGATCCTGTCACAATCGTCAGACAAAGTACGAAAATATCAAATCAAATAAAGAACGTCTAGGGAATGGGGAATTCCCGCTACTCACCGTATCTCGTCAATGTGGTTCATTGGTATCAAAATTGCTAGAATAAAATTTTGGATGAACTAGTTGCAACTGAATGTAATACCTAGCTCACGCTCTCGCGCTGTTGCCGGTCTATAGCTATCCTAGGTTCAGATCCAATCTCTTGCAAACCCTAGCCTAGGGAAGCTAGCATTAGGATCAACATCATCGTTCAATCGCGCCCCGAGCCCACTCTCGTGCAAACTCGGGCCACGACCTAGGTTGGGATAGTTCCTACCCGTCCAATCTCTTGCAAACGGGTATCGGCACGGAATTGCAACCGGAAACCCTAGTATCGGTCCAATCTCTTGCAAACCGATACTATGGAAATTCGATCCCAACCCAATTCGGATTTCTAGGGTTTCCTATCGAATTGGGATCCAATCTCTTGCAAATCCCAATCGATATGAATACCTAGCTATCCGTGATAAATCGATCCCAAACTAACCCTAATAGCGATTCTAACAAAATTTCTACCAATTCATCACAAATCTGAAATTGGGCTCGTAGGGTTCATCCCCACGCCCCAAGACGTGGAGACTACTCACAATTCATAGCACAAACACAAAAATAATCAATGAAATTAACAAGAGAATTCATCACAATATTGAGATAAGCAATAAAAATAGTATTTTTAGGGGAGAGAGACACAAACCAATGGAGTTCTTCAAATAATCCAACAAAAATCAACTTTTGTCTCCTCTCCAATCACAAGAATAAAGCTAAAAAGTTAATCTAAAAAGCTGCAAAAATCTAAGAGAAAAGCTCTCTAACCTAGGGTAAAAACAGGGGTTAAATACCCCCCAAAATCGTCCAAAAAACTGTGACCAAAATGCCCCTGCGCAGCCTGAAATCCGCAATTTTCGCTACAGGCAGCGCGTCGCACTCGGCGGAGTGACAAAAGTCGCTCGGCCGAGTGATAAACCCTGTAAATTTCCAGTAAGTCTGGGTCTTCGGGGGTCTTCACTTCGGGGGCGGCTCGGCCGAGTGAGTTGTCGTCACTCGGTCGATGGCTTCTTAGTACTCGGGCGGTCGGCATTTGCCACTCGGCCGAGTGGGTCTTCTGAAGCTCAGGCAGATGAAAAACAGTAAGTTGGCGATTTTTGAATGGCTTCGTCTGAGCGCCACTCGGGCGGACGGGGTCTCGTCACTCAGCCGATGTGGCTTCCGTCGCTCGGCTGAGTGCACACATGAAGCGTGTCCGATCAGGTCGACCGAGCGGTGTCTCGCTGGTCGGCCGAGTGACTCCTTCACTCGGCCGAGTGGGACACCAAAAATGCCCAAACAGCTTGTTTTGGCCTCCTCGTCGCTCCTGCGACGTTCATTCTTCTTCCTCTCCTCTCCAATGGCAAAATACTCCTCGGGGAGGTCATCGGTGACACTCTGGAGTAGGTGCATCTCGAGATCACTCCAAATCGCTCCAAATCACCTGAAATGCGACAAAAACAACAAATCGTGAAAAGCATCGCAATATCGTCGATATATCGTGAAAAACATGATTTGAGCGATCTAAATGGCATGCAAACATGCGGGAAAAAGGTGTAAAATAAGGAGTGATCAGTAAAAAGCATCATGTTAAAATTTACTATTATTTTAGTCTCTCTCTTATAATTCTCTCTCTATTTTTTTTAATAAACCTGTCACATGCCCTTAAATCTCTTAATACTCAGGTTATCACATCTCCTTTACTCATTCTTTACTCATTCTCTTTCTTTCTTATTACTTTTTACAAGGCTGAAACTAAACTTCACATTATAACATATATCCTTATTAAAACCCTTTCTTTACTCAACCTGGCAACCATCATTCACTCTTTCCTATCATTAATAAAGATAGGCTGTCAATATCTCTCCACAAGTTTCCTTCTCTCTGTTATTTCTCCTCTCCTTCGTTTCTCTCTGTCTTTCATTTTCCTCTTTTTTTGTTTAAAACTTGCAGCAACCAACGACTAAAGGGAAGAGGGCTCGGGATCATACAACGCGCAAGGGAGGATGGTGTGGCGACGGACGGCTCCAGGCGGCGACGGCTGGGGCTCCCAGCGACGGACAGACGACGCGGGCGGATTTCCGGGCGGTGCGGCTTCAGCTGGGCGGCGTGCGTGGTTGCTCCGGTGATCGACGGAGGCGGATGGGTGGCGCAAGGCGGCGGCGGCTCCCCGGAGGCGGCGCGCGCACGGTTAGGGTGGAGGAGGCCGGTCAAGGAGATGAAAGGAGGAAGAAGAAGGAAGAGGTTGATGGTTAGATGATTTTTTTTGAATTTGGATCTGAAGTTCTTCCTTGTTGTTGAGTTTTGGGTTTGATTTTCTTAAGTTTGAATCTGAAATTTGTTACAGATTCGTGTTTTGATCTCTTCCCCTTGATTTGAACCTGGAATGGTTTTCAAATTTGGGTTGTTTGTTTGTGGTTGATTGGTGATGAAACGTTTGCAGGATTCAAGATGGGTTTGTAGATGATTTGTTGAGGCTGATGAGTATTTGGGTGAAGGGGTTTGTTTATAGACGATGAAGGTGGATTTCTGGTTGTGGAATTCTCAGGAAACGGTTTTCAGCAAGTTTAGCAGAGGAGATTACGAGTTTTAAGAAGTTGAGCCGGGAACATCCTTTCTCATTGTCAAACTCCTCATCAATATGATTATGATAGAATTTATTTCTATCTTTAAACTAACGGGGAGAGAATGAATACGTGCAAGACTTCTCTTCCAAAACAAAAAAAACTAAACGTGTTTGTTGAATGAAGAATATTGAATTAGTTAATTAAGTTATAAAAATGTAATTATTAAATTAACAAAAGTAATTAGTAAAAATAAAAAAAATAATTAAACATAATTAAATTAAAGTTTTTAATTAAACGTCACGATTAATTAACGACGATACGGTAAAAACAGAAATACAGAGTCGCATACACATAACATGAAACGTACGGAAGAAAAGTTAACTGGAGGACTGAAGGAAAATACCGGTATGCACAATCGAAAACACGCCTAAAAATACTGGCCGTTACATTCTACCCACCTTAAGAAAAATTCCGTCCTCGGAATTCTCATCAACTAAATAGCAGGAAACAAATATGGATAACGCTCTCGTATCTCATCTTCCCGCTCCCAGGTAGATTCTCCTGGCGAGTCGCGGTGCCACATCACTCTGACTAAATCAACAGTCCTATTCCTGAACACTTTCTGACATCGATCTAGGATCTCCACTGGTTGTTGTTCGTACGTCAGGTCCGGTCGGACTGTAATCTCAGAGTAGTCCACAACATGAGAAGGGTCGCTGATATAACGACGGAGCTGGGACACATGAAAGACGTCATGAACTCCCTCTAAGGACGTTGGTAAGGCTAAGCGATATGCTACTTCTCCAACTCGCTCTAGCACATCGAAAGGTCCAATAAATCTCGGACTAAGCTTGCCTCTCTTTCCAAATCGAATCACTCCTCGATTCAGTGCGATCTTCAGGAACACATGATCTCCTGGCTGAAACTCCAGTGGATGCCGTTTAGCATCTGCCCAATGCTTATAACGGTCCTGGGCGATCCAAAGCTTGTCCCTGATATCTCGCACAACATCAACCTTCCAGAAACAGGAGTTGTTATTTTTTGTTGTTTTTTCTCTCTCTTGACGGCTGTAATTTTTCAGATATTTGTAAGTTTTCCGATCTTTGTTAAAATTTAATATAGTGTTATTAGCATTGCTCTTACTGCTTTTTCAATCGCCTGATCATGATTTTTACGGTCGATTTTGCTTTAGATCGCGTTTTACTAAATATATGTGAGTAGTTCCCAAATCTGGGATTTTGGTGGAAACCCCTTCGTGGGTTCTTCCCGATGCGTCCATAGGACTAGGAAATCGATAGGGATTAGGAATCTAACGGTTATGTGGGGTGTTTTATTGTCATCGGCAGGAAAAAGACCGCCTTTGACCGTCGGGCCAAGGGGGAATAAACTTGACGGTTGACTCCCTAGCCATAGCTCACGCCCTTAGCGTAGACGTCGAATCCTAGCGCGCGGGAGCAGCAGGACGAGACGTTGTGAGTTATCGTTGCAAGCTTAGTGCTCTCGGAGTCGGTCAGTGTTAATGGACATGGGAGTGCCTACTGACCGAACCTGGGAAGTCCGGCGTATCATCCTGGGCACCGACCGGAATATCGGGCCCATGGGATGCTTGTACCACTTTCAGATGTAACGTCTCACCATTAGAACCCAATTCCGATCGTTATCCTACCCTTAGGCCGTATCGGCTAGAATCGCACGGTAGGGTGGAAACCAAAGTCCCGGGTTTTCCCTTTATATTGTTTATCCCTTGCATTCCATTTACTGTGATAACCCATTATCCAATTCGGGCTAGCTTGCCCACGGGGTGAATTTGATCCTTCTTGACACAAGCACACCCACGCCTCCCTGAGTTCGACACCCAAGCCACACTACAACACCGTGCGCTTGCGGTTACAAATATTTAAATCTCACGCCCCAATCATATTATTGCACACATCAAACACGCACAATGTGGGGATGTCAAATCCCTGATGCATGATACGCTTCTATTCTTATACTCTTCTCATGCATGCTTGAGCTAATATTCACCGCAATTTCAAATTGAATCGATATTTGGGTCTTTCTTTGGGTATGTGTATATGGAGCCTTATTGCACAATGTAGATAGCGACACCGTCTGCTAGCACACGACCACACTCACTCGCGCTTCACTGCGTGGGCCCACGACACTTGTTTGGACTACCATTCCTTGGTTCAGTGTTGTGTTTTTTTCGTATGCTTGCTTAGTGTGGCGTGTTTGATTTTGTTGGCCCTTACGAGCGATTTAGGATTTAGAGTTCTCTTTTTCTCTCTTTCTCTCTATTTTTCTCCCTCCGAGCTCCTACTCTCACTCGTCTTCCTCGAGGACGAGGAAGGGTTCAGCTTGGGGGATTTTGACGTGCGTTTATATTTCATTTATTCACGCACGTTTTCTTTTGTGTTTTTCCGTTATTTTCTGCCGTCTCGTATCCGTTTTCTCATATTTTCTTGTTTTCTTTCACTCTTCCGTGTTTTTGTATGTTTGCAGGAGTTTTCTGGCGTAGGGGACATAAAATGACGATATCATGAGTCCCAGGAGCAACGGGAGGAGTCACGCGTGATCCAGGGGGTCAAACGACCGAGATTGCCGCTTTTCAGCCCCCACCCGATCGGTTGGACACAGCCAACCAATCAGGTGATGCACGCGTGTCCGTCCCGGACTGAAGCTGAAGCGAAGTGCAAGGTCAACCGACCGGTTCACCGACCGGTTCATCCCGACTTAGTTCTCGGGAATTTGGAGCTTAATTCCAACAGATCGGGTGATATCTCACCCGATCGGTTCATCTGAAGCTGAAGTTTCCCAAACGATGACCCGGTCACGCCACCCGCTCACCTCAGTGCCCGATTGAAGCTTCTGAAGCCCGATGGCCAATGCGACAAGCAGCTCACCCGATCGGTTGATGTTTCAACCGATCGGGTGGCCTTTTCTTCACCTTTCACGCGCTGCTGATGCATTCATTGAAGATCTGCTATCATTCCAGAGGGATTTTGGGTGATCTCTTATTTTTCTAGCGTCGGCATCGTCGTTAGCTTTCCAACGATAGGTCGCATGTCCAAATCCGATTTTTCTACATTTTTCTGGAATTTTCTGAGCGCAGCTGTGTGCTGAAATGGGCTGCTGTCTGGATTTCTAGATCAACGGATCGGTTGGTGTCCGGGTGGCCGTCCGGGTGGCCATCCGGGTGAGTCAAATTTCAGCTGTTTAGTCTCTGTTTCATCCCACCCGATCGGGTGAACTTCCACCCGATCGGGTGGGCCGGTTTTGACAGTTTTATTGGGTTTTCTGGACCCGAACCGGTGGGGTTTTGGAGGGGTTATATATTTGAGTTTGGGGCACGACTTGGAGATCATCTTCCATTATTTTTTCAGCAGCTTCCCTCCCCTTTCTTGGGAGTTTTAGGTTAGATTAGATTAGGTTTTATCTTCCAATAAATCTTGTAATGGATTGAAGATTCAAACGCGAGATACGTATTTCTTTCTCTTATTTTCCATTGTTTTGTATTGTGTTTATTTTTTGCTTGATGGTGAACGTTTGTATGTCTTTTGTTTTGATTGTTTTTATGTTCTTCACCATTGAGTAGTATTGATGAACCCTAATACGGGTTAGGGTAGGATTGATGCTTGGGTTGTTTCATTTGACTTGATTACATGGTACGTGTTCGATGAAATGTGTCAATAGGGATTTCTAGCAATCTGAGTCCAATTCGTTTGGCAACACACTAGTTGTGTTGGGGATTGGGGTCCGGTGTCTTGTCCAGTCAAGATCCGCTTCGATGTATTGCTAGAAATCACATTCGACCTATTTGGCCATTAGGGTTACGTGGGGGTGTTTCATTTTCATTGGCGGGAGAAAGACAGCCTCTGACCGTCGGGCCAAGGGGTAATAAACTTGGCGGTTGACTCCCTAGCCATAGCTCATGTCCCTAGTGTAGACATCGACTCCTTGCACGTGGAAACGGCTTGGACGAAATGTTGGGACTTATCATTGTGGCCTTAATGCTCCCGGTTGCGGAAGGTGTTAATGTACATGAAAATGCCCACCATCTGAAATCGGGTAGACCTAGCGTACTAGGCACCGACCGGAATATCGGGCCATGGACGCTTGGTACCACCTTTTGGGGCAATGTCTCACCCTGGGTCAAGTCAAATGCCAAGTTTCATGAGTGCTCTAGCCCGTGTTAGCGGGGATTCATTTCTTGTCTTTTTATTTCTTTCTTTTATTTCTACACTTCCACCCACATTATCCGCGTAGCTAGCACACAACCTAGGCGGAGCTAGTAGCCATTCAAGCCATCCACCTCCCTGAGTTCGATAAACCCGCACCCTACACTAACCGTGCACTTGCGGTAAAACGACACCGCACCCAAACCGTAAACGGGACGTCGGTCAGCTATCAAGGTGGATGACAGACCTTTAGCAGTTTGTGCGAGGAAGCTTTCTTCTCCAAGGGATGGCTCTCTCACTCTCACTCTCACTTTTTTTATAGAGGATTAGAATTCCAAATCAATTGGAATCCTTAATCTCCAAAGTAATCTCCACATCTTCAACCTAAAACCTCTTGATTTGAGTTTATCTGTTTTAATTGGAAACACCCGATAAAATAGGACTTCTAAACCAATAGAAATTCCCCTTAATCCATGGAAGTCAACTTTGGGTGTTTGACTGGTCAAACTGGTCAAATCTGAGCTGTTCAGAATTTCAGCATGCTTGGCACGGCCGTGTGCCAATCTGCATGGCTGTGTCAGCTGAACTTTGGCTTCTTCATAACTTTCACAAATATTTCATGGCCATGTGACACTTTGCATGGCAGAGTCAAGTGATTGATAGCCTTTTCATAACTTTCACACTTGTGACAGTCGTGTGGGTATCTGCACAGCCGTGTCAGATCTATCTAGAAAATAGCTAATCTTTCGCAAATGTGACACGCTCGTGAGATACTTAGAATGGCCATGTCAACTCTATACAGAATTCAACCCTTCTTATGCAATTGTGGCACGGATGTGTCATTTTGGCATTTTTACTGGCCTTTCTATACGCGCACGGCCATGCAAGCACTGTTTTGCACATGTTAAGTCTGTTAGACTTCCGTTCGACTTGAAATTCACTAGATAAACATATTAGACCCATATGACTTGTTTGGCATTATCAACATTAAGTTTTGATCTTAGTTAGTGATCTAACTTATGCCAACAATCTTTCCCTTTTTTATGATGGCAAACAAGCATAGAAAAATTGAGATAAATGAATAAAGAGCAAGTCGTATGATGCATAAGATCGTGAACAGAATACAATGCTCTTCCTATCTATATGCTGTCATGAATCATATGACAAGCTTCCCCTCAAACCATGCAACTTGAATCTTAATTTTCATGTTTCTTTATTAATTTTTCTACTCTCCCCCTTTTGTCATCAATCGAAAAGGTCACCAATAACATTGTGGTAGGTAAGGACGTGACATGAAATAAGGTAGCATATCAAAGAAATACAAAATTGACAATGATTATCACATCAATTTTTTCTCCCCATAAACTCTTATATGAACAATTTCATGAGCATTGAAAGCATACGTTCATTACTCGAAAATAATAAGAAGATATCATCATATAATATATTTTGACAAGTGGAAAATGATTATAAACTAAGGAATCAAAACGAAAACTTGTCTTAGACAAATTGTTAACTTTCATCACTTTGGAGTAAATATTAAGCATAGTGTGGGAAGACACCCAACATAGGAAACCGTGGTGTTAAATTTCGGATCATTTAGAGTTGAGGTGCGCTAAGTGGTTACTTCATCTACCATATGTCATACGCATTGCTCAACAGACACCTGAAATCCTGTTACTAGCAGCCGGTATCAAAAGAATTTGGCATATTTTGTAATTGTTTTGCTTTCTTTTTCTTTTGCCAATACTCTTTTCTCTCTTTTTTTGCTTATTTAACCATTTCCTTTGATTTTTACAATGTTGGTGTCTCAGAATAGTCACACATGAAGGCATCGACATATTCAACTCCTACTACTCAATTGTCCAATAAGAATTATGTACACAAAAATGTAAAGACAATTCAAGTTAAATTTCTTTAATCTCTAAACTCCATCCAATTAGCTCTATAAATTATTTAACTTAATCAATATATTAAAATCAAGCAATTTAGCATGCTAACAAATTACACTCGGCCATTCATAATTCAAGCATGTGGATTTTTCACTAATATGAAACATCATCATCAAAATTATTTTTAATGTTTCTAGGATGTCTATCATGGTTCATATCAATTACGCATCAATACTCAATGATATCAATGATGGACATGCATGCACATACAATAAATGAAATAGCCTATAATGACATGAAATGGTGAGCACTATGTCAAGTCTAGATACAATGTTTAAGCACGTGTATGTGCATGAATAAGCATGCTAATTCTCAACTAGGGGTATAATTCTCAATTCCCTTCGAATAAAACAAAATTGTTTTTGATCTAAGAGTTTGGTGAAAATATCTGCTAATTGGTTCTCGGTATCAACATAGTCTAAAGAGATATCTTTCTTATCAACATGATCCCTAAGAGAGTGATGATAAATATCGATATGCTCAGTCTTAGAGTGTAGACTGAGATTTTAAGAGAGATTTATTGCACACTTATTATCACACCAAATGGTTGCTGGTTGGAAAGTAAAACCATAATCTCTGAGTGTTTTTCTCATCCATAGAATTTGAGCACAACAACAACCACCTGAAACATATTTGGCTTCGGTTGAACTCAATACTATAGAGTTTTGCTTCTTATAGAACCAAGAAGCTAGAGACATACCCAATAGTTGGCAAGTGCCCATAGTACTCTTACAATCGGTCCTACTTCCCGTAAAGTCCGCATCACAATATCCAACAAGCTCAAATGATGTGCAACAAGAATATCATAAACCAACATCTAAAGTTCCCTTAACATACCAAATGGTTCATTTTACTAAAGAAACATTGGACTCTTTAGCACATGATTGAACCTAGCACATAATCACACACTAAACATTATATCAGACCTACTAGATGTCAAATATAATAGACTACCTATCATACCTCGATACATGCATTCGTCTAATTTTTTTCCCTTTTCATTTGTCTACTTTTACCATCATAGACATTTGGTAGAAAAATTATGAGAATATCCGTTTGAAGAGCAAAAATAATCAAAAATAGCATTCACAAACTCACTACAATGATCACTTCTAACTTTGACAATGGAAAAACCTTTTTCATTTTAAACATTTTTGCAAAACATTTTAAAAATATCAAAAGTTTCATGTTTGTGTGTAAGAAAGAAAACCAAAGTAAATCGTAAAAAATCATCGACAATGACGACGCAATAATGCATACTACCTAAACTAGCAACCTTTGTGAGTCCAAATAAATCCAAATGAATTAGTTGCAATAGCTTAGTAGTAGTAACAACGTTTTAAGGTTAAAATTACTCATATGTTGCTTACGTAGTTGACACGCATCGTAAAGCTTATCCCTATCAAAGCTCAAGTTTCTTATGAGCAAGCTTTGAGATTAGGTTTATGCCAACATGTCCCAATCTTTGATGCTATAACCAACTAGTCTCATGTGATGCAACTAAACATTTTAGATTATTTGAATCACTAAGTTTGATAGTATAGATGTTATTGTAAGATGCGTATTTGAAAAGAATATCAGCATCTTTTAAAATATGTACTTTGTCATTTTTGAAATGCACCTTAAAGCCTATAGAGTATAGTTGACCCACACTTAACAAGTTATGTGCTAAACCATCAACACGATTAACATTTTTAATGAAAACATGTGGATGCTTACAAATGTTACCTTTTCCCAAGGTTTTACGTTTCTTTCCATCTCAAAGAGTTACCATCCCTCCATCTTTCCTTGATATCTACATGAAGAGGGATTCGTTGCCCGTCATGTGATTGGAGCAACCGCTAACAAGGTACCAAATGCTATCATTTTATGCTTGAAGTGCACCTACAAAAGAAGATGCATCTTTTGGTAACCATATCTTGGATCCACAATTGTTAGTACGTTGCTTTGGAACCCATATAAAATATCCAGGATAATATCGTGCAAAGCAATCATACATAACATGACCTTTTTATTGCAATAATAACAAGTAACATTGAAATGTGCATTAGTAGAAGACATGTGATCGTCATGAATGCAATATGGAGGGCTTATGTGTCTAGCGAACTTCTTCTCCATGGCCTTCTTAGATTTTTTCATAGGTTCCTTCTTTTTGAACCCTAGACCATGCTTGCTAGATTGATTGTTAAGCCCATTGATCATTTCGTTGAAGCTCCTTTGGCTACCAATGAATTTTTTTATACTTGTGCTAAGACTTTGATTTTCACTTTCAAGCTCACTAATCCTAGCCTCATATTTTTTTCTCTTCTTCGCTTATTTCTAATTCATTAACTGTGTTTTTCCTTTTAACCAAATTAGATTTTTCTTTCTCAAGCTCTTCTAATTTTTCTTCGTAGCTGTTGGGGTTTGATAGACCCTCAGGGCATAAAATCTATGCCCGTCCTAAGTCAAACAAATGACTAAAGCAGAAATATGCAGCAGAATAAAATCATTAAACGATTTAATGACAGCCCTAAGGATTAACATGAACCTTAGCCAGGAAAATCTACTCTCTTGGGATGGGTCCGACAATCCCCAATGACAAATCTAAACTACTGCACCATATATGAAAGCATAATAAACAGACATATTCATTTCTGCAGAAAGCGAAGCGTTGTTTTCAGCAACTTTTCTTTGACAATCCAAAGTGAGCCGACACCGTACCTCCGAACCAACCACTTGCCGAAGAAAGTTTCACTTGAGAAAGGCCAGCGTCAAAGATTTTGGATCTGATCCAAATATCCTCACCATCTTGCTAGGACACGAACTGAGGAACAAAAGAATTTTAGGAGGAGGGAATAATTATTAGTCTAAGTTCGGGCATGCTCAAAACTTTTGGGAGCTACCCGAAATCGAAGACTTGGTACGTTTTCAAAGGGAAGGCTCAAGCCCTATTTATATAGAGAACTGGCCCCCTTCCTCGTTTCATGAGCGATGTTGAACTAAATTAAATTGTGTGGAAAATTAATTGCAAGTTCACCCTTCACGAAGGCCAAACTTCAACGAATTATTTCTCCCTCATCGTTGAGCTTCACAAATGATATCATATATCAATTCGAAGATCACTGAATGGTGTACGCATAGAAAAAACGGTGATCAATTCTGAGTTCATTTGACCCTTCAAACGAACGTTTAAAGTTTGCCAAAAAAAATCTCAATTTCAGAACAAAATGCAACAGCCTTTTAAAATCACGGTTTTCTCAAACATGGGCCCCACTCGTCGGGTTGGGCGTGCCCACCCGCTCGGGCGGGCCCTGAACAGCCTACTTGGGTAGGCAGGCCCTGACCGCCTGGCGGAGCAGGCGCCCGCCCGGGCTGGGCTGGCTAGCCCAGCCCGCCCGGGCTAGGCTGGCCTTCTCGGCCTTAAAATTGAGATTTTGATCTCCTTCTTTTGAGCTGTTTTTCGATCTGATTGAACACGTGTTATGGCCGAGACTTTCCCAAAACCCAAGTAAACTTTTTCTATGCCTTTATTATATAAAATATGTTCGTAAACATTTTACGATATATTAAATTCCTTTTGCAATAATCCGATTATTTTAGACTTATTTTCATAAACTCTTTGTGACATTAATTATTCCCGTGCACACGAGTGCACTCCTCATTTATCCTTCCTATTACTAAGACACAAATCCTATTCGGTATGAGACCCTACAGCCTGACCCTACTATAGATTGGGGCTCGAAACCCTTAGACGATAGTGACCACGAGCAGCAGATGTCGTCCCTGTTTCGGTATCATAATTACGTGATTAACCCATTGACATAAGTGTCGTCGGGATCACTCTGACTGTGCCCGTGATGAATACCATAGTTTTAGTTCCTTCGTCATAACTATGTCACTGCATAGTCTAGGGTATGGTAAACTGTGAACCCTAACAGCTTGCATTGGTCAGAATCCTTCGATCTTTTGTATGTCCATGTTGTACTTCCTACAACATATCCTGGCTGAGCTTTTTCATCAAGAACTGTACTGAGCATGTGACACTACCTTTCCATGGACGAAAGAGATGATTCCTCTCTTGATCACTACTCACCTCGTATGCTTCAAGTGTCACCTAACCTAAGACCTTTCAGCATGCCTTGTCTCGAAGCTAGATTATAGATCTAAGCGACACCTTTCAGCACAGGTTCATACAATGACCTCTAGTCTTAAGGACCAACTGCCTATCATCACTAGAGAGTTATCAATGACAGTTTAGTTAATGTTGACCATTTAATAACTTTGTCTTGGGTTGTTCAGTGGACTAATTCTCTAATGAGCACCTATGTCTCGTCTCCGACTTCGCCAGGTCGAATGATTATGAGATCATCATTACCCTTTTGGTTAAGACAAAGACACAATGGTCTGGCCGATGTGCCGATATCCTTTTCTTGACACATCTATGACCATGAACTCTTTAAGACTCAAATTCCTATCGATCGGACACTTCCCATAATCGAGATCTTTATCTAGATAAGTGTATGACCTTGCTTTGAGTCAAAGGAAATTATCTAAGTAATTTAATGAAAACATCATAATAAAAATACTTAGACAATTTAAACCAGAAAGTATACTTTCATTTATGAACACGATGTTTTATATAGATAAATTTCCTTGAGGGTATACATCTCTCAACATCTTCCACTTGCGCTCATGCCTATTTATCACGGTATCTCATACTACTTTTACACACTAGTCTCTCCAGACGATCACGTGACAGAGCCTTCGTGAATGGATCTGCTAAGTTGTCTTCCGTACAAAATCTCAGGAGTTCTATGTCTTTCCTCTTTTCATTATCCCGTATCAGGTGATATTTCCGAAGAATGTGTCTGAATCTTTTGTGGAATCTCGATTCTTGAACCAGACTGATGGTTGCATTATTATCACAATACAATGGTATTAGATCTTTAACTGCGGGTACCATCCCTAGCTAGTTTATGAACTTTGTCATCCAGACAGCTTCCTTTGCCACATTGTTGGCCTCTATGTACTCGGCCTCCATCATGGAGTCTGCAATAGTATCTTGCTTGGAATTTCTTCAATTGACTGCTCCTCCGTTGAGAGTAAAAACATATCCAGAGATAGACTTGCTATCATTTACATCACTCTGAAAGATGGAATCCGTGAAGCCTTTGACCTTGAGTTCTTCACTTCCATAAATCAAGACCAAATATCTAGTCCTTCGTAAGTACTTAAGAATTGTCTTGACGGCGTTCCAGTGTTCTTCTCCAGGGTTAGACTGACTTACTACACCTAGTGCAAAAGCGACATCAGGTCTGGTACAGATCATGGAATACATTATAGATCCCACTGCCAAAGCATATGTGATCCTTTTCATGTGTTTCTTTTCCAAGTCAGTCTTTGGGGATATCTTCTTGGAAATGTTTATTCCATGATGTGATGGTATAAAACCACCTTTACTGTTTTTCATGCTAAACCACTTTAGCACGGTATCAATATACTTGGCTTGGGAGAGTCCTAACATCCTTTTAGATCTATCACTATAGATCTTTATACCTAATATGTAGGATGCTTCTCCCAAGTCCTTCATGGAGAAGTTAGTTGATAGCCATTCCTTAACAGATTTCAACATCTCTATGTTGTTGCCTATTAAAAGAATATCATCCATGTACAATACGAGGATGACTAAAGAATTTCCACTGGTTTTCTTATAGATGCATGTATCAACTTTATTTCTGACAAAACCAAACTCTTTGACCGTCTTGTCAAAACAGATGTTCCAACTCTTGGATGCATGCTTGAGTCCATAAATGAACCTTTGCAGTCTACATGCTTTTCCTTTACTCCCACTGAACTCGAAACCTGTAACACCCTGCTCCCTACGATACCTGATAAGTACGAATCCTTCCTGAGTATTCCCAGAGCTGGGGGAGGGGTGGGGGGTGGGGGGTGGGGGTGTTACAAAGAAAGAGAAAGAAAAGAGAGTACAAGAAGAATATAAAGGTCACTGTGCACATGCTAGGAAGTACAAGTAATGCACCAACACAGAAGATAACAGACAATAATGTACAAGTCCACCATTCGCTTATTATAGTAAAAGTATATCTTTGTTTACATCATCTCAACATCAAGTACAAAAGAGGAAAACAGAAGAAATCCCAGAAAAACCCCAAACGAAAAAGGTCCACACCGGTACAAATCCCTCCCTAGCTATCCCGAGAACCAAATGAAAAGGCTGCCTTCTAAGGACTCTATCTTTACACGAACTGGGAGATAACTCCTGAGTCAAGTCTACTCTGGCTGTACTGCTCCTAAACCTGGAAAAAGTAATTGAGACACGTCAACACGTGACCCGGTAGGAAACTCTAACTATGCTAGGTAGGATCCAGTCTTAGAACTGGCCAACCTAACTAATACTCTATATATTGGTGATACAATGTCCAAAGAAACAATATATAAAATTAAACAATTACACATGTGTTGAAAGTAAAAGCGAAGGAACAGAAAATACATGACCATCATTACAAATTAAATTAGTCTTAAAGCTAAACACTCGTTATTATTTAGAAACCAGTGTAAATTGTAGGACACTAAGGAGCCGGGCTTCACCTAGGGTGGGTGAAACAGTGGTACCCCAAACAGCGACACAAGCACTACAGGGCCTCTCATAACTCCCCCTTTCAGGAGTGAGACAATCCTCGGGTTTTTGGCCAAAATAGAGGAAACCAATAAATACCTCATGGTGCATCACGAGTACACTCATTGGCCTCTCTAACTCTGCCCACCCCCTGCCAGCTGTCGGAAGTGTGAGTGAGACTACAAATCATGCCCACTCCTTAATGTCTACTTTTTACATGCATTCCCCCCGAACCTGTATCTGGAGTCTCACCCATCTTAGGATGGATTCGAGACGTCCAGATAATTATCACTCTGCCTCACTCTCAGTTTCATTATTCATATCAGTTCATGGTTTAGCGGTCTCAATTACTGCTTCACAATTTCTTTCTTCCATGAATTTGTCAATGTCGTGTTTCAAACAACGAGCATCACATCCACATACATTATAACATCACATGTTTCAATTAACAAATAAGTACATGTTTCAATAATTGATAATTCCATCATTGGTACTATGGACATGAAATACAACAAT
Source organism: Scilla litardierei (assembly GCA_030789695.1). Classification (NCBI taxonomy): domain Eukaryota; kingdom Viridiplantae; phylum Streptophyta; class Magnoliopsida; order Asparagales; family Asparagaceae; genus Scilla; species Scilla litardierei. The sequence goes on along the minus strand of CM061142.1, from coordinate 188,455,278 downwards.
AATGACACGAATCATAGAATTAGGACATAAAGCATGGTATGCATAATCCTCATGGCCCAATTAGCATAATGTGACATTATAGCATTTCAATACTTCATTAAACATAAAAAACCTACAAATAGAACAAAAGCATAGTGTGACATAGCATGAAGTAAGACATGTGAACTCTATTCCCTCTCTTTTTTTGTCTTTCATTTCTTTCTTTCATTTTATAGCAACACATCAGGAATTCCAGATAGAATTTGACAAAAATTTCTGAATTAAAATTATTCATCATCAAATTCTACATCCAGACACCAAATATCAAAAAATTGACATGTCTCAGTGAATTATTATAAGCTGTAACGTAAAAGATACACAATCTGTATAGAGATAAAAATATCATGCATAAAGAATAGTGAATTAAAACCAATTCCTAATAGATTTAGAACAAGTGCACAACATGAAAATTATTGCTTGTGATGTAGATATCCAAAATGTCTAAGAACACAAGGTTTGCATATCTACAATACTAGTTAGAGCTAATACAATGAAGGGAAGTAAAAGCTGACAGAATTGCTATCCTGCAGTCTACGATCCTTTAAGCCTAATTACAGTTGGATTTAGCAAAAATGAGAAAAATGAATTTGTCACGAATTTTATAAGCTTCCAGATATATATATTTCAAAATTTAATTCCATCTACAGTGATCTTTATGCATGCATGAAGTTACTGCAAAACAACAGGAAAATGAACCTAGAATCAACATCATTCTACACTTCAACTATGCACGAAAATTAGCAATCCTAACTAAATACCAATTCTAAAACTACGATCCTAACTAGAGAATCTAGAGAATCCTACCTCAAAGTGTCCTTATTTCTATTCCTTTGGCCCTTCTCATTCCTTGAAGACCTTAAGATCCTTCTCTTCAAGCTTCTTCCTTTTCAAGTAATTAGAGTATGGTGATTATTTTGGCCTTGGTGAATGAGGGATTTTGTAGTGGATTGAAGTTTTTAAGGGGAATTTTATTGGAGATTGGATTTGGTGGTGAAAGGGGAGAAGATGGTGGTGGAGTGGTGATGGAGTGGTGGTGGGAGTAGTGGAGCAAAGGGAGGAGAAGGGAGACCAAGGGAGGGGATAAGCAAATGAGAATTTTTTTTGTCTCATGTTTAACAATTGAAGAATATCATTTTTGGAGACTAAAATCTTAGTGAAAGGATGTACATTAAGAGGAGCATTGCCATAACTTAGAGTTTGATCAAAAGGAAGCTCATCAAGAGGTGCCAAAGCTTGGAAGATGATATGGAGAATCAAGGCTACTCAAGCTTGAAGAATAGTGCACTTAGAAGTGAATGAATGTAATCCATGTAATATTTACATTTATGTTTTTTACTTCTTTGTATGAGTTAGGTTGCCTTGATTATATGGTCATACTTATTCATGCATATGCATAAACCATCTTTGTGAACCTTAGATCATTATAGAAACCAATCCAATAGGTTCCCCAAGCCAAAAACTTAATTGGAGTTTTTGGACTTCCAACAGGCGCCTGTTAAAGGCATGATAGGCGACTGGTGGTTCACTAGGCACATGGCCATCCTTCTACAGGCGGCTGTTATGCACTAGCTCAAGTCAGTTTTCTTGACTCGGTACTTGAGCATTTGTATAGGTGGCTGAAGTATAAATGACAGGCGCTTGTCAACCAACAGGCACATGAACTTTGTTCTACAGTCGCCTGGTGCATGAAAGTGCGTAAGTTGTCATTTTTGATCTCCAATCCTCCTTTGTGGTAGTCGCCTGCTGAAGCCTTTACAGGCACCGGCATAGTGGTACATGTACTTGTGTAGTCTTCTACAGCCGCCTGTCCTGACTCAGAATATAGTCGTTGGGATAATAGAGCCGTTACATCAGGCGCCTGACTCATTACCTACATATGCCTATCCAAGCCGTTTTAGCCAAAAACTAGCCGTTGCTTATTGGGGGTTTTGGGCATTTTGCTTGGGTTTAATGGGTTATTTTGGCTTCATATAAATAGGGGCTGCCTTAGTTTAGCTAGAACTCTTCATCATTATTGATTATCTTTGAGAAACATCAAGCCACTCCTATTTCTCTCATTTCCTTTGAGATCATTTCTCTTTATGCATTGAAGCCAAGATCTAGGAAAATACTCCAAGTGCAATCAAAGTTCATCTCAATACTTGGAGATACTCTTTCATGCCTTGGATTTATCTTTGAGTAAGTTCATCTCATCAAGGCATAGGTAAGAGTCCTTTTGTTTCATCTTTTTGAGTAAACCCTAACTCTCTTTGTGAGAGTTAGCTTCTACCTTTGTGGGAGGTTGAGTCCTTGTGTAGGACTAACCTTTGTGTAAGGTTTGTGTGAGTCCTTGTGTAGGGCAAATCCCTTGTGTAGGGTGTCCCTTGTGTAGGGAGTTGTATTCACTACCTTGTGTATGATTATAGTGGATATTGGGGTGTGGCTAGATGTACCCAACTTTGGGAACCAGGATAAATCCTTTGTGTTTGTGTTTGTGTTTGCTTATTTGCATTGATTAATCTCATTTTGCACTTATAATTCTGCATTTGCAAGTTTAATTTTTAATTGCACAATTATTTACATTACACTATTCACCCCCTCTAGTGTGAGTTGTTTAGTATTGCAAGGTATACAGTCCTTACAATTGGTATCAGAGCTAGGTTGAAGCATTCTAACAACTATGGCATTCAACGCTTCATCATTGTCTCACGAAGAAGGTTATCAACCGTTTGACCCCCGCTCTTCAACGGAACGAACTACCCAAGTTGGAAGATCAAGATGATGATCTACTTGGAGGGTCAAGACCTATGGGATGTTATGGAGTCTTTTTTTGTGAAGCCTACTACACCCGCGGCTACAAGGACAAAGGCGGAGAAGGATTTGATTAAATTCAATGTGAGGGCAATGAACGCATTCCATTGTACCATCAACCACTATGAGTTCAACCGCATCTCCATGTGCAAATCGGCCAATGAGATTTGGCATACCTTGGAGAATACTCATGAAGGCACTTCAAAGGTAAAGAAATCTAAACGAAGTGTGTTTAGATCTAAATATGAATTGTTTAAGATGCATGAAGGAGAGAGCATCTCGAACATGTTCACTAGGTTCACGAATAAAGTGAATGCTTTGGAAGGACTTGGGAAGGTGATTTCTCAAGAGGATCGAGTGGAGAGATCATTGACTATCTTACACTCAATTGGAGTCAAATGCCAACGGTATTGTGGAGTCAAACGACATGACCAAATACACCGTTGAGGAGTGTATTGGGAATCTCGTGGCATATGAAGTGAAGCGTCTACATATGAAAGAGATTCAGCAGTCTAAGCTTGAGAAGCCAGAGAAGCCAGAGAAGCCAAATGGGATTACATTCCATGTCGTGAAGGAATTAATCAAATGGAGAAAGAAATTCCATCAAGAAGCCTCAAGTGAAGAAGATGGAGAGGATGAGGCTAGTGATGATGATATCATGGAGCTTACCAAGCAACTCAAAGCATTCTTAAAGGAAAATTAAGGTAAGGCTTCGTCAAAGTTTGTCTCTAAATCTAACAAGACTCCTACTTGTTTCAATTGTAGAGGTAAAGGTCATCTTTCTACCGAATGCCCTTCTAAACCCTCCAAAGAATCTTACAAAGGGAACATGAAGAAATTTTTGAAAGAGAAGTCCAAATAAAAGAACAAGAAGAAGGGTCTTGTTGGCATGTTTGATGACTCAAGTGAAGACTCATCAAATGATGAATAAGAAGGTTGCTTCACTGCTATTAAGGAAGATTCTTCATCAAGATCTAGCGAGGAGGAGTGCAAAAATGAAGATGATGAAGATATGGAGGAGCCAAAGCTATCATATGAGGATCTTGAATATCACAATGAGGAGCTCTCCAAAGGGGTAAGTAAATTCATCAACACCTACTCTAAATTAAAAGCTAAATTTGTTGATGCTAAGAGTAGGTTGCATGAATTAGAATCCACTAGTGTAAATGTTAATGCTTTGCATATTTGTGACACTAGTGAGAGAGACACACTTCTCTCTCAAGTTAAGGATTTGAACATTTCAAATGAAAAATTGGTAGCTCAAAATCTTAACTTAGAGTCTCGCTTTCAACAACTAACGTTGAAAAGCGAAGAGGAATCCAAAAGCTCATACGCTTTGTACATTCTAGGGATTCACTCCATGATTTATTGGAAAAACAAGATCCGACAAATAATAGAGGAGGATTGGGTTATATTCCAAATGTGGTACCCAAACCCACCTCTACTTCTTCTTCTGGTGCAAAATCAAGACTTATTGCTAAAGCACCTAAGAAGAACCACCATGCATTCTTGTACAACAATAACCCTAACAAGAAGTATGTAAATCACAAGGTAATGAGGGAGAATGAAAATTCTTCATTTTTTGCTAAGAGGCAATCCCCTCACTTTATGCATGCAAAGAAACATTCTTCTACACATATGCATGTCACATCAACCCACTTGCAAAGGCAAAACCATTGCTTAGGAAATCCTTAAGTCTTTGGATTCGCACTAGGGTTAGTGTGCAAGAGAGGGATAGTTATATCAACTCTTTAGTTAGGGATGTGATCACCTCTTGTGATTATATTAGGAAATAAACTCTTCTTGGGTTTGGTTTTCTAATGTATAGGTCTCACACACATGTGCATATTGCATGTGTATTATGGTTATATTTCTATATCTTAGCATACCCATTGATTGTGTGTGCTTTTTCATGGGTTTGAAAATATTTTCAAACTATGTTTTTCATCAAAATAGGACCTTGCGGATTTCATTGTCATACATGCATTTGTTGATCCATGTGTATGACAATGGGGAAGTTAGAATGTTATGCATGTTTAAAATTATTTTAAAACATATTTCAACTCTCATTTAGGGTTAGTTTTGAGATTATTATCTTCACTTGGTTATTGTGGTCTCAAACTCAACCCATTGAAGTTGCCAACATTGTATATGCTATATTTTCTCTTGGCAATGTCATTTGTATCAATGATGCTTGATCTTTCTATATCAATGCATTGATACAATTTTGGCCCATGACTCCAATTGTTTTTTATTAGAGCATAGAAGTAAACATTTTGACCTTTTCTATGATCTATGGGGAGCATGTGATAGTGATTGATACCCACTTAAGATTTCATATTAGATATCAAACATATCCTAATCTCTTGGATTTTGTCACTTTTTAAAAGGGAATCAATGACAAGAGTTATTTCTTGTATGTTGTGTCCACCATTTTGACAATGACAAGGGGAAGAGATATTTGGATTATGTAAGTCATATGTGGAGAGATATGGTTTATGTAATCTTGCCTATTATATGTCACAATTGATTTGAAGCTTTATTGGTTTATTATTTTCAATTGGTGCATATAAGTAGGGGGAGCTCATTAGCATTGTGCTTTATTTCTTTATCTTTTACATAATGTGTGTCATCTTCAAAAAAGTGGAGAATATTAGGTATTAGATTTTTAAACCAAAATAGTTTTGATGATGATCACAAAATTATGTTGTTGCTAATGACTCTCAATATTTTAGTCTCATGTTTAACAATTGAAGAATAACATTTTGGAGACTAAAAGCTTGGTGAAAAGATGGACATCAAGAGGAGTGTTGCCATAGCTTGGAGTTTGATGAAAGGAAGTTCATCAAGAGGTGCCAAAACTTGGAAGATGATGGGGAGAATCAAGGCTACTCAAGCTTGAAGAGTAGTGCACTTAGAAGTGAATGAATGTAATCCACGTAATATTTACATTTATGTCTTTTACTTCTTTGTGTGAGTTAGGTTGCCTTGATTATATGGTCATACTCATTCATGCATATGCATAAACCATCTTTGTGAACCATATGATTATCATAGAAACCAATCCAATAGGTTTCCCATGCCAAAAAACTCAATTGGAGTTTTTGGACTTCCCACAGGCGCCTGTTGAAGGCATGACAGGCGACTGGTGGTTCATTAGGCACCTGGCCATCATTTTACAGACAGCTATTATGCACTAGCTCTAGTCAATTTTCTTGACTTAGTACTTAAGCATTTGGTATATGTGACTGAAGTACAAATGACAGGCGCCTGTCAACCAACAAGCACCTAAACTGTGTTCTACAGTCACCTGGTGCATGGAAGTGCGTAAGTTGTCTTTTTTGAGCTCCAATCCTCCTTTGTGGTAGTCGTCTACTGAAGCCTTTACAGGCACATGCATAGTGGTACAGGTGCCTGTATAATCTTCTACAACCGACCGTCCTGGCTCAGAATATAACCGTTGGGATAATAGAGCCGTTACATCAGGCACCTGACTCTTTGCCTACAGGCGCCTGTCTAAGACGTTTCAACCAAAAACTAGCCGTTTCTTATTGAGGTTTTGGGCATTTTGCTTGGGTTTAATAGGTTATTTTAGCTTCATATAAATAGGGGTTGGTTTAGTTCAGCTGGAACTCTTGATCATTTTTTATTATCTTTGAGAAACATCAAGCCACTCCTATTTCTCTCATTTTCCTCTTTTGAGATTATTTCTCTTCATGCATTAAAGCCTAGATTTAGGGAAATACTCCAAGTGCAATCAAAGTTTATCTCAACACTTGGACATCCTCTTCCATGCCTTGCATTCATCTTTGAGTAAGTTCATCTCATTAAGGCATATGTGAGAGTCCTTTTGTTTCATCTTTTCAGTGAAACTTTAACTCTTTTTGTGATAGTTTATGGGAGGTTAAGTCCTTTTGTAGGACTAACCCTTGTGTAGGGTTTGTGTGAGTCCATGTGTAGGGCAAATACCTTGTGTAGGGTGTCCCTTGTGTAGGGAGTTGTATTCACTACCGTGTGTAGCATTATAATGGATATTGGGGTGTGGCTGGATGTACCCAACGTTGGGAAACCAGGATAAATCCTTTGTGTTTGTGTTTGCTTATTTGTGTTGATTAATATCCTCTTGCACTTATAATTACGCATTTGCAAGTTTAATCTTTAATTACACAATTATTGCCATTACATTATGTACCCCCGCTAGTGTGTGTTGTTTAGTATTGCAAGGTAGACGGTCATTACAAATATCCTTAGCGTAGCACATGAACTAATACGGTTATATTCTTTTTTATTAAGGCCACAATACAAGATGCTCATGAACTTAACGTTTAGATTATCTAATCGATCATTCTCTTTTTGTTGCTTAGGTGTAGGTTTTTCTACTAAATTGAAGCCCTCATTTACTATTCTCCACAAAGCTATATCAATATGCTTAATTTGGATTGACATTCATTGTTTCTAATATCTATAATCAGTTCCATGAAATAAAGATTATCGTAGATACGATTGGCCTTCTTTTTTGGTTATGTTATCATGGGGATAAGTATATGGAATTTGTGCCATCAGATCGAAATTTCACTAGTCTTCAAGTCCAAAGAAATCCTGTTCGATACTAAATTGACAAACACCCTAGAGGGGGTGAATAGGATGTATGTCATAATAAAAAATTTAAGCACATAATAAACAACCCAATAATCAGAGTATGACCCCAATCACAAATTTCAACGGAGTGGCACAATCCAGATAAACTGGGAAAAGACCCAATCTTAAATTTGTTAAGATATGTAGTTGTACATCGTATGTAAAAAGGCACAATCCATATAAACTAGAGGCTAGGTCCATTTTGTACAAATTTGTTGGTATCCTAAGAATTCTCAAGGATATCTTTTTTATAACTTTAAAGAACAAAATATATTTGTTGCCCAACATGCCACCTTCCTAGAGAAGGAGTCTTTTAGTGAAGAGACACTAGGCAAAGTGATAGATCTGGAAGAGGTTCCAGAAACACAAGCTTCAACAGACCAAGAGACATGACCAGACATCAATGCATCTATTGATGAACCTCAGCTAAGCAGGAGATCTGGTAGGATTTCACATCTACCAATGAGATACTATAGTTTTTTCATCGATGGTGGAACATAGGATTTCATCATGGATAATGATGATCCAACAAATTTCTAAGAAGCCATGCAGAGTGGGGACTCTGTAAGATTGCTTGACGGGATGAAATCTGAAATGGATTCCATGCACACCAAGAAAGTGTGGAATTTGGAGGATGTTTCCAAAGGGGTCAAACCCATAGGGAACAAATAGATGTTCAAGAAGAAGATTGGTGTAGATGGAAAGGTTGAGAGTACTAGGCAAAGGTTGGTGGTAAAAGGATATTGTCAAAAGGTTTAACGAGATTTTACCACTGATAATCATGTACTAGTCCGTTTGGGTAATGCTTGTTATAACGGCTTTCCATGACTCAAGCTAGAGAGCTTAGAAGTCAGTGGGAGCAAGAGGAGATGCAGACCACTTAAAATCCATTTATGGACTAAAGCAAGCGTCAATGAGCTGGATCATCCGATTCAATGAGATAATCAAAAAGTTTGGCTTCGTTAAGAATTAGGATGATCCAAGTGTTTATAAAAAGGTCAGTGGAAGCGCTGTCTCATTTCTGGTATTGTACATGAATGATATACTGTTGATTGGTAACAACTTAGAGATGTTGGAATTAATCAAAGTATTGTTGTCACAAAATTTCTACATGAAGGATTTGGGTGAGGCATCCTTTATACTTGGTATAAAGATATATAGAGATTGATCAGATATGATGCTGGGATCATCCCAGTCTAGGTACATAGACATCATGGTAAAGAGATTTAACTTGGAGAACTCCAAGCATGGAATGGTTCTAGTTTGTCATGGAATACCTCTTTCCAAGACTATGTATCCTAAGACAGATGAAGAGAAAGCACACATGAGTAAGTTCCATTACGTCTTGGCTAGGATCTATCATATATTTCATGTTCTGTACTAGACCTGACGTCACATACGCACTTGGCATAATTAGCCGATATCAATCAAATACTAGAGAAATGCATTGGACACCATAAAATATATATTCAAAGTACTTGAGAAGTGCTAAGAATATTCAAGGTTTATGGTGGGAGTAGTAATATTTAGGTATAAAAATTTACTGACTCCATGTTTCCATAGAGACATAGACGATGGTTGAATAGTGGCAGCATACGTTTTCACTCTCAATAGAGGGGCAGTGAGTTGGAAAAGTTCAAAGCAAGACAATGTAGCCAATTCGATGATGGAAACTGAGTACATCACAATGATGCAGCAAAAGTGGTGGTCTGGATTCTTACTAAACTTGGAGTTGTTCATATTGTTGTTGATCAAAAACCAGTGTATTGTGATAACACTGTAGATGTTATTCTTACGAGGAACCTAGATAACACAAGAATTCTAGCCTCATCCTGAGGAAGTTTCATTTGATATCTGAAATTCAAAAACATCGGGACATTGAGATACAATGAGTTAGTATAGACGATAAGTAGTAGACCTACTCATGAAAGCCCTTCCACAAAATAGACCGGAGTCCTTAGTAGATAAAATCAATATGTTCTATGTAGGATACAATGATATAGTATTTCGTATTTGATGATAACAAACCTTCATGAATATTTTTGATATGTTTGTTAAGTGATTTCAGGTACAACTGACACGGAGAACGATAGTGGCAAACATGAGCAAAAGAAGCTACATGGGCAAACTTGTAATTATAATCAAGAGGGGGCAAACTTGTAGTTTTGACTTGGTCAACATCTTTTAGAAAGTTAAAGGAAGTGAAGTTAATTGGTGCAAATGATAATTTGTAGAGAAGAAAATGTGCGCAAATAAGAGTTCAAATTAATCATGGATTATCCAAGTTTAATGCACCATGAAGACGTGAAGATTATGATCAAGAGTGGCAAACTTGTAGTTTTGACTTCGTCAACGTCTTCTAGAAAGTCGAAGGAAGAGAAGATAATGTGTGGAGAAGATAATTGGTACAAATGATAATATGTGGAGAAGATAATGTGTGCAAATAAGAGTTGAAATTAATCATGGATTATCCAAGTTCATTGCACCATGAGATGGGAAGATTGGCTAGTCAAAGGTTGATTGCAACTAGGAATTCAGGTTAATCAAGGATTCCTATTTCATCAAGGATTGTCCTAGTGCAGTGCTTGTCCAAAGTCCAATGCATCTAGCTAGAGTCCAAGAGTTCATATCAAATATGAATTTGATTCCAACTAGGAGATTAGGGTGTTGAGGAGTTTGATTGCATCGAGGATTGGGCTCTACATCTCACACACACACACACACACACACACACACACACACACACACACACACACACACACACACACACACCCCCCCCCCACCCCCATTACTCCCTAAGCCAAAACCCAAGATAGAGAAAAATTATTCATGCACAAAGCCCTAATACTTGAGCCAGCCCTACCCTTTTGAAGACCATAACTTGGCCAGCCCCCTCTCCTAGAAATCATCAAGAAGAAACAAAGGGCAACCCCATCTTCATCAAGCTAGTACATTGGTTGGCCTATCATCTTCAAGGAAGCATCTCTTCATGCAAAGTTGAGGAAGCTACTAAAGCCTAGCATCTGCTCCAACCTACTAACGCAAGGGGTCAATGGGAAGATCTAGTCCATCATCTTAAAATCATGCAAGGTGCCTCTCCTATCCATCATCTTCAAGCAAGCAAGACCAAGCATCAAGTATCTTCACACAAGGAGGTCAAGGGATCAAGCTAAGTCACACAAGAACCAAGGAGCAACACAAGCCAAAATCATCCAAAGTCATGCATCAATAAGGGGCTCTACATATCCAAACCAAAGACATTGAAGAAGCAACCCAGCCAAGCCCTAGCATCAAGGTCATCTCACGCAAGCAAGGAACAAAGCCAAAGGAGAAACCCAAGTCTAGGCATCCTATGTCATGCACCAACCAAGCTTGGGTTGGCTTTTGCTCGTGCGCACCCAATCAGAAGCTTAAATGCGCCCAGTTCTTACCTTTGGCCGTGACTTACGCATGCAGTAAGCCAAAGCTACCTATCCATTGAGATGCTCAGGTGCAACTGCAAAAGCTACCAGCCGTGCCAGACAAAAGCCCCGAGCCACAACTCACGCATCGCACTTCTAAAGATCTGCTTGGTTTACGTACAGATTGCAAGTCACACAAGCCACAAACTACTGATTTTGACCGAGTGGAACTATTGAATTTCACGAGTCAGGCTTGAGAATCCACAGAGCTAGAACCACCTTCTTTATGCACAGACATTCTGAAAGCTGAATTGAGCAACAAACTTCAAATGCTTATATCTTTTGATCCAGACGTCGGATTGAGACAACGTTTTTCCATTGCGAAGCTAATGACGAGTTTATTGACATGGAGTATTCAACCATTACAAATTGAGCTTTCTAAATTCTATTATTTTATTATTATCTTGTGATTGAGTTGTTTAAATTTTTTGTATTTTACACTTTTCTTTTTTGGGGTTCTTTTGGGGGACTTGACTTGTTGGAGCAAGTCAAGTGAAAGTTTTTGCTATGATAGTAGTGTTCGACCCTTTGGGGTCTGAGCTATAGACTTGGTGAGCTGAGTGTTGGGGCACGAAGTTCCGAGTGTTAGTACGTTTGTCATCATTACTCTAGTGATTACTTTGGGCTGGAATAGGTCATTGGGGTGACCGAACCTGTCACGCCCCTCTTCCCATTATACTTGGGAGAGAGGAAGTGAGCAGGTCCGCATGTGCTTAAAACAAGAAGGATGTACTTTATCTTTCCTTCCTCCTTGGTTTAAGCACAATAAGTGTATGTGTGATAACATCCTTACAGATTCTTCCATGCAAACTCAACAACACAGATAAATATTTTATTACAATCTCAAGTATCAAAAATGATTTACAACAATGAAGGAAATAAAAGAGGGAGGGTCATAAGCCCATACAAAAATAAAAGATATACTGGGCACAACGATGCTGTGAAGGTACGTTGCTCTTCAACGGGGGATCTCATCGGTAAGGCACTCCTGATCAACCTGTTCAGTCTCTAAGCATTCACCGCTGCAATCTGTCTAACACCTGACGTATATTTCATAAGAAAACAAGGAAATATACGTCAGCGAGGGTCACTCGGTAAGATTAAGAAGGTTAAGATGGTTGACCCACGGCAAGGTTTTCAAAAGCATGGTGAGTGGCATAATATGATTTCAATAATTAAAGCATGGCAGCGTAAGAAACATATGTCATGATAGATGTGGTGCACAGAGTAGTAAGCATAGAAATTGTAGTGTGCAAAGTAATAAGCATGGCAAGTGTAGTGTGCAAATTAATAAGCATGGTAAGTGTAGTGTGCAAAGTAATAAGCATGGCAAGTGTAGTGCATAAAGCAGTGGCATGGCAAGTGGTGGCATAACAAGTGTAGTGTGTAAAGTAATAGGCATGGAAATTGAGGAGAAGCTAGGAGGTTACGCAATTCTTAATAGTAACAGCAGGGTTAAAAGAGTGTATCAATCAATCTCCTATCTAGTGACAAGCTCAATGTCTGAGGGCGAAGTGATTAGCATTACACCTAAGCCAACGGGAGCTACCCGTAGCTCTCTACTCTCCGACCCGGCCAGGTGTCGGTCGAATTCACCAATAGAGTGCAAGCTAGCATTCCGGCCTCTACTACATTGGACTACCCCACCCAAGTGTTGTGCTGGAACACGAGCCAGCATGCTAAACCGCCATATACTAGAACACGAGCCAGACTAGTCATCATGTGACCATACTGGAACATGAGCCAGACTAGTCACATATGACCGACATGAGTAGCCAAATCAAATGGAATTCAAGGTATTCCATTCCATCAAGATATTCCATTCCATCAACCGTGTTCAAAGTAGTTCAAGCATTTCATTTACGTTCATCAATACTGTCTAGCATTACATGTCATTCAAGGCTGTGGCAATTTACTAAATACGTGTCCACACACGCACGCACAGAAGTAATACACGAAAGTAACTATATGAAGTTTGATGTCACATCAAGATGAAACGATGTTTAAAAAACATGTAATATGCACACTTGCCTGTTAAAGTGTTCTTCGAGTGTACAAGTGACCATAAAGAGGGGCGCTAGTAATTCCGTGAAGACGGATCCACAATGTTAGGCTATTAATCCTCAGCCGGTAACACTAACTCCAACACCAACCTAATGTACAAAATTACATACAAAGATTACGAACTGATCATAATAACTATTAGAAACTTAACAGTGTGTATAAATATATATATTAATCCACATATAAAGAGATAGTATACTGCTTATAATACTAACTATACTACCGTATTACTAACAGGCATATTATAATAAAACAAGTATATTCTAATATAGGCCATTTTATATTATTAATTACAACATACCGTCATTATTAATTATTAGTGGACACATACTTACCCACATCCCATATACTAACATATAATAGTATCTTAAAATAGCATGCAGGCTTACGTGACAGATGTGTTGCTTCATCGTGAGCTCGAGGGCGCTCGTCGGATTCGCAGGCTGAAGGGAAGATGTCATCGAGGCGCGGTGTGGCTGTTCTCGGGGTGAGGCAGACAGAGCGGGGCGGAGGAAGAGCTCGCAGGGGTTCAGACTGGAGGTCTGATGATCGAAGGGGGACAGGGTGCACGCGGTTCGGGGAGAGGAAGCCGAGGTGGTGTGACTGGGAAGGGCGAGGTGTTTCAGGGAGCTGGGATGATCGGAGGTTGGCGTGGTAGAAGGCGGGCTGGCGAGCTGGGAAGGATGAGGGAGGTAGGTCGTGGTGGAGACGGCAGGGTTCGTCAGTGAGAGGTGGTGCACTGGAGGCAGAGCGAGGGCGGGGGTCGGAGAAGACAGGAAGAGAGGCTGGGGGTTGTGGTTGGTGGCTGTAGGGAGGTGGTCTTGGGTGGTGCCACCGGCAGGAGGGAGAGAGGTGACTTGAGCACACGAGAGGCTGCGGATGGCTGAGGTGGCAGCCTTGGGTTCCGCAGGCGGAGGCATGGAGTTCGACGGTCTGTAGGGCACGACAGAAAGCTGGGCGAGCGGAGAGGGCGGATTGGTGCTGTCGGGGGTTTGTGGAGTCGAGGGGGTGTCATGGCGGAAACAAAACAGATGCACGAGCTTTTGGACGTCGTCGTCGAAGAGGGGCAGTGAGTTGAGGGAGCAATCAGGGTTCTGGTTGGAGGCTCGGTGTTGCCACGATGGTGAAGGGGGTGAGTTTTGAGGAGATGGAGGATGCTCGGTGGTGAAGTCTATCGACGAAGTGGGAGAAGGGAAGGTGACAGGCGGTATGGCCGTGGAGGTGAGGGGAGGGAAAATGGCGCAGCTTTGTACGAGGCGAAGGTGATGGCAGCTGTCAGATCTTTGAGGTTGAGTAAATGGCGGAGAGCGACGGGGCCTGTGGCTTACGACGGGGAGGTGAGAGGGAGATAAGAAGAGGGGTTCCTCTGTTGTTGATCTTTGCATGGGTTTTAGAAGGGGAAGACCAACTAATCGTGTGGCCTAGAGGTTGAGAACGTGGGTTGATGCAGAGAGGGGATCATGCATGCACCTCACGTAGGGGAGAGATACAGACGTGGGTTTACTTCCTCTTTTGTTTATTTTTGAATTAGGGAAAGAACAGTAGTTGCACAGAAATAAGGAATGGGGTGTGTGGGAAATGGTTACAACAAATCGGGGAGTTGTTGGGATACCGCATGGCTAAGATCTTGGGGGTTGTGCATGCACGTGGGAGAGTGGGTTATGGGGGGGTAGCAACAAGGAATGAATCAAGTACTTTAACAGTTAGCCTATAAGAATTCAAATTTCGAAAGTATTAAAAAAATATTAGATTATTTAATTTGAAGTTAGAATTAAAAAGGTTATAGTAAAAGTGTTAGTAATAATAAATAGATTTATTTAATATATCAACTGTTAAGGTTTACTTAATAATTATTAGATATTTACAATTACGATTTGATTTAGGAAGAATAGATTCAATTAAGATTTGTTTTAGATAATCCATTAAGCTATTGGGTTAGGGAATCAATATGGTTAAGGTATTCACACGGTTTATTTAACGTGGGATATTAAGATATGATTTGGGATAATCCCGTTAATAAAGATATTTTGATATGATGTGATTCAGGGAAACAATTAAGATATGTAAAGTTAAGATTTGGATATTGGATAGATTCAGTGGTTAGGATTCGTTGGATAATATAAGAGATGATCGTTAAGATAATATAAGATTTGGAGAATTCTTTTAGACTTATTGGTTATGGTAATAGATCTGATTACGATTTGATTTAATGAATCGGTTAGACGTTTAGATTAGGATCGGTTTGGATTTATATTTTTAGGTTAAGATTTGATTTGGGATATTCCATCGAGATATTTAGACCAAGATTAGATTGGGAAAGTTCATCTAATTAAGATACTTTGGATTAGGAGAAATCTATATAATTAAGAAGGTCGAATTATTATTCGATCTCGCCCCTGCAATCAACACTAACCAAAAATTAAAGAAGATAGAAACACGTTCGCTAAGTCCCGTGTTCGAGCTATATAAAAATAATAATAATATAAATAAATAAACTCATCTGTTAATTACTCTAATAAATCACTATACTAATTGAATACATACGAAATACGCACATCTAAAAATAGGCCGTTACATCCTACCCACCTTATAAAAATTCTGTCCTCGAAATTTAATAAGGCTAACGGGAGGTGTAATGACTGACAGAAACAAATGAGTTTTAAGATAGGCAAAGGTGGGTTGAATTCAAATGGAGAATATGAAGTAGAAATATGATGACATAAATGTCACGATGGGAATCACGTGATTCAATAATAAGAAATGATGATGTAGACATGACTAGGGAAAACATTATGGGTCCACTACGAGGTAATTCCATGGTTGTCGACATAGGGATACGATGTCTAAGATGTCTTCAAGATCAAGGGTGAACTTATTGGGTCAATTAAGATTAGAAACCTTAAGGCTAGGATTTTCTAATGGACCAGGCTGGGTTAAAGATTTCAAGAAAAGGCATTCTTGAGAATCAAGATTATAATCTTATCTATGTTGTTTTTGGAGTATTTTGCATAGTACGACCTGCATAGGCCACCACTAAAACCTGTCACGTCCTGCTTCCCATTATACAAGGGAGCGAGGACGCGAGCGGGTCCGCATGTGCTTAAAACAAGAAGGATGTACTTTATCTTTCCTTCCTCCTTGGTTTAAGCACAATAAGCATATATGTGATAACATCCTTGCAGATTCTTGCATGCAACTCAACAACACAGATAAATATTTTATTACAATCTCAAGTCTCAGAAATGATTTACAACAATGAAGGAAATAAAAGAGGGAGGGTCATAAGCCTATACAAAAATAAAAGTAATACTGAGCATAACGATGCTGCGAAGGTATGTTGCTCTTCAGTGGGGATCTCATCGGCAATGCGCTCCTGATCAACCTGTTCAGTCTCTAAGCATACTCCTCTGTAATCTGTCTAACACCTAACGTATATCTCACAAGAAAACAAGGAAATATACGTCAGCGAGGGTCACTCGGTAAGATTGAGAAGGTTAGGTGGTTGACCCTCGGCAAGGTTTTCAAAAGCATGGTGAGTGACATAATATGATTTCAATAATTAAAGCATGGCAGCGTAAGAAACATATGGCATGATAGATGTGGTGCATAGAGTAATAAGCATAACAATTATAGTGTGCAAAGTAATAAGCATGACAAGTGTAGTGTGCAAAGTAATAAGCATGGCAAGTGTAGTGCGTAAAGCAGTGGCATGGAAAGTGGTGGCATAACAAGTGTAGTGTGCAAAGTAATAGGCATGGTGTTACGCCTATTTGACTGAGGCCCGGGAGACCCAAGCCTAGGGACCCAACCGCTGGTCAAGAGCCCACCTGCGCGCTCAGGCCCACTCGATAAGACCCTAGGGGGGACTCCCCCCACTTATCGATCCGACCCGGCCCCGATGACACGCCGGCCACTCACCCACTCCTGCGATAACCGCCCCCTTGATCCCGCTACCACTTAATGGCAGTTAGGGGGGTGCTGGCATGGCGCAGGGAGCGGCGACGGGGGGGCGGATTGAGGGGGCTCGATTGAGGGCGGACGAGCGACGTGGGTCGAGGAGAATCACGGCGGAGGTCTATAAAGGGGCCAGGGGGACGACAGGACAAGAGATCGCATCTCAGGTATCTAAAACCTAAGGTACTCCATCAACGACCTAGCTCCTCCATCTCATCTCCTTCCTCCCCCGCTCGCGCCGTGAGACGCCGTTCCGATCTCCTCACGAGTCGAACCGTCTCCGCCGGGCCTCCTCTTTCAGATCTCTATCTGACTTAGGCATCAGAGGGGATTTGGCCGGAACCTAGGTCCGGCCCCCTGACGAGCGTTCTCGTCTACGCAGGTGGACAGCTGATCAACGGGCCGAGGCTTCCCCTCGCCCCTCTCCAACCTCACAATCAACTGGACGAGTGAGGCTTCCCCTCACCGTCCGCCCGCCGAGGCCGAGCACATCCTACCGAGGCCGAGCGTCTTAACTGGGTCCGAGGCTTCCCCTCGCCCTTCGCCGACCGTGCCTCTAGCTGGACGACCGAGGCTACCCCTCGTCTTCCTTCCTCCGAGGCCGTGCTCGTCCGACCGAGGCCGAGCGTCTCAACCTGGGCCGAGGCTTCCCCTCGTCCCATCTGCACCGATTCGAAGCCCCCGAGGGACCCAAGCGGGCCCCTTGACCACGTTGACCGGGTTGTCCACGGTCAACGCTCTGTAGTGAGAAAACACTCTGAAACACATGGCAATTGCAGGAGAAGCTAGTAGGTTACACAATTATTAATAGTAACAACAGGGGTAAAAGAGTGTGTCAATCAATCTCCTATCTAGTGACAAGCCCAATGTCTGATGGAGAAGTGACTAGCATTACACCCAAGCCAATGGGAGCTCCCCGTGGCTCTCTACTCACTGACCCGGCCAGGTGTCGGTCGAATTCACCATTAGAGTGCAAGCTAGCATTCCGGCCTCTACTACAATGTACCCCATCCAAGTGTTGTGCTAGAACATGAGCCAACATGCTAAACCGCCATATACTGGAACACGAGCTAGACTAGTCATCATGTGACCCCACTGGAACACGAGCCAGACTAGTCATCATGTGACCCCACTGGAACACGAGCCAGACTAGTCATCATGTGACCCCACTGGAACACGAGCCAGACTAGTCACATATGACCGACGGGAGTAACCAAATCAAATGCACGAATTTAAGGTATTCCATTCCATCAAGATATTCCATTCCATCAACTGTGTTCAAAGCAGTTCAAGCATTTCATTTACGTTCAGCAATTTTTTCTTGCATTACATATCATTCAAGGCTGTGTCAATTTACTTAATAAGTGTCCACACACATGCACGCACAGATGTAATACAAGATATAATACACGAAAGTAACTATGAGAAGTTCGTTGTCACATCTAGATGAAACGATGTTTAAAAACATGTAAAATGCACACTTGCCTATTAAAGTGTTCTTCGAGTGTCCAAGTGACCGTAAAGAGGGGCGCTAGTAATTCTGTGAAGACGGATCCGCAATGTTAGGTTATTAATCCTCAGCCGGGGTAACACTAACTCCAACACCAATCTACTGTACAAAATTACATACAAAGATTGTGAATTGCTCATAATAACTATTATATACTTAACGGTGTGTATAAATATTTATATATATTAACCCACATATATAGAGAAAGTATACTGCTTATAATACTAACTATACTACCGTATTACTAACATGCATATTATAATAAAACAAGTATATTCTAATACATGCCATTTTTATACTATTAATTACAACATACTGTCATTATTAATTATTAGTGCACACATACTTACCCACATCCTATATACTAACATATAATAGTATCTTAAAATAGCATGCAAGCTTACATGACTGATGTGTTGCTTCATCGTGAGCTCGAGGGCGCTCGTCGGATTTGCAGGCTGAAGGGAAGATGTCATCGAGGTGCGGTACGACTGTTCTCAGGGTGAGGTAGATGGAGTGGGGCGGAGGAAGAGCTCGCGAGGGTTCGAACTAGAGGTCTGATGATCGGAAGGGGACGGGGTGCACACGGTTCTGGGAGAGGAAGCGACGATGGTATGACTGGGAAGGGCGAGGTGTTTCGAGAAGCTGGGGTGATCGGAGGTTGGCGTAGTAGAAGGCGGGCTAGCGAGCTGGGGAAGGACGAGGGATGTAGGTCACGGTGGAGACGGCAGGGTTCACCGATGAGAGGTGGTGCACTGGAGGCAGAGCAAGGGCACTGGTCGAAGAAGACAGAAAGAGAGGCTGGGGTTTGCGGTTGGTGGTTGTAGGGAGGTGGTCTTGGGTGGTGCCGCCGGCAGGAGGGAGAGAGGAGACTTGAGCACACGAGAGGCTACGGATGGCTGAGGTGGCGGCCTTGGGTTCGGTAGGCAGAGGCATGTAGTTTGGCGGTCTATAGGGCACGGTGGAAAGCTGGGCGAGTGGAGATTGCGGTGAGGTGTTGTCGAAAGTTTGTGGAGTCAAGGGGGTGTCGTGGCGAAAACAAAACGGAGGCACGAGCTCTTGGGGGTCGTCGCCGGAGAGGGGCGGTGAGTTGAGGGAGCGGTCGGGGTTCTAGTCGGAGGCTCGGTGTTGACACGAAGGTGAAGAGGGTGAGTTTTGAGGAGATGGAGGACGCTTGGCTGTGAAGACTGCCGAAAAAGTGGGAGAAGGGAAGGTGACCGACGGTGTGGCCGTGGAGGAGAGGGGAGGGCAAACGGCGCGGCTTCGAACGAGGCGGAGGTGATGGCCGCTGTTGGGTCTTTGAGGTTGAGGAGATGGCGGAGAGCGACTGGGCCTATGGCTTACGGTGGGGAGGTGAGAGGGAGATAAGAAGAGGGGTTCCTCTATTGTTGATCTTTGCATGGGTTTAAGAAGGGGAAGAACAACTAATCGTGCGGCCTAGAGGTTGAGAACGTGGGTTGATACAGAGAGGGGATCATGCATGCGCCTCACGTGCGGGAGAGATATGGACGTAGGTATGCTTCCTCTTTTGTTTATTTTTGAATTAGGGAAAGAAAAGTAGTTGCACAGAAATAGGGAATGTGGTGCGTGGGAAATGGTTACAGTAAATCGGGGAGTTGTTGGGATACCGCATGGCTAAGATCGTGGGGGTTGGGAGAGCGTGTTATGGGGGTATGCAGCTAGGAACGAATCAAGTACTCTAACAGTTAGCCTATAAGAATTCAAATTCCGAAAATATTAAAAAATATATTAGATTATTTAATTTGAAGTTCGAATTAAAAAGGATAGAGTAAAAGTGTTAGTAATAATAAATAGTTATCAACTATTAAGGTTTATTTAATAATTATAGATATTTACAATTACGATTTGAATTAAGAAGAATCGATTCAATTAAGATTTGTTTTAGATACTCCATTAAGCATTGGGTTGGGGAATCAATATGGTTAATGTATTCACACTGTTTATTTAACTTGGAATATTAAGATATGATTTGGGATAATCCCGTTAATAAAGTATTTTGATAAGATTTGATTCGGGGAAACAATTAAAATATTTAAAGTTAAGATTTGGATATTGGATAGATTCAGTGGTTAGGATTCGTTGGATAATATATGAGATGATCATTAAGATAATATAAGATTGGGATACTTATTTTAGACTTATTGGTTATGGTAATAGATCTGATTACGATTTGATTTAATGAATCGGTTAGACGTTTAGATCAGGACCGGTTTGGGTTTATATTTTTGGGTTAAGATTTGGTTTGGGATATTCAATCGAGATATTTAGACCAAGATTAGATTGGAAAAGCTCATCTAATTAAGATACTTTGGATTAGGAGAATCTATTTAGTTAAGATGGTCGAATTATTATTCGATCTCGCCCCTGTAATCAACACCAACCAAAAATTAAAGAAGATATAAACGCGATCGCTAAGTCGCCTGTTCGAGCTATATAAAAAATAATATAAATAAATAAACTCGTATGTTAATTACTCTAATAAATCACTATACTAATGGAATACGTATGAAATACGTACATATAAAAATAGGTAGTTACAGAACCACAATAAATACTGTGTGTACTCTATGACTACTTCCGCTCTATTTTTGCTGCATTATATTTTTTATGTGTCTGATTGAGTAGGCCAAAAATATTAATTCGCAAAAATTTGCTATAAGCCTATTCACCCACCTCTAACTTTAGATTACGATCCATCAAGTGGTATCAAAGCAGGTTATAACATCAAGTCTAGGAATCATGGATCTCTCTGATTCAGCTTTTGCTGAAGGCATGTCCACAGTTAGACCCTAAAAATTTAATGGCACAAACGTTACATATTGGAAGGATAGGATGAAAATATATCTTGTGTCTATAGATTATGATGTCTGGAACATTGTTGTGAAAGGCTATACACCTCCCATGATTAAAATAGAAAATAATGAAATTCCTAATCTTGAAGACATGTGGATAACAACGATAAAAAACTTTTTTCTTTAAATGGTAAAGCAATGAATGCTATAACTTCTGCTCTCGATATAACTTAATTTAATCGTGTTTTCCAATGTTTGACTGTGCAGGAAATTTGGCTGTAACGGTCTGTATCCATCGGTACGCGTATTTTCGTATTTTAAGTATTTTATAATTTTAAAGGTATTTTAAAATAATTTTATGTGATTTTAAAATGGTTTATCATGATTATAATATCAAAAATAGTTTTAAATCAATTAAAAAATATATTTTGAACCATAAAAATAAGTATAGCACATTTTTGTAATTTCAACTATCATCAAATATTTTTAAATTGTTTATATGATATTTACTATTTAAATATCAATGAAATAGCCTTATTAATTATTTTTCTATGTAAACGTTATCAAAATAGTTTCAAACTTTTACATTATGTATCTATGGGCATTTAGTATTTTCAGAAATTTTTACGTATTTTTTCGTAGTCAAATCAACTTAGAACCTGCAAGCCCACGACCCAAACATTTTGGTCCAAAAGTTATATTTTCACAGCTTAAACTCTGCAATGGACTTTATTTTCATGATTTTCGCGACAATACGAAACCGTGACATTTTTTCTGGAATTTTTCGGAGTCATATATGAATATGGTATTTTAATATTAAAATAATAATTTTTTTACTAATTACTCTTTTTTTCCTTTCCCTCACCCCTACCTATATACCCCAATTTTAAACGAGATTCATGCATTTTCATCCGTCATCAACCACTAACCCTCTATTAATTACTCCCTCATTATTTACTTAGTATTATATTAATAATTTTCTATTATAAAAACACCCCTAATTCCTCTCCCTCACTCAAAACACAGCCGGGAGCAAAACACAGCCGAGCATCACCTTTTCCCCACGCTGCTCCACCGCTGCTTGGCGACCCCCGCCAACACAAGTCGACCCTCGTCGGTTCGCCGTGCCCCCTCGCGTTCCCGGCGGCATCCGACTATCGGCAGTCGCCGACGGAGCTCGCTGCAGCCTGTCGAACGCAAAACCTCAAGCGTGCACACAATAAATGCGGGGGGATGCACAATAAAATACGTATATATCTATTATATATTTGACAGCGATTTTTGAATCCTAGAGCTGACCAGGACAAGCTGACTAGGACAAACTAGTTGATAGAAAGACGATCTGGATTTAATCTTGATGAATCGATGGTTGTGATTAAACTTTGGGATGAATGGTTTGTATTTTAACACATACTTTTTATATTTATGGGTCCCATTTGATAGCAACAAACTTTTAAACTCAGCCTTTTAAATCATTTTCGGGTAAGAGAAAGAGGGATATCAAAAGACTTTTTTTGGCAAAGATAAAGAGGGATATCAACAGATTTTTGGGTAAGAGAAAGATGCATTTTTGGGGGAGAGCTTCCCAAAACGGCTCTTGATCTTCCCTAAAAGAGCAGCAGAACCCATTAATCCATCTCAGTTTGTCTGCTCGCCAAAATCAAGCAGCAAGAACTCCAAAGCATCAAGAGGAATCGCTCGCCCCAAATTCTAGAATTCGTCTCAGCATTCTTCTCGCCCAACGTCTTCTCTCCAAAATCAAGCAGCAAGAACCCCAAAGCATCCTCAGATGAAGGCCTCGGCTGCATGTGCATGTCAGCCTTCTACGGGCCGCCGAAGCCCGATCCCGACATGATCCAGCTCATCCACTACACCGTCGGTGTTTCAGAGTGTTTTCTCACTACAAAGGCGTTGACCATGGAGAACCCGGTCAACGTGGTCAAGGGGCCCGCGTGGGTCCCTCGGGTGTGTTGAGTCGGTGCAAACGAGACGCGAGTCGGAGTTGCAGACGACGTGGAGTGCGTCGGCTGGGCCAAATCGGGGTCCTCGGTCGCAAGGAGAGCGAGGGGAAGCCTCGACCCGAGTTGAGACGCTCGGCCTCGGACATGCGTGCTCGGCCTCGGCGGTCGGACAACGAGGGGTAGCCCCGATCGTCCTGCTGGTTACGTGGCCGACGAGGGGTGGAGGGGAAGCCTCGGCCCGTGGATCTGATGTCCTCCTGCATAGACGAGAACGCTCGTCAGGGGGGCCGGACCTTGGTTCCGGCCAAATCCCCTCCGATGCCTAAGTCAGACAGTGATCTGAAAGAGGAGGCCCGGCGGAGACGGTTCGACTCGAGAGGAGATCTGAACGGCGTCTCATGGCGCGAGCGGGGGAGGAAGGAGATGAAATGGGGGAACTAGGTCGTTGATGGAGTACGTTAGGTTTTAGATACCTGAGATGCGGTCCCGCGTCCAGTCGTCCTTCTAACCCTTTTATAGACCTCCCGCCGTGATTGCCCCCGACCCACATCGCTCGTCCGCCCTCGATCGTGCCCCCTCAATCCGCCCCCCCGTCGCCGCTCCCTGCGCCATGCCAGCACCTCCCCATAATAGCCATTAAGTGGTAACGGGATCGGGAGAACGGTTATCGCTGGAGTGGGTGAGTGACTCGTGCGTTATTGGGGCCGGGTCGGATCGATATTTGGGGGCCCTCTATGGGGCTTTGTCGGGTGGGCCTGATCGCGCAGATGGGCTTCCGATCGGCGGTCGGGCATCCAGGCTCGTATCTTTCGGGCTTCGTCCGGTGGGCTGTGCTTTTGGGCCTATGTTGTTGGGCCTTCGCAAAATAGACGTATCAATTTCCCCCATCGGTGGGGCCGATTGGCCTTGGCCGGTTCGGTTCGACCGATGTGACTCCTGGGGTTCCGAGTGGTGCGTCAGTCGAGGCGTGGTTATAAATGAAGGTTATGATGAGGCGGATCGATTGGACTTCCTTTGGCGCCGATTTCGAAACGCCGCCGGTTCTCCGAGGCCTGCCACGCGTTCCTGTCAGGCGCTTCGAATTCGCCCCTAAGTCTGGTATATAAGATCCCCGGCTGTGTGGATCCCAACTTCTTCCTTGCTCTTCCCTCTGTCCTTGCTTCCCGCAACTTGGAGTCTCCCATCGCCTTCATTTCCTTGTCTTCTCCAAATTAACAAAAAGGTAACTACTTTCTTATTTTCATATTATGGCTGCTCTTAGGATAGGTGGTTCCGGCCAAGGGGCGAGGGACCCTCCTGAGTCGAGGCGGGGCGGGCCCCGGCTTGTGGGATCAGGTTCCTCCTCCGGGAGTCGTTCCTTTCGAGATAAGGGGAAGGGGAAGCTCTTCCCAGACTACGTCGGCGATGATGTGGCGTCGGCTGCCGTGTGGCTTAATGTACCCCCGGTTATCCTCCGAACACCGTCGGGGACTCCTCCTTCAGTGGCCACGGAGATCCGGGAGAGGTATCTCTGCTACCCGTATGATGTTCGAGTTCCGTTCATTGACGAGCGGATCTGCCTTCCGAGGAGCAATGAGGTCGGCGTCTACGTCGAGATGTTCCGCCTGGGTCTTCGTTTTCCGCTCAATCCCTTCCTCATCCAGGTCATGGAGTATCTCATGGTGCCCCTTTGCCAGTTCACCCCCTGTTCGATTGCGGTACTGACGGGCTTCGTGATGCTCTGCTGTACCCGTGGTTTGGAGCCGTCTCTCCCCCTTCTCTTTTACTTTTATCGGATCCAGACGGTCGGCCCCGGGTCATGGTTGCAACTCCGAGCCCGCTCTAGGAGGGAATGCCTGATCGGGCTACCTCGCTAGTCGGGGGATTGGAGTTCGGATTATGTCTTCGTGGTCTTCCTGGAGGGTGCCCAAATTCTGACAGGCTGGGGCGGGTCGGTCCGGCCCGACTCAACGCTAGCCCTCTCTGAGGCGGATCTGGCGGCCGCCGCGCTGCTGTCGGCCCTCCCCTTGGAGGCGAAATCCATCTGGTCTTTGTTGGACGACCTACTCTTGAAGGCCGTCTTGTGGTCTCTGGGTAGGTCGCTTTTTCAGTCCTGGGTTGCCCCGCAGCTTACCCTGATTTCGGTTTCCCTTGCAGGAATGGCTGGTCGCGAGTTCACCCGCGATGTTGATGAGCTGATCCGTCATGGAGCCGCTCGGAGCCGGGGTAGTACCTCTGGAAGGGCGCCTCGGCGGACCGTTGAGGATGAGTGCGCCAAGCCGAGCCTTCTGTGGGAAAGGTGGTGGCCGCGCCTCCCGCCTCTTCTTCTGGCGATCTCCTCTCCAGGGGGGTCGCAAGGGCCGGATCCGCCCCGCCAGCCCAAGAGGCAGGGGGTAACGACGGGTCCGGTGCAGTCCCTCCTGCCCTTGGCGTGCCCCCTCTTGTTCCTGAGGGTGGGGATGGTGCGAGGCGGAAGAGCTCCCCTTCGGCGCTCGCGGAGCCTCATGGAGGGAAGAAGAGGAAGGAGGATGTGGATCCCTCCAGTCCGGCGTGTTCCGTGCTTCCTGCGGCGACCACCGGGGATCTTCCGATGGCCCTGACAACCACCCTCGTCGCAACGTCCCCGCCTTCGCTGCCGGGAATCGGAACCCTGTTGGCGGGCAGCTCGGCTTCCCTCGAGGTCACCCCTGGGGACTCGGTGTTCGTCGACCGAGTCCTGGCCCAGCGGATGGCCGAGGGCTCCGTCCTCCCCCGGGACCGCAGTCTCCTCGAGAGGATTCCCGCCGACAAGGTGTCGGACTCCTTGGTCTGGATCCTTCAACAGGTTCGGCTATCTTGCTGTCCTTTCCTTCCCTTCACTCTCTTCTTAGTCCATGTCTCGTCTTCCAGGGTTCAATGCTCGCCGTGGAGTCGCATCGCCGAGCCATCCGTTTGAGGGAGCTGGAGGAGTCCTCCGTGAGGGCCCATGAGCGGGCCGGGGTGGCGGAGGTAGCTATGACGGAGGCCCAGATGGAGTCTTGGCATCTCAAGCTCCGTGTGGCCGAGCTAGAGGGACGAGTGGTGACCTCCAGGGAAAGTTGGAGGACGTTCGGCAGTTGGCTGAGGAAGCGGCGGAGTCGTTCCGCCTGGAGAGGGAGGAGCTTCAGAGGGAACTGTCGGATCGGCGTCAGGTGGCGCGGCTTGCGGAGGAGGTGGAGAGGGGTGTCGTCGGGACCCTGGGGGAGAAGATCTTCGAGGTTCTCAGGGAGGCCTTCGGTACGTATGAAGACCTCATCGCCCCTCGGATTGTCGAAGTCGTCCAGTCTTCCTTCCGGGATTGTGCGGAGCGCGTTCAGCAAGCCGCTCCTCCGGTCGATCCCTCTCGCTCCGAGCAGGGGGTGGCGCCTGGGGACGCGTCCTCCCGATCTCGGGCTCCTTAAGTCATCCTTTCCTGGCCTACCACCCTTGTTTTTATCCTCAAATTTTTTAGCATCCGCTTCGCTTTGGGCCAGTCTACTTGAAAAGGATCACTGCCCCTGCTATCTCCTTCGGCTTCGCTACCGGCTCCCTGCTTCAGAGCCAATAATTGCTGGTTGCATGGATGTTTGCTTAGGCCAGCAACTTTGGATCCTTAGCCGACAAGTTTCGCTCTGTCGGTGTCGCCCTAGTTTCTGTAGGTGACGAACTTTGTTGTCCGTCGAGAGCGGATTATTTGTAGAGAGGTTTCTTCGCTTCGATTCCCTGTAAATAAGACACACTTTTGTACCTTGGTTAACTGTTATAAACGAAATTGACTTACTCGGACTTCTCACGTATTTTGCTTTGCTGCCTCGTCCTCGGCCTAGGACTGGTTGACGCCCGAGCTGGCTGGGGGAATTGCCTCCAGATTCACGAGCGATGGAGTCGGTCGGCGAGGGTGAAGCTCCTTGGCTTAGGACCGGTTGGCGTCCGCGCTGGCTGGGGGAATTGCCCCCAGACTTATGAGCGCAGTAGTCGGTCGGCGAGGGTAAAGCTCCTCGGCTTAGGACCGGTCGGCGTCCGCGCTGGCTGGGGGAATTGCCCCAGACTTACGAGCGCAGGAGTTGGTCGGCGAGGGCGAAGCTCCTCGGCTTAGGACCGTCGGCGTCCGCGCTGGCTGGGGGAATTGCCCCCAGACTTACGAGCGCAGGAGTTGGTCGGCGAGGGGGAAGCTCCTCGGCTTAGGACCGGTCGGCGTCCGCGCTGGCTGGGGGTATTGCCCCCAGACTTATGAGCGCAGGAGTTGGTCGGCGAGGGCGAAGCTCCTCGGCTTAGGACCGGTCGGCGTCCACGCTGGCTGGGGGTATTGCCCCCAGACTTATGAGTGCAGGAGTTGGTCGGCGAGGACGAAGCTCCCCCTCCCCCTCCAGTGAGGCGGCGGTCTTCATTCTTTTGCACCCTTAGTGAAATGTTGATTCCGTCGAAGATTAAGAAAAGACAAAAGGGAATGCAATTGTACTCTTAAGGGTCCTGTCGGACTAGTACATTTGGAGGAAAGGAAAAGGAAATAAAGCTAGACAGAGGGAGGTAAACCTAGATAATCCCCTCGGACTAGGCTATGACTGGGGGGAGGGACCTCGCCCGCTCACTCTATGATGCGGAGGGGTACTTGGACGGTGTTGATCTTCGTCCCCTTGTCCAGTTGCATGGAGGTCCCTTCTCCGTGGGCCGGCTCGTCGGCTAAACTCCTGGCGTGCTCCCGGCTCATCAGCTTCTCAATGTCCTTCTTTAAGTGCCAGCAGTCTTCAGTGTCGTGGCCATTGTCCTTGTGGTACTTGCAGTACTTCTCCCCATTCTTCCCACCTCTTTTTGCCTTCGGTGGGGGGGGGGGGGGGGGGGGGGCGATCGACACGCTCTTCCTTCTGTACTTGAGCGAGGACGGCGTCTGGGGTGGCGTCCCTCGTACCCTCTCCCCGCTGCCTGTTTCTCGGCTTCTTCTCGGTCCGGTACCCTTCGAGGCTGCCTCGTCCGCTATCGCCGCGCTTGGTCCCTCGAGTGGCCTTTCCTGCCTCAATGGCCAAGGTCTCCTCGGTCAACATGAAGCGCTCGGCCCTCGCCATGATCCCTGGGAGGTCCTTCGGGGGATCGTTGTGCAGAGATTTCTTAAGGCCTCTATGGCGCAGCCCTTTCTTAAGGGCCGTTTGGACAACAAGGTCGGGAGGGCTGTTCACGTTCAGCCTTTCCGCGTTGAAGCGGCACATGAACTGTCGGAGCGGCTCGGCTGGGCCCTGCACTATGTTAAACATATGTTCAGCATCAGGCTTTACCTGTCTCCCTGCCATGAACTGTTTGCAGAACAGCTGGGTGAGTTCCTTGAAGCTGTCGATGGAGCGGCTGGGTAGGCTGCGGTACCAAGTCCTCGCCGCTCCCCTGAGAGTCGAATAGAAGCCCCGGCAGAGCAGGTCATCGTCGGCTCCTTGGAAGGACATGTCCCCCTCGTAGTCCATCACGTGGTTTCCCGGGTCTCCTATCCCGTCATACTTCCCCAGCGCCGGGATCTTGAATCGAGAGGGGACCCGCGCGTTGGTTATTCTCCGTGATAGGGGGTACCAGTCTCCGTGGATGCCCCCGGGGGTTCGACACCCGCCTGCCTCTGGTTCGTTCGGTGGTGGAGGGGGCATTGGCGTCGGCGGGGCTGGCTCCACGGCCCTCGCCACACTGGGGGTCGGGCTGACCCGGCGTTCCCGGCTCCTCCGGCGGGAGCTCCCGCTCCGCTGCGATCGGTCTCTCGAGTGGTGTCGATTGCTTCTCCTGCGGTGGGGTGATCGTGGTCGACGAGACGACGCGGTCACCGATTCGTCCCCCGTGCCTTTAGTTTCTCTTCGGCTCCTTTCACGATGAGGGGAGGAGGCGCGTGATCTCGCCTGACGGGAGCCGGACAACGTGAACCGATGCTCCGTGTTCGGTCTTTGGTTCCCATGGTCATCGACCACAGCGGATCGTAAGAGCGGGGGACCCCCCGCCCAACGATGGTCGTCGCCCAACGCGCCTCCGTTAGCTGGCGCAGTGCCGACGAGCTGCTGTACTGCCACGACCAACGTCTGGATTTTCGCGTTGGTCTCCTGGGCCAGGGCACGGAGTTGTCCCTGTGTGGCCAGTTCCGTCCCGCCAATCTCTTCGGTTGATGGGGCGGGGTGATTGCCGACGGGCGTGTCTTCAAGGTTGCCGTTGGATGCGCCATTCCCCTCCTCCGGGATGGGGGGCATGCGTCTCTTTCCGTTGCTGGCTCGTGCCATTGCAGGTGCAGTTTGTTTCTTCGTGGGATAGTTCGTTCCCACAGACGGCGCCAGATGTTTCAGAGTATTTTCTCACTACAAAGGCGTTGACCGTGGAGAACCCGGTCAACGTGGTCAAGGGGCCCGCGTGGGTCCCTCGGGTGTGTCGAGTCGGTGCAGACGAGACACGAGTCGGAGTTGCAGACGACGTGGAGTGCGTCGGCTGGGCCGAATCGGGGTCCTCGGTCGCAAGGAGAGCGAGGGGAAGCCTCGACCCGAGTTGAGACACTCGGCCTCGGACAGGCGTGCTCGGCCTCGGCGGTCGGACAACGAGGGGTAGCCCTGATCTTCCTGCTGGTTACGTGGCCGATGAGAGGCGGAGGGGAAGCCTCGGCCCGTGGATCTGATGTCCTCCTGCGTAGACGAGAATGCTCGTCAGGGGGGCCGGACCTTGGTTCCGGCCAAATCCCCTCCGATGCCTAAGTCAGACAGTGATCTGAAAGAGGAGGCCCGGCGGAGACGGTTCGACTCGAGAGGAGATCTGAACGGCATCTCACGGCGTGAGCGGGGGAGGAAGGAGATGAAATGGGGGAACTAGGTCGTTGATGGAGTACCTTAGGTTTTAGATACCTGAGATGCGGTCTCCCGTCCAGTCGTCCTTCTAACCCTTTTATAGACCTCCTGCCGTGATTGCCCCCGACCCACATCGCTCGTCCGCCCTCGATCGTGCCCCCTCAATCCGCCCCCCGTCGCCGCTCCCTGCGCCATGCCAGCACCTCCCCATAACAGCCATTAAGTGGTAACGGGATCGGGGGAACGGTTATCGCTGGAGTGGGTGAGTGACTCGTGCGTTATCGGGGCCGGGTCGGATCGATATTTGGGGGCCCTCTATGGGGCTTTGTCGGGTGGGCCTGATCGCGCAGATGGGCTTCCGATCGGCGGTCGGGCATCCAGGCTCGTATCTTTCGGGCTTCGTTCGGTGGGCTGTGCTTTTGGGCCTATGTTGTTGGGCCTTCGCAAAATAGACGTATCAGTCGGCATCGATGGCATCTTCATCGACACCTCCGACCTCTACGGCCCTTTCACCAACGAGATCCTAATCGGCAAGGTAAATTCTAATTTTCTTTCATTTCTCCATTCGAATTAATCAACATTTCTTTGATTTAAAGGCTTTGTAAGGGGAAGTTAGGGAGATGGTGGAGCTGGCCACCAAATTCGGCATCAGCTTCGCTGATAACAACAAAGGGGGAGTTAGGAAGAAGGAGGTCTGCGGGGATCCTGCGTATGTGAGGGCCAGCTGCAAGATGAACTTGAAGAGGCTTGATGTGACTATATCCATCTTTACTACTAGCACCGAATCGATACCCATGTCCCAATCGAGGTCACAGTATGCTCATTTTCATCATCGCTTGCTCGAAATAGTTAATATCATTCATGTATCTGTCAGCATCTGTTGGGTGAATCAGTGGTGTTGGATTCTTGCATCACTGAAATGTTTAACAGCTCAGTTTCTCTTCTGAAATTTTTTGGGTTGGGGAAAGCTCAGCCCCAATTTTTTTTTGGGGGGTAGCCATAGATTTAGGAGGGAGGATCCTCGGGTGACGGGGAAGAAGAGGAAAGCACAGGTGATGCCACCGACAAGACCAAATCATAGAGCAGCAGCTTCCATCTTTGCTTGACATCTGAGATGCACACAAGCTTACCCAGTTTACATTTGTTGGTTTCATCATACTTTCTAATTTCTTTAGTAAAAAAATATTATTCAATGATGCCATATAAGGAGCTGATGTTTGCTGAACATCATCTATTATTGCACATACAATCAAAACTAAGGTGCTATCTCGAGTTGCTTTCCCCTAAGGTTTCAGGTCGTCACAATCTCTCTGTTGCTTTCCTCCTATTAATTATTATTTGACTCGCTGCTTATGACAAACAAGGTGGCTAGATGGTAATTTCTCGAATGGATCAATTCCGGACTTGAGCAGTATGATAGGTCTCACTGTTGTGTAAGTTCCACTTCCTTGCATATACTGAACTATAAACAATAAATGTCTCAATAATTACATGTCTGCTTCATGAAAATATGCAGGCACCTGGAAAATAATAGATTGAGTGATCAATTTCCATCATACTTCACAGAGCTGCCAAAACTACGAGAATTGTATGGACCAGATAAGTGTGCTAACATTTTATATATTTAATTCATGAACAGGTTTTTGATAATAACCTTTTTGTATGGAGTAAATGTTGCATTTAGACATTGAGAATTTGAATTCTGTCACGCCATAAGTGTTTTCTTAAAAACTGAATTGAAATATGAAAGAAGAATATGCATAAAACAACTAAAATGTGCTTTAATAAACATGTGTGAGGTTAGCACCAAAGCTGAAGAATATGCATACAAGAAAACTGTAAATGAAATAAGAAGGAAGATGTAGCAGACCTCTTTTTGTTCTATTTTATAATAAAGTCTGAAATTGCCTCATCAACTCTTCAGAAAAAACATCAAGAGAGTTCAATGGATCAACAACTTCAACAGGAGATTGATGTACATGGAGATTCATAACATACAGCAATAGTAGATATCTGTCTACAAATGTATTCATGTGCTGTTGAGGCAAAGCCCATTGAATTCATAGTTAGCAACAATGGCAGACTTTAAAATTTACTTATGTTCAGATTCCTGGAAGGATGAAACAAACAAATTATTGAACAAGTTGCAGTAAAATGACCATCTGTTGTCCAACAGAACAAATAAAAAGCTGGTTAGATAAGTGCATGTATTCAATACATCCCACTTCTGCAGTAATCACTAATTTGTGAGATGCTTAGACATAAAGGCAGGTTCGGTGGAGCGGAAACTAACAAGTTTATAGATGTTACAATGCCAATGCATGGTAGATTCCAGTATTATCAATGTTTGAAAAAAATATTGCCAAACGTCAGTTGGTGAATACGGCCTGAACATTCATGTCATTCCTTTTGGCTGAAGCTAGAGACAACATCCGAGTCTTTGGAAAAAAAATAAAGCTACTGATAGACAGAATCCTAATGATGATCTCATAAGAAGAAATTGTAGGACAAATCCACTCTACAAGTAAACAGATGATGTCATTGTTTCGAACAAAGTATACATGTCACATACAGGTTAAAAGGTATGGAAATATGGATCAAATCTCACATGTATGAATGTAATCATTGCTAAATTGTGGATGACTATGTGAATGCATCTCTATCTACTGGATGTAATTTTGTCAACTGGATGTAATTCAAATTTAAGTTCCATTATAATTTTTATGTGCCTGTTTATTTTTTCAATTGGATGTAATTTTTGTTAACTCTAAAAAACTCCAACAATCACTCTCAAAAAACTGTTGTTTCCAAGTCATTCACTCTCAAAAATTAGTGTTGCTTGAGTGCACTTTGTTGTTTGCTGGTACAGTTTTTTAAAAAGCTGTCTTGTTAATTTATGTTTTTGCTGGAACCTGCACCATTTCTTCAATAATAAACTGAGAGGTTAGAAGCAATTTAAACAGTTAATGATGAGGGTTGAAAAAAATTGAGGGTGAGGGCTCTCACCGATTTGAACATATGAGAAGTTATATGGGATATTTTCAGCTACTTGATGTTTTTCTTATGCTTAGAAATTGAGTTGCTTCTAAACCTAAGATATTTAACATCTCAGTTGCAGAGCTACATGATGTTTCTTTGATTTTTTATATGCTTCTAACCTCAATTACAACAAACTGAGAGGTTAGAGCTCATACAAGATATTTTCTTTGATGTATTAGCTATTTGAACATCCAAACTGAAAAAAAAATCAAGTAGCCATGGAACACAAAAACCATGTCATATGAATAAACCTATATTTCAAATATGAGAACCTGTCATATAAATCATGTCATATAATCAAATTTATGAGAACATGTATTTCCAAGTGATGATTCCAAGTGATGTAGCTATATAAATCAACTTTATATGAAAACCTTTACATGAGAACATGTATTTATATCTTGTCATAAATCATTTGGATAAATGTTCCCATATGCATTATGTTCCCATAATCATTTGGTTATTTAGGCAGAAAAATTGATTTAGACGTACTATTCTGAATATGCACAATCATGATTTTAAAAATGGATAAGAAACTTAATTGAAATAGTTGCAATCGTTGTCAATGTTATTGTTGCTATTGTTATTTATTCAGCAAAATTATTTCAGACTTACACTTCAAGAACATGCATAATCATGATTTTTAAAACAGAGAAGAAACTTATGTGAAATAGAGACAATCGTCCAAAATTTAGCTCATGTGAAAGAATATAATTCTAGGTTGGCAATGTGAAAATGCCTGTTTAGATGGTTGAGTTGCAATGTGGTCCGGAATTAAACAAAATGTATTTTATTCATTATGTCAAGATCATTATTTCTTTGTTGTTTGCTTGATTATCTCAATGAATAATGTTATCCTTGTTTGAAAATTTGTTTGCAGGACACATAACATGGGTTATTGATGCATGATATATTTTGAATCTACAGGATATATTTTGAAACCCGCTGGCATTGAATGTACATGATATATATTTAACAACATTTTGAATGTACAGGATATGTCCAAAATATATTCTTAGTAACATTTTGAATGTATTTTTAACTTGCATAATACATACGGTGTTATTTTAAAGATATTCTTTAGGATGATATCTGTATCTCCTCTTATCCAATTTCTTAACCATTTTTATTCTTTTCCTTTTTTCCTCGAGTCATAATCAATTCCCTTATCTGTTATTGAAATTTGGAAATTGTTAGGGTTGAATTTCTGCTGATATTTGTTGGCATTAGTGGCACTATAGCTGGAGAGCTCAGTTTGCAGAATCAGAATTTTTTTTGGGCAGTTTGAGCAGTAATGTTGAACATAATGTCGTTCAACATATTGTTCAACATTCGGGATCTGGAATTCTGGTTCGTACGAAATATTGCACCTAAAGATGGGCTCTGCAATGGCACTCGACTGATGGTTGTCAGATGTGCATCACATGTCATTGAAGCTCAAATTTTAAATGGGGATAAAGCCGGTAGTTTTGTGTTTATTCCAAGAATATCTTTGTCACCATCGGCTATAACATTACCATTTCATATGACAAGACGACAGTTTCATGTCCGTGTAACTTATGCCATGACAATTAATAAAGCTCAGGGACAATCTGTAAATTTTGTTGGAGTTGATTTGCGGACCCCAGTTTTCAGTCATGGACATCTGTATGTGGCACTTTCACGATGCACACTTTTGATCGTGTATGTGTCCTTCTTCCAGCTGATTCAAATAAAACATTAAACATTGTTTATCTAGATGTTTTGCTATGAATTCCAATATATGATTAATATTGTAAGTTAGTTTTTTAAATTTTTCTGTAAATAGTTCTATTTATTTTATTCATTTAGTCATTCTTTAAAAAAATTATTTATCGACTGTTGTCTACCATATAGTTACACCATTATCATACAACCCCTAGCTACATAATGTGGATTGGCATCACTATATATGGCAATGTAAGACATTTTTAACTTCAGTAAAAATCATTTTTTGCCTTATTATTTCTTTCAATATGAATCTTTCAATATGAATGGTTAGCTAAAATGTTTGTTTGTATTTTTATGTACATGTGGATGCCGATTTGTATAAAACTGTAAGTCTTTAATCATACCTTTTTACTATATATTTTATTTCATTTCATTTGATTTCTTAATATTTTTTGTTCTTATAGGTTGTGTTACTTGCTCAAAATAATATAGGTGTCAAATTACGTGATTATATAAGAATTTGGTGGGACAAGGTATGCTGACCAATAAATAAGTTATCATTTTCATATTAAGACTTTTAAGTTAGTAAATTATTATTATTATTATTATTATTTTCAGCAAGAAGCAAAAAGAATTGTAGATGCACAGGTGACAGAGAATATTGATGCACCCGAAACATGTGTTATGGAGGTAATGTAAAAAAAACTATTAGAATTTTATTCCCACAATATCATTTTCATTGAATATCAACATAATATCATTTGTGTTATAGAGTTGAAAGTTAGTTCTTAAGGAGCTTGATTGGGTCCATAAAGCACGTCCACCTATGCTCCCCCGCATAAGGTAAAAACGATTTAAGTTTAACTTATTAATGTTATCACACATTTCTTTATTTCTCTAACCAATTTATGTTTCTAATTTACCTAGGTTATTGTGCATCCAGATGACACACGATGTTGGATTGAGATTAACATGCATTCCTTTTATAATGTAATGAAGAGGAAGTTTCCTGTTGAACCATGATGGATTGCGTATTAACAGCTTTGGTGTAACAGATGTATTTTTGATGTAACAAACGTAAATATTATTATGGTGCTACTTGGCTTAGACTAATAGAACTGGATCTACAATACTTTTGTGTAACATTATTAAGGTGCTACTTTTTGATGTTAGAAATGTAAATTTCAATAGTTGCTTGCATGGTGTTTTTACTTCACCAATTTCAATTGTTTTCATGGTTGGATGTGATTGGGGGGAACGTGGTGACATGGCTAATGCACATAATCTGATCAATGCTGCTAACTTCTGCACTCCTAGGTTTTGGTGACAAGGCTAATTTTTACGTCCATCTCTATTTTTCTGTTTGTTCATGTATCATAATACTCTAACATGTTTTTTAGCTCCCATATTTAAAGAATATTGTCTTAAAAATGTGGGGGAAATGCAACTAAATTTACAAAAAAATTTAGAAACGAAAAACATATTGGGGGACTAACATTTTTGTCAGTGACTAAAAATTTTGTGAGTAATTAAACAATGTGAGAACTAAAATCTCTTGAGGTGACCTAAATTTTCGGGAACTAAGACTTTGATTGGGGAACTAAGATTTTGAGGGGGGATTTCTAAAATGAATCATGTACACAATTTCAGTGGAACTAAGATTTTGAGGGGGGAATATCTAAAATGAATCGTGCCCACATTTTCGGGGGAACTAAGATTTTAATGGGGAAATATCTAAATTGAACCGTGCCCTCGGGCACGGGTTATAGACTAGTCTATATTACAAAACATGGATGTTATCATGGGTTATTGGATAAGAGTTTTTGGATAAGAGATATTGGTTATGTGTATTGTTGTATGTGGATATGTGTATTGTTGTATAAGAGATTTTGGATAAGAGATAATGGATAAGATATTTTGGTTATGTGTAATTGGGTGCGTTGTTTATATAGATTTTGTATATGGGGTATGAGAAATTGAGATATGAGATATTGGATCACATCACATCATATATGACTTAAATTGAGATATAAGAAATCAAATCTTTTCTTTATAATTTTGAAATCAAAATTTTCGTTTACACGTAAGGGAGGGAAAAATTTGATCACATCACGTAAGGGAGGGAAAAATTTGATCACATCACACGTTCCTATGTATTTGAAGCTTGCAATGAAGGGAATTTTGCGCGGCAAGATCAAGCAGAGCAAGGGAGAAGAGCAAGAACAGCTCATGTTCCTCCTCGCCATCATCTTCTACCTCCAGCAAGAAGAGCAAGGGAGAGCAAGGGAGAGCAAGAAGAGCAAGCACATCAAGAAAAGCACCCTCATCTTCTACCTCGGTGAGCTCTTCCTCTTCTCCTCAATTTTTTTCTTTTACTTTATTTCACCCTCATCAAGAAGAGCACCCCCATTGCAGCGCTTTGAGCTTCATCATGGCCTCAACAACTCAACCCTTGGTGAGCTTTGTGAGTTTGAGAGCTTCATCACGTCCTCTCCACCTCAACCCTTGGTGAGTTTTGTTGGCAGTTGCACCTCAACCCTTCATGCACTTTCAGTCAATTTCAGTTTGAGAGAATTGGATTATCAGTGAATTTTAATCAATTTGAGAATTTGCAACTGTCAATCATGTGGTTTTTTTCTATATTGCAAGTTGAATGTTGATGTGCTTGCTCTTCATAGTCAATTCTCAAAATGTGGGGTTTTAGTCAATTTAAATTTTTTATCAATGTTGATATGGTATTTGATGATATGCTCAAGATATGTGAGAATGCAATATTTTTTTTATTGTCCATGTTTTTTGTTTTATTCATTTTTTTGAACTGAAATTTCAGAGATTGGTAATTTTTTGATTGGTTATCAATTTTGAGAATGATTTAATATTGATGTTTCCCTCCCTTAAGTATTTTGGTTATCAAGATTTCGGAACTTGAATATAGTTTGGAACTTGAAATTTTCAACCCAATGATAAAAATCTTCAAGGTGAAATGAAATCTTCAGGGTGAAATTTTCAAGACTATAATCACCCCATTGAAATTTTCAACCCTATATATTAATTCCCAAATATTAAGGTGAAATATATTTACTGTAAATATGATAGAAATGAAAATTTCAGTATAAATGATAAAAACTGAAGGGAATGATAAAAACACTGAAATCTTGAATATAGTTATCAAGACTATATTCCAAAATACTGAAATCTTAATGATAAAAACACTTTTTCAAGACTCTATTCCAAAATACTGAAATTTTCAACCCATCGAAATTCCAAATTTTCAACCCAATAATAAAAATCTTCAAGGTAAGTCATATTTGGTTATCAAACTTAAGGGAATGAAATTTTAATATTAATTGAAGGCAATATTTACAGGACACTGAAATTTCATATCATTTTTGGATAAGAGAATGAAATTTCATTCTCAAAATTTCATATCATTTTTGGATAAGACACTGAAATTTCATATCATTTTTGGATAAGACACTGAAATTTCATTTTCAAAATTTCATATCATTTTTACAGGACATTGAAATGCAATTTTATTTGAAGGCTATAGTTTAGTGAATACCGAATACTAAATGAGCATTTCAGTTATGTTTTGAAATTGGATAACATGACTTAAGTTTGAAACCTTGATATGATAATACTTGTTTGCAATGCATGGATAATTATCAGATGTTCCTGTTTGTGTACTCTTGCCTGGATAAATTTGCAATACATGTTTAGTATTGCATGTTGATACGTCTATTTTACGGAGGCCCAACGGCATGGGCCCAAAGGCGCAGCCTACAACGCGAAATCGTGGGGGGTCCAAGCCCACCCAACGAAGCCCATGAGAGGACCCCGAACATCGATCCGACCCGACCCTGGAAACGTGCGAGTCACTCGCCCACTCCAGCGATAACCGTCCCCCCAGGCCCGCTGCCACTTAATGGCCGTTATGGGGAGGTGCTGGCATGGCGCGGGGAGCGGCGATGGGGAGGCGGATTGAGGGGGCACGATTGGGGGCGGACGAAGGAAGTGAGCCATGGGTGGTCGCAACGAGAGGCCTATAAAAGGGCTAGGAGGACGACTGAACAAAGGACCGCATCTCAGGTAACAAAACCTAAGGTACTCCATCAACGACCTAGTTCCCCCACTTCATCTCCTTCCCCCCCGCTCGCGCTGGAGGACGTCGTTCCGATCTCCTCTCGAGTCGAACCGTCCCCGCCGAGCCTCCTCTTTCAGATTGTCATCTGACTTAGGCATCGGAGGGGATTTGGCCGGAACCAAGGTCTGGCCCCCCTGACGAGTGTTCTCGTCTGTTCAGGAAGACGTTAGATCCATGAGCCGAGGCTTTCCCTCTGCTCCACGCCGGCCGCGCATCAAGCGAGATGACCGAGGCTACCCCTCGTCGCCCAACCGACCGAGGCCGAGCGCATCCATCCGAACCGAGGCTCCCCCTCAGCTCCGCATCGGTCGTGCATCAAGCCCAGGCACCGAGTCTTCCCCTCGTCGTCTGACCGTCC
This sequence comes from Scilla litardierei, assembly GCA_030789695.1. Taxonomy (NCBI): domain Eukaryota; kingdom Viridiplantae; phylum Streptophyta; class Magnoliopsida; order Asparagales; family Asparagaceae; genus Scilla; species Scilla litardierei. The sequence goes on along the minus strand of CM061142.1, from coordinate 188,416,054 downwards.
GAGGCCGAGCATCTCACACTGGGCCGAGGCTTCCCCTCAGCCCCCTTGAGGCCGAGGATCCAGACCCGGCCCAGCTGACGTGCTCTGCGTCGACTGCATCTCCGATTCACGTCGCGTTTGCACGTGCTCGACGCACCCAAGGGACCCAAATCGGCCCCTTGACCACATTGACCGGGCAGTCCACGGTCAACGCTTCTGTAGTGAGAAAACACTCTGAAACATCTGGCGCCATCTGTGGGAACGAACTATCCCACGAGAAAACAAACCACACTTGCAATGGCACGCGCCTGCAACGGGAAGAGACGCATGCCCCCCATCCCGGAGGATGGAAATGGCGCACCCAACAGCAACCTTGAGGGCGCACCCAACGGCAATCACCACGCCCCCTCAGCCGAAGAGACTGGCGAGACCGAGCTGGCCACGCAGGAGCAACTCTGTGCCCTGGCCCAAGAGACCAACGCGAACATTCAGACGCTGGTCATGACGGTACATCAGCTCATCGGCACCGCGCCGCCAACGGAGACGTATTAGGTGACGACCATCGCTGGGAGGGGGGCCCACCGCTCCTGCGGTCCGCCGTGGTCGCTGACCACAGAAACCGAAGACCGAACACGGAGCGTCGATTCACATTACCCGGCTTCCACCAGGTGAGATCACGCGCCTCCTCCTCTCGTCGTGAAAGGAGCAGGAGGGGTACCGAATACACGGGGGACGAATCGGTGACCGCGTCGTCTCGTCGGCCAAGATCACCCCACCGCAGAAGAAGTGATCGGTACCACTCGAGGGACCGATCACGGCTAAGCGGAAGCTCCCGCCGGAGGAGCCGAGAACGCCGGACCAGCCCCACCCCCAGTATGGTGAGGGCCGTTGAGCCAGCCCAGCCAGCGCCTGTGCCACCACCACAACCGAACGAGTCTGAGGTAGGCGGGTGTCGGACCCCAGGAGGCATCCACGGAGACCGGTGCCCCCTGTCGCGGAGAATAACCGACGCACGGGTCCCCTCTCGATTCAAGATCCCGACGCTGGGGAAATACGACGGGATAGGAGATCCAGGAAACCATGTGATGGACTACGAGGGGGACATGTCTTTCCAGGGAGCCGATGATACCCTGCTCTGCAGGGGCTTTTATTCGACCCTCAGGGGAGCAGCGAGAACTTGGTACCGCAGCCTGCCCAGCCGCTCCATTGACAACTTTGAGGAACTCACCCAGCTGTTCTGCAAACAGTTCATGGCAGGGCGACAGGTAATGCCTGATGCTGAACATTTGTTTAACATAGTGCAGAGCCCAACCGAGCCGCTCCGACAATTTATGCGCCGCTTCAACGCTGATCGGCTGAACGTAAACAGCCCTCCCGACCTCGTTGTCCAAACGGCCCTAAAGAAAGGGCTGTGTCATAGAGGCTTGAAGAAATCCCTGCACAATGATCCCCCGAAAGATCTCGCTGGGATTATGGCGAGGGCCAAGCGCTTCATGTTGACCGAGGAGACCTTGGCCATCGAGGCGGGAAAGGCCAGACGAGGGACCAAGCGCGGCGATAGCGAGCGCCTTAGCCCTGAAGGGTACCGGACAGAGAAGAGGGCGAGAAACAAGCAGCGGAGGGAGGATACGAGAGACGCCACCCCGGACGTCGTCCTCACTCAAGTGCAGAAGGAAGAGCGTGCCGATCGCCCCCCGCCGAAGACAAAAAGAGGGGGGAAAAATGAGGAAAAGTATTGCCGGTACCACAAAGACAACGGCCACGACACTGAAGACTGCTGGCACCTAAAGAAGGACATCGAGAAGTTGATGAGCCGAGGGCACGCAAAGAACTTTACCGATGACCCGACCCACGGAGAAGGAACATCCAAGCAGCCGGACAAGGGAAAGAAGGTCAACGCCGTCCAAGGACCCCTCCACATCATAGAATGAGCAGGCGAGGCCCCCCAGTCACAGCCTAGTCGGGAGGAGATTATCTAGGTTCACATCCCCCCGTCTTGCTTTATTTCTTTTTCCTCCAAATGTACTAGTCCAATAGGACCTTTAAGAGTACAAATGCACTCCTTTTTCCTTTCCTTCATCTCCGACGAAGTCAACATTTTGCTAAGGCTGCATAAGAGTGAAGACCGCCACCTCACCGGACGGGGGGCCAATCAAAACTGGTCCTAAGCCGAGGAGCTTCACCCTCGTTGACCGACTCCGACGCTCGTAAGTCTGGGGGCAATTCCCCCAGCCAGCGCAGATGCCGACCGGTCCTAAGCCGATGAGCTTCACCCTCGTTGACCGACTCCGACGCTCGTAAGTCTGGGGGGAATTCCCCCAGCCAGCGCAGACGCTGACCGGTCCTAAGCCGAGGAGCTTCACCCTCGCTGACCGACTCCATCGCTCGTAAGTCTGGGGGCAATTCCCCCAGCCAGCGCAGACGCCAACCGGTCCTAAGCCGAGGAGCTTCACCCTCGCAGACTGACTCCATCGCTCGTAAGTCTGGGGGCAATTCCCCCAGCCAGCGTAGACGCCGAACGGTCCTAAGCCGAGGATCTTCACCCTCGCTGACCGACTCCATCGCCCGTAAGTCTGGGGGAAATTCCCCCAGCCAGCGCCGACGCCGACCGGTCCTAAGCCGAGGAGCTTCACCCTCGCTGACCGACACCATCGCTCGTAAGTCTGGGGGCAATTCCCCCAGCCGCAGACGCCAACTGGTCCTAAGCCGAGGGACTTCTCCCTCGCTTACCTACTCCATTGTTTATAGGACTGGGGCAACCCCCCAGCCAATAAGGACATCAACCGACTTGTCCACTCGAGGGACTAGGGGCGACCTCCCGGAGGAAAGAGGCGAGCGACCACCATCAGCAGAGGAGCCAAAGTCGCAGCAACAAAGCAAAATGCGCGAAAAATTCAAGTAGGTCAATTTCATTTCCAACAGTTAACCGAAGTACAAAAGTGTGTCTTTTTACAGGAAATCGAAGTAGAGAAACCTCTTCACAAATAATTCACTCTCGGCGAACAACAAAATCCGTCACCCACGGAAACTAGGGTGACGCCGGCGGAGCAAAACTTGTCGACCGAGAACATAAAATTGCTGGCTCAAATGAACATCCTTGCAATCAGTAACTGTTTGCCCTGAAGCAGAGAGCCGGTAAAGATGCCAATAGAGATTACGAGGTCAGGGATCCATTTCAAGTAGGCTGGGCCAAAGCGAAGCGGATGCTGAAAAATTTGAGGATAAAGACAAGGACGACAGGCCGGGAAGGACGACCTAGGGGTCCTGGGCTCGGGAGGACGCATCCTCGTGTGCCCCGCCCTGCTCGGAGTGAGGGGGATCGGCAGGCAGAAGGACTTGTCGGACGCGCTCCGCACAATCCCGGAAGGAGGACTAGACAACTTCGACGATCTGGGGGCCGATAAGGTCTTCATACTTACCGAAGGCCTCCCTGACGACCTCGAAGATCCTCTCCCCCAGAGTCCTGGCGACGCCCCTCTCCACCTCATCCGCAAACTGTGCCACCTGACGCCGATCCGACAGTTCCCTCTAGAACTCCTCCCTCTCCAGGCGGAACTACTCCGCCGCTTCCCTGACCAACCGCCGAGTGTCCTCCAACTCCCCCTGGAGATCAGCCACTCGTCCCTCTAGCTCAGCCACCCGGAGCTTGAGTTGCTGAGACTCCATCTGGGCCGCCACCGTAGCTACCTCCGCCGCCCCAGCCCGCTCATGGGCCTTTGCAGAGGACTCCTCCAGCTCCCTCAAACGGACAGCTCGACGCTGCAACTCGATAGCGAGTGTTGAACCCTGAACGACAAGACATGAGCCAAGAAGAAAGCAAAGGAAAGAAAGGGACAGCGGGATAGCCAGACCTGCAGAAGGATCCAGACCAAGATGTCCGACACTTTGTCGGCGGGGACCCTCTTGAGGAGACCACGGTCCCTGGGGAGAACGGAGCCCTCGGCCAACTGCTGAGCCAAGGCTCGGTCGACAAACACCGAGTCCCCGGGGGTGACCTCGAGGGAGGCCGAGCAGCTCATCAATAGGGCACCGATTCTCGATAATGGAGGCAGGGCTGCGGCGACGGGGGTGGTCGTAAGGGTCACTGGAAGATCCTCGGAGGCCACCGCCAGGGCACGGAGCACACCGGACTAAGGGGATCCGCGCTTTCCTTCCTCCTCTTCCCTCCGCGAGGCTCAGCAGGCGCCGAAGGGGAGCGCTTCCGCCTCGTGCCACCTCCACCCTCGGAGACAAGAGGGGGCACGCCAGGCACAAGAGGAGCTGCACCGGACCCATCATCACCCCCCACAACTTGGGCCGGTGGGACGGACCCGACTCTTGCGACCTCCCCGGGGAGGGGAATACCAGAAGTAGAGACGGGAGACGCGGCCGCCACCTTGCCCACGGTGGGCTCGGCTCGACACACCTCCTCCTCGACGGTCCGCCGAGGCGCCCTTCCCGAGGTACTGCCTCGGCTTCGAGCAGCTCCTCGCTGAATCAGCTCATCGACGTTGCGGGTGAACTCGCGACCAGCCATTCCTGCAAGCGAAACCGAAATCAGGGTAAGCCACAGGGCAATCCAGGACTAGAAAAGCGGCCTACCCGGAGACCACAAGACAGCCTTCAGGAGTAGGTCATCCAGCAAAGGCCAGATAGACTTCGCCTCCAAGGGGAGGGCCGACAGCAGTGCGACGACTGCCTGATCAGCCTCGGAGAGGGTTAGCGTTCGGCCAGGCCGACCTGACCCACCCCAGCCTGTCAAAATCTGAGCATCCTCAAGGAAGACTACGAAGACATAACCCGAGCTCCAATCCCCCGCCCAGTGGGGTAGCCTGATCAGGCATTCCCTCCCCGCGCGGGCTCAGAGGTGTAGCCATGACCCTAGACCGACCGTCTGGATCTGATAAAAATAGAAGAGAAGGGGGAGAGATGGCTCCAGACCGCGAGTGCAGCAGAGCATCACAAAGCCTGTCAGAACCGCAACCGAACATGGGGTAAACTGGCAAAGGGACACCATGAGGTACTCCATGACTTGTATAAAGAAGGGATGGAGCGGGAAACGAAGACCCAGATGGAACATCTCGACGTAAACACCGACTTCGTTGCCCCGCGGAAGACAGATCCGCTCGTCGACGAAAGGGACTCGAACATCATACGGGTAACAGAGGTACCTCCCCCGAATCTCCGCAGCCGCCAGAAAAGGAGTCCTCGACGGCGTTCTGAGGATAGCCAGAGGTACATTAAGCCGCGCGACAATCGACGCCACATCATCACCAGCATAGTCGGGGAAGAGCTTCCCCTTCCCTTTGTCTCGGAGGGAACGACTCCCCGAGGGGGGACCGGATCCCACAGATCGGGGCCCGCCACGCATGGACTCAGGAGGATCCCTCGCCCCTTGGCCAGAGCCACCTATCCTAAGAGCAGCCAGAATATGAGGATGGGAAAGGAGTTACCTTTTTGTTTATTTGGGGAAGGCAAGAGAACGAAGGCGTCGGAAGACTCCGAGTTTGTGGAAAGCCTGGAACAGAGAGGAGAGCGAGGAAGAAGTTGGGATCAAAGCAGCCGGTGCACTTATATACAAGACCCAGGGGCGAATTCAAAACGCCTGACAGGAACGCGTGGCAAGCCTTAAAGAGCCGGCGGCATTTCGAAATCGGCGCCAAAGGAAGTCCTATCGATCCGCCTCATCATGACCTTCATTTATGACCACACCTCGACTGACGCGCCAATCGGAACCCCAGGAGTCACATCGGTCGAACCGAACCGGCCAAGGCTGATCGGCCCCACCGATGGGGGCAATTGATACGTCTATTTTACGGAGGCCCAACGGCATGGGCCCAAAGGCGCAGCCTACAACGCGAAATCGTGGGGGGTCCAAGCCCACCCAACGAAGCCCATCAGAGGACCCCGAACATCGATCCGACCCGACCCCGAAAACACGTGAGTCACTCGCCCACTCCAGCGATAACCGTCCCCCCAGGCCCGCTGCCACTAATGGCCGTTATGGGGAGGTGCTGGCATGGCGCGGGGAGCGGCGATGGGGAGGCGGATTGAGAGGGCACGATTGGGGGCGGACGAAGGACGTGAGTCATGGGTGGTCGCGACGAGAGGCCTATAAAAGGGCTAGGAGGACGACTGAACAAAGGACCGCATCTCAGGTAACAAAACCTAAGGTACTCCATCAACGACCTAGTTCCCCCACTTCATCTCCTTCCCCCCCGCTCGCGCTGGAGGACGTCGTTCCGATCTCCTCTCGAGTCGAACCGTCCCCGCCGAGCCTCCTCTTTCAGATTGTCATCTGACTTAGGCATCGGAGGGGATTTGGCCGGAACCAAGGTCCGGCCCCCCTGACGAGTGTTCTTGTCTGTTCAGGAAGACGTTAGATCCACGAGCCGAGGCTTCCCCTCTGCTCCACACCGGCCGCGCATCAAGCGAGGCGATCGAGGCTACCCCTCGTCGCCTGATCGACCGAGGCCGAGCGCATCCATCCGAGCCGAGGCTCCCCCTCAGCTCCGTATCGGTCGTGCATCAAGCCCAGGCGCCGAGGCTTCCCCTCGTTGTCCGACCGTCCGAAGCCGAGCATCTCACACTGGGCCGAGGCTTCCCCTCAGCCCCCTTGAGGCTGAGGATCCAGACCCGGCCCAGCTGACGTGCTCTGCGCCGACTGCATCTCCGATTCGCGTCACGTTTGCACGTGCTCGACGCACCCAAGGGACCCAAATCGGCCCCTTGACCACGTTGACCGGGCAGTCCACGGTCAACGCTTCTGTAGTGAGAAAACACTCTGAAACACATGTATAATACACATTGTAAGCATGTTTAGTATTCTCACCTATCTAATTGTTTATAAAACTGTTTGCAAAAAAATTTCTGGCCATGTGCTAATGAATAGGTGCGAATATATAGGTGAGAATTCACTCATAGTTGCAAAAAAATGGAGATGTTTGCAAAAATTGGTGAGAATATATGAAACAGTTTCATAATAGTTTGAGGTGCATGAAACATTTTGAGGGATATATGAAACATTTTTTGATATTGGCACTGAAAGTTATTCTCAAAAATTGGTGAGAATATATGAAACATTTTGAGAGAACTCACTGCCAAAATCAAAATGTTTCATAAACAGTTTCATAATAGGTGAGAATATATAAATTTTTGTCCATGTGCTAATGAATAGAGATTTGCAAAAAAACATGGACAAAAATTTAGAATATCTTATTTATGGATATGTTTCTGTGTATAGCTTGACATGGACAAAAATTTCATTTTGCTATCTAATTCATATGCAAAATCATGTATTTTGCAATTCATGTATTTTTAGTCCATACATGAATAGGGGAGCTTGAAGGGGGAGTTTGCACTTTATGGACTGAAATTGCATTTGGCCTTTGTTCAGTCCATTGAAAATCCTGTTTTTTCATTTTGCAAACTCTTATTCATTTTTGGTTTTCAGTCCATTTTTCATTTTGCAAACTCTGAAATTGCAACCTCTTATTCCATTACAAACTCTTAGTCCAAGTTGCAATTTCATTCATATTTTTTAATACCAATACTGCCAATATTTTCACATGAGTTTGCAATGAATCCTGTGGATAATCCTGTGAAATGAATTCCTATTTTCATTCATTTAGGATATATCATGTGAAATGAAAATAGGATATATCCTGTGCCTAAATGAATTCATTTCACAGGATACTTTTGTTTAACAGGTGTTGTCCATTAATCCGGTGGCTAAATGAATTCCTATTTGTCCATTAAACAGGGGTTGAGGGGTTGAGGGGTTGAGGTTCTCCCATTGCATCTAGCCACATGACATTGCATTCTTATTCCATTGCAAACTCATAGTCCAAGTTCTCCCATATGAATCCTTTGGCTAATCCTGTGAAATGAATTCCTATTTTGTCCTGTGAAATGAAATTTTCATTCATTTAGGATAAATGAAAAGATGAGTTCTTGATGAGTTCTTGATGAATACTGCCACAAGACATTGCGATGGATTCATATAGTTGGCTAGATGTGATACTGTCCCATTTCATATATTTCACCCTCAGATGTTATGTTATCAATGTCCTGTGGCTAGATGCAATTCATGTGGTTAGAATGCAATGTTCTTGATGAATCCCAATACTGCCAATATTTTGGCTAAATGAATTCATTTCACATGATACTTTAGTTTAACAGGGGTTGTCCATTAATCCTGTTGCTAAATGAATTCCTATTTGTCCATTAAACAGGGGTTGATGGGTTAAGGTTCTCCCATTGCATCTAGCCACAGGACATTGCATTCTTATTCCATTGCAAACTCTTAGTCCAAGTTGAAATTTCATTCATTCTTATTACATTGCATCTAGCCACAGGACACTGCCATTATTGGACTATAAGCAAAATGCATACTTTTGTCCATGTGCTAATAAGCAAAAACCAACCCTATGGATAATAACAAATTTTTTTCCATGTGCTAATGAATAGATTTCATTCATACTTTTGTCCATGTGCTAAGGAATAGAGATGGTTGGTTATGAAATGAGCTTGCTGATTTTGAGAGAATTGGTTATGAATGAGCTTGCTGACGTAAATAGGAATGGTAGTATTGGCAATGTTGGCAGTATTGGGAATGCATTCACTTGACTGATGTAAATAGGAATGCAATGTCCTGTTGCATTCAATAATGTCCACATCTGTCAATTTTGGCTCATTACATTGCATTGCTCCCTCAAGTAATTTAATGAGGCATCTGTCAAGTAATTGAATTTTGGCTCATATTATTTGATTTCAAATTTTCAAATTTTTATTTTAAATTTAAATTGCAACTGCCAATCCAAATAAAAATGACTATTGCACCTTGAATTTTGTTATGGATTTCAAAATTTTAGATTGTCATTTGCAATTTTGGACCTTGAATAATGAGCATAGCAAAAATTAAAATTGGCAGCTGCAATTTAAAAATATCAGTCAAGGTTCAATATTAATTTTTAGTTGGCTTGGCTTTTTGAAACTTTCAGTCAAGGTTGGATGAATTGAAAAATATTTAAAACATATGATTACATCCAACATCAGTCCCAGGAATGTTCATTTGTGTCATACCCAAATCTAATGTTCATTTCATATTAGTTTTTACATGAAGTATTTAATATTGAATGCTAATGCTAATAGTTTTCACATGACAGTTTCATATGAGGTGCTTTCTCTTCATAATCAAATTTCATTGTCCTATTAATTTGGTTGGACTAATATTTGCTTCACTCATTTGAATTGCTCAATCTTCAGTCATTTTTATTCATATGAATTGCTAAAGAATTTAGTCCAATTGTTTGCATGTGTAAATTCTAACTATTTTGGTTTAACTATTTGCAGGACAAATTAATCATGGATAGCACCCTACACAAACTGAGAAACTTTTGCCATTTTCTGAAGAACTCATCACTTTTCTTTGAAAATACATCAAGCTTGCAGGCCAAGCTATTTCTCATCAGTCCTCCTCAAAGGGTTTTATAGTAAATTTGAGAACCTTTGGGAAATGAATACTGAACAATTTGATATACTTGCTTCAAAGGGTTTTATAGTAAATGAATACTGAATGAGTTTGCATGTGAGTTTGAATGATAAAGCACAATTGGATAACTAAATTTGATACTTAAAGCTATTTCTATTTTGCACACTTTGAATGATAAAGCACACTTTAAAGTATACTGAATGAGAAAAACCTCCACATGCAGAAAAACCTTTGGATGTGAGTTTGAAATGAATGAGAAAAATCACATAGCTTCTTTGAAATTGCTATTTGAAAACTAATTCAAAATTGCTATTTCAAAGTTTGAAGTATAAATTGCTATTTTGAAGTAATGTGAGTTTATAATGAATGGAATACTTCAAGTTTGCAATTCAAGTTTTCAAATTTGAAGTATTCCATTCAGAAAACTTGAAGTATTCCACTCAGAAAACTAATTCATTCATTATAAATTGCTATTTGAATGAAGTGTGCATTCAAAATAGCTTCTTTGAAATGGTTTGAATCATGTTAACATGAAAGTGTCCTCATAAGGTCCTGTTGAATCAAATTTCAAATATGAACATTATCAGTTTTTAGCATGTGAAAGTGTCCTGATAATGATTCAAATTTTTAGCATGGAATCTCTCAGTATGGAATTTCAAATTTGCTTGGAATTTTTCAGTGTATGGAATCTCTCAACAGGACATTATGAAATGATTAATCATGTATGGAATTTCAGAGATTGGTATTTTTTGATAGCATGACTGAAATATTGAATTGCTAAGATGACTAAGATGACTAGCAAATATTGAATTCAATATTGCTAAGATGACTATAATGTAGCTCTCTTTTATGTTTTTCTTCATTTTTTTGTCAGCTCTCTTCAGCTCTATGATGTAGCATTTGGTTTTTTTATCATTTGGTTTTTTTATCATTTGGTTTTTTTCATGCTCTTTTCACCTATATGTTTTCAGCTATATCATTTGGTTTTGTATAATCATCTCTCTTCAGATTTAGCATATGGTTTTTTTATCTTTTCAGCTATATTCAATTTTTTGCATAGCTAACATGAATATTGACAGTATTTTTGGAATTGGTAATATTTTTTCATTATTGACAGTTCAGTCTGATGGAAAAAATAATGAAATTGACAGTATAGTTTGGAAATGGATTGACAATTCAATATTGACAGTGATTTTTCAGTTGGGGGAGGGTTCTTTGTCCTTGAATTTTGAAATGGATTTTTGGAAAAAAAAATGATGAAATTGACAGTATAGTTTGTATGTAATCATGATTGTAATCCAGAATTGGCAGTATAGGTTGGATGTAATCCAGAAAGAGATGGAAAAAATAATGAAATTGACTGCTCAATTTCAAGTATGAATTTGCTCATTGGTGAGTATTTTGAGGGGGAATGCTTGCAATTGACAGCATAGCTAAATTTGGTGTAACCTCATATGAGGTTATGCTGTCAATATTTGAAATTCTTAGGTGAAATTGAAATTCAAGTAAGAATTTTGAGGTTATGCTGTCAATAGTATTTTGAAATTGAAATTCTTAATGTGAGAATTTCAATTTCAACCTATGTAGGTTATGCTGTCAATCCAGCTTTGCAGTTATTCTGTCAATTTTGAAGTTCAATAGTATTTTGCAGTTATGCTGTCAATCCAGCATAACTTCAAATTTCTACCTATTTTGGTTGAACTAAATAGGTTATTCTGTCAATACATCATAACTTCAATTCTTAGGTGAAATTGAAATTCAAATATTGACCTGCAGAGCTGAGTATTTTGAAATTGAAATTCTTAATGTGAGAACTAAATAGGCGGGCTGTCAATAGGTGAGTATTTTGAAGTTGATAACGTGCATAGCTAACAAGAATATTGACAGCATAACTTCAAATTGCAAGCATAGCTAAATTTGGTATAACCTCATGGGTGAGTATTTTGAGGGGGGAATGCATTGACATCTCAATTTCAAGTAAGAATTTGCTCATTGACTTGATTATTGGTATAACCTCATAAGTGAGTATTTTGAGGGGGAAATGCAATTTTTTTTGAAATAGCAATATTCAATTGAAATAGCAATATTGAACTGAAATTGCTACTTCAATTTTGAACTAAAATTCTGAACTGAAATAGCAATTTCATTTAACAATTCATAATTGAAATAGCAATCTAAAATGAAATTGCAATATTGAACTGAAATTCTCTTTTGTAGTTATTATTTGTCTAACCTCAGAGGTGAGATTTTGAGGGGGGAATGCAAATGTGTCATGTGTAGAGATTATTGGATCCAACAAAGAAATTGCAGGACTGAACTGCAAAGTTCAATTTTTTGATCTAACAAAGAATTAAACACCAAATTTTTTTGTGTTCAATCCTGCAATTTCTTTGTTCATCTTCAATTTCTTTGCAGGACTGAACTGTAAATTGAACACATAATTTGTCTTCAAATATCATAGCTGAACTGCATAGTTCAGCAAATGTCTTCATCCAACATTTGCATCCAAAACACAAAGTTCAGCAAATGTTGAATTGCCATGATTCAACAAAGAAAAGAAATTGCATCCAAAACAAAGAATTAAACACCAAATTATGTGTTCACTTTTTTTGTGTTCTTCATGTTTTGAAGATGGAATTTGAAGATGAACCAAATTTTGAGTTATGTCAGAACTGAAATGTGTTGAATTAGTTGGATATTGAGGTCAAAAGAATTAAACACAAAATTTTGGGTTAATTTTTTTGTTATACTAAATTGCCATCTTCAAATTTGGTTCTTGGTTAAAAACTTGGATATACTTAAAGCCCTTCAAAATTGGATATACTTAACGCTATTTGGCATGGTAGACTAAAAAAATTGATGCTATGCATCCTGTCATATGCATATGCATATGATACTTATGCTGTTTAGTTTTAATGCTTGCTATTTTTAGATGTGTTTAGACAACAAATTAAGTCAAGGTTGTTAGAAAAATGCCCCGTAATAATCCATTTTGGTTATGCTATTTAGAAATTGCCAGTATTTTTGGATATTAGAAATTTCATGTAACGAATTTTAATGATTTAGTTGGTTACCATTTGGAATGTAATATGCTTTTAACACTAAATTTAAATGATTCAGTTGTACGTTGTCATTCTTTGACCAGCCTAAATATTTTATCATTCACATTTGCTTCACACCAACATGCGAACGGTATGGAATTTGTTAGTATAAACTACTGTATTACATGCTTGATTTACCATCATTAATCACGCTCATACCATGCACTCAATTTAGGCATCGGTTGATAGTGACTTACCAGCCTCACAGAAAGGACAAGAACAATATAGCCCTCTTACTGAGCCTATGATTAGTTCTTCACTACCAAGTGTTCGTCGTATTTCACCATTGCGACAATGGCAACATAAAAGGAATCATAATGACAAAATTTTTGAACAAGATGATGAACCATCAGCCATGTTATTATCCACTTGACTGTGCCAAACATCTAATATACGCTAATAATGTATTTTAATTGTAATTAGTTTGGGTTTAATTTGGATAGGGCTTTAGCTCAACGTAGTAGGAGAGAACGAGAACGTGAACAAGAACAACGAAACATCTCTCACGTTCGGACGTCTGACAGTGTACTAGATATACATCAAATAATACCAGTCGTGACAACTTCTCTGGTTGAACAAGAAGATGATGTCTTAGCCTCACGTAAAGATATGATTTCAGTACAAGTACCTGGACCATCTGTCAGGTTATTATCCACCCGACTGTACATAAAATTTATTCTCCTCCCATGTATTTTATTTGTATTTATTTTAAGGTTTAATTTTGTCTATGGCTTTAGCTCAACGCAAAAGGAGAGAACGAGACCGAGAACAACGAAACATATCTCACGCTGTGACTTCTGACAGTGTTCTTGATATACCTCAAATAACACCAGACGTGACAACTTCTCCGGTTGAACAAGAAGATGCTGTCTCAGACTCGCATAACGATATGATTTCCGGGCAAGTTCCTGGACCATCTGTCAGGTCATTATCAACCCGACTGTACATAAAATATTTTCTCCTCCCATGTATTTTATTTGTGTTTATTTTTGTGTTAAAATTTGGATAGGGCTTTAGCTCAACGCAAAAGGAGAGAGAACGAGAACAAGAACAACGAAACATATCTCACGCTCTGACTTCTGATGGTGTACTTGATATACCTCAAATAACACCAGCCGTGACAACTTCTCCGGTTGAACAAGAAGATGCTGTCTCAGCCTCACGTAACGATATGATTTCCGGACAAGTTCCTGGACCATCTGTCAGATCATTATCAACCTGACTGTAGATAAAATATTTTCTCCTCCCTTGTATTTTATTTGTGTCTATTTGTGTTGTTTAAATTTGGATAGGGCTTTAGCTCAACGCAAAAGGAGAGAACGAGAACAAATACAAGGAAACACATCTCGATATATGACTCCTACCAGTATACTCGATATGCCTCAAAGCACATATGCAGTACCAACTTCTCCTGTTGAACATGAAGATGAGGTCTCAGCCTCGCATAACGATATGATATGTGCTGAAGATGATGAACCATCTACCAGGTTATTATTCATAAAAGCTAATCTACTTTAATGTAACTTAATTTTATTTAATTATGGTTTTATTTTGGCTAGGTGTTTAGCTCAATGTCAAAGGAGAGAACGAGAAAAATCTCAACGAAACATATCTCAATATATGACTCCTATCTATATACCTCAAATAACACCTGGATTAACAACTTCTCAAGTTGAACAAGAAGACGATGGCTCATCCTCGATCTTCCGATGTCGGTCAGCTCAGCATGGCTCTGGTCCACCAACTCAGGTTGATTTTGGTCGGCACTATCTTGGATTAATAAACATTCCATGCCCTCATTGTTCAGCCTTACACTAGTTGGATGAACAGTTGTCGAAGTCAACTTTGAGAACACATCTTTTTGGAACATGTTGTTTGCAAGGAAAAGTAAAATTACCGAAACTTAATGAACCCCCTCCAGCACTTCGAGAATTAAATGATGGTGACAGTGAGGCATCAAAATCATTTCTAATGTATACTTGGGAGTATAATGTAGTTAATGCATTTACCAGCCTTGGTGTGACAATGGATCAAAGATTGATTGCTGGCAGAGGCCTGAACATATTTACTATTCATGGAGAATTACGCCATCGAACATGATCACTTCTGCTCCAACCGGATCAAACAACAAGTTATTGTCAACTTTACATATATGATCCGGATTCTGCTATGGAGTTTCGAAGTAATAGAAATCCACATTTGAGTAAGGATGTCTTACAAATTATTCAAAATTGTTTATCGGACATAAATCCATTCATCAAACTATATTATCAGGCGTATTCTGTTTTAGCTCAAGCAGATTTATGTGGTCATGATCTTCCTGTATATCTGCATTACAATCCAAACAAGGATCATCGCCGTTATAACCTTCCAACCGTAGATGAGATTGCGGTTATTTTACATGGCGATGGCTATCGACCTTCCAGGATGCGAGATATAGTTTTACATCTTCGAGGAAATCATCAGTTAATCTAAATTAATGAGACTCATCATGCATACTTACCATTACACTACGTCTTATTATTTCCTGATGGTCAGCTTGGATGGGAACCTGAGTTGAAGCAGTGGGATCCAGTTCAAAACATATCCTCAAGTAGACGCCTTACCATGTGTGAGTTTTATAGCTACCGTCTGTTTGAAAGACAGAACGAGTATTATTCAATTTTGAGCTGGAAAGTTATTCCAAGAGTTTATAGTTGATGCTTGGGCAGCAATTGAGCAACATCGTTTGACATTCATCAAACTTAATCAACGAAAACTCCGCTCAGAGCTCTATCAGAGTCTTGCAGATATCGATGCATATGCCAGATGTGACCAAATTGGATAGCGCATGATACTTCCTTCATCTTTCACTGGCAGTGCACGTCACATGTTTGAAATCTTTCAAGACTCGATGGCTATCACACGTTATAACCAGCACCCGGATATTTTTTACCATGACTGCAAATCCAAAGTGGCCAGAAATTACTTTGGCTCTACTGCCTAATCAAAAGGCTACCGACCGTCCAGATTTAGTTGCACGTGTATTTGAGTTAAAAAGAAAGGCTTTGATGAAGGAGATTGATGGTAATAATGTATTTGGAAAGAATTTAGCACATGTATTTACAATTGAATTTCAGAAACAGGGTCTTCCACATATGCATGCTCTTTTAATTCTTCGTGGTCCATATAAGATTCATACATGTGATCAAGTGGATAGAATCGTTTGTGCTGAATTTCCTGATCCTGCTCAAGATCCAGCATTATTCGATACTGTGTCAAAATGTATGGTTCATGGACCATGTGGTGCTCGAAATCCAAATGCTTCATGTATGGAAAACGGTAAGTGTACTAAGAAATACCCTCGAAATTATGCAGATGCAACAACCATGGATCGTGATGGATATCCTATTTATCGTCGTCGTAGTAATGGGCATCTATATACTGTACGGGGGCGTTAGGTTAATAACCGAGATATTGTGCCACACAACATGTATCTCTCAAGGCACTTTAACTGCCACATTAATGTCGAAGTTTATGATGGGGTAAGATGTGTTAAGTACATTCATAAGTATATTTATAATGGTTATGATCGGACCACAATGGTGTTGGGCGTAGTAAATGAGATCCAACAATACATTGATGCAAGATATATTGGACCACCTGTGGCAGCCTGTCGAATATTTGAGCATCCTTTGCATCAAGAGATTCCGTCAGTTCAAAGATTGATACTTCATTTACCAGTGCAACACGTGTTATTTTTGATCTAGATGAAGATGTAGATGCAATAAGGTCTAGGGCTGAAAATGATAAGACAACTTTGACTGAATTTTTTACATGTTGCGCTTTGCATGAGTCTGCACATGATCTCACATATCAAGAATTTCCTAAAAAGTTTGTGTGGCATTCGTCAACAAAGGTCTAGACTCCTAAACAATCTGGATATGCAATTGGAAGAATGTATTTTGCATCCCCTAATTCTGGTGAGAGATTTATCTACGGTTGCTACTAGTAGTTGTTAAAGGGCCAACATCGTAGGAAAATTTACGCACATTCAATACTATCGAGTACCCTACATTCAAAGCAACATGTATTGCAAGAGGTCTTCTTGAAGATGATTCCGAGAGGAGACAATGTCTTTTCGAGGCTTCAATTATGAAAACAGGATATCAATTACGAATACTGTTTTGTATTATTCTTACCGAATGTTTACCGATCGACCCCCTTGCATTATGGAATGAATTTTCAATGCACATTTGCGATGATCTTCCACATAAATTACAAACTTTATTTGCAATTTCTACCCCAACTCAATGCCAACTTGAAGATTATGGATTATTCCTTATCAATGAATTACTTGAGGAGTACGGTAAGTGTCTATCTGACTTCCCACCAATGTCACTTCCTGCTGGAGATTGGAATGCAATTGTTGGCAATAGATTGTTGTATGAACATCAGGAACTTATAAATAAGGCTAAACAAATGGATCCTCAAAAAGAAATTGATTGCCTTAATGATGCACAACACCATGCTTACTCGGCAATTACTTCATCTGTATTTGAAAATAAAGGTACTACATTCTTCTTGAGCGGCGGTGCTAGAACTGGAAAGACTTTTTTGTACAATGCACTAGCAACAATGTTGCGTAGTCTTGGAAATATAGTTATCACCGTCGCGTCATCCGGTATTGCATCATTGCTTCTTAGGGGAGGCCGGACTGCACATTCCACATTTCGTATCCCGTTAGAAGTGCATGATACTTCAATTTGTAATTTTAGCAAGCAATCCATGCAAGCTCAATTATTCAGAAAAGCAAAACTTATAACATGTGATGAAGTACTTATGCAACATCAGCACTGTGTTGAGGTAGTGGATCGATCATTACAAGATATTTGTGATAACACCAGCATTTGGTGGTATTACTGTTGTTCTTGGTGGGGATTTTCGACAAATCTTGCCCGTCATACTAAAGGGGGGTCGAGAAGAAATTGTTGGTGCCTCATTGAGACGATCTGTTTTATGATGCTCTGTACAAGTTTTGATCTTGGATCAAAATATGTGGTTAAATAACTCATCTGTTGAGAATGCAAATTTTGCAAAATTTATTTTGGAGGTATTTTATTTCATGCCTAATTAAATTTTACTTGCTATTTTTATCTTAGCCATTCCTTTACTTAAATTTTATCTATATATGTATTAGGTTGGTACAAATCCTACAGAAGTGGTAGAACTTCCTTCTCACATATTCAGGTGCACGGATTTAAACGAGTTATTACTTCGAATTTATCCGCAGCTTGATATTGAGGGTGATGTGACTCCGGCATACCTCACTGAACGAATAATTCTGTCTGCACGGAATGATGATGTTGCTCTTATAAATGCTGCTGCATTACACATATTTCCGGGACAAAAGATTACGTATCTAGCTACAGACCGCCCGTCTGAAAATGAAGAAACAGACCCAACCATTATAAATCGATATCCAACTGAGTACATAAACTCTTTGGATCTTCCTAGGTTGCCACAATTTAAACTTGATCTTAAGGGGGGTTGTCCTATTATTTTATTACGAAATATTGCACATAAAGATGGGCTCTGCAATGGCACTCGACTGATGGTTGTCAGATGTGTATCACGTGTCATTGAAGCTCAAATTTTAAATGGGGATAAAACCGGTAGTTTTGTGTTTATTCCAAGAATATCTTTGTCACCATCGGCTACAACATTACCATTTCATATGACAAGATGGCAGTTTCATGTCCATGTAACTTATGCCATGACAATTAATAAAGCTCAGGGACAATCTGTAAATTTCGTTGGAGTTGATTTACGGACCCCAGTTTTCAGTCATGGACATCTGTATATGGCACTTTGACGGTGCACATCTTTTGATCGTGTATGTGTCCTTCTTCCGGCCGATTCAAATAAAACATTAAGCATCGTTTATCCAGATGTTTTGCTATGAATTCAAATATATGATTAATATTGTAAGTTAGTTTTTTAAATTTTTTCTGTAAATAGTTCTATTAATTTTATTCATTTACTCATTCTTTAAAAAAATTATTTATCGACTGTTGTCTACCATACAGGTACACCATTATCATACAACTCCTAGCTGCATAATGTGGATTGGCATCACTATATATGGCAATGTAAGAAATTTTTAACTTCAGTAAAAATCATTTTTTGCCTTATTATTTCTTTCAATATGAATCTTTCAATATGAATGGTTAGATAAAATATTTGTTTGTATTTTTATATACAGGTGGATGCATCATACCTTTTTACTATATATTTTATTTCATTTCATTTGATTTCTTAATATTTTTTGTTCTTATAGGTTGTGTTACTTGCTCAAAATAATATTGTTGTCAAGTTGCGTGATTATATAAGAACTTGGTGGGACAAGGTATGCTGACCAATAAATAAGTTATTATTTTCATATTAAGACTTTTTAAGTTAGTAAATTATTATTATTATTATTATTATTATTTTCAGCAAGAAGCAAAAAGAATTGTAGATGCACAGGTGACATGGAATATTGATGCACCCGAAACATGTGTTATGGAGGTAATGTAAAAAACTATTAGAATTTTATTCCAACAATATCATTTTCATTGAATATCAACATAATATCGTTTGTGTTATAGAATTGGAAGTTAGTTCTTAAGGAGCTTGATTGGGTCCATAAAGCACATCCACCGATGCCCCCCCATAAGGTAAAAACGTTTTAAGTTTAAATTATTAATGTTATCACATATTTCTTTGTTTCTCTAACCAATTTATGTTTGTAATTTATCTGGTTATTGTGCATCCAGATGACACACGATGTTGGATTGAGATTAACATGCATTCCTTTTATAATGTAATGAAGAGGAAGTTTCCTGTTGAACCATGATGGATTGCGTATTAACAGCTTTGGTGTAACAGATGTATTTTTGATGTAACAAACGTAAATATTATTATGGTGCTACTTGGCTTAGACTAATAGAACTGGATCTACAATACTTTTGTGTAACATTATTAAGGTGCTACTTTTTGATGTTAGAAATGTAAATTTCAATAGTTGCTTGCATGGTGTTTTTACTTCACCAATTTCAATTGTTTTCATGGTTGGATGTGATTGGGGGGAACGTGGTGACATGGCTAATGCACATAATCTGATCAATGCTGCTAACTTCTGCACTCCTAGGTTTTGGTGACAAGGCTAATTTTTACGTCCATCTCTATTTTTCTGTTTGTTCATGTATCATAATACTCTAACATGTTTTTTAGCTCCCATCTTTAAAGAATATTGTCTTAAAAATGTGGGGGAAATGCAACTAAATTTACAAAAAAATTTAGAAACGAAAAACATATTGGGGGACTAACATTTTTGTCAGTGACTAAAAATTTTGTGAGTTATTAAACAATGTGAGAACTAAAATCTCTTGAGGTGACCTAAATTTTGGAGAACTAAGACTTTGATTGGGGAACTAAGATTTTGAGGGGGGCATTTCTAAAATGAATCATGTACACAATTTCAGGGGAACTAAGATTTTGAGGGGGGGATATCTAAATTGAATCGTGCCCACATTTTCGGGGGAACTAAGATTTTGAGGGGGAAATATCTAAATTGAACCGTGCCCTCGGGAACAGGTTATAGACTAGAATATATATATATATATATATATATATATATATATATATATATATATATATATATATATATATATATATATATATATATATATATATGAGGGATCAAATAACCCCCAAAAATAAACCCCAAAAAACCCTAGCAAAAAGTCTATGTCCCCCATATTTTTGGAAGATCCAAACCGTTCATCTTGATCTCCACCCTCTAAAACCCTGACCCACCAATTTTCAGCCCGATCCCATGTGTTTTGCCCATTCAACAACCCTTCACAAAACTTCTATTCATGCAAAACCGTTAAATTTCGGTCGGATGGATGAACGGGAAAAACACATGGGGTCGGGATGAAAATTGGTGGGTTTTAGAGGGTGGAGATCAAGATGAACAGTTCAGATCTTCCAAAAAAATAGGGGGCATAGACTTCTTTATAGGGGTTTTTTTGGGGTTATTTGATCCCACATCATATATATATATATATATATATATATATATATATATATATATATATATATATATATATATATGGATTAATGTAGACAGGTGGCACCTGATCCAATGGATCAGGTGCAAGACACAAAAAGGTGGGTCCCAACTAGTACAAGCCCATGTAGGGGCTTGTACTGTCCACCTTTTTTGTGTCTTAGCACTTGATCCATTGGATCAGGTGGCAGCTTTTCTACATTAAATCCATATATACGATCAGGTGCCAGCTTCTCTCATCGAAGAAGGTGATGAGAGATATTGCGAGCGCCATCCTTGCTATTTTGGTCTGGCACATCTGGAAGGAGCGCAATAGGTGTATCTTTGAGAAAACTTACAGACCAAAGACCACACTCTTCGATGACATCGCAGGTGACATCAGGGATTCGGTTCGATATCAGGAGGTGAATGACGACCGGGTTATTACGGCGATGTCCATTTGGGACATCTTGGATAATGGATAAGTGGAGCTGCTGAGCTGCATTGCTTTGTTTTTGTTTTTGTGTTTAGCTCTGGCTATGTTGAGCCATTTTTGTATTTTCTTTTAGTTGCTGTTGCCCTGATAGCTAGGGGAGCGGTGGAATAATGCAATTTGTGTTGGGTGACGACGCTTGTGCCCCCTCCCCATCCTATTGCATCTAATTCCAGCCATTCCAACCATTATTGTACATTCTGACATAAATTTTTAGTATACATTAACTTTTCAAATATATATATATATATATATATATATATATATATATATATATATATATATATATATATATATATATATTAAAACACAAAGGTTTTTGAATTCTAGGGCTGACTGGGACAAGCTGATGTCATGATGATGTATAAAGAGGTTGATAGAAGAATGACTAGGATTTAATCTTGGTAAAAGAAGGGTTGAGATGAGTGTTTGGAAAAACCACCACTTTTTTCCTTTTATTTTCAAACCCCCTATAAGCAATACATTTACATAGAATACCACATATTTCCCCCTTTTTGCTTAAAAATCCTCTCATTTCACTTTTTACCCACACACCATACACACACACACTTATGCACTTACACCCTTCGCGCCGAATGCGCCCACTAAATTTTTTTAATGCTAATTTGTTGTTCCGACTCAAGGATGCCCTCGCCGAATTTATTGTTCTACGCCGAATTTATTGTTCTACGCCGAATTTGTTGTTCCGCACAAACTTGACTGTGTAAATAATGTTTGCGAACAAAAATTTCGCGGGTGAAAATCTTAAATGAACCGTGCCCGCGGGCACGGGTTATGACTAGTGTGTGTGTGTGTGTGTGTGTGTGTGTGTGTGTGTGTGTGTGTGTGTGTGTGTGTGTGTGTGTATATATGAAAGCATGAATACAACTTAGCAATTTCAAGAATCAAGGAATTTTGATGTATCATGAGCGTCATTTTTTCGATCGATCTATATCCCATTATCCTAACCTTATCCCATCTTTGACCATTGCATAGCTTAGCTTCCTATTGATCGCATCCGGATATACACCCGAAAAAAGACTTGTAGTTTTACCGCAAGCGCACGGTGTAGCGGCGAGCGGGTATCGAACACAGGGAGGCCTAGTGACAGTATCTCACTTTAATTACCTAGCTATCAAGAGAATAAGAGTAATTTTGGTGTAATCGTCACAATCGTTCAAATAGCAAGAAATATCAATATAATAAAGCGTCTAGGGATAGGAAATCCCCACTACGGACCGTCTCTCATCCTTGTGAATCATAAATTTCATTATTGCTAAGCTTGAATATAGGTGAACTAATTGCAACTTAATGTAGAACCAGGCTCACGCTCTCGTGCTATTGCCGGTCTATAGCAAACCAAGGATAGGGCCCACTCTCGTGCAAACCCTAGCCTAAGCCGCTAGCGTGAAGAACGAAATCATTGTCCAATCGCATCTCGAGCCCACTCTCGTGCAAACTCGAGCCACAATCTAGGTTATGATAGTTCTTATTCGTCTAATCTCTTGCAAACGAATATTGGTATAGATTCATAATTAAAAATCCTAGCTTTGGTCCAATCTCTTGCAAACCAAGTCTAGAGAGATTCAATTATTAATCTAAATCGAATATCTAGGCCTTCCTATCAATTGGGATCCAATCTCTTGCAAATCCCAATCGATATGAATTCCTACCTACTCGTAATATATCAATCACAACCTAACCATTATCAATTCTAGCAACAAATCTATGAATTCATCACAATTCAAAGATCGGGTCTATAGGGTTCATCCCCATGCCCTAGAACGACGGAACTACTCACTAATCATCATGAAAATCTCAGAAATAACAATAATAATCATGGCACAATTCATTGCAAAAGAGAAACAATTCATAAAAATTGAGTTTTTAATAAGAAAGAATAAACTAATGACGTAGCCAATGATCTCCAGCTGAGATTTCTCCAAAGAATAGCCATCAAAAAACCTAAAAGAATCCTCTAAAAAATAATTCAAGTCTCTCCTAAAACTAGGGTAAAACAGGGCTTAAATATAAGCCAAAATCGTCCAAAAAATCGTGATAAAACTGCCCCTGCGCAGCCCTGAATTCGCACCTAGCAGCAGTCGGAGAGGGCCACTCGGCCGAGTGACCGTTATCACTCACCCGAGTGACAAACCCTGTAAAATAACAGTAACATTGGGGTTTTCAGGGGTCCGTCTCTCGGGGTGACTTGGCCGAGTAGTCTTCTTCGTTCGGCCGAGTGAGCTTCTCGTTCGGCCGAGTGAGCTTTCTCAGATTTTCCAGTAACTTGGGCTCTTTTCTGTCTGATTTCTCTGACTGACTCGGGCGAGTGAGCTTTCTCACTCGGCCGGGTAGACTTTCTTGCTCGGCCGAGGAAACGTTTGAAATTCACAGTGCATATTCGTTTCACTCGGGCGAGTGTGATCCTTCACTCGGCCGAATGAGCAGTCTTGCTCGGCCGAGTGAGGTACTCCTGAGCTCATTTCTTCTCCTTTTCGCCTCCTCATCGCTTTTATCGATTTCCTTCCTCTTCCGCTCATCCTCTATCGCTGATAACTCCTTGAATAAGCCATGGGCGACACTCCAAAGTGCGTAAAACTCCTTTGATCTCAATTTCGCTCCAAATCTCTCCATATTTCCTGAAATACGACAAAAACAAGAAATAGTGAAAAGCATCGCAATATTGTCGAAAAATCGTGAAAAACGCAATATGGGCGATCAAAACGTCATGAAAACATGCAAAAAAGGTGTAAAATATGGAGTGATCACCTATTCCTTCGATCTAAGGACAGATTAGAGGAAATGTCTTAGGATGTGAGTATAACCATTGTCTAGTGTATTGCTTGGTGATTTGAGTGGGGATGACGTCCTAGGATCATATTCTCGTCGACGGAAAGATTTTGAAGCATTTGAGTTCCCGAATTCGAATTTTCAACTCGCCCACGTATATAAACTTGATTTTTGAAAATTCTCAAAGTTTCATGTCACCATTTGCATGTTGATTGCAATCCTTCAATCTACGCTCTCTTTTGTCTTCCTTGAGGACAGGAAGAGTTTAGCTTGGGAGATTTTGATGAGTGTTTATTGTATATAGTTTTTTTCCTCTTTTTCATTCATGTTTTCCATTATTTATTTCGTCGTTTCCCCTATTTTCGTTTCCTCTTTTATTTTTATGGTCACTTCTGTGCTTTGCAGGAAATACATGCTTGATTAGGGACAATATGGCCTGAATATTGCGTGAAGGGAAAAAAGAAGCGGAGCTAGGAGATCAACGATGCAAAAAGGGGAAGATTATGAAGAACTGTGATCCAAAAGGCCGTGTCGAATCGACGCGGCCGCATGTGTCATAGCACAAGAAGCAGAGCATAATTTCATGCAGCCACATAGGCTAGCTCCATATGGCCACGTCATCAAGCCACAGAGCCCATTTCCATGTGGCCGCATAAAGGATTTCCAAACTGCCACGTCACTGAAGAGTTAATTCGAAGATTCGACGTGGCCGCATGTGTCATAGCACAAGAAGCAGAGCATAATTTCATGCAACCACATAGACTAGCTTCATATGGCCACGTCATCAAGCCACAGAGCCCATTTCCATGTGTCCGCATAAAGGATTTCCAAATGGCCACGTCACTGAAGAGTTAATTCGATGATTTGTAATCGACGTGACCCGCGTGACAACAGCTGACACGGTTGCGTAATTCAAAAGAGCCAAAGACGAAAAGGTTGCTTGATGCGATCATTTATATGCTGACGCTGTCACAAAGCTTAATTCGACACGACCGCATCCTTAGCAACGCGACCACGTCGCTGTAACCTAGCCGACCACAATTTATGCAAGCGAACGATGCAACCATGTTGTTTTCGATGCAGTTGCGTCGATCTGGATTCCTAAAGCACCTGCCAATTTGGGAGCAATTGGGTGGCTTTTTTGGTCATTTGTGCGATTGTATATAAACTCTTTTTCCTCCTTGAACGAACTGATCTTCTCTTTAGCTATTTTTCTGGGTTCCCAAGGGGTTTGTAAGGATTTTTATTTCTTTTAATTCCAGTTCTTTTTATTGTATTAGCTAGTTACTCTTGTAATAGTTTAGATTTGCTTAATAGAAGTTTTCTTTATTTTACCTATTGTGTCGTGTGCTATGTTTTGTGTTTATTCATGTGAATCCATGGATTTTATTGCTTACCCAATGCTAGAAATCATGTTTATTGCAATGGATAGTGATTAGTTTTCTTCTAGGACAATGGGTTGAACTCCATTGGATTAGGGCCATGGGTTGGATGAACTTTTGATTAATTGCTGGGTTAGTTGAGGAGTTTTGGTATATTGGGATGCCAATTATCGTCATAGATTTGAACCCCTCTGTTTTGGGTGATCGGATTGGCCGTTGGTGAGAGTCGAGACCAATCCGGGGTTTCGATCCCTATGAGGATCCATACTATCGGTGTGACCGGCGAGAGTTATGCACCGATTAGAGCCCTCCTAATATAGGTCCAATCCCGGAATGCCACTGTGGTCAGAAGGAAGATTGAGGACATTCGTTGAGTGTAATTTGCCTGACGTATATCGATGTATCGGTGAAAGTCGGCATCGGTATAAGTTAGGATATGCCTATCATTGCATCGTGAGAGGGGGGAGGGGGAGGGGTAGGAGTTAACATAAGGGAATACCCTATCATGCACCACGAGAGTTGGGGGGTAGGTGAACGCCCTTAGGATAGATGACTTCTTCTGAGTCCTAATGAACCTAATGATCGATCACCTATTAATCCAACCCTAGCCCTAGTTCAATGGTGGGGATACTCTAAGCCCTAGAGCTTTAACCCCTTGATTTTGCACTCTTTTATTCTTTCTTCGATCACCAATCCTATTGCATATCTTTCGAACAAGGACCCAAAAATTGATACTTAATGAACGTCTCCCAGTGTTCGACCCGTAGTGCTACACATGACACCGTGCGCTGCAGTATAAAGTTTATCAGCATCTGTGTAAGCGAACATAAGGCTCTCAAGTTGATTCTACGAGGGTTTCTCTTTGCGAAGATTGGGTTTTATATATCCTAGGAAGGAGGCCGACAGCTACAGAGGTAGGGATCAAAGGGAGTTTGATCTAGTTAGTTTTTGCAAGGGGGTCTTATGGTGATTACTTCATGTGTTGATTGGAATCACCCATTATGGTTTGTAATGAGGGGGAGTGTTTGTTCTCCTAATGAAATTACAATAATATTGATTGTAATTGATTTTGAAAATAGTAGAATAATCTGTTTTTGGGCATGGCCCCGTAGATGTAGGTCTGTGCACTGAACTGCATTACCAATTGCTGTGTGTTCTTGTGTTTTCCATATATGTGTTCATATTCATATGATTAATTCTTAAATACCGATCTACAATTTGTATCAAAGCAGTGTTGGGGGATGTATGCCCTCAGATCATTTGTATTTGATGCAAATGATTTTTAAATTAGATGTGGAAATTTTGCATGTGATGCAAATGAAATTTAATGTGTCGTAAATTGTTTACATGCATATTTAATAACATTAACGCATGGAAATTGTTACCTGGATGACGGGATCATCCCGGTCTAAACACAGGTTCAAACGCGTCAAAAACGGACTCCAAACGTATGGAATATGCCAAATAAACCTTCCAAAGACCAGAGCTAGGCTTTAGCTCAGTTCTACACCAGCAAAAAGGGTGGGCTAGCCCAGCCCGCAGCGGGATGGGCTAGCCCGCCTATTTTGGGCAGGCATGGCTAGCCCGCTCGCTGTGCGCGGGCAGGGTTGACCCGCCCGCCCTGTGCTGGCGGGTGCCTGCATGGGCAGGCGGGCTTGACCCGCCCGCCTAGCATGGGCCCGCTTAGGCGGGCGTCCGTGCGGGCTTGCCCCCACCCGGGGCAGTCGGGGCCCACCCAGAGCAGGCGGGGCCCACCTGCCCAATTGCTGCAAGCAGGTGCCCACCCCGTCCGCATGGCCCAAGTTTTATGGTTAGGGGTTTTTGAAACCCGTGGTTTTTGGCAGCAAGATTTTCAACGAAAAGTTGATTTTAGCTCAACTTTGAGACAACGTTTGAGGGGTCAAATGAAGTCGGAATTGAGTGTCGTTTCTTTCTACGCGTTCATCTGTCAACCCTCTTCGATTTGATAGGGTGTATCACTTACGAAGGTCAACAGTGAGGGAGGAAAAATTCGCTTAAGTTTGGCCTTTGTGAAAGGCAAAATTTAATTAATTTTTTCTGCAAAATCTTTAAGTCCCACATCGGATATGGAGTGAAGGGGAGGGGTCAGCTGCCTATATAAATAGGGGACTACTCCCCTTCTTGACACTCATGAGGAAGCCCGGATCTGAGCTTAAATTGAATATTCTCTTTCTCCCTAAATTTCTTCCTTGCTCATGTTCGGGCTCTAAAAAAGCTACGAAGGAGCTCGGATCAGATCCGAAGTCTTGACGAAGGATCCACTCAAGGTGAAATCTTCTTCGGTGCGTGGTTGGCTCAGTAACAAAGGTGTTGCTTGCCTCGGGATGTAGTGCGGTTCGGGAAGCGGTTTGGCTCGGAACGAGGAGTGGCTCGGGACGCGGTGCGGTTTAGGAAGCGGTTTGGCTCGGAACGAGGAGTGGCTTGGGACGCGGTTCAACTTGAGAGAAGCAGCGAGGGGCCAAAGAAATGTTGTTAAAAACGATTCTTCGTATTCTGCAGAAACGAAGTGAAATGTATGTAGTTTAAATATTCATGCGTTTATAAATTGCAAATATTAGATAGATCTATCCTTAGGGGTGGGTCGGATCCAACCCCAGGATAGTAGAGATCTTGGCTAGGGTTAAATCTTTAGGGCTTTGATTTAAAATTGTTTTAAGTTGATTTTTCTGCTGCTGTTTTGATAACTTTGTCCGATCGACTTATGCCGGACGTCGTATTTATGGCCATAAGGACCCAGAAAATGCTTTAGTGGCATCAAAGCCATGTCTACATGATCTATGATTTGCATTCATAAAAGTATATGATATAGCATGTTTTCTCCATCAGATGGATGTTTTATTTAAACTATTAAATAGTCATTCACATGTAATGTTTTATTTTCGAAAATTGTTTATGAAAATAAGATTTAATTTTAAAATTAAATCTTTAAAATTATGTGATAATTTTTTATGTAACTTAAATTTATGCGATAAATTTTAAGTTGCATGTTTAGCAAGAAAATTTTATTAGAGAAATTTTAATTGCTTTGTTATTATACTAAATTGTTTGGTTAATAATTTTTAATTATTATATTAGTTATTTTGATTATGTGATAATTCATGAAAAACTATTAGGATAGCCATTAAAACCTTTCAGAAAATTATGAGATAATTTTTGGACATCCTATGATTTAGAAATTATTGCAACATATTAAATTCCTGTTTAGGATAGCCCTCTCCAAATTATTATTTTAATTGTTCTAATAATAATTTTGATCAAAAGGCTATGATTTAAATTGTTGCAACTTTAATTTTAAATGCCTAATACATGATTAGGATATCAACTTAAAAATCCTTATAGTTGATAAGAACATTAATAATAGTTATTAACTAATCCTAATAATTTCGAATATTAGGATTCAACTAGTTGATGGGATTAACTAGTTTTAACGAAGCCAATTCTAATCGAACGGGACACATATGAATAATAAGTTTTCTTCAATGGTCCATGATCCGGTCTAGTGTTTTTTTGACTAGTGTTGTGGATCACCCTAGCTCAACTTGGGATAGTGATCCTGGCTTATCCAAATCCCTGGCCGTGTTACGCTGGACCGCAAGGATGCAAATTATGATTATGTGACATTGTTGATTATATCTAATCAATTACGTTAAAAATCTTCTTCAAGGTTAGCCGTAACCCTCCTTGTTTTAGAGGTTGGCAACTATAGGTTCTTTGTTATAGTTGTTGAGCACACTCAAGATATGTCATAGATACTTTATGGAAACCAACTTCACAATACATGAGATGTAGTCTAGACTTAACCCAAACTGTCGCGTTGTGCACATACATCGAGCACCGGCGTAACTTAGGCGAAAACAAGGGTGCGACTAGACTAGTCATTATAATTTGGATGGGCACACTCATGATCATATATGATATGATTGATGAAGAGTCATCTACCAATCGTAGAGTCAAGCAATTTGTTGAGCACACACAATGTTGTGAGGCTCAAGGTGGTTGGATCTCTTTCCCATTTGATTTAATTTAATTAAATCGTTCATTATCATGGCTAAAATGATCGCAAAAATAGTGGGAGGATATACTTAGATAAAATCCATTCTATCTATATTTAAAATTGAACATATACTAAACTAGGCTAGTTCTATGTTTACCAATGGAATCAAAAACATAATATTCTAAGAAAATAATTTAACTGGTCCAAATGGTTGGTTAATGGAATATCAACTCAAATTCTAATTGATAGACTAAACTATGTTCTCATTGACATTAAAATGACCTTCTAAGCAAAAGCTTAAGGACAATGATTTCCTAAAGCGCTGGGTCCAACAAAACAAATGCATGCTACTTGTCACTCACCTTTAAGAGGGGCAGCTTGAACATACTGATGTTCAAAGCGTGTTTCTCCAAACAATTTGTTGAGTCAACTCAAAGTTGTGTGGAAAATGGTTTCGGTCTGCAAGGTTCAAAAATTCGATCAAATTGTTTGAATCGAAGATGAGTGCATGAGCGATGCACGACCATGCATCCCAACCGGATCTTAAGACGAGCAACTTGTTAAGCACACTTAAGGTTGCAAACCTCAAGGGTTTTGGATACATAAGATGTTTACACGGCTATTATTTTTGTTGAGACGAGTAATATCTAAATGAGATTTTGAAAAGGAAGAAGGCATTAAGGAAAGTCAATTGAGAAAGAAAGTTTTATCTATCATTAGTAAAGGCAAAAGTAGGAGGGACTGAAAATGTGACATATTTGATGTCACGATTTCAGTATATTGGTAATACAAAATAGATTGACGTGTTAAAAAATGGAGCAATTGTTGTTTCTTGGACCATAGAGGACGTCTAACATTTTTTGGCAAATGTCGACACCTTGCTTTTAAAGCAATGAGTCATTTGTATAACGATAATGTATTCAATGTTAATATATGAATATGCAAGATAATATCAAAACTTATACGACTAAATAGACTAGGCCATACCAAAGAGACTAAGCTTCACAAGTCACATAAAGAGGGGCCTGACATCTCGTATTATGAAGTCAATAGACACTTGTGAATCTTGTCTCAAGGGTATAATGGCCAAAATTCCATCTGTAAGATAGTGGGAGAAAGAGTTGGTGAACTCGTAGTCTAGTACATACGAATGTACCCGGACCCAAGTCTTAGTTAGCCAGGATAAGTTATTCTTATTTTATTACGAAACGTGTTCTTGCTGAAACATAAGTCTGATAAAATAGATAACACAATGAAAGAAGTATGTGAACTGCTTCGATCAGATCGAAGATTCGAATACTTAGCTATATAATTCTTGCGTAATTAAAAGAAATGTGATTTTCTCTCAGGTCAAGTCTATTAACACATCGGTGTGTTGGAGAGTATGAGTCGTACTTTGTTAGACATGGTGCGATGCATGGCAAGTGGCTCTGAGTTACAATCCTCCCTCTGTGTTAAGTCTCAGATAGTAATCCCTAGGTTCTTGATAAGGTCCTATGAGGACCTTATCAATTAGATATTCATTAATCAATCGTTAGGAAGTTAAATGATTACTCGAGTCTCGTGAGACGAAAAGGCGAGTAAGACATCATAGTTGATGTGGCCTAGACAACTTCCAAGATGCCATTCAGAGTAGTGACTCTAAGAAATGTCTTGAAGCAATCCGAAAAGGGTCCGTGCATGTAAATAAAGTATGGACCTTAGTTTACGTGCCCAAAGAAAGTGTTTCTTATTGGCTGTAAGTAAATCTTCAAGACAGAAGATTAGTGCAGAAAGAAAATAGTGAAGTACAGTTTATGTTGGTTGAGAACGGTTATCATCCTAACTCCTATAAACGGATTATGATGAAGCTGTCTCGCCAGCAGATGTGTGCAGATCTACTCGGACCAAACTCGATGTAAATACTTATGATGACCATGAAAAATGGAGCATTCATGTATAGTCTGTTTTTTAAATATGATTTAGAAGAACGAACCTATATGAATCGACCAGAGAGTTTTCAAAATCAGTAGGAGCGAATAAAATCATGCGAGGCATCAAGGAGCCGGAACATATGTTTTGACAAAGTGGTCAAAGAGTTTGACACTTTATCAGAAATGATTATGAACCGTATAAATGACCAGTAACTTATTTGGATTATTCTCGTAAGGTACGATGAGCTAGATGAGATCCAGGCAAGACATTAATTATGGATTCCTAGAGACCAACAGAATTATTTGGATGAGTTTTAAATGTGTGGTATAATATGAACATAGAAACCCCTTTGGTCTATACAGTAGACGGTTTAGCTGATTCACTCACGAAGGCTCTGTCATATAAAGTCTATAAAGACTTTGTGTAAATGCGGTATGAGATACTGGAATAAATGGGCATAAGTGCTAGTGAGAGATGTTAGGAGATAGGTATGCCCTCGAACTCGAGGCAATTTATCTCTATGTAAGTGTACAAACATCTTGTTCAAAATAACAGTTAGCTGTTTGGTAAAAATTTACATAAGTTTAATAATAATGTATTCTTCATTAGAACTTAGGTAAAATCCTAAGACTTAATGCAATGTTAAACAAGTATCGAAATGATGATCTCGATCATAGAGAATTGTTTGACCGTTAGTAGCATAAATCTGAAATGTTCGTGGTCGTAGATGTTTCGAGAAAAGGATATCGAAACATCGGATATACCATTGTGTCTTTGTCTTCACCATAGAGTGGTGACGATGATCTCATGGTCGTTCGACTTGGCGAAGTCGGAGACGAGACAAAGGTGCTCATTGGAGAATGAGTTCACTGAACGACCCAACAAGAGTTATCATATGGTTTATATTGACCAATCTGTCATTGATAACTCTTAGTGATGATAGGCAAGTTGGTCTTTTGACTTGAGGTCATTGCACAAACCTGTACCTGAACGGTTTCACTTAGATCACTGATGTAGCCTCAGGGCAAGCCCTGATGAAAGATTTTTGGTTGGGTGATATTTGAAGGGTGCGAGGATAGTAATGACCAAGATAGGATTCGTCTCACCTGGTCAATGTGAGTTAGTGTCGCGGTGTTAGTTCGATCCTTTAGTGAAAACTCTGGCCAGAGTAGGTTGGAAGAAGTCCAACATTATTTGAATAAAGATCGATGGAGACTAACCAAGTTTGAGCTGGTAGGGTTGACAGTTGACCATACCATAGGCTTGACTAAGCGACATAGTTTTGACGAAAAGACTATAACTGTGGTATTCATCACGGACACAGTCAGGGTGGTCCCAACAATACTCATGTTAATGAGTTAACCACATAAGTATGATACCAAAACAGGAACTGCACCTGCTGCTCGTGGTCTCTGTCATCTGGGGTTTCGAGCCCCACATGTAGTAGGGTCAGGCTGTAGGGTCTCACACAGAGTGAGACCTTCGTCAAGTACTAGGTTTAGGGAGAATATGCATTTGATGCAAAGGATAGAAAACTGCAAAGGATTTACAGTTAGCTCCTGCATTCGGGATAACTAATCCTGAGTTTTCAAGTGGGAGATGTTGGGGAATGTATGCCCTCAGATCATTTGTATTTGATGCAAATGATTTTCTATATTAGATGTAGGAATTTTGCATGTGATGCAAATAAAATTTAATGCATCGTAAATTGTTTACGTGCATATTTAATAAAATTAATGCGTGGAAATGGTTACCTGGATGACGGGATTGTCCCGGTCTAAATGCAGGTTCAAACCGCGTCAAAAACGAACTCTAAACGTACGAAATATTCCAAAAAAAACCATCCAAAGACCAGAGCTGGGCTTTAGCCCAGTTCTGCACCAGCAAAAAGGGTTGGGCTAGCCCAGCCTGTAGCGGGCTGGGCTAGCCTGCCCATTTTGGGTGGGCAGGGCCAGCCCACCAGCTGTGAGTGGGCTGGGTTGACACGCCCGCACTGTACGGGCGGGCACCCGCGCAAGCGGGCGCCCACCCAGGGCAGTCGGGCAGGGGCTCGCCCAGCTGCTGCAGGCGGGTGCCCAACCCGCCCAGCTGGCGGGTGGGGCCCGCCTGGTCCGAATTTTCTTGTTAGGGGTTTTTGAAACCCGTGGTTTTTGGCGGCTGGATTTTCAGCAAAAAGTTGATTTTAGCTCAACTTTGAGACAGCGTTTGCGAGGTCAAACGAAGTTGGAATTGAGTGATGTTTCTTCCTACCTGTTCACTGTTCAACCCTATTAGATTTGATAGGTTGTATCACTTACGAAGGTCAACAGTAAGGGAGGAAAAATTCGCTAAAGTTTGGCCTTTGTGAAAGGCAAACGTTAATTAATTTTCTCTCCAAAATCTTTTAGTCCCACATCGGATATGGAGTGAAGGGGAGGGATCAGCCGCCTATATAAATAGGTGCCTACTCCCCTCCGTGAAACTCGTCCCAAGCTCTAGATTGAGTAGCTCCATTAAACGTGATCAAGCCCGGATCTGAGCTTAAATTAAATATTCTCTTTCTCCCTAAATTTATTCCTTGCTCCTGTTCGGGCTCTAGCAAAGCTACGAAGGAGCTTAGATCAGATCCGAAGTCTTGACGAAGGATCAACTCAAGGTGAAATCTTCTTCGACGCGTGGTTGGCTCATCGACAAGGGTATTGCTCACCTTGGGACGCGGTTCGACTCGGCTCGGGACGAGGAGCGGCTCGAGACGAGGTTCAGCTTGAGAGAAGCGGTGCGGGGCCAAAGAAATATTGCTTAAAACGACGCTTCGTATTCTGCAAAAACGAAGTGAAAGGTATGTAGTTTAAATATTCATGCGTTTATAAATTACAAATGTTAGATAGATCTATCCTTAGGGGTTGGTCGGACCCAACCCCGAGATAGTAGAGATCTTGGCTAGGGTTAAACCTTTAGGGCTTTGATTTAAAATTGTTTTAAGTCGATTTTCCCCTGCTATTTTGATAACTTCGTCCGACCGACTTAGGCCGGACGTCGTATTTATTGCCCTAAGGACCCAGAAAACCCTTCAATCAGGTCATCCGTGGTGCTTTGTTTTTTCAAAGTGAGTGTGATCTTGGTTTATCAGTAGGTAAATCATGAATACTCGGGAAGGAGCTTCTGTTACTCGTCCTCCTTTGCTTGAAGGAACCAACTTCACATATTGGAAATCAAGGATGTGTGCTTTTATCAATTATCTTGATGAATAGGCTTGGATAGCCATTGTTGAAGGATGGTCTTCACCTGTTGAAGTTGACAAAGCCGGCAATGAATCATTCAAGGATGCAAAGGAGTGGAGTCAGAATGAAGAACGTGCAGTGCTTGGAAACTCTAAAGCAGTAAATGATATCTTTACGGCAGGTGATAAAGAGTAATTCAAGCTTATTTCTACATGTGAATATGCTAAAGAAGCATGTGACATTCTACAGAATGTTCATGAAGGAACCAATACGGTAAGACTGTCAAAACTTCAAATGTTTGCTTCATAATTTAAGGAATTAAAAATGGGTGATGATGAGACTATTGCTATATTTAATGGAAAACTGAGAGATATTGCCAATCAGGCTTATCAACTTGGGAAAAAAATATTCAAAGGTTAAGTTGATACGTACAACTTTAAGATCTCTCCCTGAACGGTTCTCTGCTAAGGTAGCAGCGATTGAGGAAGCAAGAGATATCTCAACCATGAGACTTGACGAACTAATGGGGTTGCTTCAGATTTATGAGATGAATCAGAAACAGAACAAAAGTGATAAAGGAGTGGCTCTAAAGGTTGATGCTGGAGATGTCTCTAAAGATGATGATGAGTCTGATTGAGATGAGGATATAGTTCTGTTAACTAAAAATTTCAGCAGGATGCTTAATAAAATTGGAAGTAAAGGACAAAATTTCAGGACCGAAAATAATATACCTCATTCTGGTGATACTTCTGATCGCTCCGGGATGTGACCCAAAGAACGGTTATAGTTTTACCGCAAGTGCACGGTGTAGCAGCGAGCGGGATATCGAACACAGGGAGGACGAATGACCGTGCTTGCTCCAAATCAACCTGGCTACTTAAGAGAGAAATTTGCCTTTGGCGATCCTGTCACAATCGTCAGACAAATGTGCGAAATATCAAATCAAATAAAGAACGTCTAGGGAATGGGGAATCCCCGCTACTCACCGTATTTCATAAATGTGGTTCATCGGTATCAAAATTGCTAGACTAGGATTTTGGATGAACTAGTTGCAACTGAATGTAGAACCAAGCTCACGCTCTCGCGCTGTTGCCGGTCTATAGCTATCCTAGGTTTGGGTCCAATCTCTTGCAAACCCTAGCCTAGGAAAGCTAGCATTAGGATCAACATCATCGTCCAATCGCGCACCGAGCCCAATCTCTTGCAAACTCGGTCCACGATCTAGATTGTGATAGTTCCTACCCGTCCAATCTCTTGCAAACGGGTATCGGCATGGAATTGCAACCGGAAATCCTAGTATCGGTCCAATCTCTTGCAAACCGATACTACGGAAAATTCGATTCCAACCCAATTCGGATTTCTAGGGTTTCCTATCGAATTGGGATCCAATCTCTTGCAAATCCCAATCGATATGAATACCTAGCCATCCGTAGTAAATTGATCACAATCTAATCCCTAATAACAATTCTAGCACAATTTCTACCAATTCATCACAAATATGAAAGTGGGTTTGTAGGGTTCATCCCCACGCCCCAAGACGTGGAGACTACTCACAATTCATAGCGAGATCACAAAAATAATCAATGAAATAAGCAATGGAATTCATCACAATATTGAGATAAGCAATAAAAATAGAATTTTTAAGGAAAAGAGATGCAAACCAATGGAGTTCTTCAATTAATCCAACAAAATTCCAATCTTTGTCTCCTCTCCAATCACAAGAATAAAGCTAAAAACTAATCTAAAAAGCTGCAAAAAATCTAAGAGAGAGGCTCTCTAAACTAGGGTAAAAACAGGGCTTAAATAGCCCTCAAAATCGTCCAAAAATCGTGACCAAAATACCCCTGCACAGCCTGTTTTCCGCAGATTTCGCTACAGGCAGCGCATCGCACTCGGCCGAGTGACAAAAGTCGCTCGGCCGAGTGAAAAACCCTGTCATTTTCCAGTAAGTCGGGGGCTTCAGGGGTCTCTACTTCGGGGGCGGCTCGGTCGAGTGAGTTGTCGTCACTCGGCCGATGGCTTCAAGGCACTCGGGCGGACGGGATAATCCACTCGGCCGAGTGGGTCTTCTGAAGTTCAGGCGGCCAAAAAACAGTAACTTGGATGTTTTGGAAGGGCCTCGTCTGGGCGCCACTCGGGCGGACGGGATATCGTCACTCGGCCGATGTGGTCTTCGGTGCTCGGCCGAGTGCACAGGTAAATCGTGTCTGTTCTGGTCGGCCGAGCAGTGTCTCGCTGGTCGGCCGAGTGGCTCCTCCACTCGGCCGAGTGGGACACAAAAAATGCCCATTCTGCTTGTTTTGACCTCCTCGTCGCTCCTGCGACGTCCATTCTTCTTCCGCTCCTCTCCAACAGCAAAATATCCCTCGGGGAGGTTGTTGGTGACCGTCTAGAGTGAGCGCATCTCGAGATCACTCCAAATCGCGCCAAATCACCTGAAATGCGACAAAAACAACAAATCGTGAAAAGCATCGCAATATCGTCGATATATCGTGAAAAACATGATTTGGGCGATCTAAATGGCATGCAAACATGCGGGAAAAAGGTGTAAAATAAGGAGTGATCAAAATCCCCCAAGCTTGCCTCTTACTCGTCCTCGAGGAAGATAAGTAAAAGGCGAACCCGGTGGATTCGGAAAACGAAAACGGCGAAAAAACGAAAAATGAAAAACGAAGAAGAATGAAAACGAAATAAAATAAAGAAGAAAGAAAGAAGCGAAGAGGTAGGTTGCTAGATTATTTTCTCAGGACGTGGGTTCCACTTACTCATATAGCATGCTCTGAATGAAAAACACATGTCAAAGAATTTTATTTTGATATCATAGTATAATAGTGCAAATAGAAATAGAAAACCCACGAACAACGATATAATCATGAAAAACGGAATAATTTTAAAATTAACATCGTCTGAATCATTTAAAGCGGTATACAAATCACAGATCACACACTTTTCAATTGAATGCTTTCTATCCGGAGTATAAGAGTATCACACTATAGAATAGAGAGAATAGAAAAGTATGGATTTCATGAGATGAACGCTAGGCTTAGATTTCTGGATTTCGTAAAGCTAAAAACAATCTCATTGAGTATAGAATATTACTTAGCCTAGGTCGTCGTGCAACGTCAAGTAATCACTCTCTCACACATCAATGGATCCCCTCCCCCAAGCTTATCTATAAGCATGGTGGCATAAAAAAAATTTACATCCCCATTTTTATATAGCTCCAAAAGTAATAAGAAGAAAGAAGAAAGAAAGAAAGTGAGATGGGATCTTTTATTGAGGATTTTTCCTCTTTTCTCTTTTTTTTTCTCTTTTTTTTGATATAGCATATATACACAACGATCCCAACTCAGAGAGAGATAATGATATACAAGAATGTTTTTCTCTCTTTTATTTTTTTTAGAGAATGATAGATTTGGAGCTAGGCATGAGTAGTGGGGGAAATGCCATATAATAGAATCACTAAGGGGAGATTCACCAATGATTTTAAAAGTAGAGAAATAATGTTCAAGATTTGTGGAGAAAGAAATAGATATACTCTCAGTTCACTCTATAAGACATGCACGACAACTTCAGCAGGGTAATCTAATCTACTCAGTTTCGATCACAAAAAAGCTAACTAATCCAGATTTATCATAGCTAACATCATTCAATCATCCTGAAGTGAAGTGTACAATTCATGCATATAGAAGTGATATAGGAAAAGGAAATCAGTACTCCAGATATAAGCATTCAATGCGTGAATCTTGGTGTGTTTTCTGTGATAGCATACATATGAATATTCAGACTCAGCTAAAAATAAAACTTCATCCATTTTCATGTGGCAAAAGTGTGGGTTACTATCTCTAGATGCAAGGCAAGTCATAGCATATGATATCAGAAATAAAATCTAAGACACGACAAATATAGCATGCATATAGAGTAAGCTAAATCCAACGTCATCATCATCACAGAAAAGTCATCTCTAGCATGAGATGAAAAAGGAAATAAAGATAAAGGGAAAATAGAACTATTTACAATGCGGCACACAGAAAAATAAGAAAAACGTGATGCATGGTAAAATGAAAGAAAAATAATGAAAATGAGTGTAAAAGTGGAAAATGGCGTGAAAAACTAAAAATAAGGGTGGCAAATCAAAAAGAACGTGAGAACTCACTCCCCCAAGCTAAATGGCACAGTGTCCTCAATGTGCAAAGTGTGGCACACCGAGAGACAAGAAATGTGAGGGGCAAGTGAGGATGCATGCATGGAAAAATGAAAATGAAAAGAAAAATAAAGAAATGAAAATATGATGCGGACATGATGCATGCACAGATAGGAGTGATACAGATATATGAGTGGCACCAAAAACTCTCCCTCTCTCCCAAAAAAGATATATAAAGATATGATCAAAAATAGAATCCCAAAATAGGCGAGGGGAGGGGGGGTGGACAAAAATGCGACAGGACCCAGCAGAAACGGGCAGCACAACGGCAAGAATAAACGATGGCATCAAGAGTGCCTAAGAAGGTGGTGCTGCGCCGTCTCCGTCCTGAGGCGGAGGTCGTGAGGGTGGTGCTGGCTGGACAGGCTGCTGAGCGGGGGTGGGTGTGGAAGTGGCAGCAGGCTGAGAGGGTGTGGAAGTGTGGGCGGGAACCTGCTGGGTGGGTGGGGGTACGCGCGGGAGACGCTCCAGAACCTGGGTAAGACAGTAGTGGATCTGCGGTAGCAGCTCGAAGCGGCCAGCCATCGCAGAGACGGTGGAGGACAGGGTCCGAAGGTCGCCTCTGAGACCACTCACCGCCCCCTCTAGAGCACGAATGCTCTGAAGTACTGTGTCAGGGGGAGGTGGTGCAGAGGGACGCACCTGGCGGGGCTGGGCAGGTCTGGGCTGGCGTACTCGGGTCGCGTATGTGACGGGCTCAGCGGGAAACGGTACAAAAGGTGCTGCGCCGGCAAAGGTGGTCCTGGCCTCAGTGTGAGGCCGGGGCGGGCGGTGAGAAGTGGAGGCAGCAGCAAAAGAAGAGTGCAAAAGTGGCAGCGAGGCGGCCAGAGAGGTCGACGGCACAGAAGTGTGGACAGACGCCACGACGCTCTCGGAAAATACAGCAGGGGTGGAGACAGAGGTGACTACCGCTGGGGTGGAAGTGTGTGGACCAAAAGGCGCAACCCCAGCGGAGATCATGCTAGCCATGGTCTCCACGACCGCGGCAAACGAGGGCTCGCCGCACTCAACTATGGTCGGCGGGCGCTCGGGGAGTGCAGAGCAAAGAGGCTCGACGGACAGAGGGCCGGTGGTGGCGGTGGGAGTGGTGGTGACAGCCTCGGAAGTGGTGGAGGTGGGCTCAGCTAAGGTGCTCCCGACACCGACAGCGGTGTCAGGAGCGGCGGAAACGTCGGGGGTAGGCTGAGGGGCCACAGGGTCAACAGGCACGGCGGCAGGCTCGGCAGGGTGGACAGCAGGGTCTACAGGGGCAGCGTGGGCCTGCTCGGCCTCCTCGGCCTCGAGCACGTAAGCAGCGGGGATGAGGACATCCATCGCAGGGAGCCAGTCAACGTGGGCTGGTGCAATCTGGGTCCGAGCTGGGCTCGGGAGAATCATGTAATCGGCACCGAAAGGGCCGTGCAACCAGACCCAGTGACGCTCACCATGCGGACGAAGCATCTTCATCCGGGCCATAACATCGATCGACAAAGAAGTGGGGCCCGGGACGCGTCGCAAGTCGTCGGGGAAGTCCTCGCCGGTCATAAGAGCAAGCAAGGTGATCAGGCCGCCGCAGCATATCGGTGAGCGAGCGCCCACCGATACAATGATGCGGTCTAAAAACCATGCCGCGATATCGATCACGACGGCGGGGACAAGCTCATCTCCATCCCTAGATAGAGCTCTGGGACGTGTCATCGCGTAGAGCATGTAAAGCTCTGGCGTAGACATCGTGCCCGGCTCATATCTGGCCAAAAATGTCGTCGCCATAAGGCGCTGAGCAATGCGGAGGCAGGGGTGGACAATGGCCGAGGCCTTGGCCCTACTAGGGTCAAAGGCAGCGTGGAGACCCGTGATACGTGCCCAGAAGGCACCGGCGTCGAAGGAAGGTGGGGGGATATGGGTAGGGGCGTAACCGCGATCGGCTCCGGGGACAGCGGGCCACGAGAAAAACGCTCTCATCATATCGAGAGTGACCTGGCACTCTCGATCCATGAACCGAAACGAGCATCCCTCGTCGGTCCGGGCGATCGAACTCAAAACCTCAAGTGTCGGGCGGGTAAAAGTATCCGCCGACACCTGCAGAAAATCTCGCCAGCCCACGTTGTCGTACAACGTGAGCATCCCCTCAAGTACCCCCAGGCGTCCTAGGTCAGCGAGGTGTGCAAACCTGGAGGGTACGATCGAGCGCTGGGAGATACGCTCGAAAGCGACGCGGTGTGCGTCGTTTCGGAACGTGATCCCCAGCGGCCCGACCAGTGGAGCCGGTGGTGGTGGCTGTGGAGCGGCAGGGAGAGGCTGTGCGGGCTGTGGGTGCACTGCAGGCTGTGCGGGGTGTGCGGGGCCTGCAGGCTGTGCGGGGTGGACGGGGTGTGTGGGGGAAGGAGGAGGAGAGCCTTCCACCTCGTGGGAGGGGCCGGCATCATCCGACCGCTTCCGCTTGGCGGAAGGTCTCCTCGTCCGCGGCCGTGTCCGGGGCGGCATATCGGCCCCGAGCGCGCCGAAAAGTGCAAAAAGTGCGGTGTGCGTAAAAGAGTGGAAGGAGTATACCCAGACACGCCGCGAGTGCTCAGTAATGGAAGCGTGCGAAGTCCGCGCCTCCACGAAGCTCAAATCAGTCCCGAGAAGCTCCCCTGGGCTCCCCTAAGCTCCAAAAAGCAACCTGCGCATGAAATGGCGATATCAGTGAGTAATAATCAAAACGTATGGAGCATTAGGGGTATAATAGATAGATATTGAAATTGATTTGGGGTAGGGGTTCGTTTAATACATGGATCCTCAAAAAATACATAGAAAGAGGCGAAATAGGCAAAATAGGGGGTACCGGAGGTGACCGGAGACACGGCCGCCGGCGGCGACTCGGGCGAGGCGACGGGGGTGCTCGGCCGGCGGTGGCGGGCCGAGCGGCGGCGTGGCAGCAGCGGTCGGGCGAGTAGGGGCGCGAGCGAGGGAGGATCGGGCGAGGGAGCTGAAGGGGCGCGGGCTCGTTTGGGGGTTTTGCGTTTCGAAAAATGTGCCCCCCCTCGCCCTTTATATAAAAAAGTTACGACTCGGCCGAGTGACGTGGTCACTCGGCCGGGCGAGACCAATGAAAATTTCCTCCCCGCTATCGCTTCGGCCGAGTGGCTTTGCCAGCCTCGGCCGAGTGGAGTAAGTCCATTCGGCCGAGTGACTCAAGCTACTCGGCATGACTCGCCCTAGGAGGGTATCCGTTTTACTCGGCCGAGTGAAAATATATACTCGGCCGAGTAGCAGTTATATTGAAATCAGGAAAATAAACAGAGAGTTGGGTACAGCAGACTTCCCTCGTTCGTGAGCGGCTCGGCCGGACGAACTTGTGTACTCGGCCGAGTGACTAGTATACTCGGCCGAGTGAGCCTTGTGTTCTGCTGTTTGTCTTCGTTTGGGCTCTAAACTCCGTCTTTCTTCCTCCAGTCGATTCCATCTTCCTCCTAAGCGTCGAGCGCCTTCTTGGGGCGCTCCTCGTCGTCCCGTTCATCCTCCTCATGATGGATGTACCTATCTCCTCTCCTGTCAAGAAAAATAGGACCCGTTATCACAAAATTTTTGGGCGAACGACTCAAAACACTAAAAATTTCTAAAACGAAAATAAAGAAAAAGTAAAAATAAAGCAAAAACCGTCGGGTTGCCTCCCGACAAGCGCTCGTTTAAGGTCGTGAGCTCGACCCCCTATGATTTTCAATTAATGTGGGATGTTTGGTGCATATGAGATGCACCCATCAAACTTTCCGGGGAGAACGCTTGGATTTGGACGTGGCGGCGTGTGTTCTCCCGCGGTGGTCTCCCATCTCGAATAGTGTTGGGGGGAGGCTCCCCCAAGCTAGCATTTGCTCCGGTCAACGGCTTCACCGGTGATGCCGATTTCCGTGCCGACGGAGCTTTCTTCGGAGACTCCAATTTCGAGAGCTTGCAGAGCTCTCGAATCCTTGCGACATCAGCGTCGCCTTCATCATCTTCAGCGGAGAGGTCGGGGGAATCATCTATCTTCTCATCATGGCCTAAATCCGGGCCTTCCTCTAAATCTTCCTCAAAAAGAGAGCCAATTGAGTGGGGGATCGCCTCCTCTATCACCTCATCAAGGAGGTATGAAAGGTCATCCGGCCGTCCCTTAAGTAGATATATTCTATTAATTTCTCCCGTTGGGACTCCCTCGGAGTAATGCTTGAGTCTTTGACCGTTTACCTTGAACGAGGCCCCGTCTTTGCTTTCCAACTCGAAGGCCCCTCCCGGTTGTATGTTCTTAATGGTGAAAGGCCCGGACCAACGTGACCTCAACTTTCCGGGAAATAGTCGGAGCCGGGAATTATAGAGTAAGACTTTGTCTCCTACCTTGAAGTCTGTGACGGTTATGCGGGCATCGTGGAGGATCTTGGTCCTTTCTTTGTAAATTCTCGAGCTCT
Organism: Scilla litardierei; assembly: GCA_030789695.1. NCBI lineage: Eukaryota > Viridiplantae > Streptophyta > Magnoliopsida > Asparagales > Asparagaceae > Scilla > Scilla litardierei. Next base: position 188,373,030 of record CM061142.1, on the reverse strand, counting down.
CGTAGGCGTCTCTCCTTATTTCATCAAGCTCGTTGATGTCCAAGAGTCGCCTCACCGCCGCACTCTTGTAGTCGTAGTTGAAGGTCTTGATGGCCCAATAAGCGCGGTGTTCCAATTCTACCGGCAAGTGGCAAGCCTTCCCATAAACAAGTCGGAACGGTGTGGTACCGATGGGAGTACGAAAGGCCGTGCGATACGCCCATAGAGCATCATTTAGCTTCATTGACCAATCCTTTCTAGATCGATCCACGGTCTTCTCGAGAATTTGCTTGATCTCTCTATTTGAGACTTCCACTTGGCCGCTAGTCTGGGGGTGATATGCCATGCCAACTCTATGGTTTACTCCGTATTTCTTTAGCATGGCTTCAAACTTGTTCTCTATGAAGTGACTTCCCCCGTCGCTTATCAAGGTACGAGGCACTCCGAAGCGCGGGAAGATATTTTGCTTGAAGAACTTGGAGACGACCCTTGCATCATTAGTAGGGGTGGCGATTGCTTCCACCCATTTGGAGACATAGTCGACGGCCAATAGGATATATTTGTTGCCATTGCTCGAAGGAAATGGTCCCATGAAGTCTACTCCCCAACAATCAAAAAGCTCAATTTCTTGGATGGGCCTCATTGGCATCTCATTACGCTTGGAGATATTTCCGGTCCGTTGGCATCTATCACACCCCTTTACAAAGTCGTGGGTGTCTTTAAACATTGTAGGCCAGAAGAATCCGCTCTGCAAAATCTTAGCGGTGGTTTTAGAGGCGGCATGATGTCCTCCGCATGGTAGACCGTGGCAATGCAAAATGATGGATGTCGCCTCCTCTTTAGAAACACACCTCCGAATGACGCTATCCTTGCATATCTTGAAGAGGTATGGATCTTCCTAGAAATAGCTACGGACCTCATGAAGGAACCTCCTCTTTTGATGCGTGGGCATCCCATGCGGTTTAATTCCACAAGCCAAGTAGTTGACGAAGTCCGCGTACCAAGGGACCTCTCCGGTTCTTATAGCATATAGCCTCTCATCCACGAATGTATCGTCGATAGGCAAACTCTCATCCTCCTTGTCGCGAATGAGCCTAGATAAATGATCCGCCACGACATTGTCCGTACCCTTCTTGTCTCTGATCTCTAAGTCGAATTCTTGCAACAAGAGTATCCACCTAATCAACCGAGGTTTGGCCTCCTTCTTGTTTAAAAGATACTTCAATGCCGCATGGTCGGTGTGGACAATCACCTTGGAGCCAAGGAGGTAAGAGCGAAACTTCTCTATGGAATAGACGACCGCTAGAAGCTCTTTCTCGGTAGTTGTGTAGTTTTTCTGCGCGTCATCCAATGTCTTACTCGCATAGTATATCGCATGAAGCTTCCTATCCTTTCTTTGTCCCAATACCGCCCCAATGGCGTGGTCGCTAGCATCACACATTAGCTCAAAAGGAAGGCTCCAATCCGGTGGTTGTATGATGGGGGCGGAGACTAGTGCTTCCTTCAAGGCGTTGAAGGCTTGTAAGCATTCACCTGAAAAAATAAAAGGAATATCTTTAGCGAGCAAAGAAGTAAGGGGTCGGGCAATCGAGGCGAAATCCTTGATGAAGCGGCGGTAAAACCCCGCGTGACCAAGAAAGCCTCTAATGCCCTTGACATTAATAGGAGGAGGGAGTTTCTCGATTACCTCAATCTTTGCTTTATCTACCTCAATTCCTCTCGAAGAGACAAGGTGTCCGAGAACTATACCTTCCGTGACCATAAAGTGGCACTTCTCCCAATTGAGAGTGAGATTGTTTTGTTGGCATCTTTTTAGGACTTTAGTAAGATTTTCCAAACAAGAGTCAAACTCACTTCCATAAACCGAGAAATCATCCATAAAGACTTCCATAATATTTTCAATGTAGTCGGAAAATATGGATGTCATACACCTCTGAAAGGTGGCGGGAGCATTACAAAGGCCAAACGGCATCCTACGGTAGGCATAGGTGCCATAGGGACAAGTGAAAGTCGTCTTCTCTTGGTCATCTTCATGCAAAGGGATTTGGAAGAATCCCGAATACCCATCTAGGTAGCAAAAGTATTTATGTTTTGCAAGGCGTTCAAGCATTTGATCAATGAAGGGCAATGGGTAATGGTCCTTTCGGGTGGCTTTATTGAGTTTCCTATAGTCAATGCACATTCGCCATCCCGTGACGGTGCGCGTAGATATGGGCTCACCTTTTTCATTTTTTATGACAGTCATCCCCCCTTTCTTGGGGACGACGTGAACGGGGCTAACCCATCTACTGTCTGAAATGGGGTAAATTATACCGGCTTCTAGCAATTTTAGGATTTCCTTTTTAACCACCTCCTTCATGTTCGGGTTCAACCGCCTTTGAGGCTCTATGGAGGTGGCGTCGGTATCCTCCAAATGGATCCTATGCGTACAAAGCCTAGGGCTTATCCCCTTTAGATCGGAGATAGTGTATCCCAGGACATCTTTATGGCTCCTAAGAACGTCTAGGAGTTTTTCAAGTTGGTCGGGCGCAAGGTGGGAGTTTACTATCACCGGGAAAGTTAATTTGTTACCCAAAAAGGCGTACCTTAGATTCGGAGGTAATTGTTTAAGTTCTACCTGAAGAGGCGCCTCCCCTTCTACTTCATCGGCTCGCATGAGTTTCGCTCCTTCCTTGCCATCCGGGCCTAGCTCGGGCTCAGGTGGCGCGCTCTCTTGTGAAGAGTCAGACTCACTGCTTAGTGAGGATGATGCGTCGAAATAAGCGCTCTCCGATTCTGTGCTAGCTTCGTCAGAGCTTTCACTCGGCTCCGGTTCGTCCCTGGAATCAAGAAACACATCAGACGATTCATAGAAGCAAGAGTAAGTGTCATGGGGTGTAACTCCCTGAACGTTGGTTTGCTCTGAAGATTCTTCCGAAGTATAGTGATCCTCGACACTTGTTCCACCGTTTTCGAAATATAATTTGTCGTCGATCACGTCAACTCTGACATTGCCCCCGATAGTCCCATCCGGGGAGATTTGGTCCATCACGAAACTAGCAAACAGTTGTTCGTCGGGGTCCTTGACGTCGATAGCAAAAGCTCCGGTAGTGTGGACCTCATCGACAAGCTCCTTGAGGAGGTCTGTGAAGGAGTCATAGTCTTCCTGGCTGAGTTCTATTGTTGACATTGCATCCTCCATTCTTCCTGCAAAGACCTTATGCAAAATACAGGGAGAATGTGCGAACAGAAGAAAGTAAAGAAAGAGAGAGATAAGAAGTAACCGGGTGGTCGATGACGAACACCGTCAAAATGCCCTCCCCGGCAACGGCGCCAAAAACTTGATCGCTCCGGGATGTGACCCAAAGAACGGTTGTAGTTTTACCGCAAGTGCACGGTGTAGCAGCGAGCGGGATATCGAACACAGGGAGGACGAATGACCGTGCTTGCTCCAAATCAACCTGGCTACTTAAGAGAGAAATTTGCCTTTGGCGATCCTGTCACAATCGTCAGACAAATGTGCGAAATATCAAATCAAATAAAGAACGTCTAGGGAATGGGGAATCCCCGCTACTCACCGTATTTCATAAATGTGGTTCATCGGTATCAAAATTGCTAGATTAGGATTTTGGATGAACTAGTTGCAACTGAATGTAGAACCAAGCTCACGCTCTCGCGCTGTTGCCGGTCTATAGCTATCCTAGGTTTGGGTCCAATCTCTTGCAAACCCTAGCCTAGGAAAGCTAGCATTAGGATCAACATCATCGTCCAATCGCGCACCGAGCCCAATCTCTTGCAAACTCGGTCCACGATCTAGATTGTGATAGTTCCTACCCGTCCAATCTCTTGCAAACGGGTATCGGCATGGAATTGCAACCGGAAATCCTAGTATCGGTCCAATCTCTTGCAAACCGATACTACGGAAATTCGATTCCAACCCAATTCGGATTTCTAGGGTTTCCTATCGAATTGGGATCCAATCTCTTGCAAATCCCAATCGATATGAATACCTAGCCATCCGTAGTAAATTGATCACAATCTAATCCCTAATAACAATTCTAGCACAATTTCTACCAATTCATCACAAATATGAAAGTGGGTTTGTAGGGTTCATCCCCACGCCCCAAGACGTGGAGACTACTCACAATTCATAGCGAGATCACAAAAATAATCAATGAAATAAGCAATGGAATTCATCACAATATTGAGATAAGCAATAAAAATAGAATTTTTAAGGAAAAGAGATGCAAACCAATGGAGTTCTTCAATTAATCCAACAAAATTCCAATCTTTGTCTCCTCTCCAATCACAAGAATAAAGCTAAAAACTAATCTAAAAAGCTGCAAAAAATCTAAGAGAGAGGCTCTCTAAACTAGGGTAAAAACAGGGCTTAAATAGCCCTCAAAATCGTCCAAAAATCGTGACCAAAATACCCCTGCACAGCCTGTTTTCCGCAGATTTCGCTACAGGCAGCGCATCGCACTCGGCCGAGTGACAAAAGTCGCTCGGCCGAGTGAAAACCCTGTCATTTTCCAGTAAGTCGGGGGCTTCAGGGGTCTCTACTTCGGGGGCGGCTCGGCCGAGTGAGTTGTCGTCACTCGGCCGATGGCTTCAAGGCACTCGGGCGGACGTAATAATCCACTCGGCCGAGTGGGTCTTCTGAAGTTCAGGCGGCCAAAAAACAGTAACTTGGATGTTTTGGAAGGGCCTCGTCTGGGCGCCACTCGGGCGGACGGGATATAGTCACTCGGCCGATGTGGTCTTCGGTGCTCGGCCGAGTGCACAGGTAAATCGTGTCTGTTCTGGTCGGCCGAGCAGTGTCTCGCTGGTCGGCCGAGTGGCTCCTCCACTCGGCCGAGTGGGACACAAAAAATGCCCATTCTGCTTGTTTTGACCTCCTCGTCGCTCCTGCGACGTCCATTCTTCTTCCGCTCCTCTCCAACAGCAAAATATCCCTCGGGGAGGTTGTTGGTGACCGTCTAGAGTGAGCGCATCTCGAGATCACTCCAAATCGCGCCAAATCACCTGAAATGCGACAAAAACAACAAATCGTGAAAAGCATCGCAATATCGTCGATATATCGTGAAAAACATGATTTGGGCGATCTAAATGGCATGCAAACATGCGGGAAAAAGGTGTAAAATAAGGAGTGATCAACTTCTACTGGAAAAACCTTTAACCGAAATCAAAGCTATGATCAGAAGAAGAGAGGAAAAGGGATGCATTGTAGAGAGTGTGAGGGGTATGTGCATATTCAGGCTGAATGTGCACACACTCTGAAGAAACAAAAAGGAAAGTCTTTGACTAGTACCTGGAGTGAAGATGAGTCTGAGGGTAGTGCTGAAGATGAGGAAACCACTAGTAATTATGTTACCTTTGCGGCCTCTATGAAGAATCAATCTGATTACAACACCGGGAGTCATGTTAGATCTGATGTTATATCTTCAGTCATGACATCTGCCAACAAATCAGACAATGTCAGATCTAATGTTATGACATCATCAATGACATCTACAGCGGAATCAGAGTATGAAGTTGACAGCGATAAGGAAGTGAGTGAAGAAGATATCCGAGCAGCATACCAGATGATGTATGGAAATTGGATGCAAATCCGCAATATTAACAAAATGCTGAAATAAGAAATTGAAAGATTGAAGAAAGAAAAGGAGGAAGTCAAGAGAAAATGGTTGCAAGTTGAGGAAAACTTTAGAGAGCTGGAAAGCAACTTCAGAAATATCATCCTCAGGGCAGAGAAAGTTGAAACCACATTAAATAAGTGGAACTCGGGAAAAGCTAAACTGGATGATATCCTGAACATGGGTAAAAATGTAGGAGATCGTAGTGGAGTGAGCTATCATAAATGATTTAATTTTAACATTTCTACTACAAAAAGGATAAAAGTCATGAAGGAAGTTGAGAAAATCGACTAGTACAAAGGTTATGATGGTAAGAAGAAGTTAACTAAAACTGTCAAAGGTGAAAGTCCATTGTGTGAATATTGCAGAATTATTGGTAATTCTGAGAAAAACTGCTTTAGTCGTATGCATCACTTTATGGAGGGAAGAACAATAAGTTCTCTAGGCAGGAGAGTGAAAAGGCAATGGGTCGGGAAGAATGATTTATATTGCATGGTGGCTTATACATCCTTAAGAGCTTCTTCAGATAACATGTGGTATTTTGACAGTGGATGCTCACGACACATGACAAGCAACAAGGAGTTTCTTGATGACTACAAAGTCAGTACAGTGGGTCGTATGACATTTGGTGATGGTCGAAAGAGCAAGATTCTTGGTGAAGGTAATCTGAATGTAATTGGAATTCCTAAGCTTAAGAATGTGTTGCATGTTGAAGATCTCAAAGCTAATCTTATTAGCATCAGTCAACTGTGTGATCAAGGTTTGCTTGTGAGATTTACTAAGGAGAAATGCTTTGTTATTAATACTGATGAAGAGTATATTCTAATAGGTAGGTGGTCAGCTGATAATTTCTATCTATTACAAGACTCTAACACATGTTTACGAGTTGTAGCTGATGAGTGTGAACAGTGGCATCAGAAACATGGAGATCTTAATTTCAAGACTCTTCTGAAGATCTCAAAGCTTAGGGATGTTAGAGGCATGCCTATTCTAAACAGAAAGAAGGATGGTATCTGTGGCCCATGTTAATTCGGCAAGCAGCAGAAAATGTCTCATAAGCAACTGCAGAACATTACTACATCGATTCTCAAGTGATGAAATTGCTTCATATGGATCTCATTGGTCATACGTCTGAAATAAGTGTTGGAGGTAAGCGGTATATATTTGTGTATGTTGATGATTTTTCTAGATTCACTTGGGCGGTTTTCCTTAAAGAAAAATCTGACATCTTTGAACCTTTCAAAATATTATGTATCCATCATCAGAATGAGAATAGAAATGTCATTAGTAAAATTATAAGGATCAGAAGTGATCATGGTAAGGAGTTTGAGAATCATTTGTGATTTCTATGAATCATAATGGATTGCTCATGAATTTTCAGCTCCAAAGACTTCTCAATAGAACGGAGTGGTGGAGAGAAAGAATCAGACTCTTCAAGAGATGGCCCGAGTCATGCTAAATGCAAGAAAAGTAAGCATGAGGTGGTGGGCTGAAGCTATAAATACAACATGCTACACTATTAATAGAGTGTATCTTTGCCCAAGAACTAAGAAGACACCCTATGAGATTTGGAAGGGAAGACAGCCGAATGTATCTTATTTTCATATTTTTGGAAGTAAGTGTTATATCTTGAATGATCGTACTCAGAGAGGGAAATTTGATGCTAAAAGTGATGAAGGGATCTTTCTTGGTTATTCAACATCAAGTCCTACATATCATGTATATAATAAGCATACCAGAACCATGATGGAATCTATAAATGTTGATGATGATGATTATGAACAGTAAGAAGTGACAGTTACTGATGAAATAAGTTCCACAAGAAAAAAATACTGTGGAAGAAGAGCAAGTTACGACTGATATTGCAACACCGGACATGACACAAAACGATGTTACTACTGATGTTATGTTACAAGAGACAACATCTTCTGCTGACAACCAAGGTGAGCAACCAGACACTAATTCTTATGAATCTACCACCAGAATTATCAAGAATAGTCCACCTGAGCTGGTCATAGGAGACATCTTCAAAGAACGTCGAACCAGAGGCACAAGTCATATCAACTATTGTGATCTCGCTGGGTATGTGTGTTTTACCTCTTTGTTTGAACCAAAGAATATGAAGGAAGATCTTGTAGATGAATACTGGGTGTCAGCGATGCAAGAAGAGCTCAATCAGTTTCAAAGAAATGATGTGTTGACTCTTATTGAAAGACCAGATGGTGTGAATATAATTGGCACCAAATGGATCTTTAAGAACAAGACTGATGAAAAGGGAAACATCACACGAAACAAAGCTAGATAATTGCTCAAGGCTACTCTCAAGTGGAAGGTGTGGATTTTGATGAAACCTTTGCTCCGGTGGCTCGTTTGGAGTCTATCAGACTTCTCCTTGCTATGCATGCAGTTTTAATTTCAAGCTCCACCAAATGGATGTGAAGAGTGCCTTCCTGAATGGCATTCTCAATGAAGAAGTGTATTTTGAGCAGCCCAAAGGATTTGAAGATCCTCATTTCACTTGTCATGTATATCAGTTGAAGAAGGCTCTCTACGGATTGAAGCAGGTACCAAGGGCTTGGTATAAGAGATTAACCAAATATTTACTTCAGAAAGGCTATGAAAGAGGGGGAGCTAATAAAACCATGTTTGTTCAGAGAACCAAGTCTGAGATGGTAGTTGCACAGATCTATGTCGATGACATTGTGTTTAGCTCAACTTCACATGAATTGGTTTGGGAATTTATTGATATGATGCCGAAGGAATTTGAGAGTGGTTGGTGAACTTAATGTTTTTCTTGGATTATAGGTGAAACAGACCAAGGATGGCTTGTTTATCTCTTAAAGCAAGTATGCTAGGAATCTTGATAAGAGATTTGGGTTAGAAAACTCCAGACATGTTTGCCACCTATGCATGTGAGCGAAAAATTAACTAGAGCTGATAATGGAAAGTCGGTTGATGTCACTTTGTATTGAAGCATGATTGGAAGTCTCTAATATATTACTGCTGGCAGACCTGACATATGTTTTAGTGTGGGAGTTTGTGCTCGCTACCAATCAGCTCCTAAAGAATCTCATATTACAGTTGTCAAGAGGATTATCAGATATGTTAATGCCACCATAGACTATGGTAAATGGTACTCTAAGGATATGAATACTCATCTCCTTGGATATAGTGATGCTGATTGGGTATGGAATGCATATGACAGGAAGAGCACCACTGGTGGTTGCTTCTATGTTGGCAACAATCGGGTCTCTTGGTATAGTAAGAAGAAAAACTCTATATCGTTGTCGACTACAGAAGCAGAATACATCGCGGTAGGGAGTTGTTGTACTCAACTCTTATGGATGAAGCAGATGTTGATGGATTATGGAGTACAACAAGCAATTTTAACAGTGATGTGTGACAATTAAAGTGCTATAAATATCTCCAAGAATCCTGTGCAATATTCAAGAACTAAACACATTGATATTTGGTACCATTTTATCAGAGAGTTAGTGGAGAAGAAAGTTATTGTCATGGACTATGTTACACCATCAAGTCAATTGGTAGACATTTTTACCAAGTCACTTGACTCAGGCAGATTTGAAGATTTACAGCAAGCACTAGGGATTTGCCGCATTTAATTATGCAGTTCTCATTGATCTAAATAAAAATAGGAGAAAAGGGCTAAAGTAATACAGGGCGATTGTTTCCTTTTGGTTTTCTAATTTCGTTCATTCTAACTTCTCAGAAAAGGGCAAATTTCTAAGGTTTCTTTCTCTTCTCAGAAAAAGACTGATCTTCTCCATCTCAAGGTGATTGCTCCTCTCAGCCTCGTCGCTATTCTCGTTGCCATTTCTCAACCACTGTTGCCGCGTCCTCATCCACTGCTCCTCCAACAATACAAAAAGCCACCATGAGTCGATCTGCTGGGCTTCTTCGTCTTCTTCGATGTCTTTTCCCCAAAATTCAACCGCTTCAACGCCTATGTCTCAGTTATCCATGTACATGTAGGCCGCTGCCACATCTTCTCTAGAAATTGTTTTGTTTGTCAAAACCACTATTAGATGTGAGGTACATTCTTCTTCTTCATAGTCTGCTGAGCCTGTGGACTTATTTGCCCTAGTTTGTCGTTTGAGAGAGACGTGAGAAATTTTTGATGTGTCTCATATTGGCTATTCTGGACTGGTTATTGGGGATGTATGCTTGGACTATATTGGTGGGGTGCTGAAGAGTGTACGAATTGTGGATGGAGACACATTGGTCCTTTTTACCACTCAAACTAGTCCTCGTTCTTCCTCGGTTGTGTTAACTGAGATGGTCGTGTTGGATGACTCTGATTCATCCACAACTGTCTGCTGATGTCAATGCAGCTAAGACTACTGATGTGGAATCTGCAGATCCATGGGGTTCAAATTTACAAGATAGTGTATGTGGGTTGGATATTCCAGATAACATTGTGTCTGACTATCGTATTGAAGAACAAGTAGCCCCTGAGGATTTCCATATTGAAACTAATGACATAACACGGGAGCCAACACCACAGGACCATCAGGCTGATTCCTCAAATGTCCATGTCATGGACTATGTTGTGACACAGGACACAACATGCACTTCCTCGTCACCAGTTGCTACGACCACTACGACAACTTCTGAGTATCCTTTATCTGATCCGGTTTTCGTTCCGATCAATATGTCGGTTGATCTGGATGTTCCACAGTCATGTCTTTGTCGTAGTTCTGCCAAGCGTCGTGATGCTCCGATTAGTTCTACATCTTCCTCTCATTCAATGCCAGCTTCTAAAAAGGCTAGAGTCATTCTTGAAGCATCAATACCTTTCCCGACTTTATTCACTACTTCATATTACTTGAACAGAATGTTCTTTGATCAAGAGTGCAAGAAACGTTGGGCTACGTATGCAGAACAATCAGTGTTTGCAAAAAAGCATGTGTCTATGGATGCTTTTCCCATGACCAACTTCATATCTATTCTTAATGATGTGTGGCTGTTTCACGCAGCCACATGCTTCAAATCCTATCATTCTGTGCTTATGCAAGAATTTTATTGCAATCTTTCCAAAGCAGTGGGTGACTCGCAGTCTAGATGGGCATTTCACTCGTATATTCGGTGGAAAGTGGTTTTTTTCTACTTTGATTTATAAGCACCTACGATGGTCATGTCCTTCATCTATTTCTTCTTATGTCGATGCTGTAAGTGATGACTTTGCCAGTTTTATCAGAGTGATTTCGGCTGGAAAGATACTTCACTGGCTAAAATTTACTTCTTTCCCATCCTCGTCACTATTAGCTAAATATTTTTTGATGTATCATGTTGAGACCAGAAATTGGCTCCCCTCATCAAATGTATCAGTTGTCACCAAGGACATGTGAAAATTTCTCTCTGCGTTGGCACCAAGCAACCCATAAATTTGGGTAGAATTATTTTTGACAATGTTGTTGATCAGGCAGAATCTTACTTTGCCTCTTAAATTCTACCTCATCCATGTCTGATCTTGCAGATGCTTCTGTCCCAGGAGGTTTTACTCAAGTCGCATGAGTTGGTTGTCTCTTCAGAAGTTCTTGGGTTCAATGTTAGAACTATTGCAGGAAAGGTTGCGTTGGAATTCCATAATTCCATATTCCTACTCCATATGGTTTTGATGTGACAAACTTACTATTATTGTTGTTACTAACTCTCTTTTGCAGAAAACTAGACTACTCCACATATACATCCTAACATAAGACTTCTCAACATGTGCATCTTGGACATAATCGCCAATTACAGCTATCTGCACAAAGTCTACTCAAAATCAAGATGAAGTCATATCTACGGCTTATTGTAATATATGTAAATTTTATTTTATAGGTTTTTAAGCCTTATTATGACTCATCTTAGATACCTAGTTTCTCTCCTATTTTTTATTTATAAATTGCCTTTTTCCGTTTCTCAAAACTCATCTTTAAAAAATTAGCCAACCAGGTGAAATTGGCTGGCTTGCTAATTTTTTTCTTTTCGAATTAGACCATGAAATTTTATGGGTATATTCCTTTCCATGACTGATTAACGTCTGTAAAATTTAATGGTCAAATTCTTTCATTTGAAAATTTGCCGACCAACACTTTTTTCTGGCAGGCTAATGCCGTTTTTTACAGTTTTCAGAACCGAATTTTTTCTATCCATTTGGGGCAGTTTCTAGCTGTTGGGATTCAGTTCTTATAACTTCTCTCCAATCCTATAAATAGAGGAGTACCCCCTCCTTTCTTTTACACATTTCTTTTACAACTTCTCTCTCTAGAAATCATTTTCTATCTTCTCCAAAAGAGAAATTCTGTAGAAATTCTGCCATTGTTTTCGGTTTGAAGAAATAAATTCTGATATTTTTTCTTCATTTGAAAGCTGAAACTTTCAAGTTTGTTTCTTCCATTCTAAATCTAGAAACCATGAATCTTTCATTTACAGCTCTTCCTTTAATTTCATTCGAAATCTTCATCAAGGCTTTAGGTGTTATTTTCATTTTCCATTTTGTAAGTTGAATCTCTTTGTGTAGAGATTGTACAATGTTTGGGACACTGAGAGTGTTGCCATTTTTGTACGTTGTTACTTGTGGGGCAAGTGTTATAGTGGATTGAAAATCTCTAGGAGGTAGAGGACTGGATGTAGGATCACAAGGATCCGAACCAGGATAAATCTTGGTGTTTGCGATTGCCATTCTCTGTATTGTATTTCTTTACTTCTGCTCTCTTATTGCAATTTTTTATTAACTTTTAAATTTGCAATTTCGTCGTGATATACACTATTCTCCACCCTCTAGTGTATTTGGTGTGCCAGAAGATCCTACATTTGGTTTCAGAGTGCTGTCAAGATGACCTACACCTATCCGACGAACAATTCAACATCTTCATCGCAATTTCCAGAAGGGCACTCTACCATAAGGCCTCCACTATTCAATGATTCCAACTACTCTTATTGGAAGATGAAGATGATGATCTATCTTCAAAGCGCCGACTACAAACTTTGGAACATGTTGGAAACTCAATACGAGAAGCCTACAACTCCTTATGCCCAATGGACTACCAATGACAAAACTGCCGCAACTCGTAACTCCAAAGCAATGATTGCACTATTCTGCGCCATGGACAAGAATGAGTTCAATCGTGTATCCCAGGCCAAAACAGCATATGACATAAGGCATACACTTCAGGTAACACATGAAGGAACTAATAAGGTTAAGGAAACTAAAATTTCTGTTCTTGTTAACAGGTTTGAACTATTCAGAATGAAGGACAATAAGACAATTGGAGAGATGGTTACTAGATTCACAGATATCACAAACTCTCTAATTGCTCTTGGAAGACATACTCTCAAACAGAACAAGTCAGTAAGATCATTCGTGCCTTGACACCAGAATGGGAAAGAAAGACCACATTAATATAAGAAGCCAATAACTTATCAACACTCACTGTTGAAAGCCTCGTTGGTAATTTGATGGCATACGAAGTACAACTACAAGACCGTAAGGAACAAGCAGATTCAAAGAAGAAAACTCTTTCCTTCAACGCATCATTAGATACCGATGATTCAGACACAGACGATGATGAAGATGTTGCTCTCATTACTAGGAACTTCAAAAAGTTCTTAAGAAAAGGTAAGTATAAAAATTTTAAATCTAAGAATACTGATTCTTCTCTTTGTTTCAATTGTAATAAACAAGGACATTACATGAAGGATTGTCCTCTTCTCAAATCAAATTTGAAGACTTTCAACAACAACAATGAACATTCCAAGATAGATAGAAAGTTTGACAGAATGAAGAAAGCATCCGCAACAACTTGGGATTCATCTTCTGATGAAGAAGACAACAATAATGAAGAAAAAGCCAATATGTGTATCATGGCACAAGATGATGAAACCAATGTAAGTTCTTTTGATAATGAAGAATTATTATATGCTTTTAATGATCTTTACATTCGTTTCAAAAGACTAAATGCACAACACAAGTCTTTGCAACAAAGCAATGATGCTCTAATTCTTGAACATCAAGGATTTTCTTCTAAATGCATTCCATCTGATGCAATTAACACTGAAAAAGACTTATTGTCTTCTCAAATCTTGAATTTGAATAAAGAGAATGAAATTCTCAAAAATCAGAATCAAGAATTGCATACAAGACTATCCGAAATGGATAATAGTGTTTCATCACTAAAGATGAAATACGATGAGATGTTTGCTAATGTTAATAAATTTAACAAATGTAAGACTAATCTCGATGATTTGCTTCAATTTCAGTATTCAGCAAATCATAAACAAGGATTGGGCTATTCAAATAAGAATATATCCAAATCTTGTAACACTTCTTCATTTTGTGATAAACAACATTTGTTAAACCACAAAAGAAGAATCATGCATTCATTTACACGAAGAAAATTAATCCTATTATTTCTTCTTCACAAAGAAATGTTTCAAACATTAGAAATATTTCGAATGCATCTCCTAGGAAACCTAATACTCTAAGTATATGGGTTCCTAAGGATTCATGTTTATATGATAGAGATTTATTCATTTCCAATTTTATGCAATCTATCGGTCATTCTTGCAATTATTTAAGAAAGCCAAATTCTACTTGGGTTTTGCTTCATAAGATCTAATCCCAAGGACCCTAAAGTAAAGGGTACTATTGTTTCATGTTTATCTTTCAGGTACCTAAAAAGAAAAGATGGATCTTAGATAGTGGATGTTCTAAACATATGACTGGCAACATTAACTTACTTTCAACCGTTCAACTCAAAGATGGAGGCACAATAACTTTTGGAGACAACAACAAAGGACATATTATTGGAATTCGAACAGTTGGAAATCCAGATCAACCTACCATTGAAGACGTACTTCTGGTTAATGGTTTGAAACACAATTTACATTCTATCAGTCAATTATGTGATAATGATTTTAAAATTATGTTTGAACAACTTGATTGTATTATTTATAATTCTGATATGTCATCCATTTTATTTCGTGGTAAGCCTAGGAATAATATTTATATTCTATGCATGTCTATTACCACTCACAATCACTGTTTGATGGCTTCATCAGACAATACACTTTTATGGCATAAACGTATTAGACACACTAATTTCAAAAATATTGCACGTATTTCAAAACAAAAATTAGCTAATGGAATGCCAAACATTTCATTCACACACAAACACTTCTGTGATGCTTGTCAATGGTCGCTCCGGGATGTGACCCAAAGAACGGTTGTAGTTTTACCGCAAGTGCACGGTGCAGCAGCGAGCGGGATATCGAACACAGGGAGGACGAATGACCGTGCTTGCTCCAAATCAACCTGGCTACTTAAGAGAGAAATTTTCCTTTGGCGATCCTGTCACAATCGTCAGACAAATGTGCGAAATATCAAATCAAATAAAGAACGTCTAGGGAATGGGGAATCCCCGCTACTCACCGTATTTCATAAATGTGGTCACCGGTATCAAAATTGCTTGAATGAGAATTTGGATGAACTAGTTGCAACTGAATGTAGAACCAAGCTCACGCTCTCGCGCTGTTGCCGGTCTATAGCTACCCTAGGTTTGGGTCCAATCTCTTGCAAACCCTAGCCTAGGAAAACTAGCATTAGGATCAACATCATCGTCCAATCGCGCACCGAGCCCAATCTCTTGCAAACTCGGTCCACGATCTAGATTGTGATAGTTCCTACCCGTCCAATCTCTTGCAAACGAGTATCGGCATGGAATTGCAACCGGAAATCCTAGTATAGGTCCAATCTCTTGCAAACCGATACTACGGAAATTCGATTCCAACCCAATTCGGATTTCTAGGGTTTCCTATCGAATTGGGATCCAATCTCTTGCAAATCCCAATCGATATGAATACCTAGCCATCCGTAGTAAACTGATCACAATCTAATCCCTAATAACAATTCTAGCACAATTTCTACCAATTCATCACAAATATTAAAGTGTGTTTGTAGGTTTCATCCCCACGCCCCAAGACGTGGAGACTACTCACAATTCATAGCGAGATCACAAAAATAATTAATGAAATAAGCAATAGAATTCATCACAATATGGAGATAAGCAATAAAAATAGGATTTTTAAGGAAAAGAGATGCAAACCAATGGAGTTCTTCAATTAATCCAACAAAAATCCAATCTTTGTCTCTTCTCCAATCTCCAAAATAAAGCTAAAAACTAATCTGAAAAGCTGCAAAAAATCTAAGAGAGAGGCTCCCTAAACTAGGGTAAAAACAGGGCTTAAATAGCTCCAAAATCGTCCAAAAACTGTGACCAAAATACCCCTGCACAGCCTGTTTTCCGCAGATTTCGCTACAGGCAGCGCATCGCACTCGGCCGAGTGACAAAAGTCGCTCGGCCGAGTGAAAACCCTGTAATTTTCCAGTAAGTCAGGTCCTTCAGGGGTCTTCACTTCGGGGGTGGCTCGGCCGAGTGAGTTGTCGTCACTCGGCCGATGGCTTCAAGGCACTCGGGCGGACGTAATAATCCACTCGGCCGAGTGGGTCTTCTGAAGTTCAGGCGGCCAAAAAAACAGTAACTTGGATGTTTTGGAAGGGCCTCGTCTGGGCGCCACTCGGGCGGACGTGATGTCGTCACTCGGCCGATGTGGTCTTCGGTGCTCGGCCGAGTGCACATAGAAATCGTATCTGTTCTGGTCGGCCGAGCAGTGTCTCGCTGGTCGGCCGAGTGGCTCCTCCACTCGGCCGAGTGGGACACAAAAAATGCCCATTCTGCTTGTTTTGACCTCCTCGTCGCTCCTGCGACGTCCATTCTTCTTCCGCTCCTCTCCAACAGCAAAATACCCCTCGGGGAGGTCGTCGGTGACCGTCTAGAGTAAGCGCATCTCAAGATCACTCCAAATCGTGCCAAATCACCTGAAATGCGACAAAAACAACAAATCGTGAAAAGCATCGCAATATCATCGATATATCATGAAAAACATGATTTGGGCGATCTAAATAGCATGCAAACATGCGGGAAAAAGGTGTAAAATAAGGAGTGATCAAAATCCCCCAAGCTTGCCTCTTACTCGTCCTCGAGGAAGATAAGTAAAAGGCGAACCCGGTGGATTCGGAAAACGAAAACGGCGAAAAAGCGAAAAATGAAAAACGAAGAAGAATGAAAACGAAATAAAATAAAGTAGAAAGAAAGAAGCGAGGAGGTAAGATGCCAGATTATTTTCTCAGGACGTGGGTTCCACTTACTCATATAGCATGCTCTGAATGAAAAACACATGTCAAAGAATTTTATTTTGATATCATAGTATAATAGTGCAAGTAGAAATAGAAAATCCACGAACAACGATATAATCATGAAAAACGGAATAATTTTAGAATTAGCATCGTCTGAAACATCTAAAGCGGTATACAAATCACAGATCACACACTTTTCAATTGAACGCTTTCTATCAGGAGTATAAGAGTATCACGCTATAGAATAGAGAGAATAGAAAAGTATGGATTTCATGAGATGAACGCTAGGCTTAGATTTCTGGATTTCGTAAAGCTAAAAACAATCTCATTGAGTATAGAATATTACTTAGCCTAGGTTGTCGTGCAACGTCTAGTAGTCACTCTCTCACACATCAATGGATCCCCTCCCCCAAGCTTATCTAATAGCATGGTGGCATAAAAAATATTTACATCCCCATTTTTATATAGCTCCAAAAGCAATAAGAAGAAAGAAGAAAGAAAGAAAGTGAGATGGGATCTTTTATTGTGGACTTTTCCTCTTTTCTCTCTCTTTTTTTTGATATAGCATATATACACAACGATCCCAACTCAGAGAGAGATAATGATATACAAGAATGCTTTTCTCTCTTTTAATTATTTTTTTTAGACAATAGAGATTTGGAGCTAGGAATTAGTAGCGGGGGAAATGCCATATAATAGAATCACTAAGGGGAGATTCACCAATGATTTTAAAAGTAGAGAAATAATGTTCAAGATTTGTGGAGAAAGAAATAGATATACTCTCAGTTCACTCTATAAGACATGCACGACAACTTCAGCAGGGTAATCTAATCTACTCAGTTTCGATCACAAAAAAAAGCTAACTAATCCAGATTTATCATAGCTAACATCACTCAATCGTCCTGAAGTGAAGTGTACAATTCATGCATATAGAAGTGATATAGGAAAGGAAATCAGTACTCCAGATATAGGCATTCAATGCGTGAATCTTGGTGTGTTTTCTGTGATAGCATACATTTGAATATTCAGACTCAGCTAAAAATATAACTTCATCCATTTTCATGTGGAAAAAGTGTGGGTTACTATCTCTAGATGCAAGGCAAGTCATAGCATATGATATCAGAAATAAAATCTAAGACACGACAAATATAGCATGCATATAGAGTAAGCTAAATCCAACGTCATCATCATCACAGAAAAGTCATCTCTAGCATGAGATGAAAAAGAAATAAAGATAAAGGGAAAATAGAACTATTTACAATGCGGCACACAGAAAAATAAGAAAAACGTGATGCATGGTGAAATGAAAGAAAAAGTGGTGAAAATAAGTGCAAAAGCGGAAAATGGCGTGAAAAACTAAAACTAAAGGTGGTAAATCAAAAAGAACGTGAGAACTCACTCCCCTAAGCTAAATGGCACAGTGTCCTCAATGTGCAAAGTGTGGCACACCGAGAGACAAGAAATGTGAGGGGCAAGTGAGGATGCATGCATGGAAAAATGAAAATAAAGAAGAAAAATAAAGAAATGAAAATATGATGCGGACATGATGCATGCACAGATAGGAGTGAAACAGATATATGAGTGGCACCAAAAACTCTCCCTCTCTCCCAAAAAAGATATATAAGGATATGATCAAAAATAGAATCTCAAATAGATATGATATGATATGATATGCACAAATAGATATGATCAAAAATAGAATCCCAAAATAAGTGAGGGGAGGGGGGTGGACAAAAGTGCAACAGGACCCAGCAGAAACGGGCAGCACAATGGCAAGAAGAAACGATGGCATCAAGAGTGCCTAAGAAGGCGGTGTTGCGCCGTCTCCGTCCTGAGGCGGAGGTCGTGAGGGTGGTGCTGGCTGGACAGGCTGCTGAGCGGGGGTGGGCGTGGGAGTGGCAGCAGGCTGAGTGGGTGTGGAAGTGTGGGTGGGAACCTGCTGGGTGGGTGGGGGTACGCGCGGGAGACGCTCCAGAACCTGGGTGAGACAGTAGTGGATCTGCGGTAGCAGCTCGAAGCGGCCAGCCATCGCAGAGACGGTGGCGGACAGGGTCCGAAGGTCGCCTCTGAGGCCACTCACCGCCCCCTCTAGAGCACGAATGCTCTGAAGTACTGTGTCAGGGGGAGGTGGTGCAGAGGGACGCACCTGGCGAGGCTGGGTAGGTCTGGGCTGGCGTACTCGGGTCGCGTATGTGACGGGCTCAGCGGGAAAGGGTACAAAAGGTGCTACACCGGCAAAGGTGGTCCTGGCCTCAGTGTGAGGCCGGGGTGGGCGATGAGAAGTGGAGGCAGCAGCAACGAAAGAAGAGTGCAAAAGTGGCAGCGAGGCGGCCAGAGAGGTCGACGGCATAGAAGTGTGGACAGACGCCACGACACTCTCAGAGAATACAGCAGGGGTGGAGACAGAGGTGACTACCGCTGGGGTGGAAGTGCGTGGACCAAAAGGCGCAACCCCAGCGGAGATCATGCTAGCCATGGTCTCCACGACTGCGGCAAACGAGGGCTCGCCGCACTCGACTATGGTCGGCGGGCGCTCGGGGAGTGCAGAGCAAAGAGGCTCGACGGACAGAGGGCCGGTGGTGGTGGGGGGAGTGGTGGTGACAGCCTCGGAAGTGGTGGCGGTGGGCTCAGCTAAGGTGCTCCCGACACCGACAGCGGTGTCAGGAGCGGCGGAAACATCTGGGATGGGCTGAGGGGCCACAGGGTCAACAGGCACGGCAGCAGGCTCGGCAGGGGCTACAGGGTCGACAGGGGCAGCGTGGGCCTGCTCGGCCTCCTCGGCCTTGAGCACGTAAGCAGCGGGGATGAGGACATCCATCGCAAGGAGCCAGTCAACGTGGGCTGGTGCAATCTGGGTCCGAGCTGGGCTCGGGAGAATCATGTAATCGGCACCGAAAGGGCCGTGCAACCAGACCCAGTGACGCTCACCATGCGGACGAAGCATCTTCATCCGGGCCATAACATCTATCGACAAAGAAGTGGGGCCCGGGACGCGTCGCAAGTCGTTGGGGAAGTCCTCGCCGGTCATAAGAGCAAGCTAGGTGATCAGGCCGCCGCAGCATATCGGTGAGCGAGCGCCCACCGATACAATGATGCGGTCTAAAAACCATGCCGCGATATCGATCACGACGGCGGGGACAAGCTCATCTCCATCCCTAGATAGAGCTCTGGGACGTGTCATCGCGTAGAGCATGTAGAGCTCTGGCGTAGACATCGTGCCCGGCTCATATCTGGCCAAAAATGTCGTCGCCATAAGGCGCTGAGCAATGCGGAGGCAGGGGTGGACGATGGCCGAGGCCTTGGCCCTACTAGGGTCAAAGGCAGCGTGGAGACCCGTGATACGTGCCCAGAAGGCACCGGCGTCAAAAGAGGGTGGGGGGATATGGGTGGGGTCGTAACCGCGATCGGCTCCGGGGACAGCGGGCCACGAGAAAAACGCTCTCATCATATCGAGAGTGACCTAGCACTCTCGATCCATGAGCCGAAACGAGCATCCCTCGTCGGTCCAGGCGATCGAACTCAAAACCTCAAGTGTCGGGCGGGTAAAAGTATCCGCCGACACCTGGAAGAAATCTCGCCAGCCCACGTTGTCGTACAACGTGAGCATCCCCTCTAGTACCCCCAGGCGTCCTAGGTCAGCGAGGTGTGCAAACCTGGAGGGTACGATCGAGCGCTGGGAGATACGCTCGAAGACGGCGTGGTGTGCGTCGTCTCGGAACGTAATCCCGAGCGGCCCGACCAGTGGAGCCGGTGGTGGTGGCTGTGGAGCGGCAGGGAGGGGCTGTGCGGGCTGTGGGTGCACTGCAGGCTGTGCGGGGTGTGCGGGGCCTGCAGGCTGTGCGGGGTGTGCGGGGGAAGGAGGAGGAGACTCTTCCACCTCGTGGGCGGGGCCGGCATCATCCGACCGATTCCGCTTGGCGGAAGGTCTCCTCGTCCGCGGCCGTGTCCGGGGCGGCATATCGGCCCCGAGCGCGCGCCGAAAAACGTGAAAAGTGTGGCGTGTGCAAAAATAATGGAAAGAGTATACCCCGACACGCCGCGAGTGCTAAGCAGTGAAAGCGTGCGAAGTCAGCGCCTCCACGAAGCTCAAAATCAGTCCCGAGAAGCTCCCCTGGGCTCCCCTAGGCTCCAAAAAGCAACCTGCGCATGAAAAGGCGATATCATTAAGTAATAATCAAAATGTATGGAGCATTAGGGGTATAATAGATAGATATATGAATTGATTTGGGGTAGGGGGGCGTTTAGCACATGGATCCTCAAGAAATACACGAAAAGAGGAGAAAACAGGCAATAGGGGTGATACCGGAGGTGGCCGGAGCAGCTGCCGCCGGCGGCGACTCGGGCGAGTCGCGGCGGTGGTCGGCCGACGGTGGCGGGCCGAGCGGCGGCGCGGGCGAGTGGGATGGGCGAGTGTGGTGTGAGCGAAGGGGGATCGGGCGAGGGAGCTGAAGGGGCGCGGGTTATTTGGGGGTTTTTGAGATTTCGAAAATTGCGCCCCTCCCTCGCCCTTATATAATAAGAGTTACGACTCGGCCGAGTGACGTGGTCACTCGGCCGGGCGAGACCAATGAAAATTCCCTCCCCGCTATCGCTTCGGCCGAGTGGCTTTGCCAGCCTCGGTTGAGTGGAGTAAGTCCATTCGGCCGAGTGACTCAAGCTACTCGGCATGACTCGCCCTAGGAGGGTATCCGTTTTACTCGGCCGAGTGAAAATATATACTCGGCCGAGTAGCAGTTATATTGAAATCAGGAAAATAAACAGAGAGTTGGGTACAGCAGACTTCCCTCGTTCGTGAGCGGCTCGGCCGGACGAACTTCTGTACTCGGCCGAGTGACTAGTATGCTCGGCCGAGTGAGCCTTGTGTTCTGCTGTTTGTCTTCGTTTGGGCTCTAAACTCCGTCTTTCTTCCTCCAGTCGATTCCATCTTCCTCCTAAGCGTCGAGTGCCTTCTTGGGGCGCTCCTCGACGTCTCGTTCATCCTCCTCATGATGGATCTACCTATCTCCTCTCCTGTCAAGAAAAATAGGACCCGTTATCACAAAATTTTTGGGCGAACGACTCAAAACAATAAAAATTTCTAAAACGAAAATAAATAAAAAGTAAAAATAAAGCAAAAACTGTCGGGTTGCCTCCCGACAAGCACTCGTTTAAGGTCGTGAGCTCGACCCCCTAAAATTTTCAATCATTGTGGGATGTTTGGTGCATATGAGATGCACCCGTCAAACTTTCCGGGGGGAACGCTTGGATTTGGACGTGGCGGCGTCGTGTTCTCCCTCGGTGGTCTTCCGTCTCGAATAGTGTTGGGGGGAGGCTCCCCCAAGCTAGCATTTGCTCCGATCAACGGCTTTACCGGTGACGCCGGTTTCCGTACCGGTGGAGCTTTCTTTGGAGACTTTAATTTTGAGAGCTTGCAGAGCTCTCGAATCCTTGCGACATCAGTGTCGCCTTCATCATCTTCAGCGGAGAGGTCGGGGGAATCATCTTTCTTCTCATCATGGCCTAAATCCGGGCCTTCCTCGAAATCTTCGTCAAAAAGAGAGCCAATTGAGTGGGGGATCGCCTCCTCTATCACCTCATCAAGGAGGTCCATGTAGTCAAGTTCCTCGTGGTAAGGCATGTGCTTCATAGCCTTAGGAATGTGGAGCTCCACCTCGATGTTGCCGACGTTTAAAGTTAGTGTACCTTCGCGCACGTCGACGATGACTCCGGCGGTGGCGAGGAATGGGCGTCCAAGTATCAACGAAGTGTCTCCCTCCTCCTTAACGTCCATGATCACGAAGTCACATGGCAAGCATATTCCACCCGGGACTTGTAGCGGTATGTCTTCGGCGATCCCCACCGGCCTTGTTATTCGCCCATCGGCTAATTGAATGCGCATGTCGGTGGGTTTCAACTTTGTCCCGGTGTTTAACCTTAAGAACATGGAGAGAGGCATGAGGCTCACACTCGCTCCTAGATCAACCAATGCCTTTTGAAGAGGGACGCCGCCCAAGGTGCAAGGAATCCGAAAACTCCCCGGATCTTTAAATTTGGCCGGTTTCTTCTCTCTCTTGGTGAACCAAGAGCCCTCCTCGGCTAGCATGATCTTCTCCTTCCTCTTTCTCCCCAAAATCAAGTCCTTCAAGAATTTAGCATATGTGGGGATCTCGACGATGGCGTAGAGGAAGGGAATATTGAGGCTAACTCCTCTTAGATACTCGAGGAACTTCGCTAGCCTTTTCTCCATTTTCGCTCTCGCTAGTCTTTGGGGGAATGGGACCGGTGGCATGAAGCGTCTTTCCTCAATCAATTCCTCTGCTCTAGATTTATCCTTGTCTTGTGGCTACTTCTCCTTTTCAACTTCAACTACCGGCTCAACCGGCTCCGAACTTTCCTCCACGGGTTTCTCGGTAGGAATCATGGCGGGGGTGGTATCCTTCCCGCCTCTAGTAGTAACGGCAACTACGGCGTTGATGTGTCCGGTGTTGCTCCGTGGGTTTTGCTCGGGTTGCGCCGGCAATCGTTGAGTGTTCCGATTGAGCAAGGCCAATTGCTCCGATATTTGAGCCACAACGGTATTAAGAGAGTCTTGCCCCGCCTTCAATGTAGCGTTTACCTTATTTTGCTC
This sequence comes from Scilla litardierei, assembly GCA_030789695.1. Classification (NCBI taxonomy): domain Eukaryota; kingdom Viridiplantae; phylum Streptophyta; class Magnoliopsida; order Asparagales; family Asparagaceae; genus Scilla; species Scilla litardierei. Next base: position 188,349,629 of record CM061142.1, on the reverse strand, counting down.
GACCATGAACGCCTCCACTCTAGCTTCGAAGTCGGATCGTTATTGAGCTTGTGGAGGGTTTTGATTTTGATTCATCCACCCTTGATTGTATCCGGGCGGCCTATATGGTGGAACTTGTTGCTTCGGTTGAAAGTTTTATTGAGTAGGCCCCCTCGGTGGATAATTTTGTTGTTGGGGTGGTGGTGGTCGAGCTTGTTGAGGTGGTGGTTGTGGCGGGTTCAAAGCTCCTTCATTATTAGCGTAAGAGAATCCGGGATGATTTCTTGCGGCCGGATTGGCCCAATATCCTTGGTTCCCCACGACATATTGTACTTGCTCCAAGGATCCTTCTCCTTGCTCTCCTCCCACGTACATGGCTTGAGATTGGTCTTGCCAATCACACATTTGGTTCGTTGGAGCGGGGGTAGAAGGGGCTCCTTGGGGCTCCGTGATAAACTTCTCCAATCTCTCCACTACCTTGTGGAGAGAATCAAATTTGCTCGTAAGCTCCGCTATGGCCTTCGCCTCATAAATACTAGTTGGCTTCAAAGAGGACGTAGAGTGTCCTCGCTCATCGCCCCATTGTTGATTATTTGAGGCCATCTCCTCAATTAGGGCCGTAGCTTCTTCGGGAGTCTTTGACAAGATAGCACCATTCGCCGCGGCATCAATAATTTGTTTGGTCCCCGGTTGGAGACCGTTGTAGAAGCTATGCACTAGCTCCCAATCTTCTATACTGTGGTGCGGGCATTGATGCTGTAGATCCTTAAAACGCTCCCAAGCTTCATAGAGCGTCTCCTGTGGTCCTTGCTTGAAGGACATGAGAGCGCTCCGGATCTTCACCGTCTTGGATGGCGGATAGAATTTGTCAATAAATGCACTCGCCAACTCGTCCCAAGTAGTGAAGACACCCTCAGCTTGCGTCCTTAACCAATAGAGTGCCTTGTCCTTTAGCGTGAAGGGGAAGAGGCGCAGTCTGATGGCATCGATGGAGACCCCCGTCATCTGGAGTGTGGCGCACTTCGACAAGAACAATTGTATGTGGTAGTGAGGATTTTCATGGGTATTCCCATGAAATGGATCCTGCTGCATCAGGACCACTAATCCAGTCTTTAGCTCGAAGTTCTTGTCAGCCGCCAACTGCGGCATGGCAATGGATGAGGTAGTAGAAGAGGTCTTAGGCCGAAGCCTATCTCGAATAGAAATTATCCTCGCCATCCTTGGCGCCAATTGTTCAGGAGTTTCCGGGTTGGTCATAAACCTCCCTTCCGGACTTTGTCTCCTTTCCGCTCTAAGTCTCCGCGCGGTACGTTCGATCTCGGGATCAAATAGTATAGCTTCAGGGTCCGCCGTAGATCTCGTGTTCATGCACAGAGAAAACAGAGTTTCAAAGAAATGATTAGAACCGTGGAAGGGTTAGGTAAGAAATAGGAAATAAAAATAATGATAATAATAAAATAAAAGAAATAGCTAGGGTGAGAAAGAATCAAACGCAATCGCCTCCCCGGCAACGGCGCCAAAAACTTGGTCGCTCCGGGATGTGACCCAAAGAACGGTTGTAGTTTTACCGCAAGTGCACGGTGTAGTAGCGAGCGAGATATCGAACACAGGGAGGACGAATGACCGTGCTTGCTCCAAATCAACCTGGCTACTTAAGAGAGAAATTTGCCTTTGGCGATCCTGTCACAATCGTCAGACAAATGTGCGAAATATCAAATCAAATAAAGAACGTCTAGGGAATGGGGAATCCCCGCTACTCACCGTATTTCATAAATGTGGTTCATCGGTATCAAAATTGCTTGAATGAGAATTTGGATGAACTAGTTGCAACTGAATGTAGAACCAAGCTCACGCTCTCACGCTGTTGCCGGTCTATAGCTACCCTAGGTTTGGGTCCAATCTCTTGCAAACCCTAGCCTAGGAAAACTAGCATTAGGATCAACATCATCGTCCAATCGCGCACCGAGCCCAATCTCTTGCAAACTCGGTCCACGATCTAGATTGTGATAGTTCCTACCCGTCCAATCTCTTGCAAACGAGTATCGGCATGGAATTGCAACCGGAAATCCTAGTATCGGTCCAATCTCTTGTAAACCGATACTACGGAAATTCGATTCCAACCCAATTCGGATTTCTAGGGTTTCCTATCGAATTGGGATCCAATCTCTTGCAAATCCCAATCGATATGAATACCTAGCCATCCGTAGTAAATTGATCACAATCTAATCCCTAATAACAATTCTAGCACAATTTCTTCCAATTCATCACAAATATGAAAGTGGGTTTGTAGGGTTCATCCCCACGCCCCCAAGACGTGGAGACTACTCACAATTCATAGCGAGATCACAAAAATAATTAATGAAATAAGCAATAGAATTCATCACAATATGGAGATAAGCAATAAAAATAGGATTTTTAAGGAAAAGAGATGCAAACCAATGGAGTTCTTCAATTAATCCAACAAAAATCCAATCTTTGTCTCTTCTCCAATCTCCAAAATAAAGCTAAAAACTAATCTAAAAAGCTGCAAAAAATCTAAGAGAGAGGCTCCCTAAACTAGGGTAAAAACAGGGCTTAAATAGCCCTCAAAATCGTCCAAAAACTGTGACCAAAATACCCCTGCACAGCCTGTTTTCCGTAGATTTCGCTACAGGCAGCGCATCGCACTCGGCCGAGTGACAAAAGTCGCTCGGCCGAGTGAAAACCCTGTAATTTTCCAGTAAGTCAGGGCCTTCAGGGGTCTTCACTACGGGGGTGGCTCGGCCGAATGAGTTGTCGTCACTCGGCCGATGGCTTCAAGGCACTCGGGCGGACGTAATAATCCACTCGGCCGAGTGGGTCTTCTGAAGTTCAGGCAGCCAAAAAACAGTAACTTGGATGTTTTGGAAGGGCCTCGTCTGGGCGCCACTCGGGCGGACGTGATGTCGTCACTCGGCCGATGTGGTCTTTGGTGCTCGGCCATGTGCACATAGAAATCGTATTTGTTCTGGTCGGCCGAGCAGTGTCTCGCTGGTCGGCCGAGTGGCTCCTCCACTCGGCCGAGTGGGACACAAAAAATGCCCATTCTGCTTGTTTTGACCTCCTCGTCGCTCCTGTGACGTCCATTCTTCTTCCGATCCTCTCCAACAGCAAAATACCCCTCGGGGAGGTCGTCGGTGACCGTCTAGAGTAAGCGCATCTCAAGATCACTCCAAATCGCGCCAAATCACCTGAAATGCGACAAAAACAACAAATCGTGAAAAGCATCGCAATATCATCGATATATCGTGAAAAACATGATTTGGGCGATCTAAATAGCATGCAAACATGCGGGAAAAAGGTGTAAAATAAGGAGTGATCAGTCAACAAGGAAAAATGCACAAATCTTCTTTTAAATCAAAGGACATTATCTCGACAAAGAGATCATTAGAACTTCTTCACTTGGATTTATTTGGTCCCTCAAGAGTAGCTTCTTTGAATAAAAGTAGATATGCATTTGTCATTGTTGATGATTATTCACGACACACATGGGTTATATTCTTACAACATAAGAATGATGCTTTCCAAGAATTTTCCATATTTTGTAGAAAGATTCAGAAAATCAAATCTTCAACCATTATTACTATTCGTAATGATCATGGGGGAGAATTTAAAAATGAATCCTTTTCCAATTTTTGTGATGATAATGGTATACCACATAATTTCTCCGTTCCTAGAGCTGCTCCATAGAATGGTGTAGTAGAAAGGAAAAATAGAACTATTCAAGAATGTGCTAGAACAATGCTTTGTGATAGTAACTTACCAAAATATTTTTGGACAGAAGCTGTTGCAGCTGCATGTTATATCTTAAATAGAGTTCTTATAAGACCATTGCTTAACAAAACTTGTTTTGAATTATTCTTTGATCGCATTCCTCGTGTATCATATTTTCGTGTGTTTGGATGTAAGTGTTTCATTCTTAACACTAGAGATACACTTGACAAGTTTGATTCAAAATCTGATGAAGGGATTTTTGTTGGTTACTCAACACGTAGTAAAGCTTACAGAGTATATAACAAAAGAACTTCATTAATTGAAGAATCATTACATGTCATTTTTGATGAAAATTCCTCATCTATTCCTACTATTATTGATGATAGTGATGATTTATTAACTTTATATGATTCATTTAACAATATTCAACTTCATGATGATGGTACTACTAAACTTTCTGTTGAGTCTATTTCAGATAATGCAGATCTTCCTAAAGCATATACACAAGTTCACAATCATCCACCGGACTTGATAATTGGTAATATTTTAGATGGTGTGAGAACTCATGGTCAAATGGAGCAAATGTCACATTGCACATTTATCTCATCTATTGAACCAAAGAACGTCAACGAAGAAAGTGAAGACAATTCATGGATTATTGCTATGCAGGAAGAACTCAATCAATTTCAAGGAAACGATGTTTGGGAATTGGTACCCAGACCATCAAATAATCCAATTATTGGTACCAAGTGTGTGTTCAAAAATAAGTTGGATGAATCTGGACAGGTAATTAGAAACAAAGCACGACTGGTCGCACAAGGTTATAATCAAGAAGAAGGTATTGATTATGATGAAACCTATGCACCAGTTGCACGTCTTGAATCTATTAGGATGTTATTATCTTTTGCATGTTATAATGATTTTATGTTATTTCAGATGGATGTTAAACGTGCTTTTCTCAATGGATTTCTTAAAGAAGTAGTCTATGTTGAACATCCACCAGGATTCCATCATGAAACATTGGATTACCATGTTTTTAAATTAAAGAAAGATTTATATGGTCTTAAGCAAGCACCTCGTGCTTGGTATGAAAGACTTAAAGTTTTCTATTAAATTCAGGTTATTCAATTGGTAAGATTGATTCAACACTTTTTGTTAAAAACATTGATTCTGACATTATTATTATTCAAATATATGTTGATGACATTATTTTTGGTTCTACTAACGAATCTCTTTGTCAAGATTTTTCTAAGATTATGCAGAAAGAATTCGAAATGAGTCACATGGGTGAACTTAATTATTTCCTTGTTCTTCAAATCAAACAAATGAAGGGATGTATTTTCATCCACCAAAGCAAATACTCAAAAGAACTTATCAAGCACTTTGGACTAGAGCATTTTGCAGAAAAACGTACACCAATGAGTACTTCTACATCCCATAACAATGATCTAAACGGTAAGAGTATTGATCAATGTCTCTATAGAGGTATGATTGGCTCTTTACTTTATCTTACTGCTAGTAGACCAAACATCATGTTTTCTGTTTGTCTTTGTGCTGCCTTCAGGCAGATCCTAAGATTTCTCATCTTACTGTCGTAAAACGGATAATTAGATATGTTAAACATACATCTGATTTTGGTTTATTTTATCCTAAAACTAGCACATATGATTTATTATCATATAGTGATGCAGATTTTGCTGGTTGTAAATCTGACCGAAAAGCACAAGTGGCACATGTCATTTTCTTGGACATGCTTTGGTCTCTTGGTCAGCAAGAAGCAAAATTCTGTTTCATTATCTACTATAGAGGCAGAATATATTGCTGCTGGTTTAGCGTGTGCTCAAATTTTTTGAATGAAACAAACTATATCAGACTATGGCATTCAGTGTTCTACATGTCCCATTATGTGTGATAACACAAGTGCAATTAACCTATCTAAAAATCCTGTTCATCATTCTCGCACAAAACACATTGAAATTTGTCACCACTTTTTGGATGATCATATTCAAAAAGGTGATATTATTTTAAAGTTCATTTCTACTGAACATCAGATTGATGACATCTTAACTAAGCCTTTGAAAGAGGATTCTTTCATTAAACTTAGAAGAGATTTAGGCATTGTTAGTGAATCTGAACTTTGAAATATCATCATATTTATTTGTTTTATTTTTCTGATTTGTTTCTTTTTTTCGGCATTTATTTACAATTAGCCGGCCAGAAAAATTTCCCTAATCGACTAACTTTTCTTATTCAGATTTCACAACATATTCTCTTTGTCTTTTTGTGGAATTTTTTTATTTTATTTTTTTCGGAATTTTTTGGTGCAACCATTGCGTCTCTTGGGTAGTTGGAGGATTAATATCTTATTCAAAATTTTAGATTTTTTTGCTATTTCTCTTCCCCATAAAGCCAAGTGTCACCATCCTCTTCTTTTAACTCACCTACTCACACCAACCCTATTCAAAGCCAAGTGTCCTTTCAAAAATTTTGGTCCTTTCCAATGCACGGTCATAACCCCCATTTGACTTCTTTTGATTTTTTTATTAATTATTTTTTACCCGCACAACTTTTATCCCGGTTTGGATTATTGTTTCTAGCCGGCCAACCAAAAAAACATTGGTCGGCTAATTTCTCTGTTTTGTCCATTCATCTTCAAACTGCGTCAGTTCAGTTAATCCCGCCTCCCTATCTTCCTGAACATTTTCTCTACCCGATTCAGTTCTTCAAACACCCATTCGACTCTTCATTTAGTTTCTTCAACTTCTCATTTCGGTTTTTATTCAACCGTTCCTTGTATTATTTATAAGTTTCCCCTTTGTTCTTTTCTCTTCATCTTTCTTCCTACGGACATCCATTCTTCCTCCCATGGCCTCTTCATCCCATTACGTCGGCCCTGGCTTCTCCTCTTGTTTTCGATCTCCCGAGTGTGAATCCAAGTTCCATGCTTTCGAATCCATCACCATAATTCCCGAGAGTTTCATCAACTTCGCCTCTGTCTCCTCCTTGATGTCCAGCGTCTCTTGTCAGCCATTGGTCTTCCACTCTCTGGCATTCCTACAATAAAGTTCCCAATTATCCCCTCCTTCTCCGAGAATTCTATGCAAATCTCACTTATCATGATGATCAAGGATATCTCACTGTTTTCTCTCAGATTAAGGGCATACCAATCGTTCTTACCTCCCACAGTTCGGCCAATCTTATCCACCTTCCCCCCGCCAATGACGAAGGTCTTGACTTTCCCATGACCGATTCTGTTATCCTTTCAAAACTGGCGACCTCATTTTCCCCAAAAATGAGTGCTAGCCGCCTTCTCCCAACTCCACGCATCCTAGTGAAGATCTTTGTTTACAACCTTGTTCTCAAGTCTGGCCCCCGCAACTATCTTAGCACTCGTCTTTTGAAATGCCTTTATGCTGTGATAGGTGGCTTCCCTGTCAACTGGGCCGCAGTTCTGCTCCATACCCTCGCCAAGCCCTTCCACCAGCATTTTTATTTACCCTGTCTTATTACTTTGATTCTGCATCATTTTCGTATTCCACCAACTGATGACATTCCTATTATCAACCCTATTGAGTTCGATGCTTCTACCCTTGTGAGCATGAAGTTGGATGTTCCTGAGTCTCCTTCTGATGATGATGATGATATTGATCTGGCCGACACCCTTGCTTCAACAACCTCGGGTTCCTCCAGTCGGTGTCACAAGAAGGTGTGCGTCACCCATGACGACGTTTATTCTCGACGGCAGAATAACTCCTCTTTGCTGCGTCGTCTGAGCACCATTGTTGATACCTTGACTCAACATGTTACTGATGGCTTTGCCGGTATTCAAGGGCAATTCAGTACATATGATCAAACCCTCCAGCCGCATGCGTGCATCCTTGGACAGATCCAGGAATCGCAAGCGCAGATCTTTTCCCTCTTTGACAACCTCAATCTCGCACACCATCGTCTATCGTCCCGTAATCCGACCTCTCCCACCCGTGGCACCCCTAGCCGTCGCAGTTAGGTTGCTTTATCAGCCTGCCTTTTCGAGATGATCATATGCCTGATATCTTCGTTTGGACCCCCTGCAGTTGTTTTTCCTATGGCTCTTTGATGCTTTCAGTTTATTTGGACTTAGTTGGTTTCGGTTGTCCTGGCCCTAGACTAGGCATATGTTGTTTTATTTTGTCACTCTTGTTTGTCTTTTGTTTTAGAACATTTCAGTATGTCAATGGTTGTAATTGTGTTGTTCTGTTTCAATGTGCTTCAGTTGGCTTATCTGTGTTGTTTATCTGACCCTGACTATTATATCTTGCTTAGTTTATTTTCAGAACGATGCTCTGTGTATTTTTGTTTTGTGTCCCATACAATTAGTTTGTTGTTAATTTTTTTAAATATTATGTTATTAATGTTCTCATATGTCTTTATAATACACAATCAGTGTTCATTTTCAACTTAGTCTTTTCTGGACGTTAGTTAATTCAAATATTCGTTTATTCTCTTCATTATGCTTCCTCACTTTTCTGTATATTATCCTTCTTTTTGTGGATGACAAAGGGGGAGAAAAATACCATGCATTTATTTAGAGGAGTATTACTATGCAAGAATAATAAATCTGTAATTGCTAACCAATGATTACTAATACATTATTTTTAATGAAAGTTTGTCATCAAAAGGAGGAGAGTGTTGAAATTCCATAATTCCATATTTCTACTCCATATGGTTTTGATGTGACAAACTTACTATTATTATTGTTACTAACTCTTTTTTTGCAGAAAACTAGACTACTCTACATATACATCCTGACATAAGACTTCTCAGCATGTGCATCTTATACATAATCGCCAATTACAGCTATCTGCACAAAGTCTACTCAAAATCAAGATGAAGACATATCTACGGCTTATTGTAATATATGTAAATTTTCTTTTATAGGGTTTTTAAGCCTTATGATGACTCATCTTAGATACCTAGGGCCTCTCCTACCTTTTATCTACAAACTGCCTTTTTCCGTTTCTCAAAACTCCTCTTTAAAAAATTAGCCGACTAGGTGAAATTTGCTAGCATGCTAATTTTTTTCTTTTCGAATTAGACCATGAAATTTTATGGGTATATTCCTTTTTCATGACTGATTCACGTCTCTAAAATTTAACGGTCAAATTCTGTCATTTGAAAATTAGCCGACCAACACTTTATTCTGGCAGGCTAATGCCGTTTTTTTGCAGTTTTTAGAACCGAATTTTTTCTATCCGTTTGGAACAGTTTCTAGCTGTTGGGATTCAGTTTCTATAACTTCTCTCCAATCCGATAAATAGATGGGTACCCCCCTTTTCTTTTACACATCTCTTTTACAACTTCTCTCTCTAGAAATCATTTTCTATCTTCTCCAAGAGAGAAATTATGCCATTGTTTTCAGTTTGAAGAAATAAATTCTGATATTTTTCTTCATTTGAAAACTGAGATTTTCAAGTTTGTTTCTTCCATTCTAAATCTAGAAACCTTGAGTCTTTCATTTACACATCTTCCTTGAATTTCATTCGAAATCTTCATCAAGGCTTTAGGTGTTATTTTCATTTTCCATTTTGTAAAGTTGAATCTCTTGGTGTAGAGATTGTACAAAGTTTAGGACACTGAGAGTGTTGCCATTTTTGTATGTTGTTACTTGCGGGACAAGTGTTATAGTGGATTGAAAATCTCTACTGGATAGAGGACTAGACGTAGGATCACAAGGATCCGAACCAGGATAAATCTTGGTGTTTGCGATTGCCATTTTCTGTATTGTATTTCTTTACTTCCGCTCTCTTATTGCAATTTTTATTAGCTTTTAAATTTGCAATTTCATCGTGATATACACTATTCACCCCCCTAGTGTATTTGGTGTGCCAGGAGATCCTACAGGTTGATGACCTCTCTACTGTTCCAGTTCGACCTACTGTTGGAGGCTCTGCTCCACCTACTTCTGGACCAGTCTCTGGATCTACTTCTGTTGGTTATATTCTTGAGGACATTGCCATCTATGAGACTGCTTCAAAGGACATTGAGAGACAGATTGCTTTCTTATAGTTTCAGAAGGCCTGGTATGAGCGCAGAATTCAGATTCTCAACAGCATGTTGACTACTCCTTCGTTTGCAGGCCCCTCAGACACTGCTCTAGACATATCTTTATGAGGTAACCTTTGGATTTTATGGCTCAAAGGGGAAGAACATTTTTATATATGTACTGTTATGCTGTGGTTATCTGTGATGTGATATTTTGTGATACTGCTGGATGTTTGGATTTTGTTGGTTGTGCCATACAAAGCCAAAGGGGCAGTTTGTTGGGTCATCCATGATGTACTTTTGGTGTTGGAATTAATGTCACTTGGTCATTGTCTTGTCTGTGGTGGGATCTATCTTGGTTTGTATATGTCATAAGTCAGGTTGTAAGTCATGTCATATAACATTGTTCATATCATGGGGTATCAGGTATCCGTATGCAAGACTTTTGTTTAGATTGTCAGATCTGGTTTTGCTGCTCCTCTCAGATCTGATTTACTCTCCCAGAATCTCCTTGAATCTTGGTTGTTGCTATATTAATGGAGGAATATCCGCGTGAGATCTTATAGGACTATTACCTGAAATAGTCCCTTGAATTATGGGCGGAAAATCGGCTTAAGATATGATTAAACTGTTTACCAAAAACAATTCCTTAATTGGTGGATCTTGGTTTATAAGGCTCTCAAGCTGATTCTACGAGGGTTTATCTTTACGAAGATTGGTTTTTCTATATCCTGGGAAGGAGACTGACGGCTACAGAGGTAAGGATCAAAGGGAGTTTGATCTAGTCAGTTTTTGCAAGGGGATATTGCGATGATTACTCCATGGGGTTGATTGTAATCACCCATTGCGGTTTGTATTGAGGGGGAGTGTGTTCCCCTAATGAAATTGCAATATTAGTGATTGGAATCGTTTTTGAAAATAGTGGAGTAATCTGTTTTTTGGGCGTGGCCTTGTAGATGTAGGTGTGCGCACCGAACTACGTTACCAATTGATGTGTGTTCTTGTCTTTTCCGTATATGTGTTCATATTCCTATGATTAATTATTAAGTACTGATATACAAATGCAAACATTGATTATGGTTATATCTTGATTTCAACTTGGTTTAATTAAATTACTTAAGCTCTATGTTACAGAGATTATATACCGAGTAAACCTCGCTAACGAACAGTTCATTTTGTTGTTTCATGAACTGTTCGTCTAGTATTGATAGTGAAGTCATTGAAGACACTGCTGCAGAAGTCGAGCTAGTGCTCGAAGACTACGTGGAGTACCTGCCCATTGAAGACTAGACAATCACCTTCGCGACCGTATTTTTACTTTGAAATAATGTAATTTGTGTACTATATTGATTTGTCCATACTAGGCATATGTTGTACTTTATTTTTAGACGCTTTGGTATTGAATAATGTCATTCAGACTGTTTCTTATAAGTATGCAAGACCTTGATGTTTTTATTCATAAACGCATTAGTGTGTTTAAACAAAGGAGGAAAGAAAAGATAAAAGAAAAAGAAAAAATATACTCCTCTTTGTTTTAAGTACATCACGGGCCCATTTGCATTCTCTCTCCTGGTAGAATGGGAAACGGGGCGTGAAATTGGTACACATTGGATGTGACACACGAAGGAACATCACAGGTAAAGGAGTCCAGATTGGCCCTTCTATGAAAGTTTCTGCATGCGACTAACATAATCTATCAACGATATGTGCGCCTGGTTTACAGACATAGTCTACAACTCAAAAGCCCTTGGAAATCCATACTCGAGCCTGTAGCAAGTAAGGAAAATCATGAGAGCATTGCCAAGCTCCTTTCATCCTAATGTCTCTGCAATTTAAGAGGCCAGAGACCTTACAAAGCTTACCATGCAAGAATTCATTGGCAACCTAATGTCACATAAGCTCGATTTAAAGACTGTATATTGTGGAGAAAAATCTAAGCCAAAGGCCCCCAAGACTCTAGCTTTTAAATCCAATGAAAAAAGAGATAATGAGCTTGATGGGGAGCAAGCGTTGATGGTTAGATGATTCAGGAGATACATCAAGACTTCGCAGGAAAAGGATGAAATGTCCAAAAGGTTCAATCGTTAATCCTGCAAATAATTCTTCTGGACAAGATACTACTACTTCAGTGCATTTCTTTTATTGCAAGAAACATAGACATTTCATGAAAAACTGCCCATTGATGAAAAAAAATTCTTTGGAGAAGAAAGGGACATCACTTGTGACTACATGGGATGAAGACAATGAGGATGAACCATAAGATGAGCTTGCCCAATCTTCCTTATATTTAATGGGAGATCTTGATGATGATGAAGAACCTGAGATATAAGAATACTCTATACAAGAGCTTGTAAATATTTGTGAGAACATGCATGTAGAAATAGATAGTTTAGAATCCATGGTTGAATCATTAAGAGAAATAAATTATAAATTGAAATAGAATAACTATCACATGTCTCTAGACGAAGAAAAATTGAAAACTGAAAATGAAACACTTAAGGCTACACTTGCCAAGACTACAAAGGATACACCTATTTTGCATGACACCATAACGCATAAAATATGTCCTAAGCTAGAGATAGAAAATAAAGCATGTAAAGAAAAACTAACTGAACTAGAGAAGAAAATTTAAATTTTAAAAAAGAATAAAGAAGAAAATAGAAAGGCTTTTGTAAGTAAGTGCACGTTGCTTGTGAATGAAAATCTTTATTTGAAATCCAAAGTCTCAGACTTAGAGTTATCCATAACGAAATTTGGAGTTGAAAAACAATCTTTGGATATCATTCTTGATCTTTGGATATCATTCTTGGAAATTACTTGCATGACAATAATAGGCGATGACTTGGATATGGATTGAAACATGTTGAAAAGCCTAAAAATAAGAAAGTTCACAATGAGACTACTAAAGGTAGAAATATCTATGCGAAGATCTATACTTGTGAGAGTGTTGATCATACATATTATAAATGTCCAAATAGGAACACTAATGTAAAGTTTAAATAAATATGGGTTCCTAAAGGCATGGTGATAAACATTGGTGGACCTTGTTTGATTCCAAGGTCACACATAACATCTTTCGTGTAGGAAAGGTGGAGGGACACTGAACTATGGATTTAATGTAGGACATCAATGAAGTTCCTTGGCCAAATAGTAGCGCGAATATATGATTTCTTGTTTGAGCTTATTGTATACCTTCATAGGATATTTTGGTATGGTTTTCTTTTACTTTGGATTTTTTTTCATTTTTGGTGTGTTTTCATTTTTTTGTGATAGAAAAATAGTGAAAAATTAAAAAGTGAAAAGATTGCAAAATTAGAAAAAAATTGAGCTTCATGATTTTGTAAGTCAAAATTGCACTTTTGATGAAGTTCATGTCAATGTAGAAATCTTGCATTATTGTCATGACTATAATTGCATGTTAGACTTTTTGAATAATCATATCATGTTCGATTAATTGATTAACAAAATTTCTACATCTTCACCTTACAATTTCACGGTACTAATTTTTATCGCACATATGGAATTGTTTTCATGAAATATGGAAACAGTGGTTGTAAGTGGATGAAATAAAAAAATTGAAAGACAAGTTACTCTACGGGATATGAAGTGGCATGCATTGGATGAAAAACAAAGCTCAAGGAAAAATATGCTAAAAGAAAAAAAACAAAGAGTCCTATGAAAGGAAAAGAGCTTCGTATGAAAAATAGATTCAGTCCATGGTAGTGAAACAACCCACGAAAATCCAACTTATGCTTTAAATTAAATCATTAGCGTTGGTGTTATGTCCATCAAGCAATACCACCCCTCGTCTAAAAGTCTTCTAGGAAATGTATGTGTGTTGGTAACTTGAACTCATGATCCATGAGGTGGGGAAATTCAATCATAAAAGAGTTCATATTTCTTGGAAAGTTGGTTTGAATTGGTTGTGATTTCATGAAATACTTCTCCCTTTATGCTTTAACTTTTGAGCATCACACGAGACATGAAGATGTTTTAGTCATAGTTATGAATTATTGAATATCGCTTGGTTGTTCATAAATGTCTTAATGTGATTATATGTCTTGATTTATAATGCCTTATTTTTACATTTCATATGATATGGATTTCTTAAGTGTTCTTTTGATGAAAACAAAAGAGAGACAAAAAGATATAAATTGATAATTTGATGAGATTGAAAATTTTAATTGAGGAAAATTTTAAATGTGAGCATATCGATAAGGGGAGCATGTCAATATCAGGAGAAAATTTACATATGTTTTATATCTCTTTGATATGCATCATCACACTTCACAAACACATATCACGATGATATGATTTTGAGCTTGAATTGATCGTGGTTTGTCATCATCAAAAGGAGGTGATTATTAGATACAACGATCTAGGATTTCTTGTTTGCTGATAACAAACATTCATGAATATTTTTGATATGTTTGTTAAGTGATTTCGGGCACAAATGAACAAGCAAATCGAAAGTGGCAAACATGAGCAAAAGAAGCTATATGGTCAAACTTGTAATTATGATCAAGAGAATTCAACATGACCATGCTGGTGAACACACGACCGTGTCAATGTATCAACTGGAGGAGAGGACATGCAGTTCAGCAGCACGGCCATGTAGCATGGCGGTGCTGGAATTAAAACAGAGTTATTGTGAGGGATATGCCCTCAATTCATTTGTATTTGATGCAAATGTATTTTAATATTAAATGGGAATTTAATGTGTCGCAAATAGTTTGCGATATAAGTTTTAGAAAATTAAGGATATGGGAAATTGTATATAATTCAAAAGGTTTTGAATATGTCGTAAAGTGTTTATGAGCATATTTTATATAGAATGGACACATGAGATGTGTACCTAGATGACGGGAACATCTCGGCCTAAACCCAGGTTCGAACGGCGTTTAAAAAAACTCCAAACGCGAAAGATAGAGCCAAAACATCGCTAATAACCATTTTTGGGCATTGCGGGTCGGCGCCCACTAGGCAGGCGCCCGACCCGCATGGCGGGCGGGCGGGCACCTGCCTATGCTAAGACGTGCATGCACTAACGGCTGCCAGGCAGGGCCGCCCGCTTCATGCGGGCGGGGCCCCGCCCGTGTGCTCACAGGCACATGAACAGCATGCGCACACGTGTTGTGCACGCGCCCACGTGTTGTGCACGCGCCCTCTGGGCGGGTGCAAGGCACGCTCCAGCGGAAGGCCATGCGTGCATCAGTCCGTGGGGCCCACTGTGGGCCCACATGACTAGGGTTTTGAACCCGGGTTTTTGGCAGCTGTGTTTTACAAAAACACATGATTTTTTGGACAACTTTGGAGCTAAGTTTAATGGGTCAAAAAAACTCGGAATGACGCGCCATTTTTTCCTATGCGTTCACCATTCAACCCTCTTCATAACGATGTATGACATTGTTCTTGGAGCTTAACAGTAAGGGATAGAAAATTCGTCAAAGTTTGGCCTTCGTGTAAGACAAACTAAATTGATTTTTCTTCTCCAAAAAGTTTAGTCACACATCAGTAATTGAGAAAGAGGAGGGGTCAGCCGTCTATATAAATAGGGGCCATGAAACTCGCACCAAGCTCTAGATCTGAGTAGTTCAATTAAACGTGAGTAAGCTCGGGTCTAAGCTTAAATTAATATTCCCTTTTCTCCCTAAATTCTTCCTTGCTCCTGATCGGACTCTAGCAAAGCTACGAAGGAGTTCGGATCGGATTGGAAGTATTAAAGAAGGATCCACTCAAGGTGAAACTTTCTTTGGTGTGTGGTTGGCTCGACGACAAGGGTGTTGCTTGCCTCGGGAAACGAATCGGCTCGGGACGCGGTTTTACTTGGGAGAAGCGGCGTGGGGCATCTCTTTGGAGTAAAAGAAATGTTGCTGACAACGACGCTTCGTATTCTGCAGAAACGAAGTGAAAGGTAGGTAGTTTATTAACATGCGTTTATAATTGCAATAGGTTGATAGATCTACCTTTAGGGGTTGGTCGGACCCAACCCAGGGATAGTAGAGATTTTGGCTAGGGTTTAACTCTTTAGGGCTAGACTTAAAATAGTATTAAGTTGTTTTTACCCTGCTTTTATGTTTTCGTCGTCCGTCTGACTTTGACCGGACGTCGATTTTATAGCCCTAAGGACCCAGAAAACCTATCAGTGGTATCAGAGCTACTTACATGATTTATGTTATTTACAATTATAAAGTGTATATGATGCAACATGTTTCTCCATGAGATGAAGGTTTTTAAATTAAGCTATAGTCGTTCCCATGTGACGTTTTATTTTCGAAAAACTGGTTTAAAATTTAGATCTATTTTAAAATCATGTGATAATTTTAAAATTAGATCTTAATTATTATATGATGATAATTAATTTTGTGTAACTTGAACTTATGACATAAACTTTAAGTTGCATGTTTAGCTAAATTTTATGTGATAATCTTTAGTTAATTGGTAATCATCCTAAATTGTTTGATTGACATTTTTTCAGTTAATTGGCAATCATCCTAAATTGTTTGATTGACATTTTAATGGTTATATCATTTTTGTTGATTAGGTGATAATACAAGAAAAATAATTATGATAGCCATTAAAAGCTGTCTGAAAATTATACGATAATTTTTTGATGGACATGCTATGATTTAAATATTGTTGCAACAAATTAAACTCATAATACATGATTAGGGTAGCCCGTTTTTCCATAACTATTATTTTAATTGTTTAAATAATAATTTTGAAAAGGGTTATGTTTAAAATTGTTGCAAGTTGAACTTTAAATCCCTAATATATCATTAGGATATCACCCTAAAAATCCTTATAGTTGATAAGGACTTTAATCAAATTTATTAACCAATCCTAATAATTTTGAATTTTAGGATTCAACTAGTTGATAGGATTAACTAGTTTTTAATGAAGCCATTTCAAGTCGATGTCACACATATGAATAAGTAGTATCCTTAAAGGATCATGATCCGGTCTAGCATTTTTTGACTAGTGTTGTGGATCACCCTAGCTCGACTGAGAATAGTGATCCTAGTATATCCAAATCCCTGGTCGTGTTCTGGTGGACCAAGTATGCGAATTATAATTATGTGAAACAATCGATTACATCTAGTCAAATACACTAAAAATCTTCCTCATGATTTGCTGTAGCCCTCCCTGTTTTTGGATTAGGAGACTTAAAAATGCCTGTCATGGTTGTTGAGTCTTCTCAAACTATGACATGGTCTCTTTTAGAAACCGACTCCATCATACATGTGAAGTACTCTGATATTAACCCAAATCACTGCGTCGGGTCTCCTCGAGTATCGGTGTAAGTTAATATTAGACATAAAAACAAGGGTTCGACTAGAGTAGTCATTATGGTTTGTTGAGTCTTCTTAAGGTCATAAGTGACTAGGGGTAAAAACCAATAGGGAGTCATATATGATGTGATTGATAATGAGTTTATCTACCAACTGCAAGTCAATCAGCTTGTTGAGTCTCCTCAAGCTTGTGAAACTCAGGGTGGTTGGGTCCCTCTCTCATTAAATGAGTAAATTCGTTCATCTATATGGCTTAAGATGATCGCTAAAATAGTGGGAGGATATAGTTGAATAAAAACCACTTTAACTATATTTAAAAATCATAAACATATGCTTAACTAAAGTAATTTTATGTTTTACTGGGTGGAATCCAAATCGTATATCCTTAAAAGAAATAAGTCAACTGGACAGAATGATTAGTTAAGGAATATTTGATAAACCAAAGTATGTTCTCACTGATATTAAAGTGTCCTTTCTAGCATTGAGTTATGGACAATGATTTCCTTAAGCTCTAAAGTTTAACACAATAAAAGCATGCTACTTAACACTCGCCTTTATGAGCAGGGGCAATTTGAACATACTGATGTTTAAAGCACGTTTCTCCGTACAACTTATTGAGTCTTCTCAAGGTTGTATGGAAAACAGTTTCAATCCGCAAGGTTTGAAACTTCGATCAAACTGTTTGACTCGATGATGAGTGTAAGAGCGGTGCAAGACCATGTATCCAAATTAGATCTTGAGACGAACAGTTTGTTGAGTCTCCTCAAGGTTATAAAGCTCAAGTGTTTGGATGCATGTGATGATTGCACAGCTAATATTTGTGTTAGGACGAGAAATGTCTACATGTGATTTAGAAAAGAGAAGGCACAAAGGAAAAATTCATTGAGAAAAAATATTTGGTCTATTATAATACAAGGCTGTTACGACCTTAAGGCCGGCCCATGAAATTGAGGCACGTATGCACTAGGGGCCCAAGCGAACACCTCACCGACCCCCCGAAAGTGGCACTAGACCGACCAGAAGATCGCCTCCATCCAGGGAGCTTGCCTCTCTCCACCACTAGCTTACCTCCAAGGTCAACCAGAGAGGCTCGCCTGTCTGACCGTCAAGCTCGTCGTGCTGAGAATAAGCTCGCCTACCCTCCAACAAGAAGCACCGTCTGGAGGAGCCGAGCTTGTTCGCCGAGTTTAGCTAGCCCCCGAGGGCGGCCAGGCATAAATATCTCTGACAGGGTGACGTAGGCTCACCTCCCCTCTGTAAATGCCAGAGGTTAAGAGAGAGAACTGATAGCCGTCCCCTACGTCTCGTTAATCTATCTGACATCATCTGACACCATTAATATAGAAAATATCTCTGACCCAGCTCGCCAACCTATCGCTTCACCACTTGAGTGCCATCTGGGTTGATTCAACAATTGACATGATGGCGAGCAACTGCCTTCAGCCCTAAAAATACCCCCCTCCTGCCTCCATAGAGGGGGTTGGCCAATTAAAACCTCTAACTCATTCCCAGATTAAAGGTCGGATATCTTCCATATATCTGCCCCCTCCTCATAAGCTCGCCACGCTTCGTCGATCTATCTTAAGATCGCCAAGCATGCCCGACGCATACATTTCACGTCACTTGTCGACTTAAGCATCGGAGAGGCTACGGGCTGACAGCCAACCCCGCCTTTCTGACGAGTTGCTATTCTCGCAGGAAGCTCGCCTCAGCTACCGGGAGACGGCGACCTTCGAAGACCTCCGTGCGACCTTGAGCCATCCTCCTTCAAAGCGAGTTTTGAGCCGTGCAAACCTCGCCGTTAGACAAAAACTTGTAATCATTGTACCTGTGATTCCCAATAACAAATAAATTTCATTGTTGGCAGATCTGACCCACAATAAAGGCTAAGTAGGAGGAACTGAAATGGGACATAGTTGATGTGTAAATGACCGGCGCCCCGTTTACGGTATGGGCGCGGTGTCATTTTACCGCAAGTGCACGGTTAGTGTAGGGTGCGGGTTTATCGAACTCAGGGAGGTGGATGGCTTGAGTGGCTACTAGCCTCGCCTAGGTTGTGTGCTAGCTATGCGGATAATGTGGGTGAAGTGTAGAAATAAAAGAATGAAATGAAAATGACACAAAATGAATCCCCGCTAACACGGGCTAGAGCACTCATGACACTTGGCATTTGACTTAACCCAGGGTGAGACATTGCCCCAAAAGGTGGTACCTAGCGTCCATGGCCCGATATTCCGGTCGGTGCCAAGCACGCTAGGCCTACCCGGTTCCGCACGGTGGGCATTCCCATGTCCATTAACACCTTCCGCAACCGGGAGCATTAAGGCCACAATGATATCTCCCAACATTTCGTCCAAGCCGTTCCCACGCGCGAGGACTCGATGTCAACGCTAGGGGCGTGAGCTATGGTTAGGGAGTCAACCGCCAAGTTTATCCCCCTTGGCCCGACGGTCAGAGGCGGTCTTTCTCCCGCCAATGACAATGAAACGCCCCCGCGTAACCCTAATGGCCAAATAGGTCAAATGTGATTTCTAGCAATACATCAAAGCGGATCTTGACAGGACAAGCACCGGACCCCAATCCCCAACACATCTAGTGTGTTGCCATACGAATTGGACCCAGATTGCTAGAAATCCCCATTGACGCATTTCATCGAACACGTGCCATGCAACCAAGTCTAATGTAAATTTCCAAGCATCAATCCTACCCTAAACCGTATTAGGGTTCATCAAAACTACTCAATGGTGAGTAACATATAAACAAAAAACACAAAAGACATATAAACTTTCACCATCAAGCAAAATAAACACAATACAAAACAATGGAGAAAAAGAGAAGAAAATACTTATCTTGAGTGAATCGTCAATCCAATACAAGACTTATTGAAAGAGAAAACCTAATCTAAACTAACCCTAGACTAACAAGAGAAAGGGGCAAAAAGCCCTAGAAAACTGAAGAAGAACCCCCTCCAAGTCGTGCCCCAACTTCTATTTATAAACCCCCCAAAAAACCTTAACAGTTCGGGTCCAGAACTGTCAAAAAAGGCCCACCCGATCGGGTGGAAACTCACCCGATCGGGTGGAATAAACAGAGAGCTCAGATTCGCAGAAACAGATATCACCCGGTCGGTTGACAAGTCAACCGATCGGGTGAAATGAAATTCCAGACTGCAGCCAGTTTCAGCACATAGCTGCGCTTAGAAAATTCCAGAAAAATCTAGAAAAATCGGATTTGGGCATGCGACCTATCGTTGGAAAGCTAACGACGATGCCGACGCTAGAAAAATAAGAGATCACCAAAAATCCTTCTGGAATGATAGCAGATCTTCAATGAATGAGCAGCGGTGCGCGAAAGCGGAAGAAAAGGTCACCCGATCGGTTGAAACATCAACCGATCGGGTGAGCCGCTTGTTTCTTTGGCCGTCGGGCTTCGGGAGCTTCAACCGGTCGCTGAGGCGAACGGGTGGCATGACCGGGTCGTCGTTTGGGAAACTTCAGCTTCAGATGAACCGATCGGGTGAGATATCACCCGATCGGTTGGAATTAAGCTCCAACTTCCCGAGAACTCTGTTGGGATGAACCGGTCGGCGAACCGATCGGTTGACTTTGCACTTTGCTCCAACTTCAGTCTGGGTCGTGCACGCGTGCATCACCCGATCGGTTGGCTGTGTCCAACCGATCGGGTGGGGGCTGAAAAGTGGCAATCTTGGTCGTTTGACCCCTGGATCACGCGTGACCCCTCCCGTTGCTCCGGGGACTCATGATATCATCGTTTTATGTCCCAAATGCTGTAAATTCCTGCAAAACACGGAAAACACGGAAAAGTGAAAGAAAACAAGAAAACACGCGAAAACGAATAAAAGACGGCGGTAAAATACGGAAAAAAACACGGAAGAAAACGTGCGTAAATATATGAAATATAAACGCACGTCAGTAAAATTTCAGAATAATTGTTATACAAAGGAAAAGATAGTTTCATATATATGTTAATGAACAAAAGTTGTCTTTAGGCCATATGTGACTTATCATACTTGGCGAATGTCATCACATTAATTTAGAAGAAATGTTTTGCTGTGGTTATAATGTATAATAATGTTGTATTAAGAGTTAATACATGAATGCACAAGTTAGTAACAAAGTATATCTATGGCAAAATAGACTAGGTTGTACCTAAGAGACTAGGCTTGACAAGTCACATAAAGAGGGGTCTCTCGACCTCGTGTATTATGAGTCGAAAGACCCTTGTAAATCTTGTCTCAAAGGTATGATGGCTGAAACTTCTTCTATATGACAGTGAAAGAATGAATTAAAGAACTAATGGTCGCATACATACGGATGTATCCGTGTTGGATACAACGTGTAGTTGGATACAACGATCGATAATTTTGTGTTTGATGATAACAAACATGTGTGAACGATTTAATGTGTATTCTATGTGTTTTCAGGAATGACACTCTCGTAAATACTCAAAGAGAGAATAAGTAAAAGGGATGGAGAATTTGCCATGCATTAGCCAAGTGGACTAAGTCAAAGATGGAGATAATGGCTACAAATATTGGACTAAGTCAAAGATGGAAAGATAAGGAGGAAATCAATTCAAATCTATATTTGAATTGATTCAAACAAATTGGTGCATGAATCAAATTCTAAAGCCATGCAAATTGAAGACTTGGTCAAATATGGAGAGATATAGAGAATCTCATGCAAATCAATGGTGATTAATAAAATCATATTGCTATTCCAATTCAAATCCTATAGACATCCATATTCAAACTCCAAATCCTAATCAAGTTAGGATTCCTTCCAATATCCATCAAATATGGGATTCTAATTGATTCTATTATATCCTATCCTCTCCTATATAAACCCATATTCAAAGAGAGAGATTGGGAGAGAGAGAGGGCAACCAAAACACCAAGATGAATTCGGCAAAGCAACAACCCTCCCCCTTGGTTCACAAGCTGCAAAGATCTAAAGCCTAAGCATCATTGCTCACATCTTGCGCAACCTTCATCTCCCATTGCCCATCCTATATTACACAAGCAACATCTCCTCCAAGCCAAGGCCGCAACTTTCATCTCCTAACCATTGCCAAGGCCGCAACCAAGTCTCTCAAAGATTCCATCGCTAAAGCTCCCTTGTGCAACCCCCTATCTCCAAGGCCAAAGCTCCAAGTTCCATTGTTCACCATCAAGGCCGCAACTTGAAGAGGAGAGTCAGCATGCCATAGGCCACAAGTTTGCAAGCCACCCTCTCCTTTATTGCACAACATCAAATGGGAAATACTAGCCAAGGCCGCAACTTACTTGAGGGAGCAACTTCATCATTGTCGCAAGTTACTAGAGGAGAGTCTTCTTATATTGCGCAACTCTTCAATGGAGGACACATCCTTAGCTGCAAGTTTCAAGGAGCCAAGTCCATCACAAGGCCATAAGTTTCAAGGGAGGACGTGACATTGGCGACTACATCCTGTCAAAGACGATCTGACCTGAGCTGATTGACAGAGACAACTATTGCTACACAAATTGAGATTTCCTAAACTCTTTATTATTATATTTGTGTAGTAGTAGTGATCATTGTAGGGAAAAATTTACCATACTTGTGTTTTGGGGACTTGTTTAGTCTGGGACTAGACAAGGGGGTCTTGATGAGTTAGGGCTTGTCAAAACAAAGAATTTACTATGTTGATAGTGTTTTCCACTTGGGGAGTGTGCTACGAACTTGTTGGGGAGCTGGGAGCTCGTGACTCAATGTAATTGTACAAAAGAAACATATTAATAATAGTATCTACTTGGGGCTAGATGTAGGTCGTGGGACGACCGAACCAGGGCAAATTTGTTGTGTACTCTGTGATTGCTTATTATTTACTCTGCATCTGCTATATCTGCATGTGATTGCTCGTGGGTTGCACGAGAATTTTTATTAGCCTATTCACCTCACTCTAGGCTTAGATCCAGATCCAACAAGTGGTATCAGAGCGGGTTAGAGGGTCTAGTCTAGAATTATCATGAATACCCCAAACTTTATTTTTGCTCATGGCATGCCTATTGATTGTCCTCCTCTATTTAGTGGCCATGATTATATATACTGGAAGGCTAGGATGAAAACTTATTTACTATCTGTTGATGTTGATACTTGGTACATTATTAAGATATTCTATGCCTAAAAGTAATTTGATTATCCCCTGGAGCATGTGCAGCTATACCGTGGAGTTATGGAGATCCATGGAGCATGTGACGCCCTCCTTTGTCGATCTTTCTATACGACCTTTAAGAAGGTGGTGGTGGAGTGGTACAACGGCTTGCCCAATGGCTCCGTTGATTCGTTTGGCGACCTCTCACAGAAGTTTTACCATCAAGTCCTGGCGGGACGGAGAAAGAAGAAAGCGTCGGACTATCTGTTCGCGGTGATCCAGAAGGAGGGGAGACCATCCACAACTTCTTGCAGCACTTTAACAAAGAGCGACTCAGCGTGACGAGCTGCAGAGACGAGCTCCTCATGGCCGCCTTCAAGAAGGGACCGACGAACAGAAGTCTTCACAAGTCGATGCTCCGAGATTCGCCCGCCGATCTCCCTGCGCTCTTCGCTTGGGTAGAGAAGCTCATGTTGAGCAAGGAGGCCATGGGGACGGTGAAGAAGGCCCCACCCGCGTAGCTCCCTGTGTTGAAGCAATGCCCGGTGAGCGACCGAGGCAGGATGAACACCCCAAAGGCGTGACCAGGACTGCAATAGGGGCGTGACCAAGATCGCCCTCGAGGGTGTGACCAGTGGGTCCCCAAGCGCAAGATCGCCTCGAACCTCTTAGGGGATTCTTCGCGCCGAGAAACCCCACTCTGAGAGGCAGCCAGAAAGAGCTCATGAGGTGGTACATTACACCAGACTCAACGTACCCCTGACCAAGGTGATGGCGACGGCCCTGACTGGTGGGCTTCTTAGAGGCCCGCCCCCAAAGATAAGGACAAGAGTCTACGGGAAGAATATGCAGAACTATTGTCGGTACCACCGCGAAAACGGCCATGACACCGATGACTGCTTTGCCCTGAAGAAAGATATTGAGCGGTTGATCCAGGGCGGGCATCTCTGGAGATTTGTCGACCCAGAGAGACCCGATCGTGGGAGAAAGGCAACTGCAGGGCCTGATAAACCGACCCACGATGTCGAGCAAGTGGCCTACCACATGCCCAAGCCAGTTGTGCGTGTGGATGTAATCTACGGTGGGCCTACCCAGGGTGGCACATCAGCATCGGCAAGGAAGGCATACGCGGGACAGGTCATAACAGCGGACGTCGACATGGGGGAAAAGCGGAGAAGAGTGGCTCGTCCCCCAATCTCCTTATCTGATGACGATCAGGAGGGGGTCCAGCTGCCGCATAAGGATGCCATCATCATTGAAGCTCTCATCGGGCCGACGATCTTGAGCAGGCTACTAGTCGACATAGGCAGCTCGTGCAACATCATGTTCTTGTCCACGATTCAGAAGATGGGGCTGGACCAGGCGGAGCTGAAGTCGTGCTTAGGCCCCATTGTTGGCTTTACCGGACATTCGGTGCCTATTGTTGGAGTGATCACGCTATCGATCACATTGGGGGAGAGGCCAAAGGTCGTCACTCGAATGACGCAGTTCATTGTCGTCGACGTTACCTCGGCGTATAACGGCATTATAGGGCAACCTCACATTACCACCTTTGAAGCTCTCCTGCATCAGATGGTGAACTTCCAGACTTTGCTTGGATTTGGACTAGTGCGGGGATCCTCAAAGCTCTCCCGAAGCTGCTATGTCGGCTCCACCAAATACAACAGGTCTGAGCAAGCCTTGTCGATCGACCTCCTCGACGATCGAAAGGACTTTGCTTATCAGCGACCTGTTCCAGTGGAGGACATAGAGGATCCGACATTGGTAGACTTCGTGGCAGAGTGCACTATTGAGGAGATTGGCAGTGCAGCACCCGATGCCCAACCGAACACACAACAAGAGTGGCTCACCACGAGAATCCTTCATCTACTTCCGTGTGCAGTCCATAGGCGAGCTGTGGATCGTCCACGTCAATGGGCCGGCCACATATTCAGGATGCAAGGCCGGTATCATGATCGAGACCCCAGAGGAAAGCCTGCTGGAGTACACACTCCACTTAAACTTCTCGACGACCAATAATGTGGCAGAGTACGAGGCCGCTATCAATGGGCTAAAGCTCTGCAGGGTGTTGGGGGCGATGAATGTGCTGTTAATTAGCGACTCAAGGCTCTTCGTCCAACAAATTAAAGGCAGCTTCGAAGCAAGGGAAGATCTGATGAAGCTGTATCTAAAGTGCGCCCGTGCCGAGCTACTCAAATTCAAGAAGGCCATGGTCCAGCATCTCCCGAGGTCGAACAACCTCCGCACTGACTCCCTCTCGAAACTGGCATCCTCTTCTCTGATTGAGATTGGGAAAGCCATCTGCATCAAGAACCTATTGACACCAAGCCTCAGGGAGGGCGAGCTGCTATGCGTCGACCGGGAGCAATCATGGATGAGCCTGATCGTCGCCTGCCTGGAGAGTGGAGCCCTACCAGAGGACAAACTGGAGGTGCAAAAGGTCGAGAGGTGGGCTTTGAAGTTCGTGATTTTTGGTGGCATGCTCTACCGAAAGCACCGCACGAAATATGACGTCGTGTCCTATCTGAAGTCCCTTGGACCAAGGAGGGCAGATGAGGTCGTCCGTGAGATCCATGAAGGGCTCTGTGGGAATCACTACGGAGGCTGCACCCTAGCACACAAGGCGATCTGGCAAGGCTATTATTGGCCGACCATGGTGAAGGACGTAACCAACTTCGTCAAGCGGTGCGGGGAGAGCCAAAGATTCTTCAAACATACGACATCACCGCCCGCTGATCTGATCCCAATCCTTAGCCCGGTCTCGTTTTCCATGTGGGGGATCAACAACCTCGGCCCGTTTCTCATGGCAGCAGGAAGGAGGAAGTTTCTCGTCGTCTCCGTTGACTATTTCAAAAAATGGATCGAGGCAGAGCCACTGGCGCACATCACCTGGGTGGACATGAAGAACTTTGTTTGGAAGTCAATTATATGTCGCTGCGGGGTACCTTGCTCCATAGTGACAGACAACGGGACACAATTTGACTCTGCGGACTTCAGAAGCTTCTGCTCTGATTGGGGCATCAACCTTCATTTTGCCTCCGTGGTGCATCCGCAGTGCAATGGCCTCGCCGAAGCAGCGAACAAGTGCATCCTAGGCCGTTGAAGAAGATACGGTCGGCAGCGCCCCTGGGTCTTGACCTGACGAACTACCCGACATCCTTTGGTCCAACCACACAGCATACAAAGCATCAACTGGCGAGAGCCTCTTCATGCTAGCTTATGGGGTAGAGGCCATCGTCCTGGTGGAGGTCACCGAAGAATCTCTCTGTCTCCAATACTTCAATGAAGAAGCCAATGAAGAGGGCCTTGACATCAATATTAAGCTCGTCGACAAGGTAAGGGACTGTGCGCTAACAAGTTTGATCAAGCATAGCCAAAGGATGGTGATGTACTATAATTCCCGTGTCAGGAAGCGAAGCTTCAGAGTCGGTGACCTCGTCCTCAGTGACACCACTTTTAGACCCGAGATCGGCCGCCGAGGAAAGCTATCCGCGAAGTGGGAAGGCCCATACACCATAACAGACGTCGTCAGACCGGTGATGTAAATTTTGGCGACCATTTAGGGCAAGGAGCTGGCCCATCCTTGGAATGCCGAGCATTTGCGCAAATATTTTCAGTAAATGCACTTATGTATTCAATCAAAATTTTTAATAAATTGCTGCGTTTGTACACTCAGTAAATTTTTTGAATTTGCATTTCAGCCCTCCCCTAAAAGCTAAGGGCACCTTGACGAAGGTCAGCTGAAGCCCAAGCCTTTGCAAGACAACCAACAGTCTCAAAGACCTCTGTCATGCCCCGCTTTCCAAAACGGGTGTGAGGACGAGACGAAGGTCTGCATTGGCTGGAGCTGTGAGGCTCGGGCCCAATAAGCGTCTGTAGGGATACCAATTAATTACAGAGAGTACACGAAAAGAAACTGCATTCATTATTAAAGATATAATATCCATCAATACATCAAGTCTAAAAGGAAGCCTCAAGCATGGCTACAACTGCGGAAAAAGGGAAACTAATGGTGTGACGCATCCAACCCAGACAAGAAGTAAAATAGTGCTACGCACCCAAACTTAAAAGCAGTAAACCTCCGTAAGACAGCCACGGTGAGGAACCTCTAGGTCTGATCCTCGTCTGGAACGTACTTCAGGTCAACGTCCTCTGGCTCTAAGTCCACAAGTAAAACCGGCTCGTCTGTGTACTCCGTCTTAGTACCTGACGTACAACACCCAAGAGAAAGGAGTTGTATGTCAGGTAAAGTCTACAAGGGAAAGGTGAGAAGACTATACTGCAAGTGTAAAGGAAATTAAAGATGACATTTTATGGTATATGAGAGATGCAACAGCATGGCATTTATACATATATGCAAGGAAAGTAAAGACTGTGCAGAAAGTAAACGTGGCAGGCAAAAGTCGTAGCGTAAGATACCAGCTACAAGACATGACAAGAGTAGACAAGACTGTGTGACACCAAGCGACTCGACAAGACTGTGTGACACCAAGCGACTCGACAAGACTGTGTGACACCAAGGGACTCGACAAGACTGTGTGACACCAAGCGACTCGACAAGACTGTGTGACACCAAGCGACTCGACAAGACTGTGTGACACCAAGAGGGTTCACGCTTTCAGCTTAGAAAGTGGCCAAAATCTCTAACTTGGTGGCCGCTCAACCCAAACCTATCCTAAGTGCTCAATACAAGACTGTACGAGAACCACTCACTTTGCTAGGTGAGTGCCACTAATCCCCACAGGTTGCAGGGGCCACTCACTCTGCTAGGTGAGTGCGAGCTTCCAATAGGGTGTTCTGTACCAAGGATCACTCTCTGTGTCTTGGAGAGTGTCTCATTCCCCGTAGGTTGCCAAGGATCACCCATTCCACTCGATGAGTGTGGGCTTCCCGCAGGTTGTGTATCTGTACAATGAATCACTCTATCTGTCTTGGAGAGTGCCCTATTGCCCGCAGGCTGTGTAAAACATTTCGTGAATGATGTTACATGGCATGACATGAGTATAGTATGTTCTTTTCATTCTAGGGGGTCCACACGCATACACACAGAGATAGTTCCTAGCATGACAGTTACAACACTTTATATACCTAGACTTCGTCGTCAAGTCTAGGCTGTCGTGAGGGTGTACCAGATGCTATCATTTCACGTCCAGTTCTCTTATTCATACTATTACAATTTAAAGAGAGATGGCCTAAACGTGGCCGTAACTACGCAAGTGGGTACACTTGCCTGCAGTGGCAAAAAGAACGTCCGTCGGAAGCGTCTCGTCTCTAGCAGCGTGTCGGTCGAAGTCCGCAATCACAAGTCAACAGGAGGTGTCAGGACCAGTTTAGCAAATCCTATTAAGTTTTCTCTATGTTGATCGTGGCTATCCTATCAGTTTCAAGTCAAGTTTGAATGTTTAGCCTATTCGACGATTCTGCCCTATATGCACAGTGAAAAAGTCCGATCGTCGATTCTAGATTAGCACAACATTTTAAAGAAGAAGAAAAGTAAATTTAGTTATTTAAGTTGTCGAATTTTATTTAGGGTTAAATGACGTATTATTTGGGTTGCTACGAGCGAGAGGACCAACCTAGTACGACGAACACACGCGGGATCGACGTCGAATCTGAAAATAGTGCTGAATCTCGTCGTCTCAGGTTCCTCGACTGCGGATAGCATAGTAGGAAAGTCGCCTCGGGATCATTTCAGCTGCGGGTAGCACAGCAAAACGGTAACGGTGTCGGGGTCGCCTCGGTTACGAGTAGCGCAACGAAGTGGCTTGTAGCAGCGGTAACAAGTCGCCACAGCAGCGAGAAGACACATGGGGGCACGGGACAGCGACACAGGGTGGCGTTGCGTGTGGCTGAGGGACGATGATAACACGAGGGAAGGAGGCCGGCAATTCACTGTCGAGATGAGGGGGCGGCAGCTGTGGGGAGAAGGAGAGGGGGTCGGCAGTCGGGATGTCAAGGGGAGAGGGGCCAGCAGTAGTGGGGGTCTTGCGTGGGGTGGCCGGAGCAAAGGGGAGGTGGCCCTGCTGTCGGAGGACGGGAGGTGGGCCGGCAGGGCGTCACGCGGGTGGCTGGCTACGAGGGAAGGAGGTCGGAGCGGGGGTCTGCTGTGCGGGTGGATAATTCGGGATATAAATTGCATATCCCCCCATTTCTGGGCATTTTATGTGTATATCATGTAAATATTGGCTTTGATACGTGCGTATTCGAGATATTGTGTAATATAAAAGCCTACTCTTTTTTTATACATAAAATGTGGTTTTTATGGACTAATATTTACTTCCCTTAATTTTCAAGTACTTCTAGGATTTTTCTGGATTTTCTGGAATTTTTTCAGAATTTTCTGGAGCTCGGAACTATTTTTCGGGGATTTTTGGAGCAAAGAAAGCATTTTTGGGAATGATTAAAAACAAAAAAAATAGAAAATGGGATGTAGCCCGCGGCCTGCTCATTGAGCGGGCCGCTAAGATTTTAAAAATAAAAAATAAAAAAACAAAAGCCCGCGGCCCGCTCTTGGAGCGGGCCGCTGTGTCATTGTAAAAAAATAAAAATAAAAACGAGAGAACGCAGCCCGCTGGGGGCAGACACGCGCAGCGCGCGTGCCCGCGTTGCAGGCGTGACTCGCCCGTGGGTCGGATCTAACCCGATCTGACCCGCGTGACTTAAAATTGGTCCTATTGCGTTTTTTGGAGGCAGTTCGAATTTTGGAGTTTTTTTGACAGAATTTGGGGTTTTTGGGGCCTTCTTCTTCCCCAATAGGCTAGGGTTAGGGTTGGAAGCCATGGGGATGATGGAGAAGCTTTGAGGAGGTGCTCAAGTGTGAGTAAAGCTACAATGATGAGAGATTGGTGATATCTTTCCTCTCCCTCTTGTGTATTTTGCATTTCTCATTTTGTATTGAACTTTGGATGAATTTGTCTATGAATCTCATCTTGTTTAGTATGATTGAGTAGTGTGATTGGAGTGGGTTGTGATTTATTATGATGGGTTGTTAATCTTAGTTCTTAATGCCTCTTGCCAATTATATTGTTGATGTTGGATGAATTATTAAGGCACATTTTAATTGGCTAAGACCCAAGTGGGCACTCTTTGAGAAGAGACCATGTTTAAATTTGATTAGTGCTATGATGATACATCCATCCCTATTACAAATTATCTTGTTCCTTAATGCTAAATATTTAGATTGGGATTCCTTAGCCAGATGATCAATTGAGTTATTTGAGGTATTTGGGCTTGATTGGCACCCATCTTGGTGAACCCACAACCCATGCTCTCCTCCTAGCTATCCTAACTCTCCTTTGGTTCTCTAACCCTACTTATTATGGTTAGAATTATAGATTCAACACAAATTTTTCCACTCATCCACCTTTAGCGAGGTGGTTGTCTCATGCTATTACCTTTCTTTATCGATAGATTTTGCGAGCGTAGAACGACTTGTCCCTGTGATCCGACCCGGTACTCATCTGTTATAAATTTTATATTGCATTGACGCTCCTACACTAGGGAGTGGAAGGCGTGCCTTTGTGTGTTTTCCGGTTCAATCAGTGGAGGGTACGCCGGAGTGAAGGACGGGTGGTCGGCGGTGGCTAAGGGGGAGAGGGAAGAGGGCAGGTCGACGCAGGGGCTTGGTCGGCCGTGGGGTTTAAGGGGAGAGGAGGCCGGCAGTTCTAAGGGGGTGTTGGTGGCTGGGTTTGGTGTAAACCCTAGGGTTTGGGTTGCTTACGTTATAATATGGGGAGGTTGCTAAAGAGGGGAAGAAAAGAGTGGCTTTAAAGGATAGGTGAGAGAGAGTGTGTGAGAGGGGGAGAGTAGACTTAGTGTTGCAAATAGCCTAGGAATTATTTGGTAGGTTACGTAGGATCCTTAGAGATTTGATTTAGAGTTAGGATTTGAATTTTGAATTAACTTAGGGAAAATTATACATGTCATTTTAAAGGTGACGGGACAGTCTAACGATGTCCGAAAAATACAAGAAAAATATCGGGACGATCGTGGAGACGAGAGGATCGAGAGTACGGTGTTCAGTCACGTGCTAGGTTTACGGAAAACGATAATAAAAAATAACCAAACGTTGAAGTCTAAAGGTTAAGACACCCCTTCATTCAAAGCTGATTTGTGGAAGAATGACCCGTGAAATTACGTTTATAAAAAATTTCCACAAAAATATACTCTTCTTGAGGGTCACAACGTTATATAACTTCACATGTTTAGGATTCAAACGAAGATCACTATAAATACATGTACGAAAAGAAAATACGCGCTGAAAAACACTCGGTCGAAAAGCGATTGTTACAACCTCCAGGGTAGCTCGCCCACCAACAGAGGTCACGGGGTCGACTCCTCATTATTGCCCCCCTCGGCAGCTCGCCAGCAGAACCGAATCAGACATGCGGGGTCGGTGACGACCCAATACCCGCCCGATTACAAAGGTTGCAGGGTCAGCGACGGCCCAATACCCTCCCTCTCAAAGACATCCAGTGTAGCTCACCCACCAACAGAGGCCGTGGGGTCGGCTCCTCTCTATCGCCCCCCTCTTGGTAGCATACCACCAGATCCGGAGCGAACATGTGGGGTCGGCGATGGCCCAATACCTGCCCAATTACGGATGTTGCGGGGTCAGTGATGGCCCAATACCTGCCCTCTCAAAGACCTCCAAGGCAGCTCACCCACCAACAGAGGCCGCAGGGTCAGCTCCTCCCTATCGCCCCCTCTCTCGGCAGCTCGCCACCAAATCCGAAGCAGACATGCAGGGTCGGCGATGGCCCAATACTTGCCCGATTACAGATGTTACAGGGTTGACGACGGCCCAATACCAGCCCAATTACAGAGGTTGCAGGGTCGACGACGGCCCAATACATGCTATTACGACCTCAAGATTGGCCAAGCTGATTTAGGCCAGCATCTCCAAAGCCCAAGTCTTAGACCACCAAATCTCCATAACGAGGCCCAGTTCGTCGAGAAGCTCGCCAAGGCCCAGAGTAGCCCACACTTGCGGAGCTGCGAAATCGTCAATCAAACCAAAAAGCCCTTCGACAGATCATGCGGTCTACCCCAACTTGCCCCATATGCAGCTTGCCTACCTCTCCATCTAGGTAAAGTCTGCCCTTGGATGAAGATGACATGCCACTAGCAGTTTCACTAAAGACAACTCTGACAAAAGTGCACATGGCTGCTTCGTCGCCTGACCACCTGACCGCCTGCCGAAAGCATGCCTAGCCATTTCGCCGCCCGACATCCTGACAAAAGAACACCCGACATTAACGGCTCCGACGTCCTGACAAAAGTCCACCTGACACGTTCGGCTCTGACATCCTCAGCCGGACCCCTGACACCGCCAGCTCAGCTGAAGTAACCTACTCCAGTAGCCTATAAATACCACCTTTCCTCCAATGAGAAGGGGGCTGGATAATCTATAAGAATTTCTATCACAACAACTTATACTCAAGGTCGAATATCTTCCACATATTCGTGCCTACCACATTAGTTCGCCACACAAGCACCGATTTGCCTCTAAGATCGCCTCGTGTGTTCGACATTTCCAAAGCAGTCAGCCGCTTACTTAAGCATTGGAGAAGCAACGGGCTGGCATCCAGCCCCGCCTTTCTGATGAGTTGTTCTCCTTGCAAGTAATTCGCTTCTGCTGCTGTGGTTGAGGCAAGCTCGGGCGATCAACTCCATTTGACGGGCAACCTACCCTATTGAATGGCGACCTTGGGCTTTCCATCTGCGAAGCACCTTCCAATCGAGATTAGCCTCGTCTAATCCTCAAAACCTGTAATCATTGTACCTGTGATTCTCATTTCAATACAAATTCAGTGTTATCGGATTTTACCCTGCAACATTTGGCGCTGTTTGTGGGAATCAAGGGTTACATCCATGGCAGACCCGACACAAAGTCACTGCAGTCATTGTAGTGATAAACAACCAATGCTCGAGGAGGTTCCCTCTCCAAGAAGGTCCCCGCCAAGAGATGCCCCCTCCCCCCCCTGAGGTGCCAGACGCTACCATCAAAGCCGCAGCCCGTGGCATTTATCAAAGCTTTGAGATCTTTGACAAAGTGATGAAGGACATTGCTGCGGCAAAATCCACAGGCAGCCTCAAACATCAGGCCCCTCCAGGCCATTCAACGTAAGGCATAACCTCCTCTCCGAGTTCGAGGAAGAAGCGGTCGCTCAAAGGAGGCGCTTCGACGAAGAGGAATTAGCTGCTCTGCAGAGGCCTCTCGAGGATGATGATGTAGCCTCTATGCAGAGACGGTTTGACGAGGATGAGGCAGCGATACAGATATGGCTTGACGAAGAAAGCAACTATCTGACAACGACGATACATTACCGCCACAAGGGAGAGGATCCAACAGAGGAGAATGGGAGCCCCCTATCCATCGATCAAGATAGTACGGGAGCACATCCCACAAGATCAAGTTACGGATAGACTCTCTCACAGGAGGTCGCTACGCCCTAGGTGCGAAGAGCACCCCCGTAAAGGCCGGAGCCCCCCTCAGGCCATGCACATTTCTCCAAGGTGCTATGATCGACGGGGGCAAAGCCACGAGCGAAGCCAGATCCCCATGGCATATAGAAGGGACTGCCCCGAGCACCGAGGTGGCTCACCCGGGGTCTGAGGCGGCTGAGACGTCACACAAAGATTACCAGCACCCCCAACATCCCAAAGAAGCCAACCCGCTGACGCGAAGGTTGATCTCAACCTTGATACCGCTTAGGTTCAAGCTCCCCCAGCTTGTATTGTATGAAGGCTCGGGCGATCCACTCGAACACGTGCAGCGCTTTAAGAGGATGATGGAGATCCAAGGAGCGGACGATGAGCTCCTGTCTCGCGCCTTTTTGATGACGCTATAGAAGTCCACCTCGGAATGGTATAACGACTTACCGGACAGATCGATTGACTCCTTTGGTGATCTGTCCCATAAGTTCCATAAGCAATTTCGAATGGGACGAAGAAGGAAGAAGCTCCTGACTATCTATTTATGATAGTCCATGAGGAAGGCGAGACCCTCAGAAGGTTCCAGTAGTGCTTCAATGAGGAGCATCTTAGTGTGACGAGCTGCGGAGACGAGCTCGCCATGGTAGCCTTCAAGAAAGGGCTCACCAACCGCAGTCTGCACAAATCCCTCCTCCACGACCCACCAGCGGACCTCGACGCTCTATTCTCCAGAGTGGACAAGTTCAAGCTCAGTGAGGAGTCGCTGGGGGCGAAAAAAGCTGTAACACCGGCCGAGCATCTCAGAGCTGAGCCCCGGCCACTACCTAGGCCGAGGTAGGATGACCGCCGCCGAGGGCGAGATTAAGATCGATTCTGAGGATGCGACCAGGGAGGCCCCCGAGGGCAGGATCGGCCCGGACCTCTGAGGGGGTTCCATGCTCCTAGGAACCTCGCTCCGAGGAACGGACACGAGAGAGCGCTAGAGGAGGTTCACTACACAAGGCTCAATGCCCCACTGGCCGAAGTGATGGCAGTGGCCAAGTCAGGTGGGTCTCTCAAAGACCCGCCCCCAGAAATGAAGAGGAGGCCAACCACCCGCAATGCACAGAAGTACTACCGGTACCACCGCGACCACGACCATGACACCGACAATTGCTTCGCTCTGAAGAGAGACATAGAATGGCTGATCCAGGGTGGCCACCTCCAGAGGTTTGTCGACCAAGAAGGACATGGGCAAGAAGGGCGAACTCCAGCAGAACCTGTCCGATAGGCCCAGGCCTACAACATTGAACTAGCCGCCCATTCTATCACCGGTCCGATCATGCGCATTGATGTGATATGCGGCAGGCCAACCTCGGGTGAAACCTCGTCGTCATTGAGGAAGAATGATGTGAGGCAGGTTATGGTGGCAAGCACTAGTGAAGGGGCAAAACGAAGGTCAGCTCCACCCCCCATCTCCTTCTCTGACGAAGACCTGGAAGGGATCGAGCTGCCACATGATGATGCCATTGTCATCGAGGCACTCATCGGACCGGCGGTGGTGGTAGACTTTTGGTGGACACCGACAGCTCATGCGACATACTATATTTGTCGACGATTCAAAAGATGGGGTTGGGCAAGGCAGACTTGAAGCCATACGTGGGCCTGATTGGTGGCTTCACTGGCCATTCGGTACCCATCGTTGGAACGATCGACTTGCCTGTCACCCTGGGGGAGAGGCTGAGAATTGGTAAGCGAATGACATAGTTCGTCGTTGTTAACGTCCCCTCGGTGTACAATGGCTTCATAGGATGGTCCTACAAGACCGCCATCGAAGCTCTCCCCTCGTTGCTGCACCAAATGGTGAAATTCCAGACCATGTATGGGGTCGAGCGAGTGCGAGGAAGCCAGAGTCTCTCTCAAAGTTGCTACATCGGCTCCACAAGACATGAGCAGATTGAGCATGCTTGTTCAGCTGAACTCCTCTACGGTTGGGAGGACTTGGAGCATCAGCGACCAACCCCGGTGGAGGGTATGGAGGAGGTGCTGCTGACGGAGGAGGCAGACAAGACTGTATCGATTAGCACGAAGCTGACTGCAAAACTGAGGGCGGGGCTAGTCGACCTCCTCAGGGCGTATGCAGACATCTTCGCATGGTCGCCCTCTGACATGCTGGGAGTAGACAAGGCAGTAATCGCCTATGAGCTGCATGCCGACCGTGAGGCCCCTCCGGTCCGACAAAAGAAGCGGAGCGCTGGGGGAGAGAAAGCGCGGGCGACGGGAGAATAGGTGGAGCGGCTCCTTAAAGCCAAATTTATCAGAAAGGTGAGCTATCCTGATTGGCTCGCCATTGGGGTGATGGTGAAGAAGCCCAGCTGCAAATGGCGGATGTGTGTGGACTTCACCGACCTCAACAAAGTCTGTCCAAAGGATAGCTTCCTGCTTCCAAGGATCGACCATCTGGTGAACAATGCCTCAGGGTATGAACTACTAACTTCTATGGATGCCTTTTCAGGCTATAACCAGATAATAGGCGTCAAGCAGTGCGGGGAGTGCCAAAGATTCTTCAAACATACAAATGCCCCACCTGCCGATCTGATCCTGGTCATTAGCCCGGTCCCATTTGCCAAGTGGGGGCTCAACATCCTTGGCCAGTTTCCCATGGCAGCAGGATGGAGGAAGTTTCTCGTCGTCGCCATTGACTATTTCACAAAATGGATCAAGGCAGATCCGCTGGCATGCATCACCTGGGTGGACATGAAGAACTTCATTTGGAATTATATGCTACGTTACGGTACCTTGCTCCATAGTGATAGACAATGGGAAGCAATTCGACTCCACGGACTTTAGGAGCTTCTGCTCTGATTGGGGCATCAACCTTCATTTCACCTCCGTGGCGCATCCGCAGTGCAATGGCCTCGCAAAAGCAACGAACAAGTGCATCCTAGAGCCGTTGAAGAAGAAGGTAGGCAGCACCCCTGGGTCTTGGCCTGACGAACTACTCGAAATCCTTTGGTCCTACCGCACAATACACAAAGCGTCAACTGGCGAGATCCCCATCATGCTAGCTTATGGGGTGGAAACCGTTGTCGCAGTGGAGGTCGGTGATGAATCTCTCTGGCTCCAATACTTCAATAAAGAAGCCAATGAAGAGGGCCTTGACATCAATATTGAGCTCGTCGATGTGGTAAGTGACTGTGCGCTAACAAGTTTGATCAAGCACAGACAAAGGATGGTAATGTAATACAATTCCTGTGTCAGAAGCAATGCTTCAGAGTCGGTGACCTCGTCCTCAGGGACGCCACTTTCTGACCCGAGATCGACCGCAAAGGCAAGCCATCTGTGAAGTGGGAAGGCCCTTACACTATAACAGACATCGTGGGACCGGCGACGTATATTTTGGCGACCATGGAGGGCGATGAGATGGCCCATTCTTGGAATGCCGAACATTTTCTCAAATATTTTCAATAAATGCGATTGTGTATTCAGTCAAAATTTTTCATAAATTGCTACGTTTGTACACTCAGTAAGTTGTCTGAATTTGCATTTCGGCCCTTCCCTAAAAGCTAAGAGCGCCTCGGTAAAGGTCGGCTGAAGCTCAAGCCTTCGCAAGACAACCAACAGTCTCAAAGACCTTTAAGGCAGCTCGCCCACCAACAGAGGCTGTAGGGTTAGCTCCTCCCTATCGCCCTCCCTCGCTGCAGCTTGCCACCAGATCCGGAGTGGACATGCGGGGTCGACAACAGCCCAATACCTGCCCGATTACAGAGGTTGTGGGGTCAGCGACAGCCCAATACCCGTCCTCTCAAAGACCTCTGGGGTAGCTTGTCCACCAACACAGGTCGCGGGGTTGGCTCCTCCCTATCGCCCCCTCTCGGTAGCTTGCCACCAGATCCGGAGTGGACATGCAGGGTCGGCGACGGCCCAATACCTGCCCGATTACAGAGGTCGCAAGGTCGACAACGGCCCAACACCCGCCCTCTCAAAGGCCTCCGGGGCAGCTCGCCTACCAACAGAGGCCACGGGGTCGGCTCCTCCTTATCACACCCCTCTTGGCAGCTCGCCACCAGATCTGGAGCGAACATGTGGAGTCGACGACGGCCCAATACCAGCCCGATTACAGAGGTTGTGGGGTCGACAACGACCCAATACCCGCCCTCTCAAAAACCTCCCAGGCAGCTCACCCACCAACAGAGGCCACGGGGGCGGCTCCTCCCTATCGCCCCCTCTCAGTAGCTCGCCACCTGACCTAGAGCAGACATGCGACTCTACAACATTCAACTTCTCCTCAGCCTTAAGCTCGTCAATGGCAGAATGCTGGGGCATACACATGCAAAGGCACAAGTCACAGAACGAATAAAATGAACAACATCGATAGTAAGAAAAAAATTTCAATTTTATTTTGTTTAACTTTTTACATCTCCGGATCAAAACAAAAAAAGACTCCAGGCTCGGTACCAGGGCTGGCCATACATTCTTACCCCAGCCTATGGTGCCTCGACTCGGTTACCACTCCCTTGACTGTCGCCCTCTGGGACCTGGGAGTCTGCTTGGTCACCTCCATTGTCGCTGCCGGCCGGAATCTATGCCACCTCGGCCTCAAAGGTAGTAGAAGACTTCGATTCGTCATCGAATGCCACTAACAGCCTGTCACACCCCGCTTCCCAAAACAACGGAGGCGAAGCATGACTAAGGCCCGCTTAGGCCGGGCGAGAAGCCCGGACCCAATAAGCGTCTGTGTGGTACTCCAAGATGAAGAAACAGGTCCCTGCATGTTAGTACAGAATAATAAAAGTACTTAAATAGAAAACATTCATTTTATTCCAAATTTATCAATCCAGAGTGCAGAGAGTCTAACAAAAGCCTGAGTCGGCTACAACGACAAAAAAGTAAACTACTGGTGTAAGCACCCAACCTAGACAAAAATTAAACGGTGCCACGCACCCAACAAACTACGGTGGAACCTCTGGATCGGCAACACGAAGATCTCTAACTCTGGTCCTCCTCGGGCACGTACTCGGGATCGACGTCCTCCGGCTCTACGTCCTCGGGTAGCTCTGCCTCGTCGACGTACTCTGGCACCACACCTGATGTACATCACCAAAAGAAGGGAACTGTACGTCAGGTAAAGTCTACAAAAGAGGTCAGACTCTACTGCAAGTGTACTGAACTATTAAACATCAGTTTACTGGTTGATTAGCATGCTGGGGTTATAACAGTGTAACAAAAGGAAGTAACGCAGCAGGAAAGTAAGACGTAGCAAGTAGTAGTCTGACCGGCGCCCCGTTTACGGTATGGGCGCGGTGTCATTTTACCGCAAGTGCACGGTTAGTGTAGGGTGCGGGTATATCGAACACAGGGAGGTGGATGGCTTGAGTGGCTACTAGCCTCGCCTAGGTCGTGTGCTAGCTACGCGGATAGTATCGGTGGAAGTGTAGAAATAAAAGAAAGAAATGAAAAAGACACGAAATGAATCCCCGCTAACACGGGCTAGAGCACTCATGACACTTGGCATTTGACTTGACCCAGGCTGAGACATTGCCCCAAAAGGTGGTACCTAGCGTCCATGGCCAGATATTCCGGTCGGTGCCAAGCACGCTAGGCCTACCCGGTTTCGGACGGTGGGCATTCCCATGTCCATTAACACCTTCCGCAACCGGGAGAATTAAGGCCACAATGATATCTCCCAACACTTCGTCCAAGCCGCTCCTGCGCGCGAGGACTCGATGTCTACGCTGGGGGCGTGAGCTATGGCTAGGGGTCAACCGCCAAGTTTATTCCCCCTTGGCCCGACGGTCAGAGGCGGTCTTTCTCCCGCCAATGACAATGAAACACCCCCGCGTAACCCTAATGGCCAAATAGGTCAAATGTGATTTCTAGCAATACATCGAAGAGGATCTTGACAGGACAAGCACCGGACCCCAATCCCCAACACATCTAGTGTGTCGTCGTACGAATTGGACCCAGATTACTAGAAATCCCCATTGACACATTTCATCGAACACGTGCCATGCAACCAAGTCTAATGTAAATTTCCAAGCATCAATCTTACCCTAACCCGTATTAGGGTTCATCAATACTACTCCAAGATGAAAAACATATAAACAAACAACACAAAAGACATACAAACATTCATCATGAAGCAAAAGAAATACAACACAAAAAATGGAGAACAAGAGAAAGAAATACTTATCTTGAGTTTGAATCTTCAATCCAATACAAGATTTATTAACAAAAAGACCTAATCTAATCTAACCTAAAGCTCACAAGAGAAAGGGGCAAAAGCCCTAAAAAACTGAGAAGAGATGTCCCTCAAGTCGGCCAGCCTCGTGTATTTATACCCCCACTTCGAAACCCTAATGGTTCGGGTCCAAACCCGCAGGAAAAGCGCCACCCGATCGGTTGACAAGTCAACCGATCGGGTGATCTGTTACAAATATTAAACAGGAAACGGCGGAGCTTCACCCGGTCAGATGAACCGGTCGGGTGAGTTCTTGAGTGACCGGTTGGATCTTGGAGCAATCGGGTGAAGCGATCGGTTGGACGCCCGTGTCTTCAGCTCCCCATCTTCAGCTACAGATGAACCGATCGGGTGAAGGTCACCCGATCGGTTGGAAATTGAGCTCCGAATTCCAGAGACTTTGAGCTCTTGACCCGGTCACTGAACCGACCGGGTGACTTCTCGGGGGCTCCAAGCTGCGTCCGGGTGGTGCACGCGTGCATCACCCGATCGGTTGGAGATGACCAACCGACCGGGTGAGGGGCTGAAAGATGTAATCTTCGTCGTTTGACCCCCTGGATCACGCGTGACTCCTCCCGTTGCTCCGGGGACACATGATATCATCGTTTTGCGTCCTAAATGCCAACAAACTCCTGCAAAACACAGAAAACACGGAAAAGTGAAAGAAAACAAGAAAACACGCGAAAACAAATAAAAGACGGCGGTAAAATACGAAAAAACACGGAAGAAAACGTGCGTAAATATATGAAATATAAACGCACGTCAAAATCCCCCAAGCTGAACTCTTCCTCGTCCTCGAGGAAGACGAGTGAGAGTAGGAGCTCGAAGGGAGAAAATAGAGAGAAAGATAGAAAAAGAGAACTCTGTATCCTAGATCGCCCGTCAGGGCCAACAAAATTAAAAACGATACACCAAGCAAGCAGACGCCAAATCATATCACTAAACCAAGGAATACGAGTCCATACAAGTGCCATGGGCCCACGCGGTGAAGCGCGAGTGAGTGTGGTCGTGTGCTAGCAGACGGTGTCACTATCTATATTGTGCAATAAGGCTCCATATACACATACCCAAAGAAACACCCAAATATCGATTCAATTTAAAATTGCGGTGAATATTAGCTCAAGCATGCATGAGAAGAGTATAAGAATAGAAGCGAATCATGCATCGGGGACTCCACAGCTAGGGACTAGGAAATCACCACACTATAGCCTAGGTAATCGCTAGAAGGTCCCTATGCCAAGTGTTTTCAAAAACGATGGAGGTTGAGAAGATGTGGAGTAGAACACTCGGTGCAAATTCTCGCCTTCCCCTTATTCACGGCAAGTAGGAAAATATTCACACTGGAATTTTTTTGGGTTTTGGGTATTTGTATTTTTTTTTTCTTTTCATTTCTCATCTTTTTGGGTTTTTCTTCTCTTTTCTCCTTTTTTTGGATTTTTGGGAATTGGGATATTTACATGTGTACTCTCCCAAGTGGGAGAACGGTACACGACGAGGGGATTTGCACCAAGTAAAATAAAAATGAAATCGGATTCTAAACACTTGGACAAAGGAGATATTTCTCGCTAATCAGAGCATAGGCTAAATGGGTTATCCTAGTCCTTGTTGTGGAATCCCGACACATGCGAATTGAAATATACGATATAAATATAGCATGCATATAGAAGCAGACAGTAGAAGCAAATACCGCATATTCAAATCGAAGCATGATAATCTAGGGGTCAACCAAGGATAGGTATAAAAAACAAAATCACAAAGTAGAAGCACACTATAAGCTAGATACGACACACGACTCACATAAAAGCAAAGTGGACCCACGAAGCGTGAAATGCAAGAGGACTCGATATCCTAGGGTTAGTGAATGTGATTATCGAAGCTGTGCAAGGTGCGCGTGTGATTTTCGTGGCAATTCATCACCGGGTTCATCTCTGGGAGAAAGAGATAAAAAGAAGAAAAGAAAAAAGGAAAAAAGAAAAACACGGAGAAAAACGACTCAAATAACGATGAAAAAGAGACAAATGACGCACGAAGTGTGACTCCCCCAAGCTGAAACTTGCATTGTCCTCAATGCAATAGTAGTGAATACGAGAGGGCAATGAAAATGGTGGGGAGTTACGCACCGACACAAAAAAATGAAAAACACGAAAAACACACGAACGTAACTGGAAAATAAAGAAAAAGAAACATACAGAATAAAAGATATAAAACACGACGAAGGACTCAAAGACACAAACACACGACAACGACACACGAAAAAATGCACACAAAAGTCGATTTCCCCCAAACTGAACATGACAATGCTAGCAAAATGATATGATCAAAGTGATGCAGAAATATGCTAGGGGAAAATCGGAAAAGAAAGAAATCAGAATGCAGGAGAGACAGTCTGCTCGTTCTC
The DNA here is from genome assembly GCA_030789695.1 of Scilla litardierei. Taxonomy (NCBI): domain Eukaryota; kingdom Viridiplantae; phylum Streptophyta; class Magnoliopsida; order Asparagales; family Asparagaceae; genus Scilla; species Scilla litardierei. The sequence goes on along the minus strand of CM061142.1, from coordinate 188,307,418 downwards.
CTCGGAAGAGGATGAGGGGTGAAATGATAGAAGGGCACGACATGAAGGGTTATTAAGATGCAAAAGCAAATCCTAGATACGCTCCCCTCGCTAATGAGAGGAGACGAGATTATTCAAATCTAAACTAGAAAGCGGTAAATTTTTACACTACTGGATTTAGATACACCTTAGCATAGGCGGATCCAAGATCTCAAGCGGAGCAGGAAGCTGCTCTCCCTGTTCTTTTTGTGGCTCCGCCAATGTTCCGGTGCCACGAACACCAACGAACTCCAGCAATGCTCCCACAAGCTTCTCTCGATGATGTCCACCTAAATCATTCAAAAGAAAAGGAGCATCAGTCCGTGATGAAAAATTCTTCCCCGCAATAAATGTATCCCAAAGAGTATCATCAAAGTGAAATGTAAAGCGTGGAATAAGTTGACGACGACTCCCTGAGAATGTGGTGCTATGCCCTGGTGGTGACGCGATGATATCATGCCCACGTTTAGTGGCGAGCTCGTCTGGTGCTGACATGCCCTGACGTATCTCCATATAATGTGAATCTGGATCTAATGGAGCATATGTCATGTCAGTAGTATCTGAATCTAAAAATATGGGGAATGTAATACGAGATTCAGGAATAGGGTCTAAAAGATCTCCCTGAGTGGGAGCAGTAAGCTCTGGTGGATGCGATGCCTCTGGTGGAGTGAGGGTGAGCGATGGATGTAGTGGTAGAGGCAAGGGAGCATGAGGCTCAACAGAATGAGTCATGATGTTCACGGCTCCATGCTCTCCCTCCTCGTCGATATGGACATCCTCCATGGGCTCCTCGATGCCGTAGGTCTCAAAAATTGTACCTGCATAGGGAAGGGGACTCATATTAAAATTTTCAAATTGTAAACCATAAGAGTTACCATCCGCAGTGCAAGTCGTCGATGATGTATGAGACACGACTTCTTCACCCCCAAAAGTAGAAGTGATCGGCGAAAATGGAATTGGTGAATCCACATGGCTCTGCGTTATCATGGAATCCTCCATCAATAACTCAAGGATAGATTTCCGAGGTGGAGATGAGGGTGATGGTGTTGTCGGGCCTTGATTTACAAAGGAATTCACCACTAACAACTCAACATCAGGCGCATGTGGTGGAAGTGGAAGTGGTGGAGTCATCTGGCCTTGGTTTAAAATATTGTCTTCTAATAACAATTCAAGGTCAGACATCGGTGGGGGAAGTGGTGATGGAAGTGGAGGTGATATCCAGCGCATCTGAGTTGCAATGGAGTTTTCCAAGAATAATTCAAGGCTCGATTTTGGTGGAGGATGGGGTGTGAAATTTTGGGGGTAAGGATGGGAGGATTCTTGATGTAGGTCGTGGGTATATGAGTGTGGGGTGTAGGGTTGGGCAATGAATTGACAATGGATGGCCGTGTGTCCCTGCATCCCACAAGCTTCGCAAACCGCCACGTCCTGCGGATAATTCTCATATCCCCCCATCTGAGCACCGTATGGCATATAAGCATCAAAATTTCCGATGTACGATCCATCGGGCATCCACATAATTCACCTGAAAGCAAAAATTTTGGCTACGACAAGCGCGTCAGTTGTACAAAGAATAGCACAAATTTATAATGGTGGTAAGGAAAGGATCTATTTATTGTATTTATTATTATTATTATTATTTTTTTTTTGCGTAGTCTAACGAACCCAAGCTAAGCTAATATCAAACCGAACGCCTCCCCGGCAACGGCACCAAAAACTTGACCGGCGCCCCGTTTACGGTATGGGCGCGGTGTCGTTTTACCGCAAGTGCACGGTTAGTGTAGGGTGCGGGTATATCGAACACAGGGAGGTGGATGGCTTGAGTGGCTACTAGCCTCGCCTAGGTCTTGTGCTAGCTACGCGGATAGTATCGGTGGAAGTGTAGAAATAAAAGAAAGAAATGAAAAAGACACGAAATGAATCCCCGCTAACACGGGCTAGAGCACTCATGACACTTGGCATTTGACTTGACCCAGACATTGCCCCAAAAGGTGGTACCTAGCGTCCATGGCCCGATATTCCGGTCGGTGCCAAGCACGCTAGGCCTACCCGGTTCCGGACGGTGGGCATTCCCATGTCCATTAACACCTTCCGCAACCGGGAGCATTAAGGCCACAATGATATCTCCCAACACTTCGTCCAAGCCGCTCCCACGCGCGAGGACTCGATGTCTACGCTGGGGGCGTGAGCTATGGCTAGGGGGTCAACCGCCAAGTTTATTCCCCCTTGGCCCGACGGTCAGAGGCGGTCTTTCTCCCGCCAATGACAATGAAACACCACCGCGTAACCCTAATGGCCAAATAGGTCAAATGTGATTTCTAGCAATACATCGAAGCGGATCTTGACAGGACAAGCACCGGACCCCAATCCCCAACACATCTAGTGTGTCGTCGTACGAATTGGACCCAGATTACTAGAAATCCCCATTGACACATTTCATCGAACACGTGCCATGCAACCAAGTCTAATGTAAATTTCCAAGCATCAATCTTACCCTAACCCGTATTAGGGTTCATCAATACTACTCCATGATGAAAAACATATAAACAAACAACACAAAAGACATACAAACATTCATCATGAAGCAAAAGAAATACAACACAAAAAATGGAGAACAAGAGAAAGAAATACTTATCTTGAGTTTGAATCTTCAATCCAATACAAGATTTATTAACAAAAAGACCTAATCTAATCTAACCTAAAGCTCACAAGAGAAAGGGGCAAAAGCCCTAAAAACTGAGAAGAGATGTCCCTCAAGTCGGCCAGCCTCGTGTATTTATACCCCCACTTCGAAACCCTAATGGTTCGGGTCCAAACCCGCAGGAAAAGCGCCACCCGATCGGTTGACAAGTCAACCGATCAGGTGATCTGTTACAAATATTAAACAGGAAACGGCGGAGCTTCACCCGGTCAGATGAACCGGTCGGGTGAGTTCTTGAGTGACCGGTTGGATCTTGGAGCAATCGGGTGAAGCGATCAGTTGGACGCCCGTGTCTTCAGCTCCCCATCTTCAGCTACAGATGAACCGATCGGGTGAAGGTCACCCGATCGGTTGGAAATTGAGCTCCGAATTCCAGAGACTTTGAGCTCTTGACCCGGTCACTGAACCGACCGGGTGACTTCTTGGGGGCTCCAAGCTGCGTCCGGGTGGTGCACGCGTGCATCACCCGATCGGTTGGAGATGACCAACCGACCGGGTGAGGGGCTGAAAGATGTAATCTTCGTCGTTTGACCCCCTGGATCACGCGTGACTCCTCCCGTTGCTCCGGGGACACATGATATCATCGTTTTGCGTCCTAAATGCCAACAAACTCCTGCAAAACATAGAAAACACGGAAAAGTGAAAGAAAACAAGAAAACACGCGAAAACGAATAAAAGACGGTGGTAAAATACGGAAAAAACACGGAAGAAAACGTGCGTAAATATATGAAATATAAACGCACGTCATAGTCGTAGCGTGTGCTACAGACTACGGGACTAACCTAAAGGGGTCGTGACAAGACATGACAAGACCAGCAAGACAGGACAGGACACGACAAGACAAGACACATGTGACTCGAAGGGTTCACGCCTTACGGTTCGAGGGGGATCAGACCCTCTTGCCGTGCGCACGCTCAACCCTACCCAAACCCAAGTGCTCAAGACAAGTCCGTACAAGAGATCACTCAGAGAGTGCCCTATTGCCCGCAGGCTGTGCATCAGTACAAGGGATCACTCGGAGAGTGTCCTATTGCCCGCAGGCTGTGTATCCGTACAAGGGATCACTCAGAGAGTGCCCTATTGCCCGCAGGCTGTGCATCCGTACAAGGGATCACTCGGAGAGTGCCCTATTGCCCGCAGGCTGTGCATCCGTACAAGGGATCACTCGGAGAGTGCCCTATTGCCCGCAGGCTGTGCAAGACAAGACACGATGTGATATGACAGGGATAGTTCTTCTAGGGTGTCCACACGCACGCACCCACAAGATAACCCTATGGTGTCGAAAGTTGTTGTTGTTACGCCTAGACTTCGTCGTCAAGTCTAGGTCGTCAGGGCGTCCCGGATGCTATCATTTCACGTTCGGTTCTAATTGTTCACAGCCTAATAGTTCTAGTAGTTTAAGGCCAAGGCACGGCCAAAAATGCAAGTGAGTGCAATTGCCTGCGGTGGCGAGCGTGTCGTCCATCCGGGGCGTCTCGTCCAAGCGTCGCATCCGCGGTAGTCCGTCTGAAACAGTGTCATGGCGACGGTGTCAGGTCGCGATTTTCAATAGATCCTATTTAGGTTCGTTTCTAGGTTGTCGGGGCTACCCTAATCGTCCTAGTCACGTTTTTGGTGTTTTAACAGCCTACATCGACCACTACCATATATGCACATAAAATTATCCGATGGTCGATTTCTATAGTGAGCAGCGTTTTACTGGTGCAGAAAAGTAAATTTAATTATTGTTGTCCAGTTTTAGTTAGGTTTTGAGTTTCGCTACGAATGGGTTGTGCTACGAGTTTCGGGAACCAACCTCTCCGATGTTCGATGTAGGATGAGCGTAGCGTCTGAACGGTAGAAGATCTGCGTCTCCTACGGCGTCTCGGCTACGGGTAGCGTAGCGAGACTCGTCCGGGTAGCGAACAAAGTGTGTGAGCAGCGGGCACGATCAGTCTGACGGCAAAAACAGCGAGCTACGGAGCATAACGGCGACGAAAAACCCGTTGGAAACGCTAGTCCAAGGGCCGTTCGGACTAGAAGTCGTCGCGGGGTGCCTCCGGCCTAGGGGTATGGTCGGCTGGAATCAGGGGGGCCACCGACGGTCTGCAGCGGCACAGCGACGGCGGGAGCGCAGGCGAGGTCACGGCACTGCGCGGGGCTGTGCGCGACGTGGGGTGCGTAGCAGGCGGTGCAAACACTGTGAGGGGCGGTCGTGGAACGTGGAGCGGGGTCAGGCGGCGGTCGGCTTCGCCCAGAAAGGGGATGCGGCGGCGCGCGCTGTTGGCTGGAGCGAGGGCGCGGCTGTGGCGCGAGGGGAAATTGCCGCGGCACGGCGGATAGGGGCACTGTGCGGCACTCGGGATCTGCAGCGGCGGCGCGCTCTTGGGAAGGAGATGCGGCGGTTTCAGGCGGTCGGGCGGCGTGCTGGCCGCCGGCGGGTTGTGAAACGAGCGGGAGGAGAGAGAGGGAGAGAGATCACGGGGGGGTGTTGTGATTTGGTGACTGCGGCTGCAAAAACACAGCCTAGGGCTAAACGTGAATAGAGAAAGGGTTAGGTAGGGCTAGGGTTTATAATAATAATAATAAAATTGATATATATTTATAAGATTTATAGTTAAAAGGGGATAGATAAAGAGGTAGAGGGTGTATAATTAGGGGTAAGTCTAGGGGACCATAGAGGAGAAGATTAGGAAAGATATTATGAAAATAATTAGGGATATAAAACAGATTTGATATCAAATTCGAAATTTGAATCTGATGGTGAGATCGACGGTCGAGATTTCTCTGAGTGATATCTCTCAAACCGGGCGTCAAAAAAATAATCTGAAAATAGCGGTGCGATCGTGGAGACGAGACGCACAGATATACAGAGCCTGATCGTGTGTAATGCCTACCAAGAATTTACGTAAAATTGGGAACGGCGTTTTGAGTCAATTGACTAAAACACCCCTCTATCGTTCCTAGTCGTTTTGCGAGAAAACGAGCCGTAAAAAGACGTTCCCAAAAATTACAATAAAATTCTATACTCCCAAACGATCACATCGGCATATCACATCGCATATATCGAAATCCAGAAATAGCCAAAAAAATACGTGCACGATAAAGCACGTACACACAGAAAACCCATAAGATCGGAAAGCGACCGTTACATTCTACCACACTAAAATAAAGATTTCGTCCTCGGAATCAATAACTCTAATCGGTAAACAGGAAAGGATAACGCTCTCTCATCTCCTCCTAGCGCTCCCAAGTGGACTCTCCAGGTGATACGTGATGCCACATCACTCTCACCAGGTCGACTATCTTATTCCACAATTGTTTCCGTCGACGGTCCAAAATCTGCACAGGCTGCTGGTCATATGTCAGGTCCGGGCGGACCGTAATCTCCGAGAAATCCACAGTGTGCGACGGATCTCTGACGTACTGACGTAACTGAGATACGTGGAATACGTCGTGAACACCCTCCAAAGATGGTGGCAGAGCAAGGCGGTAGGCCACTGCTCCCACACGCTCCAGCACATCAAATGGTTCAATATACCTCGGACTCAGCTTTCCCTTCTTCTCAAAACGAATAACTCCATGGTTCGGAGAAATCTTCAGGAAGACGTGATCTCCAGGCTGGAGCTCCAAAGGTCTCCTTTTGGCATCAGCCCAATGCTTGAATCGATCCTGCGTAACTCTGAGCTTCTCCATGATGTCTCTCATGACATCCACAGCTTCCATTACCATCTCTGGACCCAACAGCTCCCGATCTCCAATGTCATCCCAGCTCAGTGGCGATCGACATTTCCTCCCATATAAGGCAGCAAACGGTGCCATGCCAATGCTCGCCTGGTAGCTGTTGTTATATGAAAACTCCACCAAGTGAAGATGGTCCTCCCAAGATCCCTTCAAATCGAGCGTACAAGCTCGCATCATATCCTCCAGTATCTGAATAGTCCTCTCGGACTGGCCATCGGTCTGCGGGTGGTACGCCGTGCTGAAACTCAGACTCGTACCAAAATTCTCCTGTAGACTTCTCCAGAATTGAGATGTGAACCTCAAGTCTCTGTCAGACACGATGCTCACGGGGACTCCGTGTAAGCGTATGATCTCCTGCACGTACACGGTCTCTGTCACAACTAACTCGAAAAGGAAATTAAAAGAGAAGTAAAATAAAATTTTACCTCTAAATATTTCCTCGCCAAGACTTCCGTAGACTGGCCCACACAGAAGGGGATGAAATGCGCAGACTTAGTTAACCGATCAACGATCACCCAGACTGCGTCGTTTTGCTTCGGGGTCTGAGGCAAACCAGTCACGAAATCCATCGTAATATGTTGCCACTTCCACTCTGGAATAGGAAGCTGTTGTAGCAAACCAGCCGTATGATGGTGCTCAGCCTTCACCTGTTGGCATATCAAACACTTGGCAATGCTCCGTGCCACACTCCTCTTCATGCCAATCCACCAGTAATTCAGACGGAGGTCCTTATACATCTTGGTGCCACCAGGATGTACAGAATATGGCGAGCTATGAGCCTCGCTCAAAAGCTCCTCGCGAACATCACGTACAGGTACGCAGAGTCTGCTTTTGTACTGCAGCGAACCATCATCATGAATCACGAACTCCGTCCGTACTCCAGCTTCAACCTGCCTCCTGATCCTCTGTAGCTTCGGATCTCCTGCCTGTGCTACCTTGATCCGATACACGATCGTGGACTAAATCTGCATATTCATGAATGAACGAACCACACCAGGTAGGACGACCTCTAAATCTATCTCTTTCATCTCATGCTGAATCCTCCAGTCGGCAGTATGCATCATCGCAGTAGGAAGTCTACTCAAAGCATCGGGCACTACGTTCACCTTCCCCGGGTGATACTGCAAGTCTATCTCATAGTCAGCCATGAGCTCTAACCACCGTCTCTGACGCATGTTGAGCTCCTTCTGCGTAAAGATGTACTGCATGCTTTTGTGATCGGTGAAAATCTTCATGCTCTCACTCAGCAAGAAGTGCCTCCAGATGTTCAGTGCAAATAGCACCGCTGCCAACTCCAGATCGTGCGTCGGGTAATTCTTCTCATGTGTCCTCAACTGTCGAGAAGCGTACGTTACCATGTGGCCATACTGATGCAAAACGCATCCTAGGCCCTTCCCTGATGCATCACAATATACCTCGAAGCCTCCGCTCTGATCCGGTACAGCCAAAACCGATGCTGTAGTCAACCTCGCCTTCAAGATACTGAAGTCCTCCTCACAAGCATCAGACCAATGAAACTCAACATCCTTCCTCGTCAGCTTCGTCATCGGCTCTGTAATCTTCGAGAAATCCTTGATGAACCGCCGATAATAGCCTGCTAATCCAAGAAAGCTCTGATATCTGACGCTGACTACGGAGTCGGCCAATCTCTGACTGCTCTGACCTTCTCCGGATCTACAGATATGCCATCACCGGACACCACGTGTCCCAGGAACACGAATCTGTCCAGCCAGAACTCGACCTTACTATATTTGGCATATAGCTTATGTCGCCTCAGCGTCTCTAGCACTGTCCTCAGATGACAGTTGTGCCCCTCCTCGGACTTCAAGTAAATAAGAATGTCGTCTATGAAGATAACGACAAACTTATCCAGGAAGCCATAGAAAATTAAATTCATCAAATTCATGAACACAGCTGGAGCATTGGTTACGCCGAAGAGCATAACCATGAACTCATAATGTCTGTACTTCGTCCGAAAAGCTGTCTTCGGAATATCGTCCTTCTTCACCTACAGCTGATGATATCCGCTCCTCAAGTCCAACTTCGAGAAAACTCTCGAACCTCCCAGCTGATCAAAAATATCGTCGATGCGCGGCAGCGGATACTTATTCTTCACTGTGACAGCATTCAGCCCTTGATAGTCCACGCACATCCTACGGAACCCATCCTTCTTCTTCACGAGTAATACGGGTGCACCCCACGGTGACACACTAGGGTGGATGAAACCCTTTTGCAGCAACTCATCTAATTGCTTCCGCAGCTCCTCAAGCTCAGCAGGTGCCATTTGATACGGCGCCTTCGATATCGGCTGCGCTCCTGGCATCAGGTCAATACCAAACTCTAGAGCTCTGTCGGGTGGTAGACCCGAGATATCCTCCGGGAAGATGTCGTCGAAGTCTCTGATGACTGCAGGTCGGTCGATCTCCATCTGCATAGCTGCGACAATCGGAACCTCCAGCTTGGCCTAAAATCTGATGGGCCCAAGCGACTCGTCTCTGCTACGGAACTCGAACTCCGGATGGCCTAGAATCCGAAATACCACCCTTTTGCTGTGGCATTCGATCAACGCGTGGAAGTCTCCCAGCCAATCGATGCCAAGAACGACATCGAAATGCCGTAGATCATGGACGATGAAATCTACAAATAGTTCGTGTCCACTGACCACCAAGGGAATCGATCGACAACCCAAATTCACAGTTACCACTCCGTTCCCTGTGGTGATGTCCCAACACTTAGGAAGTGTATGGGTGGGAATGGAGTGCCTTGTTACAAATATCTGAGATAGGATGCACATGGATGCACCGGAGTCGAACAAGGCCAAGGCCAGGTGAGAGGACACTAGAATGGTGCCTAGGATACGAAAGAACTACGGTCAAACCAAGCTACTATAACAAACAAGGCAAACAAACATAGCTAACATTAAGGTCTACACTTTGAAATGAAAGACTAGATTTGATGTATACCTGCAATAACTCCATCCAGCTCCTCAGTCTCAACAGCGGTCATGGTGTAAGCCGGCCTCTGGGGTTGCACTGCCTGCTGAAACATCTGCCTCTGTGGCGCCAAGGGTGGTCCACGTACAGCAGCTCCTCTCTGAACCGGGGCTGGTGCTCTACTTTGTAGCGGGGCTGGTGTTCCGGCCATGGCATGACGCGCTCTCGGACAATCCTTAGCTGCATGCGAAAAATCTCCACAAACAAAGCACAATCCCAGCTTCCTCCTACAATTGGTCTGAACATGTCCTGGCTTGCCGCAGAAGTGGCACGGTCCCTTATTCTATATCTGCATAGGTGCTCCTGGCCTCTTGAAAGGCACTGTCTGAACTGGCCTCATCGTCGGCCTAGCAGGTGGTCGGTACTGCTCAATGGGATGCTTCCCTCTATCAGCTGGAGGGTCAGGTAGGCGTGATATGGGCTCATGGTTCCTCGCGGCATTCAGCACCGCTCCCATGGTTGTGAAATCTGCCGAAGACATCGAAGCCTGAATCTTCGGACGCAGTCCCTGACGAAAACGATCAGCTCGTTTCTCCTCCTTCCTCACCATATGTGGGGCAAACCGACTCAGCATCTCGAACTCTGCCTCGTACTCGACGATGGTCATATCCCCCTGCTTCATATCTACAAATCTGCTCAACAGCTCCCTCCTAGCAGCCTTAGTGAAATACTTATCCTTGAACATCGAGCGGAAGGTCCTCCACTCCACTGGCTTTTGCAGGCGCCTCTCCTCAATGTGCCACCAGTTCCTAGCATTCTCTGCCAGCTGCATCTTCGATATCTCAACCTGGGTATCATCGAGAATCTTCGCAGCAATCAGCTTCTCCTCTGTACTCAGAATCCACTCATCAGCAGCCAACGGTCCTTCCTTCCCAGAAAATGTCTTCGGCTGAAGCTCATTGAACTGCTTCACTCCCGGAGCAGCTCGAGGGGCAGGCGGAGGCGGTGTCGGTGCAACTGGAGGAGCATGGGCAGCACGGTGGGACTGCTGAAGAAACTGGTGATGCACATCCAGCATCTCTTTCATTACACCCAGAAACTGGTGAAACTCTCCGCCCTGGTCTTCCGGAACTCCATCGCCTGAGTTCCCGGATCGGGTGACGCGTCGTCCTGCCATCCTATTGTCAAGAAATACAGAGATTAGACTCGTACAATTACTGGATAACAATAAAATGAATGTCAATACTCCTATTGTTCCGTACTTGCAGAAAGAATGTGACCTGCATGGGCCACCACTAAAACCTGTCACGCCCCACTTCCCAAAACAACGGAGGAGAAGCGTGACTAAGGCCCGCTTAAGCCGGGCGAGAAGCCCGGACCCAATAAGCGTATGTGTGGTACTCCAAGACGAAGAAACAGGTCCCTGCATATTAGTACAGAACAATAAAAGTACTGAAATAGAAAACATTCATTTTATTCCAAATTTATCAATCCAGAGTGCAGAGAGTCTAACAAAAGCCTGAGTCAGCTACAACGACATAAAAGTAAACTACTAGTGCAAGCACCCAACCTAGACAAAAAGTAAACGGTGCCACGCACCCAACAAACTACGGTGGAACCTCTGGATCGGCAACACGAAGATCTCTAACTCTGTTCCTCCTCGGGCACGTACTCGGGATCGACGTCCTCCGGCTCTACGTCCTCGAGTAGCTCTGCCTCGTCGACAAACTCTGGCACCACACCTGACGTACATCACCAAAAGAAGGGAACTGTACGTCAGGTAAAGTCTACAAAAGAGGTCAGACTCTACTGCAACTGTATCGAACTATTAAACATCAGTTTACTGGTTGATTAGCATGCTGGGGTTATAACAGTGTAACAAAAGGAAGTAACGCAGCAGGAAAGTAAGACGTAGCAAGTAGTAGTCGTAGAGTGTGCTACAGACTACGGGACTAACCTAAAGGGGTCGTGACAAGACGTGACAAGACCAGTAAGACAGGACAGGACACGACAAGACAAGACACGTGTGACTCAAAGGGTTCACGCCTTACGGTTCGAGGGGAATCAGACCCTCTTGCCGTGCGCACGCTCAACCCTACCCCAACCCAAGTGCTCAAGACAAGTCCGTACAAGGGATCACTCGGAGAGTGCCCTATTGCCCGCAGGCTGTGCATCAGTACAAGGGATCACTCGGAGAGTGCCCTATTGCCTGCAGGCGGTGTATCTGTACAAGGGATCACTCGAAGAGTGCCCTATTGCCCGCAGGTTGTGCATCCGTACAAGGGATCACTCGGAGAGTGCCCTATTGCCCGCATGCTGTGCAAGACAAGACACGACATGATATGACAGGGATAGTTCTTCTAGGGTGTCCACACGCACGAACACATAAGATAACCCTATGGTGTCGAAAGTTGTTGTTGTTACGCCTAGACTTCGTCGTCAAGTCTAGGTCGTCAGGGCGTCCCGGATGCTATCATTTCACGTCCGGTTCTAATTGTTCACAGTCTAATAGTTCTAGTAGTTTAAGGCCAAGGCACGGCCAAAACACAAGTGAGTGCACTTGCCTGCGGTGGCGAGCATGTCGTCCGTCCGGGGCATCTCGTCCAGGCGTCGCGTCCGCGGTAGTCCGTCTGAAATAGTGTCATGGCGACGGTGTCAGGTCGCGATTTTCAATAGATCCTATTTAGGTTCATTTCTAGGTTGTCGGGGCTACCCTAATCGTCCCAGTCACGTTTAAGATCTGTGTCGCCTACGGCGTCTCGGCTACGGGTAGCGTAGCGAGACTCGTCCAGGCAGCGAACGAAGTGTGTGAGCAGCGGGCACGATCAGTCCGACGGCAAAAACAGCGAGCTACGAAGCATAACGGCGACGAAAAACCCTTTGGAAACGCTAGTCCAAGGGCCGTTCGGACTAGAAGTCGTCGCGCGGTGCCTCCGCCCTAGGGGTATGGTCGGCTGGAATCAGGGGGGCCACCGACGGTCTGCAGCGGCACAGCGACGGTGGGAGCGCAGGCGAGGTCACGACGCTGCGTAGGGCTGTGCACGACGTGGGGTGCGCAGCAGGCGGTGCAAACGCTGTGAGGGGCAGCCGTGGAACGCGGAGCGGGGTCAGGTGGCGGTCGGCTTCGCTCGGAAAGGGGATGCGGTGGCGCGCGCTGTTGGCTGGAGCGAGGGCGCGGCTGTGGCGCGAGGGGAAATTGCGGTGGTGCGGTGGAGAGGGGCGCTGCACTGCGCTCAGGATCTGCAGCGGCGGCGCGCTCTTGGGAAGGAGATGCGGCGGTTTCAGGCGGTCGGGCGGCGTGCTGGCCGCCGGCGGGTCGTGAAACGAGCGGGAGGAGAGAGAGAGAGGGAGAGAGATCACGGGGGGTGTAGTGATTTGGTGACGGCTGCTGCAAAAACACAGCCTAGGGCTAAACATGAATAGAGAAAGGGTTAGGTAGGGTTAGGGTTTATAATAATAATAAAATTGATATATATCTATAAGATTTATAGTTAAAAGGGGATAGATAAAGAGGTAGAGGGTGTACAATTAGGGGTAAGGCTAGGGGACCATAGAGGAGAAGATTAGGAAAGATATTATGAAAATAATTAGGGATATAAAACAGATTTGATATCAAATTCGAAATTTGAATCTGATGGGGAGATCGACGGTCGAGATTTCTCTGAGTGATATCTCTCAAACCAGGCGTCAGAAAAATAATCCGAAAATACCGGGGCGATCGTGGAGACGAGACGCACAGATCTACAGAGCTTGATCGTGCATAACGCCTACCAAGAATTTACGTAAAATTGGGAACGGCGTTTTGAGTCAATTGACTAAAACGCCCCTCTATCGTTCCTAGTTGTTTTGCGAGAAAACGAGCCGTGAAAAAATGTTCCCAAAAATGACAATAAAATTCTGCACTCCCAAACGATCACATCGGCATATCACATCGCATATATCGAAATCCAGAAATAGCCAAAAAAATACGTGCACGATAAAGCACGTGCACGTAGAAAACCCATAAGGTCGGAAAGCGACCGTTACACAGCCAGGCGAAGTTGATCTCCATTTTGGGGTAGAGCTTCCCTAACCTCGCCTTGGACCTCTCAAAGCCGGCCTCCAGACCGTTGTCGAAGCCCTCTGCCCTCATGGCCGTCAAAGCGGGGACGAGCTCGCTGGTCTGGTACTGGAGAACAGCCTGGACCCTGACCTCGTCTAGGTCGACCTCACCAGCTTAGCATTTCGCTGCTCCATCTCGGTAATCTTTGTCGTTGTCGCCTCTTTTTCCAAGGTCAGGAGCTTCTCGTCGGTGACCCTACTGGTCTCTTCTTCACGGACCCTCTCTTGCAGATCTCCGACAGCCTTGTCCAGCCTGGCGGTCTCGTCCTTCTGGGTCGTACAATCCCCCCCAGACCTTTGTCAGCTTCTCAGTGGCGTCCTTCATCTTTGCCTCGGCGTCCTTTAGTGTGGTTGCCTTCCTTCCAAGCACCGCCTCGAGCCGGTTTACCTCCGACTTGTGTCGTTGGAGAGACACCCGAGTGACAACTGCTTACAAAGACGATCAAAAAACATAAGCGTATCAGAAAAAGAAGAAGTCAGGAATCTTAGGCGAAGGGCGACGAACTTGCATGCTATGCCAGATGGCCGTGTCATAGAGGCATTCAACACCAACATTCAATAGGGACTCTTGGTCCCTCGGTAGCATGCTATTCTCTGCCAAGCGGGTCGCCACACCGTCCTCGTCGAATATGGACTCATGGGCCCCCACCGGGTAGTGCGACGCGACGATCGTCTCCGGTGGAATGCTGAGAACTGCCTCCTTCGTCGACTTGAAGGTGGCCAGTGCGGCCTCACAGCTCGGATGGCCCGGCTTCCCCAGCCCGGACGGCGGGCACCCATAGGGCCAGGTCGCGACTACATGACAGCTTGTAGTGGTCGGCACCGTCGGCGGTCTCAGTGGGGTGGCTAAACTAATGGGGATGGTGGCAGTGGCATCGATCGGTGGGCCTTGGTACTAGCGGCCGTCGGGCTGACCGCGGGCTCCTCCGGGTCGAGGTGGACTAGTTTGCCTGCTGCCGCCTTGCTCGTGCATGAAGTAGGAGCTCTGGCCACAGGCTCCTTCCTCGGTTTCTTGATCCGCTCCCCTTTCTCGGCCCGAGTGGTGGCGGCTGCCTCCAAACTCTGCTTCTGCCCGGCTTGTGTCGCACTTCTTGAGGCGGGCTACTGGCCCTTGCCCTTACTCGGCAGCTGCTTCAACGATGCCTCTCTCGCCATCTTCATCACCTCCTCTATGTACATTCTCATGGTTGAGCTTGCAAAAAGAAAACAGATCAGGGTGAGCATTTCAGAATTTGTTCATAAAACTCGGAGTACCTTCAAACCAGACATGTTGGGCGATCATCTCATCCGCGACCAGGTCTTTGAAGACCCTGCTCTCCCTTGGGATCTCCTCTAGGATTTTGGCGTTCTCCAGGTCGCTTCCCTCTAGGACCACTTCGGCATTCACTGAGGGATTCAAAGTCCCCCAGTTCGACCTCAAAGCCAAGTTCACCGGAGCCGAGACAAAGGCAAATATCTCCTTTCAGCCCCTCACTTTGCCCGACAGCACGAGGACAAGAAGTCGGTCCCTCTTCGCACAGACATAGTAGTATTCCTCCTTCCTCTTTGCCTCGAAGAAATACTGGAAGAGCGACAGCGTCGGACTTATCCCGTGGGCGGAGTAGAGGAAGAGAAAGCCGACCATCGTAATGATGGAGTTCGACATCAACTGAAAGAGAGGGAGTTCGAGGAAATGGAGGATGAGAAGAAGGTAGGGATGGAGCTGGAAGCGAAGCCCTAAGGCAAAGGTCGGGTAGTACACGTCAACCTCGTAGTCACTTAAGAAGCAAACCCGCTCGCTGAGATCGGGGAGGCAGACTGTGTAGGGGGCCAGATATACTTGGCACAGATCTCAGGGATCACAGAGGGCAGTAGCTGAGATATTTGGGCCAGGATTCCCGCAGGGACCACAGCTGTGGCCCTACCGCCGCTTGTGACCGTGGTGACATTGGCAGACTTGGCGGTTGACTTGGGTGCCTTCCCTTTCTTAGGTTCCCTCCTGATCACCGATGATGAAGCAACAGCATGTTCAACTGCCGTGTCTCCCTTCCGCTGTCTCAGCCTAGACATCGACGTCATCTCATACATCACCGGTTTCGACTCGATGGTGCCACCTCTGCCAACCTCCCCAAGGTGATGTTTGACATGGAAATTTGAAGAGGAAGAAGCAGCGGAAGAAGTAGACGAAGGCATCAATCGGATCGAGAGTGTACCTAAAGCAGAACAGACAAACAGAGCTCCGGTGAACGGATGGACGACTGTGGTCGACGGCAGCTGCTCTGGCGATTAATGGGGTGAAAGCTGAAGTTTCGAAAATTCAGGTAAAACCCGCTCCCGCTCCCTCTCCATCTCTACTTATAGGAGGAGGTGGGCGATCACAACCATCTAATGTGGGCCACATGGCGAGATCTGAGCGGGTCTGAGTTGGCGCCTCGAATTCTCCCCCAATCACCTCAGCCACGCATCATCTTTTCAGCGAACGGATGCCTTGAACTCTCCCCGTCACCAGATCACCATCTTGACTTTTGGGATTCGGCAGTCAGGTCTCATTGTATGCTGCTGACCAGCCTTCATCCAGTGGGAGTACGATTTGTCATCCAAGCTGAAGCCAGGATTTTCACGTCGAGCTTGAATGACGGGGCAATTTTACAATCTTAAGGTTGGCCCATGAAATTGAGGCCCGTATGCACTAGGGGCCCAAGCGAACACCTCACTGACCCCTCTGAAGGGGCACTAGCCTGAGCAAAAGATCTCCTCCATCTAGGGAAGCTCGCCTCTTCCCACCACTAGCTCACCTCCAAGGTTAACCAGAGATGCTCGCATGTCCGATCATCAACCTCGCCATGTCAAGGATAAGCTCACCTACCCTCCAACAAGAAGCACCGTCCGGAGGAGCCGAGCTTGGCCGTCGAGCTTGTCTCACCCCCGAGGGTGGCCATGCATAAATATCTCTGACAGTGTGATGTAGGCTCACCTCCACTTCGTTAATGCCAGAGGTTAAGAGAGAGAACTGATGGCCTCCCCTCACGTATCATTAATGCACCTGATACCACCTGACACCATTAATGTGGAAAATATCTCTGACACAGCTCGCCAACCGATCGCTTCACCACTCGAGTGCCAGCTGGGTTGATTCGACAACTGACAGGATGGCGAGCAACCACCTCTCAGCCCTATAAATACCACCCTCCTGCCTCCATAGAGGGGGTTGGTCAGTTAAAACCTCTAACTCATTCCCATATTAAAGGTGGGATATCTTCCATATATCTACGCCCACCGCAGAAGCTTGCCATGCTTCGTCGATCTGTCTTAAGATCGCTAAGCGTGCCCGACGCATATATTTCATGTCACTTGCTGACTTAAGAATCGAAGAGGCTATGGGCTGATAGCCAGCCCCGCCTTTCTGACGAGTTGCTATTCTCGCAGGAAGCTCGCCTAGATACCGGGAGACGGCGACCTTTGACGACCTCCAGGCGACCTTGATCCCTCCTCCTTCGAAGCGAGTTCTGAGCTCTGCAAACCTCACCGTTAGCCAAAAACTTGTAATCATTGTACATGTGATTCCCAGTAACAAATAAATCTCATTGTTGGCAGATCTGACCTACCACAAAAGCATAGTAGGAGGAAATGAAAATGGGACATGGTTGATGTGTAAAATTTCAGAATAATTGTTATACAATGGAAAAGATAGTCTCATATATAGGTTAATGAACAAAAGTTATCTTTAGGCCATATGGGACTTATATCACACTTGGCGAATGTCATCACTTACTTTAGAAGAAATGTTTTGATGTGATTATAATGTATAATAATGTTGTATTAAGAGTTAATACATGAATGCACAAGTTAGTAAAAAAGTATATCCATGGCAAAATAGACTAGTCCGTACAAAAGAGACTAGGCTTGCCAAGTCACATAAAGAGGGGTCTCTCGACCTCTCATATTATGAGTTGAAAGACCCTTGTAAATCGTGTCTCACATGTATGATGGTCGAAACTTCTTCTGTAGGACAGTGGAAGAATGAATTAAAGAACTAATGGTCACATAAATACGGATCTATCCAGGCTGGATACAACGTGTAGTTGGATACAATGATCGATGACTTCGTGTTTGATGATAACAAACATGTGTGAATGATTTAATGTGTGTGCTAAGTGTTTTCAGGAATGGCACTCTCGCAAATAATCAAAGAGAGACTAAGTAAAAGTGATAGAAAATTTGGCATGCATTAGCCAAGTGGACAAAGTCAAATATGGAGATAATGGCAACAAATATTGGACTAAGTCAAAGATGGAAAGATAAGGAGGAAATCAATTCAACTCTATATTTGAATTGATTCAAATCAATTGGTGCATGAATCAAATCCTAAAGCCATGCAAATTGAAGATTTGGTCAAAGAAGGAGAGATATGGAGAATCTCATGCAAATCAATGGTGATTAATGAAATCATATAGCTATTCAAATTCAAATCCTATAGCCATCCATATTCAAACTCCAAATCCTAATCAAATTAGGATTCCTTCCAATCTCCATCAAATATGGGATTCTAATTGATTCTATTATATCCTATCCTCTCCTATATAAACTCATATTCAAAGAGAGAGATTGGGGGAGAGAGAGGATAACGAAAACACCAAGAAGAATTCGGCCAAGCAACAACCCTCCCCCTTGGTGTGAAAGTTTTAAATATCTAAATCCTACGCATCATTGCTCACATCTTACGCAACCTTCATCTCCCATTGCCCATCCTATATTGCGCAACAACATCTCATCCAAGCCAAGGCCGCAACTTTCATCTCCTAACCATTGCCAAGGCCGCAACCAAGTCTCTCCAAGATCCCATTGCCAAAGCTCACTTACGCAACCTCCTATCTCCAAGGCCAAATCTCTAAGTTTCATTATTCACCAACAAGGCCACAACTTGAAGATGAGAGTCACTATGCTATAGGCCGCAAGTTTGCAAGCCACCCTCTCCTTTATTGCGCAACATCAAAGCAGAAATACTAGCCAAGGCCGCAACTTACTTGAGGGAGCAACTTCATCATTACCGCAAGTTACTAGAGAAGAGTCTTCCAATATTGCACAAATCTTCAAGGGAGGACACATCCTTAGCCGCAAGTTTCAAGGAGCCAAGTCTATTGCAAGGCCGCAAGTTTCAAGGGAGGATGCGACATTGGCGACTACATCCAGTCAGATCCGATCTGACCTGAGCAGATTGATAGAGACGACTACCGCTACACAAATTGAGATTTCCTAAACTCTTGATTATTATATTTGTGTAGTCGTAGCGATCTTTGTAGGGAAAACTTTACCATACTTGTGTTTTGGGGACTTGTTTAGTCTGGGACTAGACAAGGGGGTCTTGACGAGTTGGGGCTTGTCAAAACGAAGCATTTACTAGGTTGATAGTGTTTTGCACTCGTGGAGTGTGGTACGAACTAGGTGGGGAGATGGGAGCTCGAGACTCATTGTAGTTGTAGAAAAGAAACATACTAATGCTAGTATCTGCTTGGGACTAGACGTAGATCGTGGGACGATCGAACCAGGGTAAATCTGCTATGTGTACTCTGTGATTGCTTATTATTTACTCTGCATCTACTCTGCATCTGTTATATCTGCCTGTAATTGCTTAAGGGTTGCACGAGAACTTTTATTAGCCTATTCACCCCCTCTAGGTTTAGATCCAGATCCAACAAGTGGTATCGGAGCAGATTAGAGGATCTAGTCTAGAATTATCATGAATACCCCAAACTTTATTTTTGCTCATGGCATGCCTATTGATCGTCCTCCTTTATTTTGTGGCCATGATTATACATATTGGAAGGCTACGATGAAAACTTATTTACTATCCGTTGATGTTGATACTTGGTACATTATTGAAAACGGATATTCTATGCCTGAAAGTAAATTGAATTTAAATGATAGAAATGTGTGTGCTATAAATGCTAGAGCAATGAATTTCTTATTGTGTGGTTTGAATAAAAAATATTTGATCATATCTCACTTTGCTCTTCTGCGCATGATATATGGAGGACTTTGGAAACTACATTTGGAAGCGAGCAATCCCTCGTCAGCAATGAAAAGAAGCAAAAGGGACGAAAAGCTCATTTAAATAAAAATGATGCTTATGTTCCTAAGAATATTTGTAAGAATTCTACTAAGAGTAAAGTTATTTGTTTTAAATGCAGGGAGCAAGGACACTTCATGAAATATTGCCCACAATAAAAAAAACAACACTGCAGAGAAGAAAGGAAAATCTGTAGCAGTAACGTGGGATGACGATAGCGAGGAGAGAATCAAGAGGTGACTGCTCATTCCTTCCTCTGCTTGATGGCAAAGCACAATGAGGTAAAATCTTGCACTAATGTTGAACTTGTGAATATTTGTATGGGAATGCAAGATAAAATTGATGAGTTAGAATCTACCTTTGATAGCTACAGGAGTGGTAACTTTGTATTGCAACAAGAAAACTGTGACATGTCTGATAAATTGTTGATCTAGAATCTACTGTAGACTGCTATAGAAATTCTTGTTTTGAATTGCAAAAAGAAAATTGTGACATGTTGGAAGAAACTAAAAATATGAAAGATGAACTTGTTGCATGCAAATCTACCATCACCATGTTGAAAAAAGAAAAATCTAGCTCACCTGAAAAAGTGATTGCCTTTCGTGTCCCTCTTAGTTAAAAGAGATTAGCATGTATAAACAAGATTTGATCAAGCTTGAAACTGAAAGTGAATATGTGATTAGAGAGCTTAATGAGAAGATGTGCACGCTAAAAAATGAACTTAAAGAAAAAATGAATGTTTTTGAAAAGAAAGAAGAGGAAAACAAGAAAGCTTTCATTAATAAGTGCACTTTGCTTGTGAATGAGAATGCGTTAATAAAAACTAAAGTCACTAGTCTAGAATTGTCATTAAAAAAAAATTTAATTGGAAAACAATCGTTGGATATTATTCTTGGAAATCAACTTTTTGGCAATAATATGCGAGAACTAGGATATGGTTTAAAACATGCTGAAAAGACTAATTATAAGAGATTTCACAATGTGCCAACCAAAGTGAAAAATGTTTATGCAAAGTGCTTTACATGTGCTAGTATTGGTCATACTTCATATCATTGCAAATTTAGGAACACAAACATAAAGTTTAAGCAAGTGTGGATTCCTAAAAATTTGATGACTAACATGAGTGGACCTTGTTAGATTACAAGGTCACACATAACATCTTCCGTGTAGGTAAGATGGAGGTGGCTAGGAACTATGAATTGAATGACGCATCTTATTAAAGTTTCATAGCCAAACGACGACACGAAGGTATGGTTTTTCTCTCTCTGTGAACTTAATGCATACCTTCATAGTTTTTGCATGCTTGATTTTTATTTTTATTTTGTGTACTAGTTTGTTTGCTTTCTAGCTTGTTTAGTTCTTTATAAAAGAAAAAAATGGAAAAGAAAAAAGCAAAAAAATGGTGCTTAATGTATATATTCATTTTGAATCATTCAAGTGATATTAATGAATGATAATTATATCCATGTAGAAATTGATGTATTAGAGTTATGGCTACATGCACATGTTTGATTTTCTAAATAGCCATGACATGTTCAATGATTAGAATAATTTGATTTCTACACCTACACTTTCACTTCCACAAATATTAAATATGGTTGTACATTTGTAGACATCTTTTATGAAATATTGGAAAGTGAATGTAGGATGAAAAATAACTGAATATCTAAGGGATATGATGTGTCTTGCCATAGATAAAATTGAGCACAAAAGAATTGAATATGAAAAAATTGAAAAAGAATGAAAATATCTCCATATGAAAAATGGATACAATCCTTGGCAACGACACTATCCAGGAGTATCCAACATATGCTTTACGGGTAATCTTTAGCGTTGGTGTTATACTCGTCAAGCAATTTCACCCCACATCTAAGAGTCCTTATAGGCTGTGTTTCTGGGTGTGGTGTCTTGAACTCATTTTTAATAAGATGGGGAAAATCAATCCTAGGTGATTTCATGTTTAATGGAAAATGTGGATTAGTATCGGTTGAATTTTTTAAAAGTTTCTCATCATGTACTTCAATGTTTAATTATCACACTTACACGAAGGTATTGAAGTCTATGCTATAATTCTCATTGAATTTGAAGTGCTTATTCTAATTCTACATGCAAGTGTATGTCGTAATTTATAATGCTCATTATTTTGCATGTGGTATGAATTTGACTTCATGTATACACTTTTGATGATAACAAAAGGGGGAGAAAGAATTGAGAAGATTTGGTGTGTGCATTAATGCTTATATGTTGAATACATGAATATTGGTTTAAGAGGGAGCATTAATGAAAATGAAAATGTGCTTATTGAATATATGAATATTGGTTCAAGGGGGGCATGAATAAAGGAGGAGCATACATAATGTCTGAATGCTTGAACATCATTGTAGCATGCTTGTATGTTGCACATCATTGTTGCATTTGTTGCATGTTGCATACGTCCTCCATTATCACACTTCACACACACATGTCATGATGATATTATATGAATCGTTATTGCAAATCTTATATTGGTTTGTCATCATCAAAAGGGGGAGATTGTTGGATACAACGTGTAGTTGGATACAACGATCGATGATTTCCTGTTTGATGATAACACACATGCGGGAACGATTTAATGTGTGTGCTAAGTGCTTTCAGGAATGGCACTCTCGCAAATACTCAAAGAGAGACTAAGTAAAAGTGATGGAGAATTTGCCATGCATTAGCCAAGTGGACTAAGTCAAAATGGAGATAATGGTTACAAATATTAGACTAAGTCAAAGATGGGAAGATAAAAAGGAAATCAATTGAAATCTATATTTGAATTGATTCAAATCAATTGGTGCATGAATCAAATCCTAATGCCATATAAATTGAAGACTTGGTCAAAGATGGAGAGATATGGAGAATCGCATGCAAATCAATGGTGATTAAATGAAATCTTATAGCTATTCAAATTTAAATCCTATAGCCATCCATATTCAAACTCCAAATTCTAATCAAGTTAAGATTCCTTCCAATCTCCATCAAATATGGGATTCTAATTGATTCTATTATATCCTATCCTCTCCTATATAAACCCATATTCAAAGGGAGAGATTGGAAGAGAGAGTGTAACCAAAACACCAAGAAGAATTCGGCCAAGCAACAACCATCCCCCTTGGTGCGCAAGTTGCAAAGATATAAAGCCTAAGCACCATTGCTCACATCATGTGCAACATTCATCTCCCATTACCCATCCTTATTGCGCAAGCATCATCTCCTCCAAGCTAAGGCCGCAACTTTCATCTCCTAACCATTACCAAGGCCGCAACCAAGTTTCTCCAAAATCCCATTGCCAAAGCTCCCTTGCGCAACCTCCTATCTCCAAGGCCAACGTTCCAAGTTACATTGTTCACCATCAAGGCCGCAACTTGAAGAGGAGAGTCACTATGCCATAGGTCGCAAGTTTGCGAGCCACCATCTCCTCTATTGTGCAACATCAAAGGGGAAATACTAGCCAAGGCCGTAACTTACTTGAGGAAGCAACTTCATCATTGTTGCAAGTTACTAGGGGAGAGTCTTCCTATATTGCGCAACTCTTAAAGGGAGGACACATCCTTAGCTGCAAGTTTCAAGGAGCCAAGTCCATCACAAGGCCGCAAGTTTCAAGGGAGGATGCGACGTTGGCGACTACATCCTGTCAGAGACGATCTGACCTGAGATGATTGACAGAGACGACTACCGCTACACAAACTGAGATTTCCTAAACTCTTTATTATTATATTTGTATAGTAATAGCGATCTTTGTAGGGGAAACTTTATCATACTTGTGTTTTGGTGACTTGTTTAGTCTGGGACTAGACAAGGGGGTCTTGACGAGTTGGGGCTTGTCAAGATGAAGCATTTACTATGTTGATAGTGTTTTGCACTCGGGGAGTGTGGTACGAACTAGATGGGAAGCTGGGAGCTCGAGACTCATTGTAATTGTAGAAAAGAAATATATTAATGCTACTATTTGCTTGGGGCTGGACGTAGGTTGTGGGACGACCAAACCAGGGTAAATCTGCTGCGTACTCTGTGATTGCTTATTATTTACTCTACATCTGCTGTATCTGCCTGTGATTTCTCGTGGGTTGCACGAGAATTTTATTAGCCTATTCACCACCCCTCTGTGATTACTTATTATTTACTCTACATCTGATGTAGCTGCCTGTGATTGCTCATGGGTTGCACGAGAATTTTTATTATCCAATTCACCCCTCCCCCTCTAGGCTTAGATCCAGATCCAATAATCTGGGCCCAAGTCTTAATTAGCAAGGATATGATGTTCTTATTTTATTTAGACACGTGTTCTTGGTGAAACACAAGTCTGATGAAATAGAGAACAAAATGACAAAAGTATTTGAATCACTTCGATTGGATCGAAGAGGCGAATACTTTGCTATGTAATTCTTGCGCAATTAAAAGATAATGATATTTTCTCTCAGGCAAGTCTTACAACACATCGGTGTGTTGGAGAGCATGAATCGCACTCTGTTAGACTTGGTGCAAAACATGGCTAGTGACTCTGAGTTACAATCCTCTTTCTGAGTTAAGCCCCAGATAATAATGCCTAGGTTCTTGATAAGGTTATGTTAGAACCTTATAATATAATATTCCTCAAATTAATCGTTAGGAAGTCACAGGGTTACTCGAGCCTCGTGAGACGAAGGAGTTGAGTAAAACATCATAGTTGATGATGGCATAGTCAACTTCCAATAATCCATTCGAAGTAAGGACTCTGATAAATAGTTTAATGCGATCCAAAAAAGGTCATTGCACGTAAATAAGGTATGGACCTTAGAAGACGTGCCCAAAGAAAGTGTTCCCTTTGGCTGCAAGTGAATTTTCAAGACAGAAGATTGGTGCACAAGGAAAATAGTGAAGTACAAGTTATGCTGGTTGAGAACGGTTATCATCAGAACTCTTATGAACGGATTATGATGTAACTTTCTCGCCAACAGATGTGTACAGATCTGTTTGGATCAGACTCGATGTCAATACTCGTGATGACCATGCATACTGGAATATGTTTGTTTTCAAAATATGATTTAGAAGAACAAACTTAGAGAGTTTTCAGGGTCGGATGGAGCGAATAAAAGGCATGCAACGCATCAAGGAGCCGGAATATTGTTTTGACAAAGTGGTCAAAGAGTTTGACTCTTTATCAGAAATGACTATGAACCATGCAGATGACTCGTGACTATTTTGGATAATTCTCGTAGAAGACGATAAGCTGGATGAGATCCAGGCAAGAAAAGTTTTATGGATTCCAAGAGACCATGCAAAACGATTTGGATGATATTCAAATATGTGATCTAATAGAAACATAGAACCTCTTAAGTCTATACTAAAGACGGTTTAGCAGATCCACTCACGAAGGCTCAACCATATGAAGTCTAGAGAGACTTATGTGTAAATATGGTATGATATACTGGGATAAATGGGCCTAAGTGCAAGTGGGAGATGTTTACAAATATCTTATTCGAAATAACAGTAAGTTGTTTGGTAAGAATTTACCTAAGTTAATAATATTGTAGTCTTCATTAGAACTTAGGTATAGTACTGAGACTTAATGCGAGGTTAAACATGTATCAAGATGGTGATCTCGATCATGGAGAAGTATTTGAACTATTGTAGCATAGGTCTAAAAATGTTCAGGTCGTAGATGTGTCGAAAAAGGGATATCGACACATCTGTGTTTTAAGTCTTCACCATGGAGTGGTGACGATGATCTCATGGTCGTTTGACTTGGCAAAGTCGAAGATGAGACACATGTAATCATTGGAGAATGAGTTCACTGAACAACCCATCGAGAGTTATCATATGGTTAACATTGACTAATCTGTCAGTAGTAACTCTCGGTGATGATAGGCAAGTTGGTCCTTTGACTTGAGGTCATTGAACGAACCTGTATTTGAACGGTGTCACTTAGATCTCTGATCTAGCCTCGGGACAAGCCCAGTTGAAACGTCTTTGGTTGGATGACACTTGAAGCGTGCGAGAAGAGTAATGACCAAGATAGGATTCGTCTCTCCCGGTCAAGGGGAGTTAGGGTCGCATGTGTTACTTCGATCTTTAGTAAAAACTCTGGCCATAGTATGTTGGAAGAAGTCCAACATTTTTTGACTAAAGATCGATGGAGACTAAACGGCTTCGAGCTATAGGGGTTGACAGTTGACCATACCCTAGGGTTGGCTCAGCGACATAGTTTTGACGAAGGGACTAAAACTGCAGTATTCATCATAGACATAGTCAGGATGGTCCTGACAACACTTATGTCGATGAGTTAACCACATAATTATGATATCGAAACAGGGACGGTACCTGCTACTTGTGGGAACTGTCATTTGGAGTTTCGAGCCCCACCTGTAGTAGGATCAGGCTGTAGAGTCTCACACAGAGTGAGTCTTCGTCAAGTAATAGGTAGGAGAAAATGCATTTGATGCAAGACTGCAGAGAGGTTGCAGTTAGCTTCTGGATTAGGGAAAAATGATCCTGAGAACAAGTGGGAGATGTTTAGGGATGTATGCCATCAGTTCATTTATATTTGATGCAAATGGGTTTTAATATTAAATGGAAATTTAATGTGTCGCAAATAGTTTTGCGATATAAGTTTTAGAAAATTAAGGATGTGGGAAATTTCATATGATGCAAAAGGTTTTGAATATGTCGTAAAGTGTTTACGAGTATATTTTGTATAGAATGGACACATGAGATGTGTACCAGGATGACGGGAACGTCCCAGTCTAAACCCAGGTTCGAACGGTGTCCAAAATGGACTCCAAACGCCAAAGATATAGCCAAAACATCGCTAATAACCCTTTTTGGGCATTGCAAGTCAGTGCCCGCTAGGCGAGCGCCCGACCTGCATGTCGAGCTGGCGCCCACTCCTACTAAGGTGGGTGCATGCCTACGCATGACAAGCAGGCAAGCCCGCTACATGTGGGTGGGGCCCCACCTGCGTACACGCATGCGCGTGCACAGCACACGCCCGCGTGCTGTGCACGTGTCCGCATGCTGTGCACGCGCCTACTGGGCACGTGCAAGGTGCATGCAAGAGACGTGCCTAGTGGTTCTGGACGCATGCCTTGCACGTGCCAGCGGCGGGCTACGTGCGCGTCAGACTGTGGGGCCCACTATGGGCCCCACATGACTAGGGTTTTGAACCGGGGTTTTTGGCGGCTGCGTTTTACAGAAACACGTGATTTTTTGGACAACTTTGGATCTACGTTTGAGGGGTCAAACGAACTCGGCATGACGCGCCATTTTTTCCTACGCGTTCACCGGTCAGCCTTCTTCGCAACGATATATGACATCGTTCTTGGAGCTCAACGGTGAGGGAGAGAAAATTCGTCAAATTTGGCCTTCGTGTAAGGCAAACTAAATTGATTTTTCTTCTCCAAAAAGTTTAGTCCCACATCGGAAATTGAGAAAGAGGAGGGATCAGCCGCCTATATAAATATGGGCATACCCCTTCCTTGAAACTCGCACCAAGCTCCAGATCTGAGTAGCTCCATTAAACATGAGCAAGCTCGGATCTAAACTTAAATTAATATTCCATTTTCTCGCTAAATTCTTTCTTTCTTGCTCCTAATCAGGCTCTAGCAAAGCTACGAAGGAGTTCGGATCAGATCCGAAGTATTGACGAAGGTTCCACTCAAGTTGAAACTTTCTTTGACGCGTGGTTGGATCGGCGACAAGGGTGTTGCTTGCTTCGAGACGCGGTTCGGCTCGGACGTGGTACAACTCGGGATGCGGTTTGGGTTGGGAGAAGCGGAGCAGGGCATCGATTCGGAGGAAAAGAAATGTTGCTGAAAACGACGCTTCGTATTCTACGGAAACGAAGTGAAAGGTATGGAGTTTATTAACATGCATTTATAATTGCAATAGGTTGATAGATCTATCTTTAGGGATTGGTCAGACACAAACCCAGGATAGTAGAGATTCTGGATAGGGTTTAACTCTTTAAGTTTAGACTTAAAATAGGTTTAAGTTGGTTTTTTTTACTGCTTTTATGTTTTTGTCGTCCGTCCGACTAAGGTCGAACGTCGATTTTATAGCCATAAGAACCCAGAAAACCCATCAGTTATGACTGCAGACACGACCGTGCAATACGGCCGTGTCACCGGAGCCGCCTGGAGGTGCTGCGACCTAAAGGCGGCATGGCCGTGCCGATCGGCGACAGGGCCGTGTCAATCTCAAGGTCGAAAGAGCCATAGCACCAAACAGAATGAATTTCTGCTCTTATTCCACCCGATATTTTTTCTCCAAACTATTTTCCAATTGTAGAGAATGTTGTGAAGAGTCCAAAGCATATTTATTTGTAATTTTCTGAGTTCGGGGTGAATTGATACATTTTCTGGAAGTAAAGCTGGAATTTCGGCATGGCCGTGCTGTCAGTCAGCACGTCCGTGCCGCTGCAAATTCCAGTTTCAAGACCGGCCGATTTGCTGCTGCGTTTTAGGGGTTATTTAAGGGTTCATTTGGGGGTGATTTGGGGAGGCTTTTCTTAGAGGTTTTCTTCCCCCCTTTGGGGGCTGCTACTTGGGAGCATTTGTAAGCTTTTATTTGCGTTAAAGATTATGCTTTATCTTTCATTCATTGTCATTGTTCATAGTTCCTATAGTTGCTTCCTGCTATTTTGTGATTTGATTCTCCATGAGTTCTTTGCTATCTGCTTTGATGATTAGCAATTAGATTACATAAACATGAGAGTGAACTGTTCTGGTCACCATAAAAGCGGTTTGCTCGTTTGCTCTATGATTCGTTCTCCGCTCTCATAATGTCATGTTATATGTTGTTATCGGAACAAGGACAGATTACAGATATAGGTCACGCGCGTGCGAAGAACTCAAAGATGAATACATTTTAATTCCAGTTAACAACTATTGGCAACAGACACTCAATGGGGACTGGGCGAGGGTGAGGGTGACGCCCTGTAGTAATCCAGGAGAGCATACACAGTCTGCATCAATGTAAGCACAATAACAAGCAACGCGCCGGCCAGAGCAAGAGCAGACCAAGGACTGCCGAAGTGGGTGTGGCACAGGTTGGCTTGCCACTTGTTCCACCGCCGGTGGCTGTACTCGTATATCTTCTTCCGCACTCTCATGATATTGATATCCGGTTCCACACTCACGTCCTTTGAAATCCCGTTGAACAGTGCGGCGACAGCCTCGCTGCTGCCGAACGAGTTCTGCAGTATCTCGTGTCGGTGCAGCAGGTTCACGTCGCCGGCCGAGTCGATGAGTTCATCCATGAGCCACACGTAAGAGCTTACCTCGGTAGTGGCTTTGACATGGAGGTGCTCAAAGGCTATGATGTTGAGCAATACGAATTCGGTTGCGTCGTCGACGGTGAGTTGAGGGATGTACAGAATGCCGCAGCATTTGTTGAAGGAGACATCTCTCGGGCTTACCCCGACTCTATCCTTGTATTTCTTCCTCCTGATGTTGATTCCGGCATCATGGAGATCCGTCGCACTGCTGATCGTGATCTCACCGGAACAACGCGGGGGAATTTTATGGTCCAATTTCTCTGGCAG